>CM049801.1:21707224-22907224 GCA_027422405.1 Ptychobarbus kaznakovi
GTATAAATTACAATCGACTTTTCTTATATAAAAATGAGCAGCTGGACATTCTGCAAAACATCTTTTGTGTTCCACATAAGAAAGGAAATCAAAGGAGTTTGTAACAGCATGAGGGCGAGTAAATGGCAGAATTTTAGTATTCTAGTGAATAGAATGGAATTAGTGACAGATCTTTTTCGTGACATTCAAATCGGATTATCAAAAAGAAAAAAGTAGGGCAGGGACTTGGTTCTATTCAACAGTTAATGAATCATTAACAAAATCAGTAACATTATAAAACAGAATGAGTTTTCATTTCGTGCCAAGTTCAAATTAAGACCAGAAGGAAACTAAAACTATTCATAAATGCAATAAATGTGAATGACAAACTTAAAGCTCAAGGATCATTCTTTAATTATGTCTCATTTTCAGAACTGACAGAAAACCTGAATGAAAGAGGTCAAGAAACACTAAGCAGCACGGAGGAAGCAGGATAATTGCTGCATTAGATGAATGTGGTATTATCAGAGAGGAGTGTAGTTGTCTCTACTCGTTTGAGATGCCGAAGATCAATGGCACACTGATCTCTCCCATCACTTTCCGCAGATCCTCGGCGCCAAGAACCTAAAATAGACCTTCAACCTTCAAGTCCCAGTCCTGCACTGATTCCATAGGACACAGCATTGCTGAACATGCAGTCAACACAAACACAACATACATACACCTGGACAGACCAAAAACCTTATTTGGTTGGTTTAAAAAAATATTTCTTGTTTTGCTGAGCTTAGCATAATCTCACCACCGTTACATTGTCTGTCACAGGTGTTTGTCCTGTCAATTAAAGACTTATTCCTAGTTGCAAAACACATTTAATTGGCTGCACATGCCAGACCAATTAAACTACAATTAGCAACTAGGAGTGAATGCACAAATGTGCTCTAATTAACCTTTCAAAGCAAAACTGAAAAATTCTCTTTTCCTGAAAATCCTTGTTCTGGCATCATTTTTATAGCAAAGCAAACCAATCCTGTGGCAACTCTAATAATGGGTTGTAGAGTGCAAGCACAAAAGCTGTTGAGATGCATTCGGTAGAAAGTGTACTAAAAACTTAACCTCCATGCAACTTAATACCTATTCCAAATTGATTTTCAAGCTTTATGTAAACAACATTCTGGTACAAAAAATAAGGTGTGATTCACATGGTCACTCAGGGTGTTTATTTTGATTCGAACATACTGTGTGCAGCAGATTTGGCCTGCAGAGACTTTGTCAAGAACTCTACTGGGAATTTGAAGACATTTGTGGTACAGCGAAGAGACTGTGGGGATTTACAGTTTATCTCAGACAGAAGAGCAAAGCCACCAAACATGGTCTCTAAGGAGTCATGCGTTACCATGGAACTCTGTTGCCTTGGGGACAATGGAACCTATAACTTCAGGATCTAAACAGTAATACTTTATAATACTGTAGAGAAAGATAGGCGGAATATGCAAATGAGGCTCTGAAATGTAACAAAAAATCTAAAGACTTATATTGCTTTTCAACTGCACGGTATGGCTCTCTTTCGGGGGGTTTCCACTGGGTACAGTACTTGGTACTTTTTTCAGCTGAGGTTCCAAGCGAGCCGTACCATTACCAAAATGTGACTGTAAACCCTGCTGATCACGGATTGGCCGGAGAGAATCGTCACTACCTGTGTCATTGAACTTGCGACACAAGACCCGCTAAATTTAAATCAGCACAGCCAGGGTTTAGTTACCCTTTAAGGTTTGGAATAGCATGATGGTCTGTAAATGATGCCAGAACCTTCGTTTTGGGTGAACAATCCCTCTAAAAGAGACCCATTATCCTCAAGAATGTGTCTGTGAAGTTTCAGCTCAAAGTACCCCATTTATTCTATCATTTTAAAAATGCCTATTTTGAGTGGAAGCAGAAACCTTTACTGTGCCTTTACAGCTAGTAACTCAGATACTCTGTCAAAAAACATGTTTGGTTTTGATCGTGCTGAAATCATGCGTTTTAAACCATATTTGTTTAAATTTCTGATATAGGGTTTTCCGAGTGCACACATTCGAAGCATGCACACAGAAAGCAGCTGTCACATGCCATGTGAGGCTCTTTCGTGTCCTATTGCACTTAAACTGTCAAATACACACAAGTTTATGTTAAATACATACATGAGTTTCTGTGCAAAAACAGTCTGTAATGTTTGTGAAGGTAAACAGCAAGAAATCAGCGTAATAAGGTATTTTAAAAGTGCCATAGAATGCATTGATACAATATTTAAATTGTTCTCTGATATATACATGGAAGGTATGTGGCTTAGGTAAGGGCAAAACATCTCCAGAAACGGTTTTACATGTCCATTTAAAACCCTAGGATTTGTCCCTAGAATGAAATGGTCTGTTATTACCTTATAATATAATGGACTTATAGTGTTGAGCTCTGCTCTGATTGGCTGTTTCACAGTGAGGCTCAAGGTTGAGCTCTGCTCTGATTGGCTGTTTCACAGTGTGGCTCATTTCAGTAGCTCACACAGCAGGAAGGAAACACAGGGAAAATATATATTTCAATACTTTCTCACGCAGTTATATAATTGGATAATTATACTGTATATAAAATGCGGGCATCAGAGAGCCGCTATTAATATGCTGGGCATTGAAACTTCTTTGGAATGCACGATTGCTTTTTAGTTTCACTTTCGAGATCGCACATGCTCTGTTTATATTATATAATAATATATATTATCTTACCACACATTTTTCAAGATCAGATGCTTGTCAGTGCTCAGGATCAGTAAATCATTCGCCATCGTCCTCAGTCATCTCTCCTTACTCTGTTTATCTGGTAAGTGAAATCGTATGTTCTGTAATGTAACAGCCTACCGCTAGCAAGAAGCTAACCATGTCCCTTTAGTGGCTCGCGTTACTTTATTAGAATATGTTATCAGTGTTGGGGGTAACGTATTACAAGTAACGCGAGTTATGTAATATTACTGTTTTCAAGTAAATAGTAAAGTAATGCATTACTTTTTAATTTACAAGAAAATATCCCAGTTACTTTTTCCAATTTATTGACTGACAATGCGCTGTGTGAACATAGTATTCATCAAAATGAATTAAAATAGTGAAATGCAAACTCAGAATATGACGCAAACCTGCAATAATTAAATATGTTAAACAACACAAATGTATTTAATCCCATTTTACTAACCGATGTCTTTGCTGCTGACCTTTGATGATCCAGTTCAACCATAATAATAAGCAAAAATGACTTTAGATCGGGGTGTCAAACTCCGTTCCTGGAGGGTCACAGCCCTGCAGAGTTTAGCTCCAACCCTAATTAAACACACTTGATCCAGCTAATCACGTCAGTCAGGCTAATATGAAAACTACAATGTTTGTGTGTTGGAGCAGGGTTGGAACTGAGTTTGACACCCCTGCTTTAGAACTAACAATTGTGCTTCATTGTTTTATTATTGCTGAATAGTGTTGAGCCTTCTTCTCCTGCATTCTACTGTACAGACGTGATTTACTTTTCCTTCAGCCTGCGGTTTATTCATTACACTTTTTGGTGTGAAAGGGCTTTTACATTTCCTATAAATAGAACTTCTTGAATTAAAAACAAACAATCAAGCCCTGCTCATATTTAAAAAGTAATGTGAAAGTAACAAAAAGTAACATAACGCATTACTTTCCATAAAAATTAACTAAGTAACGTAATTAGTTACTTTTTTAGGGAGTAACGCAATATTGTAATGCATTACTTTTAAAAGTAACTTTCCCCAACACTGCGCGTTATTTGCTTTCCGTGCAGGTCCAGCTGGCCTAGAACATGGGCGATGGGTACATGGGTATATGCAAATGTTGGGGGTGTAATTATTAGTGATCTCAGCTGTAACGTCACAGTCGGTGTTATGTTTTGATTCACCTATTTTTCAGTGGTCTTTTGCATTCACAAGATTTACATAAGGAGGACTAAACAATGGTGTTTAAGGCTCACGGTATGTCATTTCCATGTACAGAACTGTTATTATTCAACTATGCCAAGGTAAATACATTTTTCGATTCTATGGCACCTTTAAATTAATAAATCCGCTGCGCTCTTGTCTCCTCTGAGGCTGTGTTCTGTGCTCGTCAGTGCAGCCAAAGACAGAACATTTAGCATGCTTTGCTCGAACTTTCGCTGAGGCGTTAGAACTGGTACACCGTTGTCGCTTGCGAAAACACAATGGTGGCACCATAGGAGGAAACTTGCAGATTAAGGAGCGGTTATATTATAATAAGATCCCCCTTTCTACCTCATGGGGAGCGAAATCAGACACTCATTTTTTCACAAGCTTGCAGAGAAAGTCTTACCAAAATAAAATTTACTGTGGTGTGTTTTTCCCACGTTGATATGCATTAGGGACCCGATTATAGCACTTAAACATGGAAAAAAAGTCAGATGTTCATGATATGTCACCTTTAAGTAAACAAGTAGCTTGTGGGAATGTTTTTCCTTTATTTACGCACATTTACAGTTGAAGACTGTCCAGTGAAAATTGTTTTGAGTAAATGTGAGCCATATGGATAAATATGACTAATGACTTAATTCAATCTTATTCGTCTCCTGTAGAGCCGCTCAGCTCTACACCTCGCTAACTCAGCTCTCCAGGAGCTCATCTTCCTCTGCCTAGACACCCACCACCCTCCTGGGCACAGAGAGACACTGTGGGTCCAGGCCTCCTGCTGAGCTGGAGGAGAGAAAAGGCCTCTACTTAGTGGCCATTAGAGATTCATGATTAATGGCGCTGTATGGTTCCATCTATATGACAACTCAAGTGAGAATAATAATCTAATGCTATTTCAGTGAACCAGCTGATTAAAAGTTTGAAAGTGAGATGGTGTTTTTAATGGAAGTCAGCTGGAGATCCAATCAAAAACAAAGTAATGATGTCAAAAAGAAATCATCTATTATTTTAAAGGGATAGTTCACCCAAAAATGAAAACCTCTGAGAAGCATATGCTGGTTTTGTTCTGTTGTGTCACAAATCTCTGTTACTGCTTTTTAAAATTGTTTCATCACCATGGCAACCAAAATGCAATTCTACTCTAGCATTCAAACTCTGACAGCAACAAAAGACAGATTTAGAGACACGCTAGATGAACAAATGCACTGTTCAGACCCTCAGTCCAAATGGATATCCAATTGTAATCTGCTCATATTTATCAAGCGTGAATAACAAATAAAATCACGTGAAATACGATTTTTACAAATCCTTTTCAAGCCACATTCATATGTGGTTTGAAATCCTATTCAAATCACATTTATGGAAATCCATTTGAGTCTGAAAACTCCGACACAGCTTTTTTGCTTGTCACTTTCTCACACCATGTACAACCTAAACATGTCAGACGTTGTTGTATGAAACATACTGAAAGCTGGTGCAGAAACAATGTTGTGTTGTTGCAAAGTGCAAGTCAAATGGAAAATTACCCTACACTGCTAGTCAGTGCTAGTGTTCCTGAATGCACTGTAAGTCGCTTTGGATAAAAGTGTCTGCTAAATGCATAAATGTAATGTAAATGTCAGCCTGCACTCTTCTTTGAGGTTTGAAACCAATGGAGACGGCAGCACAAAATAAAGACATGCCAACAATCTGTATTGCAAACCCCGCCATAGGACACACAAATGCAGTGACAGTGATAGTCAATTTAGATCAGATTCCAATTCGATACACAAAATAATCAGAACTGCACTGTCAGTGTGAACAAAGCTGAAGTTCATAGAATGTATTAATTTGCACTTTTAAAAAGTTTTTAAACGAACCCAGTATAGCGGTGACCTCTTCATCCTGGATGACCTCCAGTGACCCTGACACCATGAAGCAGAGCAGGTCCACGCTTTCACCCGCATGGAAGATGAGGTCACCGGGGGCGGAGTGTATCATCTGGAACTCCACGGCCAATGAGCGCAAGCATCCGTCACTGGCCAATCGGAACGCTGGGTGCTCGTTGAACACATTCCTGTTCAGGTGCACGCAGATGTCTGCCCGCATGTCCTTGGGGCAGATGGAGAGCACCTGTGCACAGATGAATTTACAATTTAGTATTTTCCATGAATAATATCAAAAACTTCAGTCACGCAACCATCACATCTGTTTCAGTCTCACCTTCTCGGTTTCGATGCCTTTGGACATGGACCACGTGGAGACGATGTAGTCCATCACTCTCTCACTGAGGCCTTTGGGCACCTGGTAGAGCTTGAGGAAATCCCGCACGTTATTCAGCACTTCATGGTAACGGTTGGTGTTTGCATACATCTGCTGGAAAATGGTCGTCACATTGCCGAAGATAGTGGCATAAAGGAGAGCTACAGAACAAGAGGAGAGAAAAAAGGATCATGTCAGACAGATTTGAAATGAGAAAGAAAACTAACTCTGGTTACTTTTTTGGGGTCTGAATATGTAGCTGAATAAAGTACTTAAATATTAAATCAATCCTTCAATCATTTAACAAAAAAAATCTTAAATTGTACTAAATGTTTTAAGCATTTAAATAAATAATTGTTATATTTGTAAATATAGCTTTGGATCATAGTATTTAAATATATATTTAACGTGTTGTTAAATTTACCAAAATATTTTGTATTAATTGCAATACATAGTAATTGTTGTTTAAAAATGTTGTGTACTTTAACAAAGCTAGACCTTAATTTAAATAATTTTGGGTATTTCCAAATATCCCTTTTAACAATAATTATTTTCCAAATGACCTAATGGACAAACAATGTATTTTGAACCCCATACAGAGCTTGTAATAATGAAAGTCACTGGATGGCACGTGGACATTTGTTTTTAAGAACAGAAAATAACTTAAACACGGTAACAGAACAAGCACAAACAATAATGTGTTTTTTCCTTTTTTTGAGCACTTATAAGTATTTATAAATATTACATTTGACAGAAGGATATCTGGTAACATTAAAGCCTTTATGTATAATGCATCAGAAAATGAGTTTTAATGCATTAATAATGCATTATGCACCTTATAATGTAAAGTACAATCTCATGAATAATTGTAATCACAGTTAATACATCATAACACTTATCAATTCATTGTTACACTATGCATTTTAATTTCAGTTATAATTATTTACGACAAGATATAATTAATTACAATGCACATTATTAATAATTACTATAATGCATTAGACCATTTATTAAGCCTTTATAATACATTTATACATAAAGGCTTTAAGTAAAGAGTTACCGGATATCTTTTATAAGAAAACTGAAAAATGAGTACACGCATAATGTAAACTTCTGTTCCTGTTTTTATTGCCTTTCTCATGAGTTACCACGGTATCTTCACTCCTCGTTTCTATGGCAACCTTCCCTGAAATAGCTTTCCAAATACTTTCACTCATAACCAATAAGGGAAGAGCGGGAACAGAAGAAAGCGAAGTGGATGGAATATGATGAGATTAAAATGGATGATGAAAAGCCAACGAAAAGACCAACAATTTGTACAGTAAGAAAAATGATTTTGATAACAGAAAAACTGCCAGAGAAAGGCAAAGAGAACCAGGAGTTAAGGGGAGGAGAAGACACAGATAGAGAGAAACAGGGACAATAAGAGGGAGCCGGGAGGATGAAGAGAGTGAGTTAGGATGATGGGGGATTTCTTCTCTTAGTGTCTTTCTGATTCTTATTTTGGATATCAGCCTCACATGTACTGAGAGAAAGTATTTAGAGTCAAAGAGACCAGACACACAACTGTGACCAAAATATTCACCTCATAAACACTCCAATGTGTGTGTCAGTCATTTAAAGCGAAGGAATTCAGAAATAACTTTTATTTTACGTCCTGATTACAGGAATACTGTGGTTCAGGAATACTCTGTTCATGCTGTAAACTGATCAAATGTCCACCTATGTTTTTAATAAGCCACAAATCAGACTGAAAGCATCAAAACATTTTCAGTCATAAACAAATCACTCTTTTTGTCATACCTGGATCAGTATGACTTGAGAAACAAAAATCTGCGGTTTCATTTTAACACATACATTAAAGGTGAACCTCCATGTAAGATGTGAGCGGACTGTGAATCAGTTGTTATTAATCAGCTATGTGAAACAAAATGTTTAAACTACTTTACATAATTGCACTGAACTGACTTTAGCAATTATACTGCCATGTTTGGTACATTTTTAGATTAATGATGCCATTAAAACGTATCTTGACACTTAATATTTTTTAAGAAATGCAAATAAATAAAAAAGTCCAATAGGTCTTTAAAGGGATAATGATAATCCACCCAAAAATGAATATTAGCCTATGATTTACTCACCCTCAAGCCATCCTAGGTGTATATGACTTTCTTCTTTCAGATGAATACAATCGGCGTTAAATAAAAAAAATGTCCTGGCTCTTCCAAGCTTTATAAATGGCAGTAAATGGGGTCGAGATTTTGATGCAAAATAAAGTGCCTCCATCCATCAAAAGTGCTCCACACAGCTCCGGGTGGTGAATAAAAGACCTTCTGAAGTGAATTGATGTGTCTGTCTAAGAATAATATCCATATTTAAAACTTTATAAATTGTAATCTCTAGCTTCCGAGACAGTGGCATTCTAGCGGATGACGTAGACATTCTAGCGGATGACGTAGACATTCTAGCGGATGACGTAGACATTCTAGCGGATGACGTAGACATTCTAGCGGATGACGTAGACATTCTAGCGGATGACGTAGACATTCTAGCGGATGACGTAGACATTCTAGCGGATGACGTAGACATTCTAGCGGATGACGTAGACATTCTAGCGGATGACGTAGACATTCTAGCGGATGACGTAGACATTCTAGCGGATGACGTAGACATTCTAGCGGATGACGTAGACATTCTAGCGGATGACGTAGACATTCCAGCGGATGACGTAGACATTCTAGCGGATGACGTAGACATTCTAGCGGATGACGTAGACATTCTAGCGGATGACGTAGACATTCTAGCGGATGACGTAGACATTCTAGCGGATGACGTAGACGGATAGACATTCTAGCGGATGACGTAGACATTCTAGGATGACGTAGACATTCTAGCGGATGACGTAGACATTCTAGCGGATGACGTAGACATTCTAGCGGATGACGTAGACATTCTAGCGGATGACGTAGACATTCTAGCGGATGACGTAGACATTCTAGCGGATGACGTAGACATTCCAGCGGATGACGTTGGACGTAGGTGTAGCGTAAGCTCCAGTGAGAATCTGCTAGTCTCTCGAGATCCAAGTTTTGTTTACAGCAAAGAAAAAACAGTCTCGAAATCCTTGTGAATTTTTTCTTTACACATCCTTGTTTAGTACTTCTAATTCGTGACCGATGTTTTGTTTCGTCACTTCTCGCCCGGAGCTTACGCTATGCCTATTCCATGTCATCCGCTGGAACGTCACTCTCTTGAACGAATGACGGTTAGTGGAAGCTAGAGATTGCGGTTTATAAAGTTTTAAATATGGATGTTTTTCTTATACAAACACCTCTATTCCGCTCAGAAGGCCTTTATTAACCTCCTGGAGCTGTGTGAAACACTTTTTATGATGGACTTATGCACTTTATTGTGCTTCAAAATCTCGATCCCCATTCACTGCCATTATAAAGATGCATTAGTCTGAAAGTCAATCATAGTAAATCAAGGGGTAATTTTAATCTTAGGGTGAATTATCCCTTTAATGGCCAAAATAATGCACAAAAATCCTCACCTAACCATTGCAAGTGAACTATTAATACTGAATATATTTTCTAGTCCTAACTGGATGAGTTCCTCACAGTGACTTCAGCAGTCAGACGATGACTGAGAACTTGTGATCATACAAATCTGCTTGTTTTGATCAGCTTGTAATAAATATAAACATTGAAAACTAATCATGAGGGATTTCGAGTTTATCTGAAATATGCGAGTAAAATACAACTATATTCTACCCTACATATCACCCAGTGAGATATTAAGCTTTTTATCCAGGTGTAACTTCAGGGCAGGTATGGAGAAAGTCATAGAGCATATAGCACGGATGGTGCATCAGGGAGAGTCTCAGGGGAACCTGTACAAACTACCACTCATAATGAGGCCTTCAAGGACCTCACTACCACAGAGACAGACACAATGACAGACAGAGAGATCATGTGGGTAAGTCAGGAATAAAAACAGAGTAAGATAGAAGATTCAGATCTTTAGTGAAATATGGAAACAAAAGAGAAAAGATCTTGACTGAAGGATCAGTAGATGAGAACAATGTGTTCAGATAATTACAGACAGAGGAAGAGAGAATGGAGCTCTGCACTGTGTATGAGCCTCATCAAAGAGTCATCAGAACAGCTAACTACAATTATTCTCTTCATTAATTGTGTACTGCTGTTTTTATTGTGCATGTGATCTCTCCCTTGATCAATCCAAAGTGTTCTGAAGACAACATCCAGAGAAGATCGACAGCCCTGTTAAAGTCCTTGGGCTGAAAACAACCTCGTTTCTGACCTTACACTCTTACAACTTTGCAATCTCAGAAATAATGGCATAAAAGCTGTCACTGGGGTGATACCCTTTCAAAAGGTACTACTTTTAAGATAATAATATGCACTCTTTAAAGATGAATAAGGTACAAAGGGTACTGCCCCAGTGACATTTTTTGTACTCTTTTCTGAGAGTGTGGCCTTAGACACATAAGAGAAATCCCTTTTTCTAACATCATGCTGACATTTGCTTAGTCATATGCTGGTCACACTGCGCTGTTTCTTGCAGTTCCTTGAAGAGCCCTTCGTGCATCAGTTCCCACAACAGCATCAACAGTTCATTTGAGCATCCTCTTAATGGTTCACAATGACCCATAAGGACTCCTCCACCTGTGTGATGTCAAGTTAAAGAATATTACAGGTCAGGAAAACCGTTTTCTGGGTCAAAAGCAGGAAAACGCCTTATGATTTACAGATCTAATGGGGGTATTTTTACAAAAAGGCAGAGAAAATGAAAATGAGTTGGAGCAGAGATAGGAGGCAAGTCATGTTAGAATGCTACCCTAACCAAAAAAAAAAAAAATGCAATAAGGCAAAACCTTGTGATCACCATTTATTTGATCAGAAATATTAATTATTATTTTTACATTTAAAATTAAAATCTGTTTTAATTAATCAGCTACTTCTCCAGTCTTTAGTGTCACCTGATCCTTCGAAAATCATTCTAATATGCTGATATATAAACACATATATAAACACACACACACACACACACACACACACACACACACACACAAATATTTTGATATATATATATATATAATATATATATAAAACACACACTCACTGGTATTTTCACTAGCAAATTTTTTTTAAAGCTCAGTTATTTCTATCTTTTGTTGTAGTGTGTCAATAGGAAATATCAGCTTACATTTCCAAACATTCATTTTGCCATTAATTGTAATAATCCAGTGAGATTTTTGTCTGCACAAGGAGTCTGACAACAGCCAGAGCTTCACACAGAGATCTGATCTCCTCATCATCCAGTCTGTCTGAATGAAGAAACAGAACAAACTGAGACAGACTAAATCCAGAAGAACTGTGGCAATGTCTCATATAAAATGAACCTTGTATCCTTAAAACATGGTTGAGGCCCAACGAGAGTGCATGGGGGTCAGTGGGGTTTCTATGTGTGTTTAGGTGGGTCAGCACTCACACATGCTAGTAATTATGATCGCATCTTTGTTTAGTCTCCAGAGTGACTCCTCACCACATGCACAGATCTGGAGAAGGACAATGATTGGCCTCGTTCCTTCATTCCAGCCAGTTATATGTCCCTCTCTCCACCGATCTCTCCCTATTACTGTCTCAGAGTTATTTCTGAAGGAGATGCACTAGAAGCAAAGCACTGCTGTCTGGAGGACAGAGGGGCCAGATGAGATTAGTCTGAGTTATTCTGACAGAGGAGAGAATAAACAGACAAAAAAGTAAAGAAGCAAGAAAGGAACAGAAAAGAGACCCCGTTTAACCCCGTTTTTGCTTTGGCTGATTCGATGTCCCAGTTGAAAATGGCAATCTATCTACCCCGATCATCTGTGATCAGATCACAGAAAAATAAGACATGAAAGAAGACAAGCACTCACATCCGACCATCATCATGGCCACAGAGAAGATCTTCTCTCCGTCTGTAGTTGGCGCGATGTTTCCGAAGCCAATAGTGGTCAGGCTGGTCATGGTGAAATATAGGAAGTTATATACAGAGAGTCTTTCCCAGGGCCACCCTCCCATTGGCCAGTCCCACTGGCATTGTACCGATATGGGGATCCAATGCTGGTGGCTAATTGGTAGAGCCAGCTGTCAGTCTTTATGGTGTTGGTTTGTTCATCAATAACCTCATAATCCCCAATGCTGTACCATATGCAGGCAAGCCAGTGGGCCACCAATCCAAACACACAGACCAGTAACACGAGCACAGCTGCACCGTACTCCAGATAGTGGTCCAGTTTACGTGCAACACGACCCAATCGAAGCAGTCGAACCACCTTCAGAGAACTGAACAAGCTGCTGATGCCCTTGAAAAGAGAAAAATAAATTATAGACAGTAGCATTTAGTATCCACTCTAATATAATCTAATATATGCTTTACCTTAAACATATAAGGTACAAAATTGTACCTGTTGTAAATAATATATATATATATATATATACAGACACACAGAATCCATACAAAAACATCTCTTTCAGACTTGCTCTTTATAAACCCATAATTAAACAACCATCTACACACCGACATGCAGCACACAAAGAGAAAATCTCTTTGACATTTAATCTGTCAGGTTAAATCATTCTTCCATTGTCGTTTCCCACAAAGATGCCTAAATAGACCATTGAGAATATTATTTGGCACACAGCAATTGGACGCTACATTCTGAAACAATGAGCGCAATTCAACATTTTCAGTTCACTGAACGCACTCTTTACAGTCCTAATTGCACAAAATAAAATTCTGCAAACAGTTTGTTCTAAATTTGGAGCAGGTGAGCTGAGCCAAGACGACAGAAAGAATGTGCGGAAACCGGCTGGACATCAGAATCACTTTGCGGGGAGAACGCTCTCTCTCCCACATGATCCAAAACATTAAATGGCCTCTGAAAATTTGATGTCAGGCTTTAGTCCTTCCACTGCATAAAAACATTGCCGTTCGGTCCAGCCTGACCTAGTGTGACCATCTGAAGCATCACCTTTCCTTTAAAGTGCAAATTCAGTTCCAGAAATGACCAACAATGCAGCCTCCTACACTCACATAACTTAGAGCAAAGTTGTAAAGCTAAACCAAAATATGTAAAGATATACAGTATAACAAAACTACAAACCCCAGACCTGTCCCAGGATTGCAGAAGAAAATAAATAAATAAATACATACATAAAGCTTGTTAACTATAAGTTTAGACACATTAATGGACATGTAATTGTTAGGCACAGAGCAAACAAAAAAGTAAATCATGAAATTAAGAAACAACTTTAAATCAGTAAACCTGAACAAATAACAGAAAAGTGACACTAGCCAAATAAATATACCACTGAAAATATATGTATGCATGCATGCGTATATTAAAACAGCCCCACAAGTTATCATAAACATATTTTGTTTATGCAACTCGCTAATTATTTTATAAATATATGAATAATGGAGCTACTGAAGCCTGAAGTCATGTATGCTCCTTATGTTATCTTTCTCTGATGCTGGCCTGCCTAGATGCAGATGGCCTTCATGAGAATAAACAGAAGATTACATAATGTTTGCAGCTAAATTTGAAATATTAAATTCTCTTTCATGTCATAAGACATTCACATGAAAGTTAATATGGTGAATTTGCACCATGGGATTTTACAGAAGGCTCGTGATGAAGTAACTGTATATTGTTTGAGGTGTTAATCAGAGCTATTTATCAGAGACAACACGCAATACTGCATTCAATTAAAACACTGAACTGAGTTAATACACACAATGCAGCTGTGAGGGATTTTAAGCATATACATTTATGAATTAAGAATTCAGTCACTCATTTTATTATGTTCCCTAGTTTGTTCAATCGTGGCCATGTTGTCAGAGAGAGGATGGAAAATGGAAAAGTGTTAAGGGAAAAATTATCTTAAAGGGGTCATATATGATGAGATTTATAGTTTCCCTTTGCCTTTGGAGTGTTAAAAGCTGTTATTGCATCTATAAGATCCGTAAAGTTGTAAAGACTAAAGTCTCAAACCCAAAGAAATATTCCTTATAAAAGTTAAGACTTGTGCACGCCTTCCTAAAATGCCTCATTTAAACACATCCCGACATATCTATGTCACTGTGTTGGAAGATTTGCTTAACACTGCCCAAATGTTTACGCAAAGAACGTTCTTTTATTCGCCACCATGTCGTGGAGACACTGTGTGTTTCCAAATATGGTAAGGCACGGAATATTTCTGTCACATGCTTGAGGTATTCGGCCAATCACAACGCACGGGATAACTGGCCAATCAGAGCACACCACGCTTTTCAGAACGATGAGCTTTGTAAAAATCGATGCGTTTCAAAAAGGCGGGGCAGAGTGGAGCAGCAATAATGTACGGTATGTGAAAAATTATGTTTTTTTAAACCTCAAACCATGTAAACATTGCATTATGCCAAATACACAAAATAATCTTATTTTTAGCATCATCATGACATCTTTAATGTACAACAATATAATTACTCCCAATTTTCTTTATTTTTAAAATGTTGGGTTTAAGAGAGTTATTCATCTAATGATTGCAAAATAATATAATGGTTACTATTCCAGCTGAGCTACTTGATGCATCACTTCTTTCTTAAGCTAAAGTATATTGAATTTGTTGTCATAAATAAAAAAATGAATGACAAATAAAGAGGACAGTCATAAAGAATTAGAAGAAACTCTCAAGATAATCAATCATGGTGGTTTGGATGTAACATCACACCCTTGATGGTTAAAAGTGGCTATTAAAGATACAGCAACCATCGAGAGCAAGATGCATCAGAGGGTTAATTAAATACATTTGGTTAATTACGTTTTTGGAACAGGAAACCTTGATTAAGTAGACCAGAGGAAGAAAAATAAAATACTCCAAATTGTATGATATTAAATTCTGTTTGCTTGACTAACATTTATTCTCCAGCTCAATAGAATCTTCTGGGACAGTCCAATTCTATTGGGGCAGGTCCATTCTATATTTACTGCTCTCTCAGAGCAGAGCACTTCCACAGGGACAGTAGATTACAGGGTCCACACCAAGGCACCTGGGATCCCTCTTACATCATGACATGAAGCTTTCTCAGTGGGTTTCTGGTACAGAGAGCAGCTCTCTGAGGTCAAACTTGTACATTAAACTTACATTGAGAGCTTTTAAGGGCACACGCAAATTTAAAGAGCTATTAACACTTATGTATTGTGTGCATTATTTAAAAATCAATTCATACTGTATGTTGAAAGATTTTCTATATTATATGCGAATCAACAATGCTCTCAAAAACACAAAATCACATTCATGCGTATTTTCAATGCCAAGCACAAATGCAATGCATATATTTGAACATTAAATTACAGAAATAAAATGACTTGTATGTGTTCTGTACTAATACTATAGTTTAAAAAAAGTATATATTTTTGTGCATTTTTTAATGCAAGAGCTTTTGATGCTGTTCATATTTAGTAAATTGGCAAATAGGTATTTTATTGTTATATACCTCAATAAAAAAAACTAAATAAACAAAAAAGAAAATGCTACTCACCAAAATAGGTGGTTTAAAAAAAAAATCTCAGAAAACAAGACAAAGGCCCGGTTTCACAAACAGGGCTTAGACTAAACCATGATTAGGCCATAGTTCAATAAGGACATTTAAGTATTTTTATTAACATGCCTTAGAAAAAACATTACTGGTGTGTATCCTGAGACAAAACAATGGCACTGAGATATTTTAAGATCAGTCAGTGCAAGTTTCTTTCAGATGAAACAGCTCAGACTTACACATTAGTCTGGGACTAGGCTTAAGCCTTGTCTGTGAAACCTGGGTTAATGTATTTTACAATTTTGCAAAAAGTAAATTGATCTTGTTTTCACGAACGTCCATATATTTTTACTGGAAAATAAGACAGATTAATAAAAAAGCTGTAAATGTATTGTGTCTCATAATAGAAATGCCAGAACAGTCAGGAAGATATAAAGAGAGCAAAAAATATGAATGAAAGCCTGTTAGCTTTCAATGAAACCGTGATCACTGCACTGATTTCCTGAATGAAAGAAAGAAGATGATTCACTGTGTGTGCACTAATCAATATCTTCCTAAAGCACAAAACCTGGACATACTCCAAGAATATATAACATAAACCAGGAAAGGATGCAAAGGACGATATGAATTTGCAAACGGTTTAGTTTCCAAGAGGAAGAGCTTTACAAATCATCTCACATAACAGGCTGAGTATTTGGCCAATCAATACAGTGAGCTTTTTTTATTTGTATCAGTCTCAAAGCCAAACCACACAGTCAGTTTAATGATTGTCTTGTGAATACTACTCACATAAATGATTAGAGCTGCAAAGATACTACAACTTCTGTAAGTCAGACTGGAAGTGAAGTAGGGTTTTCCAGGTACAGAGTCAAAAAAACGAGCGCTTCTGGGGAAAAACTCATTTAGAACTTATTTGGAATGCAGTGACATTTTGAAATTAAAACCCACAAGTATAATGGTTTTGGCTAAAATAAGCTGTAAAATGGACCAGACTTTATGCCGTCAATCAAAAGTCTATCAGCTGTATGAGAAACTACCTTTCACTGAGGCTATTTCTGGAAAAATGTCTACATTTTCACAGAGGGATAAATATTTCAGTTCAGCTTTTCTGTCCCAAAACTATCAAGCTCTTCAAAAGTTTAAATGAATTTAAACAAGAACCCTTAAGCATTATCCTCAGCGGAGTATCTTTGAGGAGCCCTGACATGGGTAATACTTGTTCAATCTTTCATCTTTGAAGGGTTGACAGGTACAAACAAAAACGTTTGAAGCACTGTTAAGTTTTACTTGAAAAAGCCAATTACAGCTTCCCATCTAACAATAGTGTCAAACATTTTTAGAATATAATACGATTAATATTTAATTTTACTACTAACCCTTTTTTCCAAGTACTTAACCATTTCCATTCCACTCTGTGTCCCAATCAGGTACAAAGCAACAAAAAGGCAGCTTGGTTTCTCACCTCATCCACGTTTTCGAAAGCGTTGATGATGTCATAGGGCAGACAGGACAGCAGGTCTATTACGAACCAGGTCTTCAGGTAGTTCATCCTGATCAGCTTCGGATCCGAGATCACCTCCCCTCCAGGCCCGACAAACGTGGTGTGGAAATTGAGCACGATGTCCACAAGGAATATGACATCCACAACGCTGTCCAGAACCAGCCAAGTGACATTATTCTGTTTGGTCTTGAAGGACACGTTGTAAGGAACCATGATGGCGGTGTAGAAGGTCAGGATGAGGATGACCCAGTCCCAGGTGGTCTTAAAGGTGCAGTAGTGTAAGATGATGTGAGGCGGGGTCTTAGGGGCTTCCTGCTTATACTGCGGAAGAATGTCAGAGCCGAGCTGAAGCGCCTGAGGAAAAAAAAATATAAAGAGAGTGAAGGATCTATAAGACAAATGTATAAGAATAAAAAAAAAACTAAGTTTAAAATGTTTTTTTGGACATTAATATTTATTTTGAATATGAGTGTAGGAAAATATTTGGTCACTACCTGGTCAACTTATTTTTATTTAGATTGGTTTAAAATGTTTAGATAATTAAACAAAATTGACCACCTTAATTTTAATTATTTTTGTTCAGTGCTTTTGACATTGCTAATAAATATATTATCTTAAGGGATAATGAGATTGAAAAATTAAATGAAATATAGAGCACCCTCAGGAAAGTGAGTTTGTTTTAAATATTAATTCTAGCTCTAGATAATTTCTACTCTTCCCTAGACAATACACTGTTTGTTGTATACTATGCATGTTCATATAAACAGAACATGAAGTTTACTCAGAGATTTAAAGCTATTTCCCCTCCTAAAGAAGATGAAGAACAGAAGATGAAGAGGGGGAAAGACCATCTGAGATCATATATCGATCTGCACTATTTTTAAATTGTTGGTTGTAAAAATATGGATCTGGATTCAAATGTGAAAATAGCTGCATATAGTGTGTTCAATTTTGAATGTTAATAATGTCAGTCTAAATCAAGTGGAGACCTTTACTCTTAGATTAAAACAAAAATAAGTTCATAAAAATTATAATAATATAAAGCTTACAAAAAGAAAAGTCTGAAACAATTCAAATGCATGTCAAAATTTATATCAACAGCATCTATGGCACATTTGAGGCAAAACATTTTTTACTAGTTTATTTTCTTTACAAAAAGGCAAAATTTGATGCATTCATGCAATGCAATGCGTTTACGTGGTTAAAGAAAACACATTATTTTCCACATAGTGTACATTATTGTTGCTCCTTTATGCTCCGCCTTTCTGAAACGCGTCGATTTTTACAAAGCTCATTGTTCTGAGAAGCGAGGCTTGCTCTGATTGGCCAGATATACAGTGCATTGTGATTGGCCGAATACCTCAAGCATGTGATGGAAATGTTATGCCCATTACCATGTTGTGATGCCGTGTCCCGGCGCGATGAGACTAAAACAATAAAACCCACTATAAATGAGGCATTTGTTGCATTCAGTGAGGACATAATTACTTATTATAATGACTCATACGCTCTTTTTACACGTTTTTCTGCACCGCGTAAACATAATGCCATGTCTGCATTTGTGATCGTAGAAACGCCAAACAAGCACTACACTACACAGCTCAAAACTCGTGTTTGAATAGTCAATAGCAAATATCGAAACATACTTACAGACTGAGTCAGAAGCACCAGAATGTTCTTACGATGTTGGAATTGCCCCACTTTATAATGTTCACATCACAGCAATTCACAGTGTTCACATTGTAGGCTATTCTCTCCCAGCTTCAGGAAATAGTCCTCTGTAAAATGCGCTGCACACACTCTAATATTTGCATTGTACTGTTCTGGAACAGTGTTGTAAATACAACTTGACCACTGATTTATAGTTGTGTTCTTATTTGGAAGGCCAAACAAAGTAGTTTCACTTTCGCAACGAAACACACAGCGTCTCCACGGCATGGCAGCAGCAACAACAATACTACAGCGAGAATAAAAGTTACATCTTCTTTCACTGCGTATACGTTTGGGTGGTGTTAAGCAAATCTTCCCACATCGTGACGTAGATATGTCAGGATGTGTTTAAATGAGCCGTTCTAGGGGGGCGTGGCAGAGTCTTAACTTTTATAAAGAATATCTCTTTGGGTTTGAGACTTTAATCTTTGCAACTTTACAGTTCTTATATATGCACAAACAGCTTGCAACACTCCAAAGACAAAGGAAAACATGAAATCGCATCAGAACATCACAAATAGAAAAAGGTCAAAATTACTCAATTATTTTTACAAGTGCTGTCAATTATGTTTAATATAAACTGAACCCAGAATTATCCTTTAAGTAATTCAGGATGAATTAATTGGAGAAATGTAATACTTCGTGATTTAATGATTAATAGCAAGCCTTAACCAGTATAATGCTGCCTTGCAAACACTGTAACAGCACAGATCAGAGACATTAATCCATCATAAAACAAGCCTTGCGAAACAAAACCGTCCTTGAATGCTTAATTAAAAACTCTTCCAAAGATTTAGGCACAATAGAATATGTAAGGATTGTACCTTACAGATACACAAATAAACAACACATTTCACTTCTCTTTAACACCATCACATAACAGTGACGGAGCAATAAACAACAGATGAGAAGAGCAGAAAAGTGAACAGGGGTTATGGGACACACACTCTTCATCAGTGTTAATTATTAATAGCAGCTTCTGGCAGCCCACTGTAAACTTATGCTGTCCAACAGACACGTGTGAGATTGCGTTACAGCAGTGTCCTGTGTGTGATTCTATTACAAGTTTGTCCTCCGTGAGATGAAGTTTTGAATAACCTTGTACTGCGCAGTCAAGGATGTAAGCAAATGCTGTGTGTGTGTGTGTGTGTGTGTGTGTGTGTGTGTGTGTGTGTGTGTGTGTGTCTCACCTCTGCGAGTCTGGAGTGTTTGTGTGACGTGATGTCAGTTGTGCTCATGGGCGTGAGCTGCTGAACGGTGCTTTTGTTGTTCGTCAACGCTCGAGTCAAACGTGCAAACTTGGTCCAACCTGCAAGAAACATATGCGTTTTATAAAAAAATACTACACTGAATTGAAAGACAGATGCAATGAGTTCATAATATTATGTGTCTTTCTCTTTCAGTTAAATTGTATTACATTTTGTGGTGCTTTTATAAAATACTCTGCACAACTGAATTCAATTCTGTATTTTGTTTTAATGAAAGCTCTGTACAAATGAAGCATGAATGTGAGATTTTTTGTAAAAAGTTTCAGAGGCTCCTTGTCATTTGTAAAAAAAAAAAAATGTGGTTAATGGAAATATTGTGGATGTGCTAAATAAAAATACGATTTGGGGTCAGTAATATTTTTCATATATTTTTAATTCTGCATTTATTTGATCAAAAATAAAGTAACAACAGTAATATTGTGAAATATTATTACAATTTAAAATAACAATTTTCTATTTGAATGTATTTTAAAATTTTACTTATTCCTGCGATGGCAAAGCTGGATTTTCAGCAGCCATTACTCCACTCTTCCTAATTTGTTTATTTTTATCAATGCTGTTATTATTTTTGTGTAAACAGTGGCATTTTCAGTATTTTTTGATGAATGGAAAGTTGAAAACACCAGCATTTATTTGAAGTAGATAATGTATGTAACATTGCAAAAGTCTTTACTCTATTTTTTTAATCAATTTAATGCATCCTTGCTTTAATAATACATAATAAAAGTATGTATATATATATATATAGTAAAACCGCACTGACATTTTTTAATGGTATATGCACACAATAAAAACATTGTGGCTCAGATATGACTCAGCAAAATGCTTTATGATGAGTAAAAGTGGAACAAATGTTTGCTGTCACTCCTGCAATGAAATATAACCACTGGAACACTGTCTGGAGCGGTTTCAAATCGGTCTTCTGAGTGTATATCACTCACTCACACTCACACACACTCACGCACACACACGCACGCACACACACACACGCACACACACACGTCAATCTCCTGCAAACATGTTCACATCACATTTCAACCCAAAAGCAAAATGTGACAATCCACTCCAACTTTTTCCCTCAAAATTCTCATTACTGTAACATAATTCCCCTTTATTCTCAATAGCAATTATGATAACTGTGACAGTAACTATCTTATTTTAAAGAAAAGAATGCACTTAATTATCATTAAAATAGTGTCATAACTGACTAAAAAACATAATGGTCCTAAAAATAGGCTTCTACTTGAAAAATATAATATCTAATTTCTTTCTTTTGCTTTTGGGGTGAAATGTGACTTGGACCTTGTTTAAAACAGGTTTTGTGAAATTCACCCACACACACCAAAGCAGAACGTCTACGCCAGGACTATTGGGAGTTTTGGAAGGAGACTCTATATAACTTTTTTCAGCTCAATAAACAAGCTCCCACCAGCAAACACACACACACACACATACATAACACGTATGTGTGAGTGCCAAAAGGAAAAGCGGGCAATGTTTGCCAATCATAAACAAATATTTATTTATCTGACATAAGCACACTAGAGGAAGTGTTTATCTGTCAGAACAAGCTCAAGCCCAAACAAACACTGCTGGCATATCCGTTACATGTTCAACATAAACTGTGACTTTTAGAGAATCTATTTTAAATAAATCACTGAAACTACAAGTGCACTGTGTACAGTATATGTATAGCACAGGTGTAAAACTCACCCCTGGTGCTTTCATCTTCAATGGGCTGTTTAAAGACAGTGATGTCCTTAAATGTACACAGGAACAAAACCACTTTGTCATTTTCATTTCGGATCGGTGCAATCTGCATGTAGAACCACACTGGAGTTCCTGTACAAGGTGAGACGTCAAAGTCTGCATTATTATATCATAGTATATATTGTATTTTATTGGATGATAATAAACTTTGTCAAAAGAGCTCACATCCAAGGATCTATGATAATCCAGTTGCAAGTTATGGCTTGGATTTCTTGGATTTAAATCAGGCAAAATTGGAAAGATGAATTTTATACAGCCATTACTCCAGTGTCACGTGATTCTTCAGAAATCATTTTAATACTCTGATTTGGTGCTCAAAAACATTCCTCATTATTATTAATGTTGACAACAGTCTTGTTTTTTGCAGAAACCATGACTTCCACTCAAAAGTTTGGGGTCAGAAAGCATTTTTTTTTTTAAAGAAAAGTAAAGACATTTATAATGTCAAAAAAGTTTTCAGTGCTGTTCTTTTGAACTTTCTATTCATCAGAGACAAATGCTAGACAAAATGTATTACAGTTTCCACAAAAATATTAAGCAGCAAATTTTTTCAACATTGAAAATAATAATCATTATTAACAACTGAGCACAAAATCAGCATATTCAAAATTATTTCTGGTGGGTCATGTGACACTGAAGTAACGGCTGCTGAAAATTCAGCTTTGTCATCATAGAAATAAATTACAGATTAAAAAGAAAATTGTTCTTTTAAAATTGAAACAATATTTCACAATATTACTGTAATTTTTAAGCAAATAAATGCCGTACTCTGTTATTAGAGACTTCTTTCTAAAAACTTTCTAAAAAATATATATATATTTTTAAATCAAAACATTAAAAAAATTCAAATTTTTGACCGATAGTTAACATGGCAAAGTCTCACTTACTGTTCTTTCTGTAGAGCAGCACTTCAAAGCAGTCGGACTCATAGTTGTCAAAGGCCTGTCTCACCTTGTCTATGGTCTTCTTGTCTGTCAGCTCCCCATACATAAAACTACAGAGAGACAGACAGTAATCTCCTGGTTTCAAACCAAATCATTCAGTTCAAGAAGAAAAGTTCTGTATGGTTTTTAAGGAATTATCCCCCATCAATCCTTTGATTCAGATTTATAAAGATTCTAATGAATTCAGGAGTTCATGCGAGCAAGTAAAATGATCAGAAGGTGTTCAGGTTTCAGATTTCCACACTTTGCCAACAGACATGAATTATGGTCATATGTTATTACAAAGATTAAAAGATTACAGAAAAATCTGAAATTCATACGCAACTCACACCTGAAGCAAAGTGTGACCAATTATGGCATGTTTGTTTCTGTTGCAGTCATGGATAAAAGCGTATTAATGACACAAAATTGTCTGTTGTAAGCACGGCAAGAAGAGAAGCTGTAAAGTGTGATATGAAGTCTCTAAAGACCTGGAAGTATCTGTGGCTCAGCACTTTATGAGAGCCACTTATTGAAATGAGATTTTTATATAGCAATATGCCACTGCAATGCCAGATCAAGGCTTGGCCAAAAAGATACTTTCATCTATTAAAACTTATAATTACAAATTCCCAATACCAAACTCGTTTACATCATTTCTAAAAAAAAGAATAATCAGTGATTTCCAGATTCGTTTTACATGTTACAGAGCCAAAGTGATGTAACACCTCAAGATGATGACATCATCACTTCTTGGTTTTGTAGAAATGAGTCCACATGGATCCACAACAAATAATAGAAAGCTTCAGTCTTAAGCTGTTTTATTCAACAGGCCCCTTAAGGTACTGCAAAACCCGAGATCTCAATCCAGCATGAACTGTGTAACATAGTCCTACAGATTTCTATTGTCTCTCACATGTATATCCACTCACCTGCACGTGCTGCTTTTCTGCATGACCTCTGCTCTGTGGTATCCAGACAGCTTGCAGAAGCCGTCATTACTATAAACTACAGGCCAGTCCACAATCTGAGCGTTCCCCAGCAAGAAACTTGTCTCTGAAGGTTCAAAGATGACAAAGAATAACAGAGGGAGTGGGAATTAGTGATCTGACTGCCACACACTAATGCATTCCCAGTCTTTGCTTCACAGTAAATTACTGTCACTGATCTACTTTAACATCTGGTGTACTCTCTATAAAGGGTAGACGTTTAAAGATGAATACAATTAAACACAAAACGCTGTCATTCTTATTGCAGAATGTGAGTGGGATGTTTGAAAACCTCTTATTAGATTCACATTAGTTTTTTCGCACTTTAACTATCATGTGCAACATACTGTAATCCTCAGATAAGGGTTGTTTGTGATGCAGTATAATGAAACTAAACACAATTAGAGAAGATGCTCCCTCTAGTGGTGCTAAACGCAACAGTTCGCAATTTGCCTCAGATCTCTCAAAACCTTCAAACGCACTTCATGGCAGTCCTGATGCGCTGCGGGCGCAGAGATGTGAAGTGAAATTATATCGAGTGCCTTTTTAATCAACCGAACGAGAAATGTCGAATTATTTCAATTGGATAGGTTATAATTAACAACACACAATGATTTAGTCAATTACGCTGCTTAGCGTTTGATTGTTTATTAGAATTAGTACATAGCTCCAGATGTGAAATCTCTAGGCTATTATTATTATTATTAAAGAACTAAAATAACTTGATTAAAAAAACACATTATTTAGCTAGATAAATAAAGAATAAACACTGGGAAATTAAAAGTCTCTAAAAAATGTATTCTGTAATAAATATTAAGTTAGTGACAAAAAATGTATAGCCTGTATAATGTATAGCCTATAGATAAATGTATAGCCTTTGGATAAAAGCGTCTGCTAAATGCATAAATGTAAATGTAAATGTTAGTTGACAGTGAATTCGCAATGAAAACTCCTTTGTGCTCAAATATAAATACTGACGAAAGAGGTTTCTATATTTAGTATTTTAAGTTAATCTCTCTCAAAAATGCCTCAACAATACCTCAATGCATTAAAAAGAAAACAAATCACAGTATGCCCAGCTCCGAGAACTGCAGTCTCTAAAATATAAAGACAATTAATGACTAAATAAACTACAGCTTTGAAATTTTCCATTAGAGCGTCCAATGTTTCACATCTTAAATATAATAAAATTATTACCATTCAAATAACCCATTAATCACATGTTTTAAGTGTGAAATACTGACTGCTCAGTATGTAAATGCAGAGCAACATGGTCACTGTAATGTCAAGAGACCTAATGCATTTCAGAAAGCTTAAGCGTGCTCCTCACCACTCGAGCGCCTGACGATATTCTCCAGGAAAGTGTTTTGCGGTGCCACCAGCCCTCTCTTCCCGCCGGGCATCGTGCGGCTGTGTGTGTCGCGCTGCTCTCGTCAGGTGGGCACTCTCTGCGCGTGGAGTCTCTGCCGGCGGAACGGGGAGGCTCATGGTAACGTCGCACTCTGGCTGCCGGGAGCTTCTGCGTGCCACCCGCGCACTCTGGGCTCAAAGCTACTAGTCGGTGGGCACGGGGAGCTCCCCACGCATGCGCAACTGCGCCGACGCGCACAGGCAGGCGCTGGGGATCTCCAACACCGAGCGCGTTAAATGCGCAAGAGCGCACAACAACCCCTCTGCAAAGAAAAACAAAGATTAGCTCTTAAGCCATACATTATAATACCTGACATTATCGCAAAAGGTATCATAAAGATTAAAACGTCAAAAACGTATACAGGTGCATCTCAATAAAAAAGAATGTCGTGGAAAAGTTATTTAGTAATTCAACTCAAATTGTGAGATTGCTATACAGGTGCATCTCAATTGCTAAGTGTCGTGTGTTGCCAAAATGTCACTGGCCATCAAGACTCAAATTGTTAGAAACCTGGGCTTCCATTGATCACCTTAAATCAAGAAGAACTGGACTGTTGAGAAATGAACAAGAAGGCCAACAATCCTCTTTTCAGAAGTGAGTGCTCAAGTTTTTCAGTATTGCATTTATACATGAGTTTCAACTATTGACTACCCACGACATTCTAAGAGATGCACCTTAGTAAGTATGACATTTTGAGTAAAAAGTCAAAAGATGTATTTGGGGTGAAATGTATCATTCAGTGTTTTTTTTTTTTTTGGAGAGTGTAGCAATTATAAGATTAAACCATCAAAAAAAATGACCGATTTTACCTGAAACATTGAACTGTATGCAAAGGCCTAGATTACATCTGGTCAAAGAAGATGCAACAGCAAGATGATTTGGGGTTAATGACACTCCAGCAAACTTCCTTTAAGACGGCTGATTGTGGAAATTGAGAACCAGAAACCCTGTCACAAGAAACTGTTCCCCTCAACCACCTGCCAACAAAAGACATTATGAATGGAGTGAGACAAAGAAAAGATTCAGACTGAGTGAGTCTACATCAACATATTCCTTTAGTTAAAAAAAGCAATCAGCTTTGAGGTCTAATAGTATTATAATAATATCTCTGATACAAGACTGATCAGAAATGGGGATGGTGTAGTTTGGCATTGTATAATCCACAATTTGGCACTGCAGGGGTTTTTGGCACGGCAACTGCCGTTTTTTACTTTTAAAGATGTCCAGGTCAATTACCAAACCACAGGGTTTCCTGCCCACATGCAAAACCTCCTTTTCTGACATTCTGGTGAATAGTGCACTTATACGGTTGCATAAGCAACATAACAGCGTGTTATTAGGGGAAATCTCACAAAAATGTGTCCAGGTTTGTATGCCTTATAAAAAAAAGAAGAACCTTTTGAAATCAATTAGTAAACAATTTATTTATTGTAATACAAAACATTGAACTATATATTACTGATTAGTTATTCTAAATGTATACATAATCAGCAAAAAGATTTACAATTTGATATGAATGTCAATAAAATCTCATATTTTAAAAATTAACAGTAATCCGCTCACCCTGAATTGACAAGAATGTCATGAGACTGAGTGAGTCTACATCAACATATTCCTTTAGTTAAAAAAACAATCAGCTTTGAGGTCTAATATTATAATTAAAGATGACTGATCAAAATGAATGTCTATTGTATAATCCACAATTTGGCACTGCAGGGGTTTTTGGCACGGCAACTGCCGTTTTTTACTTTGTCCAATTAAGCCACAGGGTTTCCTGCCCACATGCAAAACCTCCTTTTCTGACATTCTGGTGAATAGTGCACTTATACGGTTACATAAGCAACATAACAGCGTGTTATTAGGGGAAATCTCACAAAAACATGTCCAGGTTCACGTTTTGCCTTTATAAAAAAAGAAAGAAAGAAGAATTAATTTGTTGTAAACAAATATTTATTTTTCATTGTAATAAACAATATATTATTACATATACAAATCTAGTTTAAAAAAATCTGTATACATAATTTAGCAAAAATGTGATTTACAATTATGATATATTAAATGTCAATAAAATCTGCATATTTAAAAATGCATTACAGTAATATCCGCTGGGGTCCTGAATTGTAATAAAAAGAATGTCATACTGCAAACATTTTAATGATTCAAAAGCAGAGTTTATTTTATTTATCCTAAATTAAAATTATATTGTATAAAGAAAATGAAGTCTATTTTAGCACCATTGTTAATTGTTTTCATGCCAATTAAGCATAATAATTATACATTTATATTATATACTGGAGTACTGGAAATCATGTTGTCCAGACAGATTGATAATTTTAATGGAAAAAAGTTATATAATGCATAATTTATAGTATAATATTTAAGATATGTAGATAGAGAGTAGAGTGGTGAAGCACAAGGAGATGCAATCATCCCAGTTGGGAAATTTAAAGCAGGCCAAGACTCATTCCTTAAGACATTATCTGATTATTACATTCTGTTGGTTATTTAATGAGCAACACAGTTTAGGCTTGACAGCATGAACCTCAAGTGATCGATATATTCCCAGATGTTTAATAATTCAAGTTTCACTGTAAATGTCACAGATCACGAGGGGAGATGTGACCTCACTCTACCTCAAGAGACGGCGACACGCCGTGTAACTGCAGATGTACACACATTTAATGACACAACCACCCTACTCTATTCCCTGACACACATTTGCTTAATCTCTCAATCTCACGCACACACGCGCACGCACACGCACACACACACACACACACACACACACACACGTCTCCATTTCTCTGCATCAATTGTGACTGTTAATTAGCCGGGAGCATATCTCAGCCTTTCTTTTTTGTCTCCCTCCTTCTCTCTATGTGATGCCCATATACAGCCAGATATCAAAAGTTCTTCCTAATTAAAATCCGTTTGAACCTCACTAAAAATATCCTGTCGATAAGTCAATAACCTTTGAATCTGAAAGCAGAGAGGTTTCCCTAAGCATCTGTGACAGGGTCAGAGAACGAATGATAACTTCACAGACATGATAGATTTTCCTGTCGTTACACCATTAGCGGTCTCTGTAGCATTGCCAGACTTCCCTTAGAGGGCTGAATTACAGTAATGCCCTTTCCATTAAGTGAGCTGGATATATTAGTCAACATACCCATTTTACTTCTGTATTGTGACATACTTCAAAGCAAAATTGAATATTCAATAGAAAAAAAAGTAGGGTGGGATTTGATTTTATCCATCAGAATTTGATTAGAAAATGAAAAGTAGGCGTCCTATACCAGAATGGAACAAACCTGAATGTGAGTTTGCAGTCAATGGTAAAGGACTTCCAACTTCTGAACCACAATGTAGAGGCTAAAGATTAAGACTGCATCTTTTCTTTTTCAAATACATTGTTATTCACTTTTATATCCTTAACCTTTATTACAATGATTTATTCAATTACTATGTTGCGGAACCAAACTACTATTTGAGCAGAACTAATAGTGTGAGTTTAGTACAAAACTATTGTTTCTGAATAATGGATGATGAGGGGGTGTTTGAAACTTGTTGGCATTAATTTTGCAGATCTGTTTGTTGCCACCAGCGGCACAGAAATTACATGCTTCATCTTTAAATATTGCACGAAAAAAACTGCAGTAGCATTTGCTGTTTGCTAAACATTAGCAATAACCCATGCGGCCCAGGCAATGTTCTCTGAAAAGGAGACATTTAAGAGGTGAAGCAAGTTCCATTATGATATATTTTAATGAAAAAGAATTAAAAAAAGAAGAATTTATTAAATATTTAACTGTTGCATGAGTGTAGAAAAGCTGCATTATTTACCACAGTAGCATTCACTGTTGGTACAACCAATAACCCATGCGGCCCATGTCTGTCAGCTGAACAGGAGACAATTAACAGGTGGAGCAAGCTTCATCTGGGTACATTTGATGAAAAATTACATAATTACACATTTAAATACTGCACAATAAAAACGCATTATTTACAATAGTAGCATTCACCATTGGATAAACTAATAACCCATTCGGCCAAGGCAATGTTTGCTGAAAAGGAGACATTTAAGATGAGGAGCAAGTTCTTAGTACACTGTGATTAAATCATAAAAATAAAGTAATTGATTAATTAATTACTGATTCATGCACAATAAGATCAGAGACACATATTAAAGTGAATAGGGTCAATTTTGATTTGAATTTTTAATTTTGGTTTCAAAAGCTTTACACTTTACACTGACGTGCATTACATGTTAAAGTCACCGAATTCAGATTTGATTTTCAAAAGAATAACAGTTCGACATATGGACATACTGTAACCATGAGTGCTAATAAAACAGACAGACGAGTTTTTCCCCATCAGAGTGGCCAGGTGAGAAGTTTGCCTCATGGTTCACTAACAATCAAACGCGTGGTCAGTACAGTTCACATAACACGGCTCCAGTGAATCACAGCAGGACTCCAGCGTCTGAAACTGACAGACACATGGTCTATTCCCGGCAGGGAATGAAATGAGAAATAACAGGCAGCATTCAAAGAGCAGAAGTGAAGATTTCCAAATGCAGCAGCTCGGGTTTTCACAGCACGATTCAAATTGGTCTTTTAACACGTGTTAAACTTCAGATTTAGGTAGGCTATCGGGCTGCCTCTATATTTAAGCATCATCAACAGCAGTATGTCCCAGAACCGGCCTCACGTGGCGTAATCGCTGTAACTCAAAGCAATAGTCTTCCTGGAACCAATAAGATTAGACGCCATACTCCTAAATTGTGATATTTGTTCCCTGAAGTCACGGCGTCCATGAATCGGTTCCCTGATAGCACACGTACATCTCGGAGATGTCTATTTGACGTCTGCATTTACATCTGGAAGACGTATTTTTTAGAGTGTTTGCTCATCTGCAATACGTCTATAGGACGTTTCCTTTTAGTTGTCAAATAGCCATCTATTAGATGTCTTTAAGATGTTTATGATTTAGAATGTATGTAAAACTGTCACCTGAAAGACATCTGTCAGACGTTTGTAGACAGCAGATGCTTTCCAGATCAAGAGATCTTTAACAGACATCTTGCAGACGTACATGTGCTATCTCAGATAAATACACGCCGTGACTCATGCTGCTGCCGGTGATGTCGAGCGCAAACCTGATCTCTTTTGTCTCCATGCTCGAGCTAATTACGGCTCTGCCCACGATTCCTGTCCACATTCTCAGATTCAGAGCCATATAAACATCTAAGAACAGGAAGCCCCTTTTGCGAGAGCTCTCTTGGAAGTATAAAAACAATATGTTCCCATACATTAGCACCATAAGCAGAAAGAATACGCACTAAACCAATGACAAGACCATTTCTTGACCATTTTCTTACCAAGGCTGTCTTTATTTGATCAAAAATACAGTAAAAACTGTAATAATTTTTGTTGTTGTTTAAAACTCCAAACGTTTTAAATTGTAGTAGTGTAATGCTATTTCAGTTAATTTCTTTGTTATTATTAACAAATAATTTCAGTCTAACTGTAAAATTCCATAACCTGTAGGCTACAATCTGCCCATGATTAAATATTGTGTTCTTTTATAAACTGATTTTATTATAATATTGTAATATTGTTTTTCGCTACTTAAAAAAGGTCAGTTTAAAAAGAGAATCAGAGAATCGTTTTTAGAAGCGACTCGTTTAAATTAAAAAAGTCAAATTCTGAACGAAACGATTCATAAAACGAATCGCACTTTTCTGAATTTCCAAAATAACACAGTGTCGGTGTTTCCAGACTGGGACACAAGATTTAGTACAATTTAGATGAGTGAGTGGTATTTGGTTATCATCGGTTTGCTTGTCTGTAAAGCAGCGCCAGCAATATATATTGTGATAAAAATAGCGAAGATATTCCGTTAACGTTACTCCGTAAAAAAAATGTGTTTTACCGGAAAATCGACAGTGTTGTGAAAATTTTAGCAACATGTCGAGCTAATGAAAAATATATTTAGTAACGTCGCTATAGGCTACTTATAGCCTACTACTAGCTACACTTAGGCCTATAGGATAATGCACCACCGTAAAGACAGGGCCAGAAAGAGAGGGAAGAGCTCAGAGAGAAAAGGATCTTGATGCGATGTGACTCGACTCACCGACATGCAGTCAGGCCCTCATTAAATTAGTTAAAACACCCCTGCAGTATCCAGGGCTGAAATGTGTTTAATAGTCTCAAATGCTCCCTAATTACAATGATCCAGCCTCACAGGCACAGTAGTTCAAATCATTTCACTGTTATTCGGCTCATTATAGTCCAAGTGTGAGGAAGAGAAGAGATAGCTCCCCTTCAGACAGCCACAATGCACAGGTGATGATAATACTGTAGCAGCTGCCTATAATGATGCCACAGGAAACAGAAAACAAACAGTTCATATTTAACATGGCAGCGACAAGCCATGGTTTATCTTCTGTTTGTGTTCATGCAGTTTTATTACAAAGCAATTTTACTGAATTTACTCACCCCCAGGTAGTCCCATCCTGTATTTACTATCTTCTGTGAAAGGTCTGTCAAAAGTCTATCTACACAAAATTAGCAGAATAGTTTTTTTGCATCAAAAATATGCAAATATTCTATATTTTAGCACAGCTGGAAAGCCGTGTCGACTGCTAAGCATCCAGAACCAGAACTATTCATTTAATTATTGGGATTTTGTATCTTTCTGAAGTCCTGTTACTTCCACAATTATAGTTACACCAGTAAAATCAAGATAAGGATAAAACAGTGCTCTTAATCAGTATAATCCATTCAATCTCAAAATATCTGTATCAAAATGTCTCATGGCATCATGCTGGTGCATTTTAACTCCACTGAAACACTTTGATATGTCAGAGAGTTTTAGATCCAGCTCACTAAAGATCTTCAGAAGACATTAAGACTGATTATATATATTCAGAAATTAATGGAGAGAGAGAGAGAGAGAGACAGAGAAGCGAAAATAGAAGAGCAGCATGTGTTTATATGGAAGAATATACATTTATATTAAATCCCATCTACCCGATCTCAAGTTCATTGCAACACTTTAATAATGCATATAATAAACCAATATACACATGTAAAGTAACCTGCCATAATTCAGCACTAAAGTCTGTGTTATTTAGTTAAACATCTTGTGTGAGCCGTTTCAGTGACAGACAGGAATGGACTGGGACCATCACAACCTATGAATATAACAAACTACCTGTTTAAGCAGTTCAACTGGTGCCTAAAAATGAGTCCATGTCTGTTTTGATCGCAAACAGCATGAAAAAAAAATCAGCACCAAATCAGAATATTGAAAACATTTCTGAAGAATCATGTTACAATTATTCATTTTTTCGGTTACACTTTATTTTAAGGTATTCCTGTTACAGTGTAATTATACATAATTACTGAGTAATATTAATTAAATACATGAACTTATGGTTAGGGTTATGATCAGGGTTTGGTTTAGGGTTACTTGCATGTAATTATGCCTAATTTATTGTTATTATTATAGTAAGGACATGAAACAAGGACACCTTAAAATAAAGTTAAACAATTTTTTCATTAGATATTACATACATATAGAAGTAGGTGATGGATAGGTTAGCCATATTTGGCCTCATATTTGTTTTGACCAGCACCGTTGTGGCTGAAAAAAACAGAAGAGACAAGAAACAGTCTCGGTTTGAAAAAAAAATGGACAGAGACAGAAAGAGGGAGACAGCGTGAATATGTGTGGGCTAGCGTTGTATTTTATTTTAGAAACAGGAGTGGGTGGATCTCACGGTGAACATTTTAAAATAGCACGACCCTCAGGAGAAATTTGAGACAACCTGAGGAAAAAGAGCTTGGTCTGTTTTAGCATTAAAATGATCTATAAACTATATTATATATAAAAGTTACATAGTACCTGACAGATGTGTGTCAGGTGTCATAGCTTGAAGGTATAGTTCGCCCAAAAACAGATATAGTGTCATCACCCTCATGCTACTCCAAACCTTAAAGCATTTCACACACAATTATATTTTGAAGAATGTTGGCAACCAGACAGTTTCAGTTCCCACTGATTGCATTGCATTTTTGCTGGTGACATTAGTGTCAGTAAATGATCCCTTGGAGATTTGTCAAACAGCAAAACAAGCACTTTAACCAACCAAAAAACTAGCCAATGAGAAATGTGCTCTGCTTCAGAGGGTGTATACTTGAGACATGGGATGGGGGTGGTCTCCAGTCCATCCAGTTTAATGTTATTTGACGTAAAAAGCCACATGTTTGTAATAAACAAATCCATAACGACATTTTTTAACTTCAAACATGCTTCCTCTAGTAAAAAGCCATCTTTAATCAGGAGAAAAATATGCACAGATCAAGTCGTTTATAAGGGAAAACAGTTCTGATGTGAAACGACAAGGGGATGGACTTTTTCACTGGAGGAAGCATTATTATGGACCTGATTTTGGTAAGAAGTGATGGTTTAAAGGTAAACTGATTATAATTTTTTTTACACAGCTTTTTGCTTCACAAGATGTTAATTGATGAACTCAAATCGTGTGGATTAATTTTTGTGATGTTTTTAGCAGTTGTTTGGGCTCTCATGCTGACGGCACCCATTCACTGCGCAGGATCCATTGGTGAGCAAGTGATGTAACGCTAAATTTCACCAAATCTGTTCTCATAAAGAAACATCTACATCTTAGATGGGCTGAGGGTGAGTACATGTTCAGCAAAATTTAATTTCTGGGTACTATTCATTTAATGGAGAAAGCAAAAAACCCTTACTCACCTGTTAAGGGACACAACTGTGATTTTACCATACATTTTTACATATTCCAACACTGGTCCTGAAACAAAAGTAGTGTCGATCAGATTTTAGCATTCGTGGATTATTATTTGTTGGACAAGTTACGAGGATAATCAATAGGTGCTGAAACAAGAATATGTCCTATCTGGGAACATCAGTCACTGAAGGGACGCTGCTCTCTTGGTGCAAACTCTGTTGACCTTCAGCACACTAAAATAAGGCAAACACTCAAGAAAACAATAAGTGTATGCTATGGTTCCGGATATGAGATCATTCTTGATGGTGTCCCAGTCTCCATGACACACTAACTGTGGCACATCTTACATAATAATAACTGGGATAAAACCCAACAAAACAGACTGTAAAATAGGTGAATTTATAAGAAAAGTCAATTTCACACTCAAGAAGCAAGAGACACAAGGACTGTGTGACCCGAATATTCTCCAGTTATATCACAGCCCTACATTTTCGACCAGATTTAAAGTGCATGGATATAAAGATCCCAAAATGCAAGGATTTGATTACACATTACATGTAAATAACATCAGTATAAAAAATCATGCAAGTCTTATTTAATTTGGAAGATTCTGATTACAATCCAAGCATCAATATTCCAATAGCAATACAACACTCTTACCTGGATTATTTGGAATACATGCTTCCTTAATCACTTATGCAAATTATTTTTCTGATTAAGTTTCTGAAAGATTTTGCCAACCTCACGTTACTCTTTAATTCACAGGGCTCCAGACAGCTCCCAGGGATAGTAATATTTTAAAAAGACCTTAACCGAGTCCCAGATAACCTTTGCTATAAGGATTTAAAACACTCCATGGCCCAAGGTTACATAAAGTGAATTTGAGTAAACCAGAAAAATGCTCACAATCTGCACTTTTCTGGCTAGGGAGGAAAAATGAACTAGTTCATACAATGACAAATAAATCAAGACAATCACTTCTCCATCATATTGTCTGTGGGCAAGTTTACTGAGAAATTACTGAATTTAGTGAACAAGTATTTTTAAATTCTGAAAAAATAAATCCAGTCTAAGCTGACTTGATAGTCTTAGCTGGTTTACACTGGTCTCCCTGTTACCATACCCAAAACCTTTTAAACCAGAAAACATGCTCAGGCTGGGAGATCAACTAAGGTCAGAGAGGTTTAAACTTCTTGTTTCTTCAGCAGAGATTTAATCAATGGAAAGGAGTTATGATTAAAAGTAGGAGTTACTTTGGAAGCTCAATTATTAAGACTGACGAAGCTTTAGCTGCATTTTAAACTGGTTTACTTAAATATTAAAAAGATGAGTCCATTAGTGTCAATGCAGATGTTAAGGAGAGCGGTGCATTCTTCTGAACTTAGAGGTATGTGTCCCGGACACGACTGCGGGACCCACCGTTATAATCACTGGAGGTAATTTGACTTTTAGAGAAGAGAAAAAAATCCACATAAAGAAATCACAGGTTTGGGACAACAAGAGGGTGAAATCGCATTCATTTCTGGATGAACTCTCTCTTTAAGAACATTTCTTCTTTCAAAAAGTACTTCTATTCTTGTTTCCAAGGGTGATGTCAATTAAAGCAAGCAGTCACCCAAGTATGCCCTTACTTCCTATCCCTTCCTCCCCCTGCAAGTACCTGACAGGTTTAATGCTCGAACGGAAAGAATAAAGCCTGCATATGTCTTAAATACATATATACCTGCCAATTTCAGAGCAGCTCTGAATCCTTTAACCCTCAGGAAAAATCCTGCCAGATCCTGCAAGCTCACACTTAAGCAGGCAAACCATTAGAAAAAACAAGATCGACCTGCATCAAAAGATTATATGCACAAAGGATGAGAAGAGATTAGCATGGACACCCAATGTTTTCCACAAAAGCAAAAGTATTGTTAGCTGGTTTTATTTTTTTTAAATGCTGAGCTCTGCTGCACTCTTGTGGAAGAATGTGGTACTTGTGAGTAGAGGGCTGAATTTACACACAAACTACACATTGTCCTATAAACAATTGGTCAATGACACTTAAAGTAATAGGTCAGTTGAAAATGAACACACTCTTATTTGTTCACCCTCTAGTCATTCCAAATCTAAGCTATGAAGTGTGTGTACCCTGCAGAAAAACCTTTTGAAGAACTCTTACAAAGATTTTGCAATAAAATGGTATTCATAGTGGCCAGGGTTTAAACATGTTTTTTTGTTCTCACAGGAGTTAACCAAATAATTGACTAGTGGTTGAGTGTATAAAAAACTATTCAGACTGATTCAAATAGGAGTTCACTAATAATTGATGAGTCTTTTTGATTAATTCATTAGACCAGGTCACAAGAGTCATTCATGACAGTTTGTGGTGAGAAGTAGGACTCATTGTCACGGTTGCCAAACAGTAGCAGTTTGAGTTGAACTGACTCGTTGGTTAAGTAACGAATCATTCTTACTGATTCAAATCATTAACATGACTTCACCAATGAATCTAGAATCTTTTTGAACAATTACAAGAACTGGTTTATAAAAGCTACTCGTTGCAATTGCCATTCTGATTCAGTTCAGTTTAGGAACCAATTGTTCAGATTGGTTTTGTGAAACCGATTCACTGAAACTTAAAAGAATAGATCAGTTAACAGAACCAAAGGTCGTGAAAATGATTCAGTTTTAGTACTTTAAAAAACAAATCTGAACCATTTCATGATTTTCAGCTGCAATAATGCCCAAGTTTTCACATGGCTTTGGTGCCCAATACAGATACCTCTCCTTTGCACTTTCATCCGCTCACACACGCCACAAATAAGGCAAATGTGCATTTCATCTTTATCACAAAACAGGTTTAATTTAATAACTCTTTATTTTTTAAAATAATTAAACATTTGTATTTATCCGACCCTTTTTAATTGTTGTAATCGTTTGATTTCTGGGGCTTTCTAAAGCACAGGTTCAATTCTGACAAAGCTCACCACAGCATCAGTCCTCCACAATCCCCCTCTCACTCCCTCCAAATCAGTAACTAAGTAAAAAAAAAAAAAAAAAAAGGAAGAGAGAACAAATTCCACTTGGTCAAAAAAAAAAAAAATTCCTGACAAAAAATAAAAGAAACCCAAAACAAATTATAAGTGAAACCAAAGAAATTAGAAAAACATCCCTAGATGTTGTGTTCGATCTTTCTTCATCATATACTGGATTCTCCTAAAGACAAATACGCTAAAGGTTCTACTAGATACAGAGTATCAAAGTACTGCATTCAGATACAGTATACAGGTACTTCACACTGTAAGAAACTCCCCCACACACTCGAATGCAGAATGTGTGTGTGCACGTGCAGTTCGATTTCTCATGACAAGCATCTCCGGTTTTGCTGCTGGAATTCTGGACACCCGCTCCGATGTGTGTGTGTGTCCCATTTACTGGTACCAGTACCGGACTGGTGCTAAAGAGTCCGACACATTTGGACAGAAAAAGAACAAAAAGGGGGAAAAAACAAGAGCTGGTGTGTATTTATGACTTCCTCTTCTTTATTGGTTACTGCATATTGTCCTTTTGCGTCTCCTCAAGACGTCTACAATCCAGACCCACTGCGTTTATCCAGATGTTAACGGATAATCAAAAGTCAAGGGTAGACTACTCTGCTTTCAGATATTCAGGACACACAGGTGGCAAATGTTGATCCAATTCAGAAACATAAAGAGGAAAAAGAGCAAGGAAGAGTAAGGTACATAGAGAAGGGGGCAGGTGAGGAAAGAGAGAATTGGGCTGATGTCGTTCAGTAAGGATGGCCGAGGTATGTCAGATCGGTGGGATGAGATTCTCTGTTGGTTTGTTTGATTTTCTTATCAGCAGTCATTCATTTCAGTCTTACTGCCTGTTCAAAGTCCTTCTCCCGCCAGTGCGGGTTTCTCTCGTTTTTTGCTTATTTTCATTTTTTCATTTTCATTTCCTTTTCTAGTCACGTTCTTTTTCGGCATAATATTTTTAAGGGGGGAAAAAGAAGATAAAATAAAGTTATTTACAGTGCTTTTGAAATAATGAGACTGACGAGGTGAATCTACGGTAAAGTAAGTCGCACAAATACAGAAAGGAAAAAAATGTGGCCAACGTTCCGAGCGCGTGTTGGAGGCGTTGGGAAAAAGCGGTCCGGGAGAGGCGCGTCGTTAAGTGGGAATAATTCCGTCGTTCTGGAGGCTTCTCTTTAACTCCAGATCCTCCAACCTCTTCCACAGATCCTCTCTCTCCTTCTCTTTTTTCTTCTCTCTGATGAATGACAGATGGAACAAAAAAAATCAAATAAAGGTGAATCTATATATTTAACACAGCTTGCATAAGCAGCATGAAAGTGAGCACAACCATGCGTCACAAACATTATGAATGATAAAAAAACAGCTCACCTCTGACGATCTGACTTGTAAGTGGATGTGAGCTCATCAAACAAAGTGCTGTTCATTTCCATGAAGGCCTTCAGAACATTATAGACTAAAGCTACTATGGCCCTGAAAGCAGAAAAAGAGAACGAATTAGAATTAAGCATGATTGGACAGGAAATGATTCATTCAGTTAACGCTGGACAGTGAGGACAATACTGTGTTCTATAAAATATAAATCTTTACATGGAGGCTGTGAAAGTACACTCCTGTTCAAATGTTTGAGGTCAGTAATGTTTTTTAATGCTAATGCTCACCAAGGCTGCATTTATGTGATCACAAATACAGTAAAAATCAATATTGTAAAATATTATTACAATTAAAACGGTTCCTATTATCCCATTTTACATTTTTAACTTTCTTTAAACACCAAATGTTGGTGTTTGTGCCTGAAAATATCTGCAAAGTAGCAAAGCACAGTTTTTTCTGGAAATGTACATATCACAGTATTCCTCATTTAAATAATTCCCGCCAAAGGCAAACGCACAAAATAAAGAGGAGGCCTGGTTTATGTGATGTTGCCATGACCAAGAGAAACTGTCCTCATATGTAATATACTGATACACATGCAATTTCTTTCCCAGCTGTTTACTTTCACAGACATAACCGACTGTTTGGAACTTTGTGTGCTTTTGACATAACCTTGTATGTATTTGACATTAAAGAGCCAACTCTGTGTACTCGTTTCATGTGTGTACGCCCAGAATAATAAGTATTTTTTTCTTAAAATAAAATAAAAAAACGGACCACAAACATTTGAACGATAGTGTATAAATTGGACTGAACAGTCACTTTAACACATAAACACTGATAAACTTACTACTCCATTAAAAAACAAATCTGATGCTCACAAAAGAAATCTGTGCAAAAGTCTGTATTTAATTATTTTTAATTTATACATTACATTTTATCAAATTTGTATGAGTCTTCGCAGATAGTGTCCTGAGATGGATAGGAAGTTGAATAAAAAGCAATGAATATGTGATTGGGAGAAAAGAAGCCCTATTAAACTACTGAAAGACTCAGAGATTGCAGTGGTGTTGTTTAATACATCAGAAGAGTGTAGGTTTGACTCACGGGTTCCAGTGTTCTTTGGAGATCCGGTACAGACTTGTGAACATTATAGGAAGAACCACATTAGAGTTCTCCTCAATCAGACTCATGATGTACTCATTATTCCAGTAGTACAGAGCTCTCTCAGCCACCTGGAACATCATAATACAGCTCATAATATGATGCATAATTTGTTTGTACTCTCAATTGCTGTAATGCATTTAAAAGCGGTTTCCTTTAAAATGCAAAACTGTGGTGAAAATCAACCTGTCCTCAAATAAGGGGCTTCAAGACTCATAAAAACGACAAATTGTTTATTCTGGCTGCATAACTACAACTGGACCGGTTTAATTAAGTCTTGGACTAGAGTGGATTTGTGCTAACCTGAAAATGAGGGCTGGAGACACATTTGGAGATCTGTTTGAAGAGAGGCTCCTGGATCTTCACAAACTGCGTAGGCTCAATCACATCCAGAATCTCCTCCAACTCTCCTAGGAACATGACCTACACACACATCAATGCAGACAATCAGAGAAACGGATATAGAACATCAGTGAATGCATCCTAAAGCGTCATCAACACTGCCCTGAAATCATGACTGATCAACCTCATGCTGTGAATTAGCTCTATTCAGAAGACCGCATCTATCTCACCTCTTTCTGACTGCAGGTTTTAGGCCAGAATTTTAGCAGACCTCTGATAACCTGTTAGAGGGAGAAAAAAAACAGGAGTCTGATCAAATAAATGGGCAAAAAAAGAAAGTGATGATTAGTGAAAAACTGCACTTACTGGTTCTGTTAATGCAGGGTCTTTCTCTAGGAACTGTACAATACAATACGCCAGCTGCAAAAACAACAGTAATGTCACTGACATGATTAACACTGCAGGAAGTGAACACACATAGGACTCATCTGAATGTTTTAACACAAACATATGCATACCTGTGCATGGAAAAGTGAGAGGCTCTTGACGGTATGAAGAGGAATCAAAACTTTCACCAGAAACTGTTTGTGCTCGGCCTTCAGCGGCAGAGCGAAGCCATTGATGATGCTGAAAGGAGACAAACACAACTTTCACTAACAACATTCTGGGATTGCTAAGCCTTGAATTTATGCACAGTCAGAACAATGCAAAACTCTTCAGGGGTTTCCTGCTAATTTAATCATATTTCGTGGAACCTTGTGGTACAACCTCCAGTTCTGAGGTTTTATAAGCAAGCATGACTGAAGCTGCAGCAGATGATCTTCAGTGAATAACAATTTAAATGAAATGACAAGAAGGTGAATAAAAACTATATTTTCAGATGAAACTTCTCTTTAAGAATGTTTAGATGATCAAGAATAACTCATATCTTATGTAAAAGAAAATCCCAACTGTTAATTGCAATTATGCAATTATGTTAAGTGATTGAAATAATGTAAATAGCAAACTTGGGGTGTGTGAATGGCATGACTTTTTTTCCTCAAGCGCAAAACTTTTTACCGCGTAACCAATAAAATCAGCTGCGAGGTGGAATTTGACTTGTTTGGGGAAAATATATAGATATTTCACTCACATAAATGGTCATCTATTAGGGATGTTCATTTCAGTTATTTTAAATTAGAACTGAATTCAATTAGGAAGAATAAGTGTCTGTGACCCGTTAAAAATAATAACATTTGTTTTCCAGGAATTAATTTTACATGCGCAAAAAGCAGCAAACAACAGAACATGAGGATTCACATAATCATATCATTTCACATCACGCACCTGCAGCGCTTCTGCGAGCGGAGAAAAACATAATAAAGCTAGGCCAAAGTCAATTTCTACATATGAATATCAGTGGCGCAGTTATACGGCTCTAAAAGCCATGTCTCAAAATTCATGTATCTATGAAATTCATGCTATCCGCACCTTTATCATAAGATCGGGTTAGCCTATAATTAATTAGGCTAGCTATTTTACAAATGGGAATACAACGAATTCATAACAATGTTTTGCATTCAAGCTGCTACCCGTAAAATTGATCGTGAAAAGTTCTTTAAAAGCATCTGGAATGCAATAAAGTAATTTTTAAAGCTGTTTTTAAAGCATTTGCTGCATGGATTAAAAAAAATAATAGGCTAAATAATTCACATCAGACAAAATTGCGTTGCAGCAAATCTTTTAACTTTTAAGGTATTCATAACAGAATAACAAAACTCTGAAATTATAAGCAGCTATACAATTATAGGAGAAAGTTTTGCATTTAGCATATGCCATTATAATTTGTGTTTTTTTATTTAATTTTATAGAATTATAAAAAACGCAAATTTTAATCGGGCCTGTTTTAGGCCTTTCCTTATTTTTATATTTGAGACATCCATCAATAATGGTGATGAAAAAATGACTCGCCATCTCCTCACTGAACGAGCCTTTAGAGAGAAATGCATCTTTAGGATTACTGAAAGGGTTTCTATTTTCCATTTGAATTATTTAATTTAAAGTAGTCATTTAAAGCTTTCTATAAATATACACATGCTTCGCTCCACTCAAACAATTGGATAATATGCTTCTAACAGCGCACCATTTATCTCGGTAGAACATTTAAACTAACATTGTGATATGCTTGAACTGTTTTATATTTATAGATTTTATTTTAGACAAGTCGTGATGATTTGAAAAGGCTATAAATTGATCAAACATGTGCTATGATCAACTCACTGGAGTGGAAAAAAAAACATTAATTGAATTGACTAATTTTTTGAAGGTAAGTGGTTGCAATCAATGTGTTTTAGCTACATTTAAAATAAATTAGGTTGACTAACTTTCAAAAGCTAAAATAAAGCAAAAAAAGCTAAATATAAATATTAATAAGCTAAAATAAAGTGTTTGCAACCACTTACCTTATACATTTATTATAAAAACAAATTCAGTGTCTTGCTTCCACTGTTAGAAGGGGGGGGGGTCAAGTGATTGCTCCAGCGCTGCATGCGCTCACATTTAAGCATTCTACCTTGACAATGCAGCCTGTTCATTTATCATTATAAAAAACAATCAGTCAAACATATGGAAAAAAACACACTGCTCAGTTTAAATATGTAGTAAAATCTGTGCTGAGCATTTTCACCGTACCGCCGTGAAGTTATGTAAAACATTTAGTTTTACGTGGATATTGGAACGCGAGTGAAAAAATAAACCGTAAATAGCCTAATATTTTGGCATTCAAATCTCGAATACAGAAACATTTGATTTTGTGTTGAACGATAGACACGAGAGGTTTCAGTTTCGTTTTAGCCTAAATTAATTCGTTTTGGTTTGTCGTTGATATATCGTTCTTACATTTTTTATTCTTTTTCTTTTCTAAATAGCCTTTGTTGTCTTAGATTTGTTATAATAGTCTTAGATTTGTTGTGGAGTGAGGGGAAGTAAAATAGCCTAGCTATGTTTACAGTGTTTATTATAATGTTTGTAATTCGTGTAAGCCTATTTCTGAATGAAATAATAAAATGCTACTTAAAAGCGACTTATGTTTCTCTCTCTCTCTCTAAAAATGTTTATTTTTATACGCGTAGCTTATTTTAACCATGCAGAAAACGTAAAAAAATATTTTGATATATTACTGAAAAAAATTCAAATAAATAAGTGACTTTAAACCGTTTAACTGATTGTATTAATCGGTCAAAATTCTTATCGGTCGGTTAACGGTTAAAATGAACATCCCTATCATCTATATAAGCTTAGCAGTTAAGAAAATTACATTGTGACTTTAAACAAGTACAACTCACCTTCCCAAAATCTCCAACAATTCTGCGACTCCAGTGAAGTGCTCAGTTTCATAAACAAAACTAAGAACAAGAGAGACAGAGATGAATACTTGCACTTTATTTGTGCATTTGCAAATATTATGTAAACGTCATATCCCTCACCGTAGAAAAATATTATTAATCTGTTTTCGTATAAAAGCTCTTAGTCCCAGGAATTTTCCGTAGATTCTGTGTAAGACTGTCTTCAGGTAATCTCTCTCCCGCGGGTCCTCGCTGTCGAACAACCCCAGCAGCTGACAGGACAACAGATGGACACAGCACACAAAAAAGATGATGAGCAAACCCTTTTGAAAAGAGATTTTTAAAAGAACATCCTCACCTGTAAGACAAATCTCTGGTCTATGTACTTTTTGGCAATACTGGGTTGAAACTCCTGGCTCTCCAAAAAACGAATGAAGAACTCATACACCAGCTGAGAAGAGAAAAGAATGAGAGAGTTTGTGTTATTTGGAGGAGTTCTTTGAACTCAGCATGCATGCAAAGAAAGGTAAAAGTTCATGGTCATGGTTTAGTTGAGGTCACAGGACACTGCTACTGCCACCAGGGGTCAATTCCATTATAACAGGTAAAAAAATAAATACAAAAATTGACAAGGATCACATGTCTGGGAACATGGCTTTCATTATTGGACTCTTTTTAGATGAAGTAGACGAAAGCAGGAATTAATAACGAATAAAAGAGAAGTTTTACCAGGAAGATTCTCCTTGAGATATGCATCTCATTTCTAAAGGAGTCCTAGAAACATACAGTGTGTACACACACACAGAGAGGTTTGGAGTGTGTACACAAACCCTCAAAAATACACACGCAGACAAACATGCTGAAACAAATAAAACAGACAGGAGCCGAGGGACACAAGGAGAGAGGGACCAGAGTACACAACAATATTCTCAAGCACCTCAACTGCACACACACACACACACACACACACACACACACACACTGTAAATGTGGCCACGAGGCCTCTAGAGTAGGTTCATCCTCCTCTGGGTCAAACTCATTGCTGTCACTGGGCGGAAGAGTTCGGAATATATTATAGGACACCTGAAAAAAAAGGAGATGTAATATAACCATACAAATTGACGAATGAAATATTACAGACCATTCAGTGACTGTCTGAAGATAAGCTTTCTTGAAATTTCAAGCTCTGATCAGATTGACTTTATGCAACTTCTGGGAACCAGGGTGCACAGGTTTGTAATGTATCACTCAACCTGGCTGGAGCAACTTCGTGTATTGGCATGTCTCTTTAGCAATTATTAAATTGCATTAGGTATATCAGCATTAAATTGGCCATATTGATTGTTAAATACTACTATATCCGTCAACCATAATTTAAAAGGCTATTCAGTGTTTTAAAGCACTTACTGTCTTTAAAATAATCCTAATTTACTGCTTTTGAACAGATGAAAAATTCTGACAAAAGAATGAGTCTTTAAAACCATTTTCAGACACTAGGAACACGTTTGATTGAGCTATAAATTAATTCTGCTGCATGTCGGTTACTGTGCTTTCACTGATTTCAGATTGACATTACTGTTCAAACGTTTGAGATTCAAAAGAAAAAAGACATTCATTCTTTTATTTAGGAGGAATGCATTAAATTGATCAAAAGTGGCATTTAAGACATTTATAATGTTACAGAAGATTTCTGTTTCAAATAAATAAAATCTTTTGAACTTTGTTCATGGAAAATCCTTTAAAAAAATTCACAAAGAAAAAGAAAGAAAGAAAGAAAATTCAAAATGATAAGAAATGCTTCTTGAGCAGCAAATCAACATAGAATTATTTCTGAAAGCTCATGCGGCAATGAAGACTGGAGTACAGGCTGCGGATAATTCAGCTTTGCCATCACAGAAATAAATTGTATTTTTAAAATACATTCAAACGTTTTAGTTTTTTTATTGTAATAATATTTCACAATATTACTGTTGCTAGTCAAAAGTCTGACTCTGATAGGCTCCACTGTTTATTGAAAAACAAATTCACATATACCACTTAGAAAATGTATGAATCCTGCCCACATTTAGTAGACATTCTATGTGTTTTCACTCACCATTTTGACGACCTCTGGGTAGGCCTGTTCTGTGAGGTATCCTCGGCTGACTGTGACATAATCGACGAGCTCGTTGAGGGTTGAGCGCTTGTATTCTTTCATCTTCAGGTCTGACAGTGTGTCCATGAAATCAAACACAGCACAACACTGCTGAAGTTTCTTCAGGAACAACTCCGGCTGCTCCTGAGCAGAGACGTCTGTGCACAGACAAAGAAGTAAAACAAAAGTAAAACGTGCCAAACAAGATAAAAGATCCCATATCTCGCTTAATTAACAGAGAAAAGATTTGAGGATGTAAAGATCACTCTAGGTCAGTCATCAGATGTCACAAACGGGCATTTTCCATTATCCGAGAAGTGCAAAGGACTCTGATATGTTAACTAATCAGCGGACAGCACAGGAAAGGGCAAGAAACCTAAACTTCGCAGAGTTCAAATTCAAAACCAATTTACTGACATTACTGCACACATGATGACAGAACGCTGATTTAGAAGCAAATCTATGCTGTTGACCCACTAGTTTGGTTCACCTAACAGATAGCCTTTGAACCATCACCATCATTACAGCAATAACAATAAAAAAAGTCCTTCGCTGAGTTGATGCATCTCCTATTGAATAGGTAGTTGGGGTTTGACAAAGGACTTAAAAAAAGGGTTTACAACTCTTCACAGTTCAGTTTTAAATTCACAGCCATACTTTTGCAAATTATACACTTTATAAAATACACTTTAGTCACTTTAGTTTGGAACTAGGGACAGGCCCAAACATTTTTCATGATTTTTCATTAAAAAAATATGAGTTAAAAGGCAGATTTTTACTCACAAGTGAAAGTTGTAGAAAAAAAGACATCGTAGTTTTAAACTACCCACAACATGACAAACACTTGTCATGATTCAAATTTGCCCAAATGTACAGTATGCAGAAGATCACACTGTGATGGGTACTTTATCCCACAATGCAATGTGCTCTATTTGACATTCCATTTTTAATGATAAACAGCAGAAAAAGAGATGACGTTTTATACAGACTTGGATTAAGATGCAAAATAGTCTTTTACATTTTTAATTATAAGATGACAACTGGATATTTGTCACTGAATTAAACATGCAATGCAATGGAGGTCATGCGATAACATTGACAATGTATCATACAACTGTTTTAAACATAGTTGCATAATGCCTACTCACATACTATTAGCATACAATTTGTATACTGTACAGGCTGCAAGAAGCAGTCTCGGATCTCAATGCAGTTCTGCAACTTTGATATCATGAAGTCTTTAACATAAATAAAGCAAATGACTTCTGCTAATGACGCACAAGACTACAACCACTGCAATTCTAAACCACTGTGATTCAACCCTCACGCAAAGATACAGAATCACAACATATCAAAGGGATCCAACTTATCTTATGAAACTATGACTATCCAGTGTACATCCAAAAGAGCAGAATACAAGAAACCACAGGGAAGTTAAGACAGACCAAACAACACTCTTACAGTAGAGGACATGCAGATGAACATCTAGACAAAACACATCCGTACCATTGCTTAAATTAGACGCACTCACATTGACAGTCATTTAGGCTCAGGTTTATTCAATCACGTGCAGTTATTTTCCATTTGTCTCCAAACTGATGTCTTGTTCCTGTCAGTTTAACAGTCCACAAGGTTTTAAGGTATTAAGAGACACTTAAATAAGAGGTCTGAAGCGTAATAAACTAAACAGAAGGTCTGCAGTGAGGTCTTCTGAGACATTAAAGAGAAACAGATCTCCAAGGTGCAGTGGCACGTTCATATAAGGTGATGGCTTGTGCCTCGTGCTGCTTCACAAACATGGGTGGGGAAAACCCCACTTCAATGGAATGGTGGTCTTGTATTACTTTAAAGAGACTGTTTGTGTGTGATTTTAAATGCACAGAGAGAGAGAGAGAGAGTACTGGTTACAAAGTTGTGTGTCCAGTTACTTACACAGACATAGTGCGTGTGCTTGAGTTGTTCCGACAGGTGGAACTAGCAGGTGACTTTCACAGAGTCAGAGACTGAGTAGGAAATGTACTGTATGCATTTAACACACACACACACACACACACACACACACACACACACACACACACACACACACACACACACACACACACACACACACACACACACACACACACACACACACACACACACACACACACACACACACACACACACACACACACACACACACACACACACACACACACACACACACACACACACACACACACACACACACACACACACACACACACACACAACACACACACACACACACACACACACACACACGGGCATGAAATCTCATGTATGCAGAGTTACAAAAAAGTTGAATTGGTTGTAGAGACGCACAGATAGTAAAATTCTGTACATAACAATAAGCTAAAATGTTCCTAACTTTATGGATGAGAACTGCTAAATGGCAGATTTAATATATATTTGAAAAAAAAAAAAAACTCAATAGTTATAAAATGTTACAAGTGAATTTAGGCATCACAACAATATAATGTACAGTACAGAATAAATTGTATTCATTTTAAGGTCTGCAATGTATTAAAATTATCACTATTTTTTTTAAATCACCTTTAATAAGCTTTTTCTAGTAAAGGAAATAAGGTAAAAACAATGCATGAGCAGAGAAAATAAGCACACAATTAAATATGCAATATCAGCCCATAAATTCAAACTTGACCAATCCTATGAAAAAAAACCTATTATGATGGATAAAGCACCAATAAACCTTGACTGGGACTTACCAAATAAGTGTTACAACCGGAAGAACCGTACAACCAGAGTGATTCGTTCGCGAAAAGTGCAGCATTTTGGACTGTATATTCATTTTCAACTGCAGTCAGAGAGAGCAAGTGTTTTGTTGTTGTTGTTGTTGTTTTTGCAGTGTGGCAAGAAACTTCTAAATAGCAGTTCAGGAAACATATTTAAATAAAAACTTTAGTATGAAAATGCAATAAAACAGAGTGATTTTCTTGATAAATGTGTGATTAATGCACTAATTAATGCACTAATTTAAACATAAAACATGCCTTGTAAACCTGCAACATCAGAAACCGCCTAGCCGAATTCCTCAAAAGAACATTCTTAAAGGTCACATAACATAATACGCAACAATTAACTAATTCTGAACATTCTGAACTTGCATCTGCAAAAGTGACAAGTCATGTTTGTGAGCCAACTAACAGGCAAGACAGAGCGTTCTGGACTCATACCATCGATACGACACGTGTCCACATATGGTCAGAACCAGCCCCCAAAACACCAAACAACACGGAAGATGCCACGCTAATAGACAGACATCTACAAAATGACACAAATACACCACAACCACCCACTCTTCACTTTCACTCACTCAGACAGGTCTCTCTCTCTGTCTCTGAATTTCTTCCTGCGTGGTTCGCTCCAGGGAATCGGTAGTGAATTGGAAGTTAAAGTATTTGAAAAAGTAAATCAAACATGACTGTTTGTAAGCCCCGTGTGTGTGTGTTGTGTACGGTGTACAGTGCACAGAGCTGCACCTCCACATAGGAACCCATGAGATCAGGTGTCGGATGGCCGAGCTGAGCCCACGGAAACACGGACGGGCTCTGTGTCTAATGTGCTATTTTCTGCCTTCCTCATTTAAACTCAAGCCAGCAAGGTCAGAGGCACAGAGCGGACCCCCGAGGAGGGGTAGGAGTTTACGATGGGCTGGAAATTTATCTATGGTGGCCAGAACACATGAATTAATAAGAGCCTGGTAATACTACAACACACCACACAGACAAATCATCTATATTTACAAACATCTTCCTTTGAAATATCTCTCAAGAGCTTATTTCTCATTTTAACTGTACTAGCCATCCAGATGTTTTCCTTATGTAAAAATGACATGTGCTGCACCAGCAGACTGACATCCAGCTGGAGAGTGTCCCAAGCAGATGAGATACAAAAGCTCACATCTCTCTGTTGATGCTGCTTGTGTTGCCACGTCCCACTCACCTATACTTGCTCTCCGCCTCTAGACAACACTTTGTTTTAAGGTTCTCAGACAGTTTGCACACTACTGTTCAAAAGTTTGGGGACAGAAAGTAATTAACACTTTTATTCAGGATCAGGAAGCATGAAATTTATCAAAAGTGACAGTACAAGACATTCATAATGTCACTAAATATTCAAATAAGCGCTGTTCTTTAGAATGGTATTCTTATAATAAATATATTAGGCAGAACAATTGTTAATAACAGTGATGGGAAATGTTTCATTACCTCCAAATCAGCATATGAGAATGATTTCTAAAGGATCATGTGACACTGGAGTAACGTTGCTGAAAATTCATCATAAGAATAAATTACATTTTAGAATATATTAAAACAAGAGCTATTTTAAATTGTAATGATATTTCACAATATTAACAGCATTTCTATTATTGCAGCCTTGGCGAGCAAAAAAAAAAAAAAATCTTACCAACGTTTGAATGGTTGTGTATGTGGCTTATTTTGGCTTGTATGTGAACAGGTTAGTGACAGTGCAGCAAGAGAAAGTTATGCAACTAAAGTCATGAATTGACTAGTCATTCATTATTTTCTATAAAGGTTCAGTGTTAACAGCTAAGAGGAAGTGAGTGGTCAAAACATCTGCATTCAGGTGACACACCACTAAACACCTCTTTAGGAAAGCAAAGTGATTCTACAGTGCCACCTATTGGCAACTGGGTTTCATGGCCTTAGATACTTCTATCCAGTGAACATACATGACATTATAAACGTCCGTCCGTCAGTCAGTCTGTCTCTCTCAAAGGGATGATTCACTGTCATTTACTCATCCTCATGTCATTCCAAACCTGAATGACTTTCTTCTATGGAACATGAAAGAGGCTCTTTTCGCAAATGTCTCTTTTGGTCAACAAAGCATTCAAAGTCATTTGGTTTTAATGAGAAAAACTACTATGACAAAAAAGTAAGCAGTTGTCACATTCTTCCTCATGCTTTCAAGAAGACTACAATTTTTGCAAATTCGACAGACCTTATCTAGGTTAGCTAGCTAGATAGTATTATCTTGATGACAAATCAGCAGCCACAATGATGTAGAATACATTCACAGCAAAACCAAACATTTAAGTTTGCAAAGCATAAAACAGATGTACAATAAACAGTGGCAATGCAGCACTGGCCCAAAAGGACAACTTTTTTGTCAGGTCTGGAATGCTCAAATACTGGCCCTGGGCCAGCAGGCCTTATTGTTAAGTCACATTGTAATACTTTAGACTCTGAAAAAAAATAAAAAAATAAAGCTAAGGTAACACTAATTTTACATACAGCACACATTGAAAATGACATGAATATGACAGTGGGGCAAATGCATAAAGCACAGCATAATTTGAAAATCACAAATGTAATGTTTAAAAGCATTCAATACACACCAAAAGTCACGCAGAGAATACGCGATCATGCAGGATACAAATGCACACTTCACAACATCTCACAACAGGGTTTGTGAAATTAAATGTTCATTAGCATTCAAAAATTGTTTCAATTATATAAATGTGTATTTGCTGAATGCTGACGGCAAGCGAGAAAAGTATTAAAATGTTTGCCTTTCTATTACTAATAATATAAAAGCAATCTTTACTATACTTTTTTGTATACATTTTAATCGCTTTCTTTTAAAGGTTCTATCTGATTATTAGACAGACTTCTATCCGTATTAGGCAGAACTGTTAACGACGATGGCGAACAAAAAGGAGAATGTAAGCACTGTGTGCTCAGGCGGTGCTGTTTTCAACGCAGTCAAAACAAATGTCCCGCCTTGAAGACATTGGCCAAACAGAAAAACTTATTGGCCGATGCCAATATTTCAAAAATGCCAAATATCGGTCGATATATTGGCCTTGGCGATATATCAGTCGACCACTACTAAATTTCTCCACATTTGTTACGAAAACAACATCATAGATAGCTTGATGGAAAGTAAATCTTCAGCCAATTTAAATTTTTGGGTGAACTAATTTCTTTAAACATTATTTTATACATGTATACATTATTTTACAAATACACCAGTTGCCAATGTGTAAAAATTTATATTTTGGCTATCATGCTTGTGACTAGTGCTAGGCTATGAACCTCTTCTTCACTAAAACATGACTGCAACTAGCCTATCACACACAAACACCATCTCTGTGACCTTTGAGGGAGTAACCCCAGTAGGGAATTAAATGCTTTGATCCCTCCATCCCATAATCCTTACTGAGCGTTCTACAGGCGGTAAAGGTCATCAATATAGAACAGAAACACTTTCAGTCATTTTCCCTGCTCCATTTCTTAGTCCATCAATGAATAGAGCTAACCTATCTGGTCAATATCTTTAATAGTGTATCACAAGCAGAACACAGTCATTTTCTAGGCAAGGCAGTGAATGTCTAACATGAAACAGGTGAATCTGACAACAGCCTATTCTTTGATGAGTGAACAATTGTATTTTGCATTCATTTATGACGAGAGGTAAACAGACAAAGCCTCTGTGGGAGGACGGTTTCCTCGGCAATGGCCAATCAGACGCACTCAACAAATACTAGCTAAATCAACCTATTTGACCACTCAACACTAGGGGTCGACCGATATGTGTTTTTTCAGGGCCGATGCCGATACCGATTATTACAGATCAAGTAGACCGATAACCGATATTTTGAACCGTATACGTGTCTGGTGTAAAAATGAAAATGAATGCCAAAATTAATAATAACAAAGCTCTGACAAAAAACGTTCTTTAAATGCTTTTAAAACATGTCTGTAATTCTGAAAACTGTTAATAACAACAACATTTCAGTTGGTTTTAATTTACAGTACAGTGCAAATGAAGGCATAAAACATTATTTAATTTATCTTTTAATCAAATGAGAGTTAGACTTTATTTTTGGCAAACAAATGAGTTTACTATTAAAATTAAAACATGGAAGAAATAGCGTATGTTGTAATAATTGTTGTAGTTGTATTACGTATATTCTACTGCACCACAGTAATATATTCGGCTAAACCGAACTTATATTTTGACAGGTTGCCATGAGGACCTTTTAAGTTTCTGTAGCCTATGTATATATGATATGACGATCGTTTTACTCAAATGAAACGGTCAAATGCTCATGAAGTGACTCTCCGAGCAGTTCTGGGGATGTTGTTCATGTATTTATGTCCTCATTTAGTGAGACGGCAGATGCTGAAAACACAGCGAGCATCACACGCTCTTGAGTATGTATGTGTGCAGTAAATGAAACCGCACGTCTGTGTCATTCATTAACAGAGATGCAGAACATTCAGGATTCATATTTAAATAGTGTTTTTGCGCGCTTAATATTTTAGATACTAGTCCATAGCGCGAGTCGATTTAAGTGTACTGACCTACTTTTGATTAATTCATCCAAACTTCGACAAATTCCATGACATTCCGCGTTATACGGTAAATTCCATTATATGACTGCATTCCGCGATTCCGCCCGCATTTTCCGCATCGCGGTCATCATAGTTATATTGAGGTGTTTTGCAACTTCATGTAGTGGATTGTGATTTATTGCAACTTCAGCAACGTCTGCTGCTGCCTTACCTTTGAGAGACAACTGATGCGTGATCACTGACGCAGCTCATTAGCAAGTGCTTTCGTGTGAGACTGCCTTCAGTTTTCCGCGTTGATTGGTCGGACTCGTGACTCTCTACATATCAGATGAGCGGTGGGCGGAGATTGCTCTAGGCCACAGAGTGTTGAGCTCAGACAGGCTGCATCGGAGCCAAATAGCGCATTTAAAAATTCAATAATTTCACCTGTATTATTTATTCACCACTAAATAATGTCACCTGAAATAGTATGTTTGTATAATAAATAAAAAAATATATAAAAAAAATTATCGGCAAATCTGTTTTGAAAATGGCCGAGATCGATAAATCGTAAAAATGCTTAATATCGGCGCTGATAATCGGTCGACCCCTACTCAACACACTTATATGGATTCAAGGGTTATTTGGTCAAACAAGTCAATCTCTTAAAAAAAAAAAAAAAAACAGCAGCACTGAACAAAGTAGGGGTGTAATGGTTCAGAAAATTACACTGGTGTCACGGTTCGGTACGTTTTCGATACAGGAAAAAGAAAGAAATGCCAGAGAAATGTCCTTTATTTTTACAAAATCTTTATTAAAACTATTTTTTTAATTTGAACAATGATGGAGCTATACTTCACTCATCTTCTGGGGTGTCTTCGTAGCAGCATATAAAACAAAATCAGCTCCAGTTTGAAGTATTCCAGCTGATGTAGCCTATTGTCATGTAGCAGATTAATCTTTTCCAATAGGTTTAAATTGATTTTTATCTTTTATGGCATTTTTCTTTACCTTTATAAAGCCTTTTTTTCTAAAAGTGTGCATCACCTTTTGAGTCAATTATTTACATTTAATCAGTCTATAAGACACTTGGGCTGTTACCAAGCAAATTAAGTCATTATTGACTAAATTCATCTTTGTAATGCAGAGGAAACTTAGAAGTTGCATCTGAATAGCATTTATATGCTTTTACACACTGTTTAATGCAGCTCAGAGGGACATGTAATGCTTTAACCTACAGTTAAAATTGCATAAATATTGTTTTGATATTTTAAACATAAAACGTTGACAACTAATGTTTGATATTAATAAAAAAAAAAGATACTTTAAATTTAATATTTTTAAATTGCGACTGAACCTAATCATTTAAACAGTTGATTCGTTCAGGAACGAAACGCCGTCATGTTGCTCAGAGATGCAAAACAGTGCTATGGCTGTGTTTGGAATTTTTTGTTGGCGAAATTGAGCAAAAATAGCCTATATGCTGTCTAAAACGTAAGTCTCTTAATTAACTTCTTGCTTATTTGAACTGTTGTAAAAAAAAATGTAATCATGCTGATTTTTAGAGAGAAAAAAACGGCACTCATGATAAACTAAAATGAAACTATAAAATTATGTAAATATATACATTTTCTGCCCCCATATCTTGAATTTTGTGATCATTCTAGATGCATTTTAATAGACTGAATCATGCAGTGAAAGAACGCACTCTAAATGCACACATGCACTAATCTAACCTAATAGTTTAAAGTGGTCATATGACGATTTCAAGTTTTGCTTTTCTTTGGAGTGTTACAAGCTGATCGTGCAAAGATAAGATCCCTGAAGTTGCAAAGATTAAAGCCTCAAAACCAAAGAGATATTCTTTATCAAAGTTAAGACTGCCACACCCCCTAAAACGGCTAATTCAAACACGCCCCCACATGTCTACGTCACGATGTGGAAAATTTGCATAATGCAGCCCAAATGTTCACGCAAAGAAAGAAGGCGAGGTTTCAGTAACCGCAGCAGTGTTGAAGCAGCCATATCAGGGAGACGCTGTTTGTTTCTAGGTGAAAGCAAAAGCACTTTATTTGGCCTTCCGAAAGTATATGCATTTAGGAATCATTAAGATTACTTACAACAGAACAACAACGCATTTTATGGACGACAGTTTCGTGAACCTAGGAGACGAGGTAATTCTGAATTTGCTATGACAATCTGGTGCTTCGGAATCAGCGACTAAATGTTTTGTTATTAGTTTAAGTATTTGCTATTGACTGTTCAAATGCGGAGTTCTGCGCGTTGTGTGTGAGTGAGTGAGAGAGTGAGTGAGAGAGAGAGAGAGAGAGAGAGTCACAGCTGCAGCGTCGTATGTGTGTGTGTGTGTGTGTGTGTGTGTGTGAGAGAGGGAGAAAAGGTCAAACAACCGCGGCTTGTGTGTAAATACATACGAGCTTCATTACTGTGTCTGTCACGCGACTCTCTTCCCCTTTTGGGCTTTGAACTGATGGTAAAACTAAGGACATTATTAACTGTCTTTATCTTAGTTTTGAAAGCTGATGCTCGCGATTATGGAAAGGGAAATTACATTTCTGACGCGGCTTGTGGTGTTCAGCCAATCACAATGCACTGGGTCAGTTGGCCAATCAGAGCAGACTGCGCTTGTCGGAAGGAGGGACTTTGTAGATTTTTTAGAGGACCTACATAAAACATGTACAGTATTTGAAAAAAAAAGTGTTTTTTGAACAATAAAACATGTCAACATATTATGTTACACCAAATAATGATCTTTAAAAAAGCATCATATGACCCCTTTAATATGCTGTAATATAGGATTAGGATTAGTCCAACGAATCATTTGGTTTGTAAAGCGTACCGAATCGAAAGCCTCATACTTAATGTTTCAATACGAATACATGTATCGTTACACCCCGAGAAAAAAGTTATATTACAGTTCTAATAGGGACGCACAGTTATCATTTATAATCATTAAGTATTTATATTGATACTGGTGTTATGTTTTTTAATTTGATAATAAAATGGAACAACAGTTTTATATGTCACATAGAAATCTGACTCAAAATAGCGCTTATCATTACATAATCACAGTAGCCATTATTTCCAATATTTTCTATTAATTGTGCAGCCCTAGACATTTGTTATAAGATGTGTATGTGTGGGTTTTTTTTATTTAAAGGAGAAGGAAGAAAAAGCAAGTCAGACCAATGGACAAATGCAAGACACATGATCGCACATACCCACGTTTTCACTCCATCACACATGCTCCACAAAAACAAGCTCTTCAGACACACAGCCAACTGACATAAAACTGCCAGCCCTCGGTGAAACTGACAGATTTCTGCACTGATCTCTCCTCATTTAATTTTAAGTCTGCCAGTACCAACACCACAATTCTCATTGCAAGCTTCAAACATTGGATACATCTCTGCATCTGTTTGTTTTCCTGTGAAGGTCTTTGGTCTCCTACAGCAACTGATTCAATGAATCAGGCTCAGACTAACTTTTTGCACTGGGTGCACCAGCACAAAAGTTAGGTGCACCCAAATTTGTATATAGGCAAATATTTACTACTAGTAAAACGACTAACTAACAATCTGTCAACATAAAGTTCTTATTTGAAGCACAATTCTACAAGAAAGGTAACTTACTGAAAAAGGGTGTTGGGTGCTTAAAGTGCTTCACTGAGCAGAGATTTAAACTTAAAACATCTCAAGATAAATAAAATCTAAATTAAGTGTTTTAAGGGCGTCAAACTGAACATCTCGTGGCTCAATGTATTATGGACTATCCTCCATTGCAGTTACATGCCCCTCGAATGGCCAACTCCTGTAGTCGGCCTTCTTGATCTTTGCCTTGGCTAAACCAGCTGGCCACACTCTCTCTAGCATCAACATCTTCCAGACTTGACCCTCTACACCTGAGTCTTATCAGATCCTTCACTGTGTCTGAACGAAGGGATGCTCTAGTGCAGTGCTTCTCAAACCCCCCCCCCCCTTAAACCCATAAAACAATCCTGCGCCCCATCCCACCACAGACTACCAAATAATTGCACTGAACATAATGAAAAAAAAAGTATTTACAGTTTTATAACCATTCTTACTATGCCAGAAAGAAGTATACTTAGGCCTTTAAGTGTATGTTAGAGCAATTTTACTATCATACCTTTTCTTGATTTAATATTTTGAATTGTTTTTAGCTTTATTTTCATTTAAATGTTTAATTTTGAAATGTTGTATGCATTTGTCATGTTTATTTCATGTCTTTATCTTCTTAAATGTGTGTATATAATATGTATAGTTTTAACTTTTAATTTTAGTTACTTTTTCTATTGTAAGTCGCTTTGGATAAAAGCGTCTGCTAAATGACTAAAAGTAAAGTAAAAAATAACTGTTCTGTTCTGTCTAATTGTTCTCTGTTCTCATACTGTATTTAATGCAGCCAAATTCTCAATAAACAGTTTTACTTTATATATTTATACTGTTTATGTTGCCAGTCAACGGGATAAATATTAAATAGTGACTGAAACACACCCCTTTAAGAAACATAACCAGCTTCTCCCTTCCAAGAAGCTAGTCTGCACAGAAAATCAAATTTATCATTTTACTGAGCCGTTGGCTGATGAAATCAAATAATACACAATATAAGACAAGACAATTCCTGTGCTGTGATTTCAGCTATATGTGCATGCAAACTTAGAGAAGCAATAATATCTCTTTAGCTCCTCTCAGACGTTCACTGAACAGAGCCGATGCAGAGAACGTGCCGCGCGCGCGCTGATCTCGCGCCGCCGCAGCAGTACCAACGAAATCTCACAGAGACTCACTAAAGTTTGTCCAAGTTGCTAGATTTGTCACTAGTTGTTTTTTGGAAAAAAAATAAGTCGCATGGGGGTCTAAAAAGGCGCTAAATCTAGCGAAATTGGCAACACTGCGCGCATCTTTATTACTTATTACCTCTCTCTGTCTGACTGCAGCAGCACAAGTGACGCATTTTCAGACGCACACACACACATGAACAGAATATCTGGACCACGGCCAATCAGAGGGGGTCCCGCCCTTCACTATCTCTGATTGGTTTAGACCACGATATGGGCCTAATGTATGTCTTGTTGAACAACAGAGAGACTTTCAGAGTCGCGGAGACTTGTTTTGTTTTTTTCTCGAATGGCTGGACGCACCAGTGCGACCTAGGATTTTTATTAGTCGCACCCTTGAGAAATTAGGTCGCATGTGCGACCAAATTGGTCGCACTCTAGAGCCCTGTGAATACTACTGGAAAAACATTTATAATACAATTGAATCCACAGTATTTGCATAATGTTTACTAGCAGATAACATAAAACATTGCAGATCTGTACTTCGTAAAGAGTACAAGTTATCATCCTAAACAAGCACAGACTAGTCAAGATGTACTCTCTGACATTTTACAATCTTACTGAAGTTGCACAGAGCCATGATGCATAAGCAAAACTGGTTATGTTTTAAACTATACTACATTTACTATCTGTGCGATTTGCAGCATGTGTACTAAGTGCATATTTGCCAAAACTTATTTTAATTTGCAATTCTACTTAATATTAAATTCATATAAAAATTCTCAAGGATCCATCTCACCCAGGACATTCTCTTTTTGAATTGCTACCTTCGGGTAGACGGTACAGGGTTCTAAAAACCCGAACAAACAGATTAAGGAACAGTTTTTATGCCAAAGCTATTTCTGTTCTGAATACTGTAAAAATGTAAACTAAACATCATGATTATATAGTTTACATGCCAAGCCATATCTGTTTTAATTACTGCATTAACTTAACTGATCATTATGTGCAATATTGAAAGAGTAGTGCAACTGTTGAATGGGAGACGTCTTCTGTGTGTAATGTTGTGTTACAGATCCTGTACTATTTATTAGATTACTTTTATTTTTTCCCGTTACACTATGCACCCAAAGGATTGCAATGACAATAAAGTTATTCATTCATTCATATTATGACCATTTTTGTACTTCTGATCAAACAAATGCAGTTTTGGTGAGCATAAGAAACTTCTTATAAAATCACCACAAACTTTGAATAGTGTAAGAGGACACAGCCACACAGAGAAATAGTATCCACAATGCAAAGTGGGATAAGTGCCTTCCATTTACAAACACACAAACAAAACACAAAGTGTGTGGTGGTACATGCACAATAAATATGATAACTTAAAAAAACTACTTAATCTAATAAAGCAAACAATGCCAGCGTGTTGACAAGTCCGGTTCACACAAGACCTCAGAAAAATGCTACATTTACTGCAAATCTGTATTCTTATTCTACTGTAAATCTTTATAGACCACCGAAGCAGAATTATATTCTACTCTATCAGGGACTTTCAGAGCTCCAGTGATTTCAGAGCAGAAGTGGTTATGATGAGAGCATTTAGTAATCGTGAGTGAGTCACCTTTGAGCAGGGGAAGAGGTGTGAGTTCGATTGGTTTGCCCTGAGAGCGGAACTGTGAGGAACTCTGAGAACGTTTCTGCTTGGCTTTCCGGACAGACTTCCGGCACAATCCGTCTACTTTATCCACTGATGGAGGCGTGGTGGCTGCGGAGGACATAGCCCTGGAAAAAGAGAGTGAGGTGTATAAGACAACACATTAATCACCAAATAACAAATGCATCAGCATGTGCATTTTGTAAATATTTGAGAAAAAAACAACCTTATATTGCACCAAAATTACATGTGCTTCTCTGTGGTATGTGTAAAAATATATCCCATCAATAACTGAGGATTATAATGTCCAATATAAGATTTTAACCTCAGTTTTCAAAATGAATCCCCTCCCAGGATCATATGATCACAAACATTTAAAAATACAGCAGCAGACAACATGCGTTTTTTGGCAATATATGGCTTATTGCGATAATTTATTACGCACTCCGTCAACAAATGACAGCTGATTTCCGGGAGAGTGGGAAGGGAGAAATTGAATGGAGAGATAGGGAGCGCAGCGTTTTGAATTGCATAAAATAATAAATGAAACAAAAAAATGATGAAGGAGGAGTAAACAGCACAAGATACGATTGGGATGATTTTTGATGCGACTTTGGGAGCAGGCTGAGTGAGACTTTTTCACACGTAGTGTGTGCATCGCTATAATGAGTCTGTGCGTGTAAATGAATGGGTGTATGCATGTGCGCGTGTATGAACAAAAGAAGTATCCTGAATGAAAACTGTGCAACCCAGTGTCCTAAAAATACTTCTTTATATTTTTTATATAGTTGAATTTTGAAGTAAGAAGTGTTGTATTATTTCAATCAGGATTTTTCTCTTTTTTATAAATAAAAAACAGAAAATGTTTTACTGTTTTTTTGTCTATTTAAATTATGTTTGCAAACTCACCACACAACATTAATGGTCAAAAACTGTACTTTTTTTGTAAGCCAGCTGTTTTTTTTAAAAAGTGACACTTGCACTTGAAAATATAATTTTACAGTGAAAAACAAAACATGAAAATGACCTATTTTACCCTTAGGTCTTAAAGGGTTAATGAGTTTTTAAATTGCAGATAAACCATAGTTCTGTCATAGTTCTGTTAAACCATTTATGTTACAAAGTATTGTGGTGCCTTACACAACAAATACAAACTTTTTAAGAGTCAGGACTGATGTTTGCTATTATAGTTAGGCCAGATCTACTAAATGTCAGTTTCATCAGTGCATCTTAGATTTCGTTTTCTCCTGGGTGCACAAACTGCAGATTATATGAAAATTATAATATAAAAATATGAATTTATTGGTTATCGGTATCGGCCGTGAGAAGGACTGAATTATCGGTTAAAAATGTTCATATCGTGCATCCCTGCAAAAGAGTGTCAAGTTGCTCTCCAGCAGCTCCGTAAACAGACATTAGGTGCACTGAGGTCTTTAGATCAGTGATGTGTGTATTTTCATTATGTATGTGTTTTGCAGGTCCAGTGTAAGCAGCACTAAATGCAGACCTGTTTTAATGCCTTCAGACAGAGTAGTTTTCAATTCAAAAGCAACTGTGATTATAAAACAAACCATAAAATGGCTATAGGAAGGAAATTCGGTGGTAAAATGAAAATCTAGGCAGAAGATGTAAATAAAAGCAGGAATGCACACTGCGATGAAAGATAAAACAGAATGGAAACAAATTCAATAGCAAAAAAAAAATATTTGATGAAAGAAAGCGTGTAGAACACAGCAGGATTCTGTTGACCGAAAAAGTCTGAATCAGGTTTTTCACAGGTCTACCGGTGTCATCTTTGCATAAATTGCACGCATGATATTAAAGCAGATAAACACACACAATTACTGCTCTGCATAAGAAACCAGATGCCTTTGGGAATTTTTAATGAAAGCGATTGAAAGTTCATTTTCAACTTTGTCCAACAGTCGAGTTGGAACTAGTGACCACAGAGACTCTGTGACCTCCAGCGATCTAATTGCTGTCAGACTGAATGCCCCTTTAGAAAGGGAGGAGCAGAGAAAAGTTTAACAGGAAGTAAATAGGCTTTAACAAGTAGACTGAGACAAGGAAAACATTAAAACAACAGACCAGGGAAGCAGAGAAGGAGAGGAAGACCACCTAAAATTTGCTCTGGTCAGCCTAGTGGAACTCAAGAAGCTTAAGTCATAGATGTAGAACTGAACTCAGTTATCGCTAGTGTTTTGAAAGCAAAATCTCTAAGCAAACACAAATTAATTTGCACAGAAAATTAAATTTCAACTGATTATCTGAACTGGACAGTCTGAAACCGGTGTGGTCTTTAATCCGACTGTTCAGAGCACTTTGATATTGCAGTCCGAGAGGTTTAAATTAGCAGACATCAAACGAGTGAGATGCTGCCAACGTCTATTGATGACATCCCATAATGCTGCACTGTGCAGCCCACCACATACAATATCATCCCTTTTCTGAGCCACTTCTCCTGTTCTCAGAAACAACAGGCCTGGCAGTATCACTTCACTACCTGTAAAAGGAATAAACCTTCACTCTCATGTACAAGAACAATGAATGCAAGCAACAATCGCACAAGAGAACACTGATGAAAACACATAAGGTCAGCAGAAATCAATAAACACAAGCAGTCATTGTGGTTAAGACTCTGAGAATGTCCCAACGCTAAATCAAATTTGAACCCAAAATCTACAGAAAGAAACACATAACTTGATACAAAAAACACCCATGATTTTTGTAAGATTATATTTTATTAAAATATTAAAGCACATTACACCATAAATCTCATTATCATAATGCAAAAACTGATATAAATTATTTTAAATATATATATATATATAAAATAGAAATACAATTACATGTTGATAGTATTTGCTGCATTAAAAGGAATAAGTGACTTAAAATCAACCTTGAAAATCAACATAAATGCACCACATAAATACTACCAACATATGTAAGATTTATATTACAATGCTTTTACTGTAATAAAAATATTATATTAATGAGAAACTAAAGGAAAAAAATACTTAATTGACATGAAAACAATGCATACATACTTTAATTACTGTTAAAAAAAGTTGTAAATATGCAAATAAATATTTCAATTTAGGGTGAAATAGGACCAGGACATGAAACGCTGTAAGAATGATAAGGTGAGAGCAGGAAAAAGATCCATGTTCCTTCCTCTCCTGTTATAAAGTTCACCCTGGTTTGACATTCACATCGAGATTTCTGTATGAGACCAAGACAAAGGCAAAAAAATTAAGGAATGAAATCCTTTACTCAACCCATATTAAATTTAGCAAAACATAAATAAAACAAATTGTCTAAACAGATAGACAGAATCAAGCAATCTCTACTGCAGTGCAACTGAGCTAGTTTATGAAATAGTGAGAGATAATCCCACATTTCCATGATGCAGGGCGATCCAGCTCTGTATAAAGATCTGCAGGTATAAAAACATCCTAGGGCTTAACCACGGGATTGACTGACGAAGTGAACCCAACAACCACAATCTAGGAAACACTCATGCCCCGCCGTTAATCCAAAACACACTGCCACTGATGCCCTGGCCCTAATCTCTATAACCAGGTATTTAGAGATAACCCTTCCCAATGGTTTTGACTGAAGGTCACCCAAAACAACCAGTCTGACCGTAAACCACTCGTGGGATGCATGTGTTGTTGGTGATGAGATATTGCAACTGCCAAACTGCCAGGCAGCTGAAATGAACCAGACCATGGAAACAGGGCACCGAGGCACGGTGCCACAGAGCCAAAGCAAGAAGTTGGCAAATAACAGGGGAGTAATGATCAGAACAACTTGTATTTGGTGGGTTAGTCCATAATGAATAGACACAGACTTTGGAGATTCACAAGAGCAGTTTGGCACAGTGGTTCCTTCAAAAAGGACAGAAAAAAGTGGAAACCTCTGAAATTCTACCATTCATGAGTGCAGATGATGTAGGTTTGTGATCTTCTGATGGTCCTAAACACACACAAGCAGCTGACAAAGACCTACTGCATTCCAGAACACCAATAAAACAAAACCAGATGAAGAACAAACATTCTTCACGGATTTTCACTCATACACCCATTCAAATGTTGCTTTAGCAGTTGCAGTCAGACATGTGAGGGAAATATTAAAAGTATGATTCATTTTTTTCCCTTTTAGGAACACAACCCCTAACAAATTCTGAATAAAAAGTGTTCTTGGACCTTAACTTCAATTAATTGACATATTTACTTTGGTATATGAAACACCAAAACGAACCGGATTTAAACTTGAGCAGGATAGGCAAAAAACATTCAAATATTCAATTTACCTTGATGTTTTCGATGTGAGGAGCTGATTCGGGTGTTTGTAACCGTCTTTCCTCCTTCAAGGCCTCTTGAAGCAGCAGAAAAAGAAAAAGAAAGACACTAAATCTGTTTTTGGCCTTAAAAACTGCCAAACCCACAGCAATAATCCCATCAAACAATCAAATTTCCGACGATAGAAAAGGATCCAGCTGAAATACGAACATCCCCGGGTATCTATTTATATCCACACACCGCGCAAATATGTTATTTTAATCCAGAAATATGTTTTATTAGGGAATATCGGTCCCTTTTTCGCCCTATTGTCAATATTACTGGGCTGAGTCCATGGCACACATAACACGGACGCGCTCAAGCCTGCTGGGCCGGGTTTGGGCCTACAACGCCACGCCATTGGTCAGTTTGAAGATTCCTCGGAACATGATTGGGCGACGGAGGTGTCAATCACCACGCATGGGAGGGAAAAACTCTAAGGCTTCTCTAACGATGAATAGAGAAGTTGGGTTGAGGTGTGTGCGAGCAGGAAAGAGAGTCACCTTACTATACTGTCTTATTGATCTACAATTTTAATTATGTACTTTATTACAATGTATTAAAATAACTATATAATTAATATTAAAACCTCCAATAGTTCATTGAGAAACCATCCTCTAAACCTATATGTATCGTGAAAAATAAATGAATAGAAACAAATAATTCATAGCACTAATGCATCTTTATTCAGAATGGCGAAAGTCTGGACAGAGAAAAAATCAATCTCTTCAGGAATGAAGTTACACCTGTATGAGAGCCCAACCCATATGAGGAGCGTCTCATTCCAAAAAAGAGCACACCTGGCCTGAACTATCAGTACATCGGCATCTCACGAGCATCAGGATCATATGGCATCTTTACTCTCAGCTGCGGTTTCATGTATGCGTTTCAGGAAATGAGTGACGAGAGCGCGCGCGTAGACACCCACGTCTTTCCGTTCAGACAGGGAACGGCTGATTACGCAACAGAGACGCTCTGGGCTATTTTCATTTAATTAAAAATATTAGCCTAAGTTCCATTGTGCATCGCCTACTATCCATTCTAAATTCTATGTGATATTAGTAATTTCCAATACTATTTAGGGAGGCGAGTATGCACACTGGGACGCAGGGTTAGTGTCATTCCTACGATTCATTGCCTTCTGGGCTTTTCAAGTTTTGTAAAATGAAACCCATTTATGTTTAATCATAAACGGACATGTTTAAGTTAGTAAATTACCTTAGTCCAGTCCAGTTACATTAGCCTAATGTTTTTTTTTTTTTTGAGGTTTAGACCTAAAGCAGCATGTAATAAAATACATATACATTTATTGTTTTTAACCAGCCCATTAGAAGCTTACTACATTTTTATATAAATCTGCAATGCCATAACTTGTATTGGGGATTGAAAGGCACCAAACTGTACAAATTATGTAGTGGTATTGATTTGTTTTAGAAATTAAATAAATACATTACTTGCTTGCTGAGGATTTTTTTGGCGACTTTCAATTCAGATAATTGTATGTATTTGAAACCATACTTTACTGTATATTTAAGGGCGTTTGCAACACACATAGCATCCACAAACACCACGCAATTGACAGTTTCTCTCTCAGCTGTCATTTCCTGAGCTAGATGCCAAATTCTGAACTCACATCACTTTCTGCGACTTTGTTGAATATTACTGAGGGTGGGGCAGTTTCCGATCGATGGAATAAAAACAAATGAACAGGACTGTCCTGTTGTGGTATGTTTTGAGTTCAGCATAGTAAACCTCACCAGGCTGACATTACATCAGAATTATTAGCTGGACTTTCATCCTCAGTGTTTACATTGAGAGAATCAAACACTGAAAACTGTAGAATCTACCCTGAAAAGTGCATGCCACTGGGGAGCTCATACATCTCAGAGACTACCTCGCCTGTTTAAAAGTCACATTTACATTTCAAAGCACACTCAGTTATTCAAGAATACTAATGAGATTCAGTCAGGAAAAGATGTGAGATTCTAAAGTTGTAGAATTAATTCTGCAGCTCTCGAGATCAAAAACAAGCAAAAACTTTTCCTATTTACAATTTTAGAAGTTCTTATAGGTTAGTAGCTACATGCTAAAAAGTAACAAAAACACAAAACATAAATTTCTTGACAGATGATTTTGTAAAAAGCATTTGCTAAGAACATAAGCACACTTTATGACTATGAATGTAAACCCTTGGCATAGGAAGAATGCTGACTTTGTGTGATTATGGTTGCACTTTGCATAATTGATTAGAAAGTGGTTCAGACATTGTATCCCAGTGGTGCTGATGCAGCCCTCCAAGGTATTCAAGAAAATCCCCATGCATTAAAGGAATAGGTCAAAAATAACAAATAAATACGAATGACTAATGATGTACTCACCCTCATGCCAGGATGTAGATGAGTTTGTTTCTTCGTTGGAACAGATTTGGAGAAATTTAGCATTACATCACTTGCTCATCAATGGATACTCTGCAGTGAATGGGTGCCGTCAGAATGAGAGCTCAACCCCAAATTTCTCCTAATCTGTTCTGATTAAGAAGCAAACTCATCTACTGTACCTCTTGGATGGCCTGAGGGTGAGTACATTTTAAGCTAATTTTCATTTTTGGGTGAACTATTCCTTTAATACAATACAGCATCAGTTTGTAGTCCTGAAACCCAGAAGACAATTTGATCATTTTCAAGTCATGTGTTTAACCTCAAAACTGAACTTATGAAACACTTTTAAAACAGATGTTGCTAAAAAAACAAACAAAAGAAATGTAATGTTTACATAAGGACAACAACTACCACATAGATGAGAGTTTATCTGCTGGACAAATCAAACAACAGTTGTATTTCTTTTATAGCAATTTGTTCACAACTTACATTTTAAAACTACAAAACTGTTTAAATTCTGCCAATGTCTATAAGTTATACGTTTTATAGGGCAGAAGACTCTAATTTAGACTCCATAAAGCGTATCTTTATCTATTATCCTTACATTTGTGACAACAAAGGCATCAGAGCAAAGTAGCTTAGTGCACTTTGCAACTTCTCTGAGATTTCTGACAAATAACCGATTTGTTTCAGTGTCAACTGTCTCTTAGCGAAATCTGAGATTGTCCTGTGCATGTGATCATGCTAGTTTTGAGCTGTCTTTCCGTATAGCTTGTTTTCTGTGAGCTTTAGTTTTGAGCTGCATGGAGGAGATGCTTTTCAGGGAATCTTTCTTGCCCACACTGATTTCCTCTGCTCCCGCTTTCCACTGCAACAACTGGCCATCCTCCCCACCCGTCAACAGAGAATGACTAATCGCATCCCACTGGAAGCACCTCACTGTAGCTGAATGACCCCCTTTGAGGGATTTAATGAACCTCAGACCACGCCCACTGCAGTCCAGGAGGTGGAGCTCTCCATGATTACTCCCTCCCACTAAAAGAATACGCTCTTCATCTGACAGCCACGTACCGCCCACAAAGTACTCAAGCGAGGCTCTATCAGGGAGCTGCACAAGTGTTCGAGCATCAGCTGAACTCAGAAGGGTCAGAGAGTCATCGCTGTCTGGGCGAGCCATGTCCCACAGGTGGAGCCCTTCATCATGGGTCAGACAAAGCAGCTGGTCAAGATCTTTGCCTGTTAATAGAAGAAATGAATTGACAGTTTTGGGTTCTGGGAGTACAAATATTGTGATGTTTAACATTTTAATTCAAATAGAATTTGAAACTAACATTTTCAGCAGTTTTTGTTATTGGAGTAACGAGATTTAAATAATTATGCTATCTTAAATAGCCAATATGAATATGCAAATGCTTACAGGGTTCCCACAAATTTGATCAAATTAACTAAAAGTAAATGTACTTAGAAAAGGCCATTTCTAGTCAATTAAATATTTTAGAGCAAAGCATATCTAAAAAAGTATATATTCTATATTATTATCAGTTTGCCTGTTGTTATTGTTTGATTATACTCATATCAAGTTAATTTATTTAAAAATCAGTATTATTTTTAATATTTCCATATTTACAAAAATACATATTATTTATATAATAGTTTTTTATTATTTTTGCTCAATTATATGTCATATATGAAAAAAATGTACATAAAATAAAATATATATTCCTATATATTACATCAAATTTACTGTATAATTTTTAGCAAATTATTTTACAGCATACCAATTATTATTTATTATTACATTTAATATTTTGAAAAAGTGTTTAACAGGCCTGGTTATCACACTCGAACACCTAAGCATACCAATAAAAAAATCATATACTATTATTAGTAGCAGTAGTATGTCATAGAAATTTGTAAAAATCATCATCAAGGGCATGGTTATCACAATTTAATAGCTAAGCATACCAGACAAATAATCTTTATGATCCTGATTATTACTATTATTATTATTATATGAACATTTTAATGTCAAATAAAATGTTAAAACACATTAAGAAGCATTTTACAAGCCTGCTCATCACAATTTAATAGCCATGCATATAATAATAACAATAATATGATTATTATATTAATATTTAAAAAAAAAAATAACATGGAAGTGTTTTACAGGCCTGGTCATCAAACTTGAAGAATTCTGATATTTTACATGACTATGGGAACTCTGTTTCGTGCACATTGAGATAAAACAAATATTTTTACTGTTATATAGTTTGGGTTGCTCAGTCAGGTGTGTTGTTTCTGCCTACCTGTCCAGCAGAGGGAGCTTGCAGAGGAATTGCAGTTACAGGTGGTGATAAGAGCATCATCCTCTCCACCCAGACTCAGATTGAACACGTTCACAAGCCCGTCTGTGGCTCCAGAAGCCAACCGGTCCGCCTGCCGTGGGTGGAACTTCACCGTAGTGATGTCATCACTGTGTGACTCCGAGTAAACGCCCAGCAGACCGCGCATCTCGCCTCCATCCTGAACCATACGGGCATCCCAGAATACCAAAAAACTGTCCTCCCCCACCTGCTCCGTGCCTGCGCACAACACACGATCACTACAGCTCACATCAAACGAGCAGTATGAATGTGTCGAATCGCTGCGGAACACCTGGGTGGCATCAGAACCGGGCTGCCGAACGTCCCAGCACCGCAGTGTCCCATCGGCAGAGCCGGTGAACAGCAGGTGAGGGGAGAGATGTGAGAAACGCACCCCACACACAGGAGCCGTGTGACCCTGGAAGTCACCCACCAGGCGGAGCGTCTCTCTGTTGTGCAGGTACACAGAGTGATTGGAGCAGCACACAGCCAGGACATCTGACCCACTGCTGGCACAGGAGAGCTCCAGAATGTACGTGGCATCACTGGGCTGCAGCCTCCTGGCGATGGAGAGAGTCCTAAAGGTGTCCTCCAGAGTGTCCATGATCGTCACCGATTACCCTGGCACCTTAAAATAGTGAAGAAGAGCGTCATTTCACAAATGCTTTTATTTGAAGTGACCTAAAGCAGAGGTTCTCAACTGGTGACAGATTTGTGTTTTACATGGTGAATTATTGCCTGCTGAGAGAATGAAACCATCAACACTGAAGAGACAATCAAAAAAAAAAAATTTGACAATCATACAGTTAATATTATTATTAAAATATTCAAAGTTTTTAAAGACTATGATTTGTTGCTAAATGATGTAAAATCTGGGCCCTGAACCACTGATTTACTGTACTATATACTGTACAATTGTTTGGTGACTAGATCAGTTCCACAGACCCCCAAATATGATCATCATCATGCAAGGGACTATCCTATTCAAATTTAAATGGCATCTATATATTTTCATATATAAAGTCCAATTTTTGCTGTGAAAAACTAGAATTACAAATATGTATGAAATACTATTATTTGACAAATAATAACTTTACTAATAGTTTACTAGATTACTACTACTACAAAATTACATTATTGTATAATTTTCTTCTTACTATAGTAGTGTGCTGTTCGATTTATTATTAATTTAAATCAGATTTATATAATGTTTTATTCGTATAATTACATTTATTCGTTTAAATCTGTTAATTGTATTTTACACAGTTTTTCTTTAAACTTTTCCATGGACACCACTTCTTGATCAATCACAGTGGGTTGAACCCAAAATTCATTTTAAACGATACAAATAAATCATTAGAGACCACTAAACCAATATGACTGAAGTTAAAACTATTATTTCTCAATTATCTGGAAAGTGATGCAGAACTATTGTGAAAATCACGGCTATGATTAAACACATGACAGCCAAGGAGATGAATAATGCTGCTTTCACGTGCTATCGGAAATGCCCTATATGTCCACGTATGACGTCGTGATTACGAGCGTGTCGTATTCAAGTGCTTTAATGTCGGAAAGAATAAAAAATAGCATCCCATTGGTTGACAATCATATAAACATTCACCGCGCTTTAAATGCAGTTTTCTGACAATTCTGGAATACATGCTTAATTCACTGCTTATAAAACATACAACATGCTTCGCATGATCGTTCATATCTAACCTATAAATACACTACTTTAGCGACAAGACAAAGGGATGTAGTTGTTGTGAGAACAGCATTGACAGCAGCAATGGTTGTCCCCTACACCATGTTTAAAGTTTATGACCCGCCCAACTCGGGTATTAAAATTATTTCCGAATTTTCCAGTAGTAAATACGACTTGAGAGACCGTTCACGTCCAATTTCCGATTATGAAACTCGTATTTACGATAATTCCGATAGCACGTGAAGGCAGCATTAGACTGTGTCTTTGCATATTTACTGTAAACAAGTAAACCTAACAAACAGATAACACATAACAGCAAAGTAGAAATCTCACAGCCTAAAGTACTCAAAACATACCGATCATTAATACAACTAGTAAATGTAGTAAATATTTTATTTAATCGATACATATTACTGCACAAAACACTCACATGTGATCGTGTTTGACAGACATCAGTGTGCCGCCTCCTTAGCTTCTCTCCGGAAACACAGTGACGCCGAACATTAGTTCCGCAACGGACACGTTTTTCGATACACTTGCTTCATTTGTTGTAAAACTAAAAACAACTGAATACATCAGCATTTATAAATCTGAGACACGACGACGGACAAATTGTTTATTCGTTTTTGTGTCTAACACGAGAAGAGGTAAGAAACTGAGACTTTACATCGCTTCGCCGCCAGTAGATGGCAGTGATTCTCTGTATTATAAAATGAGAAATCCTCAAACTTCACGCATGGCATATTTAACGACGATTTATTTGTTTGTTTGTAATCCCATAATATATAGTCAAATGTTAAATTCGCTATAAGTCACTTCAAAACAAATTGTATATATGGTACTTTGCCAGAAACCCTTTCAATTACAAAGTTTAGCCTAGTACAGCTGTACATTTGTTTCTACTGTTTTTAAAAACTATTAGGTTACACAGGAGGAAATAACTGGGACATTTATATTGGAGAGTGAAAGAGTATAATGGAACAAGGGTATCATTGTGACGAGAATAGATGTTTTTTCCTTTGTCTGCCTGTCGCCTTTGTTAAACTCCCAAAGGACACAAACAGGAGTGAAACTTGACATCTGAAACAACAATCAGCATTGTCATAGGATGAGGACAGGAAGTATTTTGCTGACTTGAGCTGTACAGCAGGCCTGTGTTAACCTTTATGATCATATTTCCAAAAATCCTGTCCTTTTGTTTTCTTTTAGACTGTAGGGAACAATGGAAGTCCCCAAAGGAGCATATTAAATAGCAAGGCCTTGACATGAGATATAAAACCTAAGTAAACCTTTTTTGCTCCTGCTTATTGAGTGTATTCGTGGCCGAGTGCACGTGAGAAGCAAAGAGGTGTGTATACAGTAGAGAGTTCAGTGTGTGATGAGTAGGTATGCATTCACACAGGCCTGTGCCAGCAAGCAGTCTTTAACCCTGTAAAGCCTAGTGTATCATATTTGATACATGCATTTTAAGGTTGTCATGGTACACGTCTTTTTGCTGTGAGTTTTATCAATTAAACATAAGACTGTTATAATATTTATAAACTTATATAATATTAGTAATATTTTTAGATAATAACTGGACTGGAACTTCTGTTCAGTATATAATGGTGATTTACATTACAAGCTATAATTATCTACTTTTTGGCAGTATAAATAATATCAGCACTAAATGTAGTATGTTTTGCTCTGTTTGGGCCTCTGAATAAAATTGAGCTGTTTTTTATCTTTTCTTCCTTGAGTATGAATCCTCACCATATCATATTTGAGCTGTACAAGTCTGATGTATCATATGAAACAAAACAAATTCAATTTAAATAAAACGCATGCATTTTATAAGGTTATTTTTTAATAAACTGTTTAATTAAGACAAGTTTTCTATTATTTCATATGTCAGGCTTTACAGGGTTAACCCTTAGCCATGTCTGTGGAAGCTCGTTTACTTTACAATACTGTAAAGGAGCAAAATGACTAAATGTAATACTAAAAGCCATGTGTTTCAGTATTTATAGCTCTAGCTCATTTGACTAATAATTACATCTTATATGACTAAACAGTGAAAATAATTTTTTTTGTTGTAATCCGAACCGCCAAGGCAAATCTATCTGGCTAAACATGCTCACACATGCACATTAATATTTCAGGCATTACAGAGAAATCATTGATCTCAGCAGGAACACTTAAGCGTCATGTGGAACACATGAACAAATGTGTGCTTTTCAAACCCAGCCGTACTAATCTGTTAATAGGATACCATTTCATTATTTGTTTTTCTTCAAAAACAGACCAAAGTAATATCTTTTTTTTTTTTATTGAGCATAATATTCAAACGTAATGTAGGAAACAATAAAGATATATCAGCAACAATTTAAATGAAAAAAAATTAACAAAGCTTCTATAGCAAGCCATTTTATTAACATAATAAAATCTCCACTGAATTCTTGGTCATTTGTGCATCATGTTTTTAGCCCTGTGGGAGAGCGATTCTTTCAGTGTCAAGCGCTGGATGAAGGTCAGGAGACTTTTGTTTTGTCTGAATGTTCAGTTTGTTACATTTTTAAATTGGATATTTTTAATAGTTGCAGGTTTTACAAAGGATCTACGTCAAGCTCTTAAAACTTAAAAGAATGCTTCCCACAATATTAAGAGATGGCAAAGTCCTCCGTATTGACAGATCATAAAGGAAATAAAAAAGACCAAGATTAATATCGCCCAGGAGAATCAGAGCTCCAAAATAACATTTTACACAAACGCACACAGTATCCAAAGCTTCTGGAACACATTTGGTGAAAAATGACAATTGAAAAACACAATAAGTAGCTAAACAAACAACCCGACATTTCAAAAATCCTACTGATTTTACACTGAAATAAACATCTGAAGAAATGGGAGGCTGTCAGTTCAAATCAGAAATGTTACATTTCTGTACTATATTTATGAAATGGTTATTACAGTAAACAGAGGATAACTGACATATTTAACTTGTAATCTTTTTTCTTGTTTGAAAAACAGTAAACATAAGATGTAGAGCTCATCACAGACAAACCCAGTCTTATTTTAGTATTATATTTATTATGACTATTTACAAATATTTGGAGTTGCCTTTTATTTTTATATTTTCAGTTTTCAATTGAATTTTCTGTGCTTTATTCATTTAGTTGTATATATATATATATATAATGTTGGTTTTAATGTCAGTTTTAGTAATTTAGTACTCCAATTGCCAATGCAAGATTTCTATTATTTTTTGTTTTTTAGTAATTGTAGTTTTAAAAAACAAAAATAGATGAACCAGGATAGACTGAGCAGCAATCAGCCATTCTTGATTTGTTCCACTTAAGTTTAAAGTTTGTAAATTGCTCTACTTGGATGGAAGAAAGAAGAAACTGTGCTTATCAAACATAGCAGAGATTTACATAAAAGGCACTGTGTGGTATCCAAATCGGATCGGTTTATTCAGAGTAAGCTGTTATTTTCAGTAAAAGCAGAGAAAACCAAATCAAAGGAAATAAAGCACTTTTAAATGAAAACTTCACCACTGGGCCAGTTTCTCAGGAGTTTAATCTGGGTCACGAGCAGGACCACACAGATTCTGCATTCAGTGCTGATTATAGGGGAATTGTTTTAATTTAGACATGGGAAAATTAGGTAAATTGACCTGGGACTACTTTGACTACTAAATTTTTGGAGTTAAATAGTTATCAGATTATATACAAATATTGTTATAAAAATATAATATTACATAACCAAGAAAGGACTACAGGATGTCTTCAGCTTTTGGAATGATATGCAATCCAATCTTTTGAAAAACCTACAGATTCAGTGTGGGGCTGAAAATTACATAATGGACTTACAACTACTGAAAGCACTCATATTTGGTCATAAACACATGGCAGATTACTAGAACACAGGCCTGAGAGACAATTGATCTACTGCCATCCAAAAACACAATTATTATGGAATCACGCAGTAAGGAACAAGACCAATTGGCCCAGAAAGCAATGCTAACCAAAGACTTCTTATATTCTGTCCTAAATACAACCTCCGACCTTTGTCTCTTCCATATAACCTCTGACCTTAAAATTACATAGATCTGTATTGTTCTAGGTGAAGGGCCAGGTGTCAGCATTGCTCTGAGCTGAGAAGAATAACTGGTTCTCATCATTCAGAGAATCAAAAAAAAAATTCCTGTTTACAGAAGTGAGTTGGGAAACCAGCTTCTCTTTCACCAAAAAAAAGGAACTTACATGTGCACAAAGACACAAAAGGCCACAGAAAGAGTATAAACGCACGCACACAGCGGTGTCATGCAAGCCTGACCCATTATAAGGCCATCGCAGCGACACACAACGGCAGGCAGCAGGGCAGTGCAATCTGGGAACAGTGCATTTAAATCAGTACAACAAATTCATCTCAACTATTCATCAAACACAACCTTGACTATCAGAAGGCAGAATTATTCATAGGCTGAGTGGCAAACCTTGTGTTTCAACCGACTGAAAGCACACCGCTAAGTGCTAGCAGAGAAAACACTTATTAGTCTAGTTTGCGATCAATAATGCTGCACATACACACATGGTACCATATTTTATGCAGCAACTTACAGGGAATAAAAACAGATTGAGATTGAAGATCTAAAGACAACAACAGATCTAATCAAGTGGTCAGTTCAACGAACGGTGATTTTTTTTATCATTTACTCTCATGTTATTCCAAACCTGTGACTTACTTTCTCTATCTGAAACATTGGGAACCTAATAACATTAGAGCCTATTGACTTATCTTATATGAACAAAAATACATTTCTTCTGCTCCACAGGTCAAATATTTAGGGCGTGTAAAATGACAGAACTGTCGTTTTGTACAAACTATACGTTTAAGGCTTCTATCATTACAAAAGTCTTTGGAGAATAGTTCAACCTTCTTTAGATCCACAAAGATCAGCGCTGCTCCCAACACTGACTATTTCTATTAACATTTGAGATTTCAGATTCAAATCTCACAAACAAAAGAAATGTAAATTGCTGGAATCAGTTCCAGCTAATTCGTCGCAGAGATTTTGCACGCTAATTTGCATGAGTCACACCGTCGCGAGAGAGATTTCAGTCAACTCTTGATGCAAGAGTTTGAGTCCCCCTACTGTGGTATGAACAAAACTTGCCAAAAGATTAGTCATAAGTCCTCTAAAGTTTGAGAATTAGCAAAAATGCTGTATTGCTTGCAAAAAACATAAGGTACAAATGTTTACAATAGGAGTTTAGATAAGAATAGAGTCTGATAGATATGTTACTGTACTATACATGCAATGCAAACTGCATAGAAATGGGCAATAATCTCTGGATCAACACCGAACAGATGTTTTGAATAGAAAATCTGATAAAACTACAGTATAAGTGATGGAAAACGCATTTGAGGAGCATCTGGAAGGTGCAGCACAGTGTTACATGATCAGCATTAGTTCCATCCGATCATTGATTTGCCTCTGCAGTCCAACTGGGCTCTTATTGGCTAAAAGAATAGGCGTTTCTTCCACCTTATTACAACAGGCCCACACGTGCAAACAGGAAAGGCACAAGGAAAAGCGAATTTAACCCCACAATTCCATAGACGATATAACGATACGGCAGCTCCACCTCCATGTGTTGCCTGGCCTTCCGGACATCGCCGCAGGGAATCCCTAAGAGCCAGCAGACGAGCGGGATAGTGAGAGCCTTCATTACTGCTCTGGTAGCCAGGAGAATGATGACACCGAGGACAAAGCGGAGTACACAGAGTCCGATCAGGCTGAGGGCGAAAGATGGGGGTTGAAGAGGAAACATGGATGCAGGTGGGTCTGGCAAGAGGCCCAGGTGGTAGTTGATGTGGGATGCCAAGGCGATACCCGCGCCAGAGCCCAGTATTTGGGCGGTGTCGCCGCGTGAGGTGCTCCAGGTGTCCAAGGTGAAGGAGAAGAGGCCTAGTCCCACATGAAGTGAGATGATGATGAGCGGGGCGTAGGGATGAGTGCGGTTAAAGGTGTCGATGATGTCCAAAGCAGGATGGAAGACCACCAGGATCAGTAAACTGTACAGAAAACCAGCAATAATGTCCTGAAAAGCATAAAAAAACACATATCAATGGCAAACCACATGAATAAAAACAAAAGGCATGGGAGATGCCCCAAAGATGTCATTAAAAAACAAAAGGTGGTTTACATATGAAAGAGGCTTACATGGAGAATGTACATATTTGAATATCACCTTATTTGACATGGAAATCTTTCGAGGAAGTTTGACCTAATAATAAACATGTCATTCTGAATACATGGTTACAAACAAGAACGGCAGGGAAAATCAATAGCAGAGGGGTATTGCGCAAAAGCAAGATAAGGGATTAAGCTGGGATTTTCCAGATATCCTGGTTGAATTTATCCCTGACTCAGTTGCATGAAAGCAGGCTAAAATAAGCTAAATTATGTTACTATGGAGATTTATTATTTGCAGCTAGCCTGCTCCAAAGCTGGGTAAGCTGAGCTCCTCTAACTCTGACCAATAGGAACGCATCGATATTACCGCTGATTCTCTCACATACAATTAGTTGACTTTATTATTAGTCCAAAATTAAAAGTATACATAAAATGCACCTTAAATAATCAAATAAATAAAAATAGGCTACAAGAACCAACTTTATTTAATGTATTGTGCCCAAAATGTAGACTAATGAACTTTAAGATATATGAAAACATTTTAACATAGTTGCTACTTGTGCATTCAGTTGATCAGCAGTTTGCAGCCCTTCTCTCTGATTTTATGACAGCTGTACCTTTTATGGTTATTAGAACATTACAATCTAAATTAGTTTTTTAAAGTATTAAAACATTTAAAACACGGAAAAGTTAAAATCACTGAATTAAAAATGAAAATAGAAATCAGACTACTTTTTAAAAGATAAAAGGAACACACATTTAACTCATAAAAATACACTTATATGTAGGATTAAAATTCTACGTATCACATTTAATGTCCCACAACAAAAATTTTAGCAGAATGTATATTTTATTCAGAGTTATTGTGCTATTATAATATTCTGCTTCATCTGTTTAGTGTGCATGCGCAGCAGCGCTCGTTCTCTCATGTAAGCCTCGCCCACTCCTGACAGCAAAATGGATATATTTGCATGACTTTCTAACATTTACAGATCAAAAATAAAACAAAACGTCTCAAATGCATTAAACAGCACAAATATTCGCTGTTTGCCATGGTGGATCGATCTGATCCATGATCGACATTAAGGGCTGCTTAAAAATAAGGGTGCACTTCATTATCCTAACTCATTAAACCTGGATTGAATTAGTGAGATTGCGTGAACTTGAATTGTACTTTATGAAACCGCTTCAGTCCGATTGATTTGTTAGGTTATTTCAAGTCAGGTTTTGGACTTTATTCCCCGCTTTTCTTATCAACTTTTATGAAACAGCCCTCTGTTCACACTGACACGACTGCTTGGAACCAAAATTTGGTCTAATTTTCACATACGATTTGTCTGTTCAGACCAATGTGCAAAAAAACTGCAGACAAGCTGAATGAAAATGCAAACTCACTCTCTCTGAAAGTAGGTGGCACTTTTAGAAAATAAGTAGTAACAGCAGCGGCTCTGGGCATGTGACCAAAAGCACAAATCATATTGGTCTGCCAGCGAGATGAAAAAAGAAAAAGCTAAATTCAGTGACACTGACGGCATGCGAATAATAATGTTGGTCTAAATAGATGCATTAACAACCATTTATTCAAGTTAAAATGTTTATCACACACAACATTTATACTGCTTGAACGCCTTTATACCAAGACTGAAACAGCTTAACTCATACAAACAAACATGTGGACTAAATTTGACTTTAATTAAAGGGATCTCTTAATTTAAACCAACAGCTGCTGTCTGTATTTCTACCTTTATTAGTCTCCATCCGTTGGCTGTTACTACCACAAGACAACCTTTATAGAATATTCAATATAAACTACGGATTTAGGTGAACTATGTGATATTCAGTACTATGGCATCCCCTCCAGAAGTCTGAGATCTGCTAGTGAGCCACGCCTCGTGGTACCATCACAGAGAGGCTCAAAATCACTTTCCAGAACATTCTCGTTCACCGTTCCTGGCTGGTGGAATGATCTTCCCACCCCCATCTGGAATGCTGGATCCCTGTCAATCTTCAAGCGACAGCTGAAAACTCATCTCTTTCGACACTACTTGACTTTGTCTTTCTCTTTATTTATTCCTTCCCTTTCTAGCTTGTACTTATTTGAACAATGCCTGAAACTTAGTATTACAAGCACTTACAGTCTGTTTGCCTCTTTAAAAAGAATCGCTTTATGTATTCTCTAATTGTAAGTTGCTTTGGATAAAAGCATCTGCTAAATGACTAAATGTAGCTTATTTGTCATAAAGTGGTAATTGATTCAATTATATTATGTGGTATGCAATGAATTTTAACAATGCAAAGCATCTTATCTGCCACTCCTCTCTTTAAAGAAATAGATTAATTATACACGTCACAAGATTTGGAAAATGTATGTGATATCTTGTACTCTTTCTTTATCATATTTTTGATCACTCTCATTAATTCGAAAAGATCCAAAAACTAACATTAGAAAAAGGTAAATTTTTGCACAGGGAAAGAGGTAAGATTAATCAGCTTAGCTTAGCAGAAGCTCGGTTCACTACATTCTTGTCTTAAACACAGTTTTATGTGTGTTCAACAAATATCAAGACTTGTGGGAGGCGTCCGATGTCAGAATACTTCAGCATTGGGTGCGAGATACCACAGAGACCACAAAACACACACACATCCCTGTGAAACCTATTTGACAACAATATGTAGCACTTTAGTCTGGCTGACGGTGTGTGGGAGAAGGAAATAAGCTGGTTAATTCAAAACTGTTTTCACACTCAGCACTTAAAACATCATGGAAACTCTTCACTGATTACAGGCACAGATTAACTTGCAAATGTTCATTTACAGTCTCCTTCAGCCACACACATACACTTAACCCTAAGCCTACTTTTAACCCCTAACCTCAAATTTGGCCTTTCAGCATTTGTAGATGCAAAAACAGAAACCATTTAGTCCCTTTACGAAGCTGTTTTCATTGTGCATCCCAATTACATTTGTCTAGATGTTTTCAAATGATGTTCAAAAGGACAAAAACATTTTCTTCATGAGACATGCCTCACCCCTCTCTCTTATCTATCAGTCATTAACCATTATGGGCTCATTTTCCACATCTGCTGTTAAACATGAGTTCACTGCCTCTTGCATGTTGTGCGTGTCCTTGTTTTGACCGAACGAGAGTGAGATAGAGAGATATCCTATCTCTTTCAGTCTGTACTATTGTGACAATTATATCAAACCATCGACATAAACCACAAAACATGAAACTCAAAAAAGGTCTTGAAACGGATCATTTACACCAAAAAATTAAAATAGAGTATTAGCATATTAGAACATTTTAGCTATGGTTTTACTGTCAATCAATGGCATAATGAATAATCATTTTAATAAGCCTTTTATGTGGCCATAATATTTTTTTTCAAACGTGTCATCTGACTAGTTTCACAATCCCTTCTTGTCTCGTGAATATGAGAGTGTTCAGACAATCCCACGGTTGCCAAGGGAACAATCTCTAGGGCAACAGCCACTCATCACCCCAACAGGGCGACCAGACGGATGAGGTCACCCTGAGGGTGACATTACTGCTTAAAGCAGACATGAAGCAGAACACCCATATGAAACACCAAATTTTCAGGACTGAGGAATAATCGTGTCATCTAGACAGACACCTCACCAACAGATGAAATCATTCTGTAATATTACACCGTTTGTAACTCTAACGAGACATCACCGATGGGATTTACCATGTCTGTACACATGCATGATGCATGCTTATAATGAATGGGGATTTTGGGGCAACATCAGACCCAAACAGATGGATGTAGTTAAACCAGGCCGCTCACAGTCTATTTGACTAGCCTCAGGTCACACTAACATGCTCATTTTTCAAGCCATTTGTGTGCTCTTCCTTTAAAAAGGCAAACTGTTCAGTAAAGACATATCAAACTGATCTGCATCCACACACAAACACACAGTACTGCTGTGCTGGTAATTATCCAGCCCAGTAAAGAAACACCAGGGATTCTTTTAAAATGAAAGCACACACACAGACACACACACAGATAACATCCACACACAAACACAGATAATCCAAGAATAACACACACACACCCCCCATGAGGAACCTCATCCTGGCCTTTACAAAAGAGGCAGTCTTAAATCCAAATTTTTATGGTGAATATGATACCAGTAAGCTGACATTTATTTTCATGCTATGGCCGATATAAAAATTCTTAATGAAAAATTAAGAATATTACAATTCTTAATGAAAAATGTTTAATGCTACAAGTGAATTTAGGCATCACAACATCATAATGTAGAGTACAAAACAATGGAGATTCATTTAAGATTTTTAACTCCATTAGAAAATGATTAGTGTTTGAACATTAAGTGAGTGTTAGATAACAGCAGATGTAATCTAAATCTAAAAATAGCAGAAATAAGCATGCATGATTAAAAGGTTGATCAGCTTTTTTCGAAGGCTTGATTGTTTTTATGGTGAGCAGTGGAACATGCTATGTGTTCCTGTTCATAATTCATAAAAAAATGCATTATAATATTTTCACATATTTTACCTTTATTCTACACTGCTGTTTCCGTTCTCGTCAAAACAGTCTGATAAGTTCCTGCTTCCATGAAGCCCTTGCCATAGAAATACGCAGTCAGACTCAGATTGGTTAGCTCAGCTGGCCCAGTGTGTAAAGATTCTCTAATCGCCTAGCGCATGTTGTCCAGAAACGTCACACCCCCTTACCATTACAAGTAGTTGCATGTAAACATCAGGGTTAGTGATGTCACGAACCCGGGAAGTGTCTTGCTGTAGTCCCTACTTCTTTAAAATAAAATATGTAACTTTGCATTGAACTTTGAGTGTCGTAACTGCAGATGTTGTTTATGCCCAAACAGCAACATTACACACTATCTAAAGTTAAAAAAGTGAAATCTATTCAACCACCCCTTTAAATATAACAGAATGAACGTCAAATCGATATAGTTCAAACTTATCTTGTATCTCTAAAAATAACATAATTCCATCGTTTATTAATAAATAAAAATATTGAGTTTTATGTTTCAGTTTTTTTAACTTGTCTTACCAGTATGGAGTGCATGCCCAAGTATATGCGGCTCAAACACACAAGGACACACCAGCTGATGGCTAGAGAGAGACCCAGCAGCAGAGGATACTGTGGAAACACACACACACACACACACACACACACACACACACACACACACACACACACACACACACACACACACACACACAGAGAGAGATTCAAATATGCTTCAGGTGATGAGACAACTTTTGCAAAATTTCACAATGAAACTGTGGCATATTGGTTACCTGTGTGCTTTTATAATAGTGTTTTCTAATTAATGTGTAAAATTACTTCAATGGTTAACATTATTCAGATTGTATCAACACAAATTGCACAGTCATAACTTAAAAGTGAATTTTGAAACTGTTAGAACAAGCTAGTTCATCAATGTACATGAATTACCAGCAAAGGATTAAATAGGACTGCTTTGCTTTTATCTTTTTGCACACACGACTACAACAGATGGCAGAGGAGGAACAGTCTGTGTGAGAAAACATTCACTGCCATCTCTCTTAAGGAGCCAGAGGATACATTATCGGTCTCGCTCGCTGTCATTTCCATGAGTTGTAGTACTACAGCGTAAACCAGATGTGCAGAAAGTACACCGTAACACAACATAACAGCTTACGCACAGATAGTGTTCTTTAAAACCAGCAAGCACACATGCAGACGTGTGCAGAGACAGTATCCTCATATTTGGCTGTGGGCCCAGTTTCACAGTGACACCACAGCTAATGCTAACCTGTTTCATGAAGCTGAAGGGTATCTGTTCTGGGCGTGTGTCCATATGTCTCAAGTGTCCATGGTATTATCTATGAGGGACACCATTCTCATCGTTGCTACTTGCATAATGCATTTGTCCACAGATGGACCCCTCCTGTGGTACAACGCCCGTTCAACCAACACACACTGAAGTCAAACCCTCAGCACACTATAAAACAACCACTTAACTACAATTACTGTCCCACAAAGCAAAAGAATGGTCAGGCAGATAAAAAGACAGAACCATAGCCAGAAGGAAACTTTAAAAAGAGCTGCCACACTTTTAACCAACTACGCTGGTTAACAAACATAACATGTAATCATAAACACTCTCTGTAATTCATCAGATATAAAGTCAAATTGCATAATTATATCAGGATGTTTAGAATGAAAAACAACAACTTTGTAGTACTAAATATTGTCAAATTGCAAAATGTAAATTTTATAATAAAAAAAATATTAGTTACAAAACAACTTCATGATACATTTTTGAAAATAGAAAGTTCAAATGAACAGCATTTATTTGAAATTGGAAACCTTTTGTAACAAATGTCTTTAAATTTAATGCATTATTGATAAAAAAAAGTATTAATAAAAAGCAAGTTTATGCAGTATGCAAGGTTTGAGTTTCACCTGTACATATGTTCTCAGGTTATTTAAAAACATTAATTTGTATCAAATTGCTAAAACTTGCACGAAGGTTAAAAAGCAACACATTCCTAGTTATCGTTCATTCGGATTAAGCCGCCTGTCTGTGTCTTTGGCGGCCCACATTCTTCTCAAACAGATTACTGCTGAGTTTAAACACTTCAGCAGAGATTTCTATGCACTAACGTCCATGTTTAAACATGTACAGCAGTGGATTTACAAAGAAACACCAGCTGCCAGGAAAATGACACAGCAAATAAAATGCTGCTTAAACTCAGGGCAGTATAATAACAGGGAACAGGACATTTCCCTCCGGCACTCCGTTCCCTTCAGCTCAGTGAATCTGAAAAAAAAAAATCATTTTCTAAACATTTAACCTCTAACTTCTGCTTTGCCCTGAAAAAGACATGAATGAAAGAGAAAATGAGAACTAATACAAACAGTAAAATGTATCTGTTATGGGGAAATCTCTCCTTTGGCAGAAGTGGTTACACAGTTTTAAAAGATTCTGGAGAGGGTTTTGATCACTTAAAATCTGAATTATGTAAATTCGGTGCCACTACCTTCACCAAATAGAATAGCAAAAACAATGACTATTTTTGGTTGACAAACAGAAAGGTCTGCCTCAAACTCATGGCATTGGTTGAGCTAATGCCGCTGTGTTGGGATCAACAACACATAACAAGGCTTCTGCCTACTGCAATGCAATTTAGCACAAGATCAGACACAATAGAAAAAAAATGGACTATGCATAAAACAAATTACTTGAATGTTTAATTTACAATTCAAAGTAAACCGAATTAACTATAAAACCATGGAGAAGAAGCTGTATGTCTGACTAGATTGTCTCCGACCACAGAAAAAAATGCACCCACTGTAGCACACACCTCTATGGGGTCATACAGTGTAACTGCAGGGTAAACACAGAGTCAAGAGATTCAGATGAACATCAGAAACACGAACCATTAAAAAACCAAGGAATCAAACATAGAGAGTTAGACCATGCTTGATTATCCAGACCGCACCTCATGCCCTGAGACCACATGACACAGATGCAGGACCACATGATCCAGATCTTTCCCTCCCTTTCATTTGAGCCTTGGCTAACTTCATATGCTGAACATCTGCCTCTGAGTGTGTGTGTGTGTGTGTGTGTGTGTGTGTGAGCTCTCTGCAGTTGTGTATGCTGGTGTGTGTGTGAGAGAGAAGGCTAGAGCTTTGATGGCTAAGATTGTATGTGTAAATAAAGTATATTGCATTAATAATGTGCCTGTAATCTCATGACAAAAGTATGAGGGAGTGTCAGAGTTTATTTGTATATGCATGAGTGGTTTGTTTTGCTTCTCCTGCTGAAGCGTCTTCACACAATTGATAATACACACACTTACCCAAGAGACAGACTGAACCAGTTTGAAGGGCCAATGGCTAAAATATTATTGAAATACTTATCACAAATATCACAAACTTAACTGAACCGTTGTTTTTGACTCAGTTACATTTGGCAGAAGCTTTTATTTAAAGTGACTTACATTCGCATTTCATTCTCGCATTGCATTCTCAGAAGAAGCTGCAAAAATTAATCTGCATTGTTAATACTTTTGATCTTTTATTTATAAAATTCACAAAAATCTAACCTTTCTTTGGATAATAAGAATTTAAAATGGGGGAAATATTATTATGAAATAAATGTTTTTCTCAAATACACAGAGACAATTATTGGCACCCCTAGAAATTCTTATCAGTAAAATGTATCTGAAATATATTCCCATTCATATTCACAATTTTGAGTACTCCAGGGTGATTAAGAACATGAAATTATCCAGCCATGGCTTTCTGTTTCACAGAAATATAAATAGGAGGGAAAACAAAGCCCAAATTCCCCTAATCATCCATCACAATGAGAAAAACCAAAGAATATATTTCTGATGTGCAGCAAAAGATAATTGAGCTTCACAAACTAGTGAAGTGGCTTTAAGAAAAGAGCTAGAGCAGTGAAAATTCTCATTTCCACCATCAGGGCAATAATTAACTTCAGCACTATATTTAGCAACTTTCAGACCCTTTTAGGGTTTGTTTTTTTCTTCCATAAAAGGTACATGTTGACAAACCAAGCAACTTTTCTGGATAAACCTTAGCTATGGTTCAGTTGGAAGATGTCTCTATACTGCCGCCCAGGTCACTCTCCCGGTGTAAATGTCACCTCTCTCGTAAGTGAGCGGTACAGAGCATTCAGCTGGCACATCGTCAGTAAATCTTATGCACTGTCGTCATTAATTGACACATAAATATTATGTGCTATTTTTATGACGCAGGCATTGCGCTGCATAAGACAAAAAATAATAGCCAAAACCACCACATAGCCGCTCTTTAGTTATGCATGTTGATTTCATCAGACGATGTCGCGATTATAAATGAGAGTGACTCCTGGTAAACATGTATTAATGGGTCGTGTTTAGTCACTATTAATATAGAATCTTTCTACAATATTCACTCATGACAGTAAAATAGGACATTGTTAGTCAGTCTACCGCAGTATTTACTCTCTCAATCAGTAGAAAATGTGGTTAACACCCGGTCATGCATGAAAAAAATAAATACCTTCTAGACCGCTGGTAGAAAAAATACAGTGATATAAATTTTTGGTCATACCGCCCAGCACTAACGTATAGCATTGGCACATGCCTTAAATAACTAATAAAATGTTACTGAGCAGCTGCCGAGTAACAGTGTTTTAGCACAGATTTTTCTCACGCTTTGAACTTTGAGCCCTGGCGCCGTGAGCTCCTGCAGCGCTGTTTGAATAGCATTACATGCAATCCGTGCGTGTATTAGAAAACACAACATTCTGCAGTTTATTTACTAATCGTTTGAGGCCATTTCGCGATTTCATTCATCATACAGCAACCAGTATCAACCATCCCTCGGAGACATAAGATACAGTGCTACTGTTAAACAGTCTCTCGCTGTTGGTGTTTCGTGCTTGTAATGATTTCTGTACAGTTCTTGCTTGTACAGTTTTTAATACTATTAAGCAGCAGACATGTTTCTGCATTAGTGCACGCCTCTATTTGATTGTGTTCGGTACAATTTATTCGGTCTTCTCGCTTATTCGGCCGAACACCGAAAGGGGCATTATTTTGTTATTTTTTTTTTTACTTTCGGTTGATGAACATACAGTGCATCCCTATTCCCTAGTAGCCTACTTCTGTTATTTAAATGTCTGTAACAAGGAAATAATGATGTGTGGTTGAAAAGACTGTTTGTGTTGCTCTGTCTGGACCAGCAGCAGCATGGATTGTTTGCGTTGTTGTTTGAATCAAGATCGCAATTTTTGAACGATTAACGGTGCAGCTCAAATTTAAACACTGCAAAATGTTTTGGGAGGATGTCGTCACGTTACAAATCGGATCTCGCGAGATCTCGTGCCACAAGATCTCGTCCCATCCCTAATATTCAGTTATCAGACATGACTGGAACTTCAAATGGGTCTGGCTTCTATGGTCAGATGAAACTAACAAATTTGCTTTTTAGCAGCAAACACTCAAGATGGGTTTGGTGAACACAGGGATAAAAAGTACCCCATGTGTACAATGAAATATATGCTGTATTTTTGATGTTGTGGGATTATATTTCTGCTGGAGGTCCTGGACATCTTGTTTAGACACATAGCATCATGGATTCTATCAAATACCAACAGATAAAAAAAATCAACAAGTGACTGATTAGAAATCTTATAAATGGGCAATGTTTGGATCTTCCAACCGTACAATAATCCAAACACAAACCTCAAAAACAACCACAAAAATGAGTCACTGAGCACAAAACCAAGCTTCTGCCATTCCAGTCCTCTGACCTGAAGCCTGTAGAACATGAGTGAGGTGACCTGAAGAGAAGAAGCACCAACATGGAGCTGGGCATCTGAAGGATCTGGAGAGATTCTGGATGAAGGAATTGTCTCTGATCTCTTGTCAGGTGTTCTCTAACCTCATCAGGCATTATAGGAGAAAATTTAGAGCAGTTAAACTGGCAAATGGAGGTTTCAAAAAGTATTGAATAAAAGGGTTCTGTTAATTGTGGCCAATGTGTATTAGTGAAAAACATTTATTTCATAATGATATTTCCCCCCATTTTAAATTCTTATTATCCAATGAACAGGGGTGCAAACTCGTCAGGGGGGGAAAGGTGACAACCACCATGATTATATATTAGTTCAACAACTTATATTCATCATTAATAATTCATAACAATTCATAAATTCTGGTTTGACTTAATTTTTCTGTACTTTTATGACATAATACAAATATACTATCAGAAATGGTGGTAATTAAATTAATGTATAAAGCTTTAACAATTTGATTAATGCTTTCAAATGTAATCCAATGAAAATGACTTATCCTTTTATGTTGTTTTCGTAAAGGGCTGCACAACAGAGATTTACTAAATAAAATTGAGGGGGAAATTATATTCCTTAAATGTCTCTATTTATTATTATTTTAGAAGTAGGCTACATTATAGTACAGTCGTCATTTCTGTCAATTTCTTTGAGTTAAAAAGCGGACCAAATTTTATTTTGACGGTAGTAGTGAACTAAGGGTCGCATTTGAAGAAGCTGCCGCAAATCACACGGTCTTTGCCAATGGTTTTCTCAGATGAAAGGATTATTAATTGTTCTCTCAGTGTTTGTCTTCAGATCAGCAGGCGCTGTTAAACACTAGTGAGCCGCCAGCGTGCATACTTGAGTATGTAGTACATGACACAACGTTGCTCACTCACAGAGAGACAAACAGATTATATTTTTATATAGCAGTGTTTTTTCACTTTAATCACAGACACTAGACCATGTAGTGATTTGACAGCTCTGTTTTTGATTTATTCATCAATCCATCAAACCGCACGTTTTATGTGACATCTGCATTGTAAATTCATTTTCATGACTGGATTCTGGGATTCACTCAGCATCACGGAAATCATAAGGCTTTAACCTTAAGCTATAAATGGGACATAACTCTATCTGCACAGAGGGATGGCGTTCTGAAATATAGGTAAACATGTTCGATGTGTTTCCTCTTTTTGCGGCTGCTTTGCGACCAGTTTTTGTGAACTGTGTCTATCCTCGAGGACAAATAAGCGTTCGACTTTTCTATATCCAAAGTATTCCCATACTACCAATTTTGATTTATATTTCCACATGGGATAGAGATTAGAGATAACGGCTTCTGTCTCAGATGTTGTCTCCGCTGCACGTGTGGGTGGAGCAAGAGAACAGTTAAGTGGAAAGTTGTTGCCTAGGCGCAGGTGAGATGCTGCGTCTTTTATTTTCTCCAAATACCGTAGATAAGCAAATGTACACGGTATGATAATCGTACGTGTTTATATCGTGGTATACCGTCATATCGTTACAACCTTACCGTCAACAGAAACATACATTAGCTGAACCCGGTTTGTTTTACGTGTTATTTATAACAAACCGTATTACAGATGCTTGTCAGATTCTCCAGACCGTGTGTGTGGAGAACCGTACGGTTCGATTTTTTTCCGCGAACTGTTCCACCCCTACTACTACTTAGCTTAGCTATCCTCACGCAAAAAAAAAAAAACAGCAGCCTCACGCGGTAATCACCATTTAAACTGGAACATCATAATTTACAGCAGATACAAATGCATTCCATCCTGCTCTACAGAGAACTTAATTTAGCTAGCTACAAACAGACTAATCTATATGACAGTTGCCTGCAGTGTCTAAAAGTTAAGCTTCAGGAGAGAGATTGGTTGGATGAGGGAAAGAACATTAAGGTAAGCCAATCAGAGGCAGAGTAGGGTGGGTCCATTCCTCTGCCAACATGGAAAGCTACAGGTGACTTGATACGACAGCGACACCCCCCCCCCCCCAATATATATATATATATATTTTTATTTATTTTTTTTACAGATCCACACGATTCACGTGAATGACCTATTTCAAGGTGAAAACGGCAAATTTCCCATAATGGTAACCCCATAATGGTAAGACTTAGCACCACATCATTATAAAACAATGAAGAAACATGCACCCTGAAATAAATTTTGAACATCAGCCACTGGTCTCAATGTATTCCCAATATCATCCCTGATAAAATTATAATAATGATATAACGGATTGGATATGTCTCCCAGTGCATCTTATAAACTGACAGCTGAAAAGACAAAAAAAAAAATTCCTGAAAAGAAAAAAGTCACAAAGAAAATTAAAGAGGAAAATAAGAAAAAGCAAGACCGAAAAGCAAAGTGAAAGATGAAGCAGACTAAAGACATAAAGCATAGCTGAGGTGAAAAAGATAAGAGGGGGCGAGAAAGTGTGCTTATCAGTGAACCAGCAGATGGTCTGCTGATGACTGACATCAATGACACGACTGAGTGGGCCAAAATCAATCTCAGCACTCTTAGATAAGACTAGACTAAAACAACGCTCCCTCGAATGCTTGAAGCCACTAGTCTCTAAACCCCAGTGTGAGAATTTTCAAGGGTCAAACCAGTCAATGTTATGTGTGTATTCTAAAGGTCATTATGTATTGGTTCGTCACATTTCTCAAGAACCGTCTCATTTAAGGTCCGGTAAACTAACAATAGGATCATGTGGTTCTATCACAATATGACCTAAATGACACTAACCTCCTTATTTGACATTGTAAAATCAGGAGAGGGTGAAAGTAAACATTTCTAACTCCAAAGTAAATAGCAATGAAGAACAAATGGCACATTATATTACTTTGTAATCTAGGTGTTATCAGGTCGTGATAAGCAGCATATGAAATCATATGACCCTTTAATATACTTTCTCACCTTACCAATGCAATAAATCCTCTTACCTTTGATGCAGCAAGACATAACAGAGAATGATACGTTTGTAACCCCTTTTAGTACACCCAGGATTTTCTTGTTCTACGTGTTTCACATTGTTCATTCATTTCCCTGAGACGGGAATTTACATTGTATGCCTTTGCAGCCTCCAATTTAGGGTTTGCTTATAACCTAAGGCTGGTTATGCTTGCTGACTGATGTACAAGTGTGAATACACAGATTAGCACGGGGTTAAAAGTGGCCTTTAAATGGGGATAAAGACGATTATGCAGGATTAAGCTCAGGATGAAAATCTCTGAATTTAATTCATGAACTCAAAAAGTGCACAGAATATAGGCCATTGTTTTGAGATAGTTTTAACACCCACACAGTAAAAGATTTAAACAGATTAAATAATTACAGAGACAAATCTTGAAAATCCACCCAAATAGGTGCCTGTGCATACAAGTTAACCCATCCATCTGAAAATATTCTCACAAATATAGCAAAACCTCTTCAACTGGGGAGGATGGTGCTGCTTGCTAATAAAAAGAGCAATAAGCAGACCTAAAAATGCCTGAAGGTGTCTGTCTGCATGATATGAAAGCCGGTTTCTGCTTCAGAATAAAAGATAAAGTGTTACCTTATTTCTCAAAACTGTATTTAATATTTTTCTCATGATTTCTTTTTCTTTTTCTTACTATGATGTGGAAAGTATGAGACTTTCATTCTATGAAGTAGGGTTCTATTTTGGTTCAGTATCTTCAGCTATAATAGAAATGTTCTTCTACAAAAAAAATATATAGACACTTAAAGGCGACATGAAGTGAAACACCTCTTGGATGAAAAAAAGTAGAACGGGACTTAATTTTGTCCATGGTGAGTTGATTGGTCCTTGGCTAATTGCTGTTATTTTTCAAGTGACAGGTTGCTAGGGCAAGGGATTGAAACTCGTCTGTACAACCATATTATTTTTATTGAATTCCAAAAATACAAAAAATTCAGTAGGTTGTCAATATATATTCAACAAACAATGTAAGTGCGAAGAAGATTTAAATGCTTAAATTAAAAAAATACTTTTTGTTTTAATTGGACCACCTTACTGCCCAGTCCACATGTCATCAAGGAAGAGATGTCATTATGAGAGGGAGGGGACTTTAAAGTTTTTGATTAAAAACTGTGAGTGTAAGTGAATACAATAATATTGATAATGTGCACAGATAAACCATTTATAATTAATACTGCGAAATAACATAAATAAGAATTGTCCATTTTTATTCTGACTTTAAAATGTGTATGAATGTTTAAAAAAGTGGAACCTGCAAGCAAATGACGCTAGAGTTTTTCATCAGAAAAACAAACTCTAATCCGTCAATCAAAGTTACTTTTAGGGTATGTTTTGCTTTAAAACTGTGCTTGTACTATATTCAAAATTAAATGGCTATTTTTTTTTTACTTTTTTTTACCTAATATGATGAAAGTCGTACCTTAAGTGTCAAAATACTTCAAGGGACACTACTAGTTTGCTGTGCGCAAAGTCACGCATCTACTAAATGTAATGAATACATTGCATGGTGTGATGTTTTTACCTCCCATCGACCGTAGGTCAGCAGGAACAGGCTCAAGGGTATGGCGGTACCGGACATGGCATGCGTGGAGGGCATGCTGTACTCGGAGTTGTAGAACATCTCTACCTTGACCACCGGAGGTGAGGCAGGTCTCGGCCAGCGGATCACATCTTTCGTGCACTGGCCGAGATACATGACCCACACCCAGACCACGACTAACCGGCGGCTCACATACGCGTCCACGTTCCACATTAAGAACGGGAAGAATAAGATGTAGAACAGCTCGTTCCCAAGCTCGGTACCAAGCGTGAACAGGTAGAAAAGAAACTTATTGTCGATGATGAACTCCTGCCCGACGTCTCCGGTGAGAGAGTTTCTGCGCAGCGGCTTCACCGCGGATCCTTGAGCCTCGAACCCGTCTTTATCCCGCACCTGCCCGTTGACGTTATCTCCTGCAGCCCCGTTCGCCACGCAGTTATTGCGTTTCTCCCTGTCGCTCTCTGCTCCCGCTGTTCTACGGCGGGTGGCATCCCCGCCTCCGTTCTGAACATCCCCGTGGTGAGTGCTTGCCACCCCTTTACGGAGTCTGTCACGCGGTTCGGTCTCGCGCACTCCGCACAGCCGTTGGAAGCGCGCGACGTGCTGAGGGTCCTGCAAATATTGCATGAGACGTACGAATCCCGCTTTCAACCCACCTGCCATGTCCAGCGACAAACTGCGCAAGTTGAATCCGCCCGGTAAGACCGGGAGAAGCTTGACTACTGAGAATGAACCGTGCTGTGGGTTATTAAACCATTTCCTCCATTACTGTGCTTATAATAACAAAACACCCGATCTAACCAAGACAAATAGACTTATAACAACTGTTAATTTTATTGCAGGACATACGAAGAGAAAAGTAACCCCAAAAAACACTTGCAAAGATTTACAAACCGACCCACACGCCGTATCCGGTTACTGACAGATGCGCGCGACCACGAGTGAGTAGAATTAAATTAGGCAAGACCCGTGGACTCCAAACAGGCGGGGCTTAGCAGCCCGGGCATCGTCTGTGATTGGTTATTTACCATAGGTCAGAATAAAAAGAATAGCCTAATATTTTAACTCTTCACTTTGATAGTAATCACACTGCTACAAAATATAATGATTTACTTTATTTACATATAAAATATTACCCAACCCACCGCTGAAACGTTATAGGGACAGCATTGACACATGTTAACTGTTACTTTTCACAGCGCTGTGGATTGATTGGCCAACCATAGAAGTTTACGATCACAAGAGAGCCTGCGTGGGCTGATTTATTTGCGTACGACACGTATTAATCGTTGTGATTCTCGACTAAACATAGCTCAATGGAAAATTCGGATTCTTGTGCCGCAAAGCGCCCCCTGGTGTAAGACCACTTTTGTCAAGGAAAGGTTTATCAATATTTGCCGCCCAATGGTGCAGAGACGTGCACGCAGCGATTACGCCATCACTCGAGACTCGGCATATGCTGGAGGAAAAGGCTAATACTGATACATTTTTATGTGCATATATTTATTTACACAGATAAAGAGAAAGGACTTGGTGAAACATTCAATATTATATTTTTATTTGACTGCAGTGCCATGAAAATAGACAATTCTCGTATGCTACTTTTAAATCTTTTGGCAAAATAGCACTAAATTCTCTGACAAATAGTGTTCTCTTTTAAACAAAAATAGCTCCATTTCAAAATAAACTGGATATCCATGTCTATGCTTTGAAATGTCCAAAAGATAGCACTCTGAATTTAGATTTCAGTAAATTACATTCAGATATTGGAAAAAGTACAATACACATAAAAACATTTGCATAAACAAACAAACAAAATATTAATATAAGAGTAGGCCTACCAGTCATTATTAACCATACCAAAATATTTTTGCACAACTTTGCCTGTTAGAAAACTTTATGTAACCAAAATAAGAGACAAATGCACAGCGATATGAGACAAGAACAGGATAATCTGAGGTTCTGTGTAAGCATGAATGACTGATTTTACACTACATTGAGCATGTATACCTTGTTAACCCTGTTATATACCGTGGGTCTGTTTGTCATATAACGTGGGTCTTAATGTAGGCCATTGTTATGAGATATTCTGACACCCACATAGCTAGGGTTTTCAGATCCAAAGATTGGTCCGAGAAATGTAGAAAATCTGTGTGTGTGTGTGTGTGTGAGAGAGAGAGAGAGAGAGAGAGAGAGAGAGAGAGAGAGAGAGAGAGAGAGAGAGAGAGAGAGAGAGAGAGAGAGAGAGAGAGAGAGAGAGAGAGAGAGAGAGAGAGAGAGAGAGGCATTGGAAACTCAGTATACTGGCCAGACAAACTGGACAGACAACCGAAATTTGTTAAAAGGTACAAATGAGTGTAAAACAACATTATAAACAATTCATCGCCATAACACTAGATGGCAGAGTCACCTTAACATAACAGTTTCTGCCAAAGGCTGTATGCAATGAAACACAAGTAGCAGTAAATTGTTTTGCTTTTTTACATTGTGAAAGCTGCATGTCACTACACTCTCAGTAAAAAAAGTACAAAAACTGTCGATGGGGTGGTACTCTAATTAGGTACAAAAGCTAAAAGGTACATCTTTGTACATCATTTACCACAAATGGTACATATTAGTATTTTAAATGTGCATATTAATACATTTTGAAAGGGTAATCTGTGATATGGTGACAGTTTTGTACTTTTCTTGCTGAGAGTGAGACCCTGTTTAAAAAAAAAAAAAAAAAAAAAAAACACAAGGCCTTGAAAAAAATCTAATGTTTTTGAGCCTACATTTTCCTGTTTTCATTCATTTATAATTTTTTTATTGTTAAAGGTATGGAAACGTATTTTTTTTTAAATCATTACTGGTTGACATCAGTAGCCACTTACACAAAAATGTCCATTTCACAGCAACAAAGCTTAAGTAAAATCACTCCATCCTTAGGAGCAGCCAGGACTTTGACACATACTATTTACATTTTTTGTCTTTTTTCCTTACAACATAATATAACAACCACAAGGTGCATGGCTTTTCATTTGCCTTTTTTATCCCTGAAAACAGTGCTTAAGATTATTGAAAACAAAATGTCTGTGATCAAAGTTCATATCAACAGAGCGAGGCAGTGATAACAAGGATATGGACAGACACCTGTCACATCACAAACTGCAGAGCTCACGCTCACCAGCACAAGCACGGATGCACACAAACCCGAATTCCGTTCTTCCTTAATGCTGGCTCCTGGAAATCAGTGGTAGACAGCTGGAAAAATCCCCTGCATGTGCGCAATGATATCTTATCCTTTATCATCCAAATGATAGAGTAGCACTGAAGCTCCATGATCAGTGTGGCAGCTGCCCAGGCCGCAGATGCACGAGGTCGGGGAGGATGAGTACGGCAGCAGCTTGTACTTCTGGAACTCTTGGAGCACCACCTTCAGTCTCTTCCGCCTCCTCTCCATCTCCTCCTCTTCTTCCTTGTCATCCCTCTGCTTCTCTCTCTCCCTCTGGGCTTCGTCCAGGTGGATCTTGCGCAGCAGGTTGTTGATGAGCACGGAGCGGCAGAGGTAAGCCTCGGGGTCGTCTAGGAAACGCAGCTTCTGCAGAGACAGGCGCAGGATGCAGCTGCGCTCCTCACGCAGGATCAGGTGCTGAGAAGAGACAGACAGGTGAGGAGAAACAGTTGGAAGATGACAGGTGTGAAGACATGAGACAGACAGGAGCAGACATGAATGGGTTGTTTACATTAAATGGATAACTGTGAAGAGGGTGACATATCTATCTATCTATCTATCTATCTATCTATCTATCTATCTATCTATCTATCTATCTATCTATCTATCTATCTATCTATCTATCTATCTATCTATCTATCTATCTATCTATCTATCTAGATGTCTATCATCTATCTATCTATCTACATATCAATATATAGATGTAAATATTTTTCAAACTTTTTTCAGAACTGTCAAACAAGGTTTTGTTGATAAACTTCGCTTTAAAAATACATTTATTTGACTTTCAATTCAATGAATTGCATTTAAGCACATTGACACTTACTTTTTGTAAATATCCATGTAGGCTTCCCTGAACATCCTCCTCTTCCGCATATTTTCGCTTAAAGTAGGCGACTTTCGACGTTGTTGACCGTTGAGGGCACTCTTAGAGAAAGACCCTGTAGGCAAGCACACAAGCGTTTTGTGAAAACCATGGCTTTGCAACTTTGCAACTGGATGGATATTAGATTTTTACAAATGTAACATCTCTTTTTTGTATATCTTACTGTGAAAGATGATTCAACATAAAACAATTCCATCAGTGTAAATGTGTTCCTAACACTTTGCCACTAAGGGGATTAGGGTAGACTACTGTCAGTGTGTTATGTAACACGGTGTGTGTGTGACTGTGTGTAGTGTCTATTAATTACCTGAAAACTGCTTCACGCAGACACAGTCACACACCTTTCTGACAAATCCTCTATTCACCTGAGACTCTTTCCTCTGGCTCACACACATTGCCTAATGGTTCCTAGTCAGAGAAGGAAAGAGTCAGAGACAGGATCTTTCTATTTTCTATCCGATTTCAGGTCAGTGTTATATTGGTGTGAGTCTGTGACAACTAGCCCCGATCTTCCTTGCATGCAGACATTACTGTAGTTCTGTCTCAGAAAAGCGAACACAAGTCGGATGAGAACTGTTGCAGTACATGTAATGACACTAGCAGGCAGCTGTGCTGTATAGTTGCACTGTGTCTTGCTGCTGTGAGCTGCATTTTGATTTAACAGGTTCAAAGAATCGTGGCGCGTACTGTTAACACAGTGGCGCAGCGCGCACTAAACGTGGGTGGATAGATTAGTGTGGGCTGCGTGTGAGCGTGTGCGCTCAAGAGAGAGAGAGAGAGAGAGAGGAGAGAGAATAAATAAAGCCAGAAGGTATTTATCTTCACTGTACTTTCTGTAAAAAATACAATTCATTTTGGTGCCTGTATTTTGTACAGTTCTAAATTTAAGCATCATTAAATATTAAGCATTTTAAACCATTTTAGCACAGGTCTTATCAGCCCATTTAAACTAAAACACATATTTTTTTGTACTGATAACACAGATGGTATAGTGCCACATGATGCCATTGAGTTCATATGAAGAAAATCATAAAATGTGAATAAAATTCTAATTTTAGAAGAACATTTTAATTCTATTAATGCAATATTTGTAATTCTTATTTTAGTTTACTCATTATTATCATGAATTATACTTATTGATATTGTTATATTTTATATTCAATTTTAAATATTGTATTTATTTATGTATTTTATATTTAATTTAATATTAGTTTTATTTAGTTAAAACAATTCACATTATTTATTTCAACAAAATGTTAACAATGTTTTGCGTAGCTGCACAGTGGACAAAATAGCAGGTGTTTTTTACACTGGATGCAACAGCAAAAACAGTAGTTGTCGCTTTCTAGTGTAATTTTAGAAATGCTGTTTTGCATTCTGCCATGTTTTTTTTTAGTAACCCACTATTTAGCTAATAATTTGATTCCAAGCTTCATTTCATGATAATCTAAAATGTACTAATCAGTTTCAGGAAAATACAGTGCATTTTTTCTCCGTAAAATTACTTTTTAAATATTAAACAAAATCTAAAAATGAAACCTATAGCATTATGTTAAAATGTTATGTTTTATTATGTTGTATAGCCTAATGCAGCAGCCACTCAACTGTCACGCTGATGAATGAATCACAGAACGCGCATTTTCCAAAAAATACTAGAGTTATGTGTGGTACGATTATACATCTGCATAACGGTTGAACAATAAACAAAAGCATGTAGTAAAAACAGAATATGGTGTTTAAAGTACGCTCACACAGAAAAACAATCTATGTGATTAGCAGAGGTAAATGATCCTACCTTATTTCTAAAGCCACATTAACAATCTCCGCACGCGCGTTCTTCATCAAACCAGAGGCTCAAAACAGCTCATACTGTGCCGAACGCCTCTTTCAGCTGCGCGTGAGCTTGACGCTTCGCCCCCAGATGTCGAAGTCTTGGTTTTGATATAATCCCTGTAGTATTCGGCTCACTCTCGGCTCTTAAAATATCCCTTTTCTGTGCAGCAAGCAATAACAGACTGCACCGGCTGCTGATTGGTCGACGCTGAAACAGATGTTTCCTGTTGCTAGGAGAGTCACTAGGCGATGATGACGCTCCAGCATCACACTTCATTCTTCTCGCATCCTTCTGCGTCTTCTCCTCTCTTCTTGCGTATTTCTTAACATATGGCTTATCTCCTTAGAATCAGTTTTACTTTTGAAGCTTTATTGCTCATATACTCCTACAACATATCTCTCTGGAATACATTAGTATATAGTATATCATAACCTGACACCTTTTAAACTGTTAAATTATCTTTTGACCTCACATCTCCAAGCTTAATGATCTCCTTCGAGCATAAGCGACTCCCATACTCAAACATTACATGATGGGAAAATTAAAACACACACTCTTCTGGCAAACAGTTTCAGATACTCTATCAGTCTGATCCAAACAGCTTGATCAATAGATTATATTATATATGGTAGGTTAAAGTCAATAGTAAGTTTTTCAATGTCAGTATCACCTATTTTCACAGTGATGATGCACTAAGATCAATGCATAACCAGTGTAATAAAATAAAGATTTATGCTATTCTGAATCATAAAAAATCACATTCCCAGCAAAAGTAGTGTATTACAGATGTCTTTAATGATAGACAAAAAATATGCATTTATCTCCAAAAACCACGTTGTATTTGAATGCATGCAAAACAGGCACTATTGATTTTTAAAACACTGTGGTCCATGCATTTGTATTTTTCCATGCTAATCTCCAATATTACTGGCTTTAAATAAAATTCCAATAAAGGTTTGACCAGATCAGGCACTTTATATACAGTATGCATAAAGCATTACAGGCATGCATTGCAAAAGAGTTTGGGTTTTAATGTCATAAGGACAGTGTTAAGATTGTCTGAAGATTTTCTTGGACATGCATAAGTGTCTGTGCTCTGAGTACAGACAATTTTTGGTAAGTAGGATTGGTCTCTTTCCAAGCAATTACATTGAATGGGGACTGGAGCTTTCAAGCTTCAAAATGGATTTACAAGCACCATAAAATAGTGCAAATGACTTGGGCACTATACTCGAAGCCATAAAATAGCACTGTGACAGGAACAGGTGACATATCATGAAAATCGGGTCCCTATCGGCACCTACCACCAGAGATTACCAAAACAATTACTGGGTTGTTCTTTTTCACGTTTTCTGGGCAAGCTTGTGAAAAAAACGATTTTGCTCCCCCTGTGACATAGAAAGGGGATCTTATAAAATGACCGCCCCTTAATCTGCACGTTTCCACCCACAGCGCCACCTATGTTTTTTTCAGAAGGGACAACAGTGTGCCAGTTCTAACATATGGTGAAAGTTCAAGCAAAGCATGCTAACCGTTTTGACAACATGCGCTTTCTTTCCCAGCTGTTTACCTTCACAGATATAAGCGACTGATTTTGGAACTCGTGTTTTTCACATAAACGTTGTGTGTATTTGGCAGTTTAAATACAATAAGACATGAAAAAGACTTGCATGCCTTGTGACAGACGCTCTTCTGTGCATGTGCTTCAGATGTGTGCACTCAGAAAACCGTTTATCAGAAGTTTATACTGATATGGTTTAAAATGCATGATTTCAGCATGATAATCGAACAGATGTTTTTTAGCAGAGTATCTGAAGAACAAGCTGTAAAGCACAGCCCTATTCTGGAAAAGGGGGAAGGTAAAACAGTGTTTCTGCTTCCACTCAAAATAGGCATTTTCAAATTGATATAATAATTGATCTGTGGGGTATTTTGAGCTGAAACTTCAGACATATTCTGGGGACACTTGAGATTTATATTACATATTGTAATAAAGAACATAATAGGTCTCCTAACCCTGACCAGCACCAGTCCCCATTCAGTGAAATTACTTAAAAAGAGTTAAAAACTTTAGTGTTCCATGGTTGAATGAAAAGCTTTCATAATGGAACATTATGAGGCAAGTAAATAGAAATTTCATTTTTTCAAAATTTCAAATTCATTTTTTAAAGTCATTTGCTGATATCTCTTATTCTGATATGAATAGGGATAACTTGTGTACTCCTTTTAACAGCAAATTTATCATAACACTGTTCATGAGTCTGTGACTTTACATTACAGCATATTTGATGTAAAATGTAATAAAATGTAAATAACAGCTTCAGTGTCATCAGCAGGAGAGCATGAATGAAAGTGCACAGGTTCAACTAACAGTTTTCTGCTCTTTAAACATCTGGTCTCACCAAAACTGGTGTTCAGGCTTACAACGATCTGAAGAAAGACATTTAATCAATTCAAATCAATCCCCCATTCATGAAATCGCTAGGCGACAATCACCGTTGACTCGGGCTATAATGCGTTTGATTGGTTGCTGCTGGAGTTGAAGAGAGTAGACTGTATATTATGCCATGAAGTCATTTCCTGGTTACCAGATAAGAGGCTGTATCAAGTACTCTCAGGGAGAGGGAAAGTGGTGTGTGGGTGTTTCTTTGTGTTTGGATGTGCTTCCAAAATGAACATGCCTTATCTTTGTTTGATACGGTTAAATGTGCTTATTCATTTCGGTTTTTGTGGGTATTTTTGGTCTTGGCATTCACCTCTTCCCAAAGGAAAATCCAGCTGAACGCAGTTGGTATGAGTGATTAGACTTTATCTCTCTCCCTCTAAGCTTCCAGTAGTGTGTGCCAGCGGCAGACCTGTTGGTTACCACTCTCCTTCATGTCCTGCCAGTGAAGAAGTTCCTCCTCACCACTGCTGTTCTGGCCCAGAGCCACCCAGCCAATCATCTCCTTGCGCTTCATGTTCCGCCGATTGTAAATGGAGACCATTAATGTGACATCTGACAGTTGGAACAGTGCGACCTGGAAGACAAATGTCTCCTTGAAGACAGGATTCGGCTGACTGCGACGGATGGACGTCTTACAGCGGGATATCTCCTGTCCCATGGAGTTTAACAGAGTGAGCTTACCAAATGTATCTGAAAGAGAAACACGTTACTAAATCTCACCTCAATATATTTACTTAATTATCTTGAGCATAAACCTTTTATGATTTATTCCATCTTCTCCCAGTGGTCAAATCTTTTTGTCATTGTATAATACTAATCTGTGAATTTGTTTTATATTAAGCAGCACAACTGTTTCAACATTGATAACAATAAGGAATGTTTCATGTCTTGCACCGAACCAGCATATTAGAATAACTTATGAATGATCGGATGTAGATGAGTTTGTTTTCTCATCTGAGCAGATTTGGAGAAATTTTGTATTGCATCACTTGCTCATCAATGGATCCTCCGCAGTGAATGGGTGCCGTCAGAATGAGAATTCAAACAGCTGATAAAAACATCACAATAATCCACAAGCAATCAACGCAACTCCAGTCCATCAATGAATATCTTGTGAAAAGTTTTAACTTTAAACTGTCACTTCTGGCTAAAATAAGAGTCAATAATCCATAATAATGCTTCATACAGTGAAAAAGTCCATGTCCTATTGTCCTCTCACATCAAAGTCCACCAACATATTCGTTTAGAACTGTTTTCACATGTAAATTATGCTTTATCTGTGCATATTTCTCTCTGGATTCTTTACTGAAGAAAGCAATATAATGGACAGAGAACTTATATTTTAACCAGAAGCAATGGCTTGAAGTGGAATTGTGTGGATTACTTTTGGATTATTGTAATGATTTTATCAGCTGTTTTGGAATCTTATTGTGACGGCACCCATTCACTGCAGAGGATCTATTTGTGAGCAAGTGATGTAAAGCTAAATTTATCCAAATCTGTTCTGATGAAGAAACAAACTCATCTACATCTTGGATGGCCTGAGGGTGAGTAAAATATCAGCAAAGTTTCATTTTTGGGTGAACTATTTTTTTAAAGCGACATAAAAAAAATCGTACTGTAATGATAGAGTAGATAAGTACAGTAACAAATATTGTTTTTATTTTTGAAGCAAGCACAAATCAAAGTAAGCACACACAAAAAAGTATGTTTGTGTGTGTGTGTGTGTGTGTGTGTGTGTGTGTGTGTGTGTGTGTGTGTATGCATGGTTTTCTTCAGCAGTGACTCATCGACTTGATGAGAGAGGTGTGAGAAACAGATCTGGGGCTCTGTGATCGATTAAATGCCCTGTAGCTCCATTCACTGAGAAGCATCATTGTGAGAGACTGTGACAGATTAATAGTCATACGAACAGCGTGAACTCTAAAAGCCTGATATTTGACCCACAACACAATGTGTGAGGATGACACATTCAAAATGTGCTTGTACAAATGTGTGTTCTAGCAGCTTGTTCGTGTAGAAAGGATTTATTGCAGTATATTTACTCTGAATCAATATCAGATGGCTATACAAAAGGTTATTTGCTCAAGAGTCGCTCCTGATGGTCTAATGATGCCTGTGAATGTGTTTCTCAGCCTCTGTTAGTGTGAGTGGGACAGTGTGTTTACCTGGAGGTTTGTTGAGAGCGAAGTTACGGAAGTGGCTGCCTTTAATGATCTCCACAGACAGTCGTCCTGTGGTGGCGTTATATGATAAACCCAGCAGTATTTCTGGGTTTCCACCGTGAGACACAGAATGACTGGAGGAAGCAATGTCACTCTGAGCGCTGAAAGACACCTGGGAGTCTACTGTCTGCAGGGAGGGAGATGCCAACCTAATTAGCTGGTGTTTGTACAAAGTGTGGTTCTATATAGTTTTCAACATATGGACACTGAACTATTTCATTATGCTAGTTGGCTATTATTTGTAATTCTTTGTGAAATTTACTAGCTAGTTTGGCATTAAAATAGTTTCTGAGTATATCCTACAACAATTTATTTTCAATGTACCTTTAAAGGCCAATTCACACCGCACAGACAAGTCGGCCCAAGTTGGCTGTTGGATTTAGAATTTGATGAAAAATAACTGTCATGTTCACACTGCACAAACAAACCTTGACCAACTCTCACTGACTGGGGAGACAATTAATGATTCTATAACTATAAGCATGTTCAGTCGGGTGAAAACAAACTCCAACCAACTCCAACCAATGCCAACAGGGGTAACACACTGATCCAACAAACTCCAACAGACTAGTTTGTTGGAGTATGTTGGTGTTTGTCTGTGCGGTGTGAATTGGCCTTTAAAAAATGTTATCCCTTGTACATATGTACAATTTTACAGATGTACAAAATAAAAGTTCCAGCATTTTATATACTTTGACGAGTCTTCAAAGATTTGTAAATATTTGTTGAGTTTGTAAAGTCAAATATTCATAAAAAGCATTTTGGAGTCTTTCCAAAAGTATGAAAATATATCTGTCCACTTGAGCCTTTAATCATAAGGACAGTGTAAACAAACAAAAAAGTTTGTAGGATTTACTTTAAAATAATTTTCATTCATTCATTCATTTCATCCAAAATTGCTAGTCTATTTCTCAAATAATTACAAAAAATAATAATTATAATTACAAAAAATAATTAGAAAGAGAAAATAATAATAGCAAGTAACACACTGAATGAAATGCTAAATTTTTACATTGAAAGATTGAAATAGATTTTTTTTGATAAATAGATTTTTTTTAAACACTCATTAATCTTCATGCACAACTTCAAAAAACTATACAACTACAAAAATCAGTTTCAGCGTAAGAGTTTTGAGCCAGTGTTTCATTATCTCAACTGAAAATTTGTTTTTCTGCATTGCAAACCTAAATATTTAGCTTTCTGTGCCATATACAATTTTGTTATTAATTCTGGACAAAGGTAATATAATTTAGTTGGATATGACTTTATGTACTGTATATTTATCGACAGACAGTAACATGATAGATGATAGATAGATAGATGATACGACATAGATAGATAGATAGATAAAATAGATAGATAGATGATAGATAGATAGATAGATAGATAGATAGATAGATAATAGATAGATAGATAGCTATTAGATAGATATTAGAATTAAAAATCATTTTACATTTTTTTTATATATTTTTTGTAGTGGGGCCAATTTTTTTTAAATTAACTTTAGTATACTGTATACTGGCCCTTAAAAAAAATCCCTACCATCGAGCCAAAAACTGCACAAAAAATAAATAAATAAGATACACACACATCAAAGCAAGTACACACACACGCACACACACACGCACACACCACACACGCACACACACACACGCACGCACGCACGCACGCACGCACCAGCACCACACAACACACACACACACACACACACACACACACACACACACACACACACACACCTTGAGATTACTACGTGGCTCCAGGACCAGCGTGATCTCGAAGCATCCCGTGTGTTTCAGCCTGCTCAGCTTGTACATGGCCTCTCCCATCATCCTCTCCCTGTTCATCTTCCCCAGTGCATACAGGCGGAACCGCAGCGCAGAGGAACCCAGATCCCCCGGCTCTAGATGTGAGAACCGGAATGTCTCCTCAAATCTGGGCATGGAGCCTCTCTGTACAGCCGTCTTATGCCGCTGTCGTTTACCAGGTAACAGAACCACATGCACCTGCCAGGAGTCCATGCCGCTCCGTGCCTTGTCTGGAATACCTTGGGCCATTATCACCGTGACCAGGAGCCTGTGCGTTTCTGCCTGGTAGTCGAGGGCAATTATGAGATCCCCACATTTTGAGATATGTCCACGAGGGGAAGCGGTCAAAGGGTGGGATGGAGATTGTTCATGCTGTTAGAGAGAGGAAAAGCTCATTTACATATGTAAACACAAACATGCTCAATGCATATGTAAACATACAGATCTAACACACTTTCACACACAACCTCTCTCCAAATGGATGGGGATGATTTTACTGTGAAAAACTAATACATAAACACAAGGTGTTTCCATTAGCAACAGCTATGAGTGCCATAGAGCACAGACGACTCATGAATATTCATTAGAATTTGGTTCTCATAACACTTGTGGAGAGGTGGAGAGAGATTTAGATGATCTAATTATGAACGGAAAAGTTCAATCATGGTGTAACAAATAACAGTAATAAAACACAACAGTAAAAATGTCTATCTTGAAAAAATCTATCTTGTTACAATCATACATATTTTTGTTATACGTTTTTATTCAAAATTAGATCCTCTAAATATTTTTTAAAGAAGCCTCTTGTATTTACCAAGACTGCATTTGCATGATCAAAAATACAGTAAAAATATTAATACTGTTAAATATTACAATTTAAAACGTCTTTTTTTCTGTTTTACTATATTTTAAAGTGCAGCAGCCATTACTCCAGTCTTAAGTGTCACATGATTAGTCAGATATCATTATATTATGCAGATTTGTTGCTCAGGAAACATTTTGTGTTATCAATTTTGAAAACAGTTTAATATTTTTGTGGGAACTATGACATCTTTTTTAGGATCATTTGATGAATATAAAGTCTAAAAGTTCAAAGAGCATTTATCAGAAATAGAAATCTGTTGTAACATCATAAGTGTCACTTTTGATCATCCTTGCTGAATAAAAGTATTAATATAAAAAAAATATTAAAGAACTTACTGAACTTTTAACCCACAAACATTTAAACACTAATCTATACAGATGTGATAGGAAAAGATAAGTGCACACACCTCAGCGCTGCATGTGGAGATACGATCCGTAGCTTCATTATTGTCATATCCATGATTGTCGACTGCCAGGCTCCTTTGTGAGGTTTGCCGCCCCACACTGCTCTCCCGGCGACTGCCCTCGTCCCTGGGTAGAGCCTCCAGACCGTCCCCTGTGTCCTGGGAGCCCACAGTGATCTGCTCCGCCATCAGAGAGAGGGGGTCTGTGAGGGTCCGGCCCTCAGGAAGAGGACTCTGTGATAATGGGTCTCTTGGCTCAGACCTCACACGTCGCCTGGATGAGAGGGGATCCTGAAAACTCTGCACACTGTTTCTCTCAGCTTCTACATGGAAAGAATGAGACCGAATTATTTCATATGACTGAACTAATGTGTTGCTCAGAAAATTGCTTTGTCTCAGAAGTATCTCCAAAAATAAAAATGGCAACACTTTATAATAAGGTCCTATGTTAGCTTATATCCATTAAATAATAAACACAATTTTGGATTTTAATAATTTATTATTATGGCTGGTTTTAAAAATAAATTTCACAATCCAATTCAATTCTGATTCACAAGCTTGCGATTCGATTTCCGATTTGATTTTATTCAATATCAATTATTTTGTATTAAATTATTAATATAAATTATAACTAAAGAAAATGAATATTGTGAAAAAGTTCAAAAAGTGAAACTTTCATATTTTCTAGATTCAATTTATGTAAAGTAAAACATTTCAAAAGTTTTTTTTGAGCTTACAGCTCATGAAAGTCAAAAATCCAGTATCTCAAAGTATTTCCTACGATCAATCAAAATAAGGATTTGCAAAAACAGAAAAGTTCAAGTTCTTTTTTCTTTATGGTAATAATTATGCACTCCAAACTTGGTCGATCCTTTAGCACAAATTCCAGCATCAGTGAGGTGTGGCATGGAAGCGATCGATCATGTGGCTCTGCTGAGGCACTATTGATCCATCAGCTCATCTGGATTGTTGGATCGACTGTTTTCATCTTTCTCTTAAAATATCCCATAGATTTCATATGGGTTCAGTCCGGCATGTTTTGCTGGCAAATCAAGCACAGTAATATCATGATCAGCAACCACTTTTTGTTTTGGCACTGTGGGCAGGTGCTAAAGTCCTGCTGGAAAGGAAATCAGCAATCCCATTAGGCTTGTCAGCAGATAGAAGCAAAAGTGCTCCAAAATCTCCTGGTAGAATGGCTGCATTGACTTTGGACTTGATCAAACACAATGGACCAACACCAACAGACATCACGTCCCCAAATCATCCCTGACTTCAGAAACTTCAGACTTTGATTTCCAAATGAAATGCAAAATGTAATTTTATCTGAAAAGAAGACCACTGAGCAACAGTCCAGTTCTTTTTCTCCTTAGCCCAGGTAAGGTCGTCTGACGATGTTTTCTGTTTCATGAAGTGCTTGGTAGCCTTTTCCTGAAGATATCTGAGCGTGGTGACTCTTGATGCACTGACTCCAGCTTCAGTTCACTCCTTGTGAAGCTCTCCCAAGTGTTTGAATTCTCAACCTATCATTTAACATACCTTCAGATGTTCATTCATGTTTATTTCTTGCTGAAACTGGTATTAAAGTGGAGGAGATGATCAGGTCGCGCACGTTTCGTGCTGCCCCTTCTCTTGAACTGAGGTGCTGTCACTCCACATTAAACAGCGCCATAACGTTATTTATTGTTTGAATATTGTAAAATGGACAGAATTTGAAATCTGAGACTTGGTTTCATATCAGAAGTAAAGCACTACACTTATTGTGATTTATTTGGATGTGATGTGTGCTAAAGTGTTCCACTTCATTAACTGAAAACAGGCTAGACTAATCGATTCTTGGGATTTAAGAATCAATATCATTTAGTAAAAATGAGAATCAATTAAAAACAAATAAATTATTTTTTTTAACCCAGCCCTAGTATTAATAAATGCTGAAATTAGCATTAACTAAGATTATTAATTGTGAACAAATGAAACCTTATTGTATAATGTCACCAAACAAACAGTATGATAATATATTTAAGTTCTATTTCAAGAGTAAAGAGCTATAAAACTAATATATATAATTCAGACAATTTAGTCTGATTTCATTTTAATTCCACTGGGCGATTCAAATAAATAGACAACTATATTTAGTAGTAGATTTTTAATAGAGAAATAAAGACACGGTTAACAGCTCTGTCACACACACACTTTCCCTAAACCTTTAGCAAATGAAAATGTATTGACACTGACAGATATCATAATTGCAGGACAGGCTCTTTTGACCAATCAGGCTCTCTGGAGCAGATGATAATGAGCGTAATTTACAGCTTTAAGTGCTTGTCCTACGTGACTCATGACTCTGTGCATTTCACTGAATGAAATCTCGTTTAGGGTACAAACTGTTCTACTCAGCAGCAGAGACCAATTAACTGCAGACAGGGTCAGTTACTCTGTTACCATGGCGACCGGAAAGACGCTTTTCCATGGCAACTGATGCTGTGATGAACATTCTGAGAAATACAGCTCCATACAGCAAGAATTCAGTGGACACAAGTAACCAACTACAGAAGCTGTTTTAGTTGAGCTGTGTAATTGCAATGTACAGATCAGGGATGTTTACTGAGCATTAGGGGAATTAACTGTGATGTGACTGGCAGCACATTCATAAAATATTTATAAAAGGCGTTTGGATTTGTATTGTATCTTCTGAAACAGGTTGGTTTAGCCTTCAGCCCGAGGCAGTAAAGTCAGTGTTCAAATATTTAATATGCATTTTTACTTAACATTATCAAATTGAATGTTTTTAAAATTCATTACATTCATTGGTTCTCAATCCTGGTTCATTCTGGGTCTTAAATGGATAGTTCACCCAAAAATGAAAATTCTGTCATCATTTACTCACCCTCAAGAAGTTCCAAACCTGTATGAATGTCTTTGGTCTGCTGAACACAGAGAAGCATTCTGAAGAAAGTAGGAAACAGAGTAGTTCTGGGCACCATTGAGTTCCATAGTATTTTTTGAATACAATATGAAGTCAATGTGCCCCAAAACAGCTGTTACAAACTTTCTTCAAATATGTTCCTTTGTGTTCGGCAGACAAAAAGACATTCATACAGGGTTGGAACTACTTGAGGGTGAGTAAATGATGACAGAATTTTCCTTTTTGGATGAACTATCCCTTTAAAGGTGCAGTAGGAGATCTTGGAAAAATGCTAACTTTAGCCTGATAGCACTGAACACGAATGTCCCACCCTCCCTGCAAGTCACCGTTCAAAGCCACGCCTCCTAAACGCATATACACACACAGATCAGAAGACCAGAGACAACATCACTACAATACATCATGTGTCATTCACCGGTGAGAAAACCTTATAGCACAGTTAGTAAAAGTAGAACAATACCAGGAAGAAAGATAAGGTTGTTGATGTTGCCTGCCATACGTACTGCCTAGCGTACGTCACTGTGCTGATGGCGTATCCTGTCTGCGCGAACCGGGTGCGCAGAGGTATACAAATACATATGCTGACAGCCAGAAAGTAAATCAATACGCTCGGAACGAATGTTTTGATTGGATGAACATTTCTTGGTCTTACGCCTTCCACAGAATATATAAATACATTTAGAGCACTTAACTAAATGATTGCTATCGGGTGTGAAGAGAATTTAACAAGCATATCAAAAAAAATGTTTCTGAAGACAATCACCTATTGCACCTTAAAAACCCTCAAAAAACATATCAATCTAAGCAATAGTCTCCATTTGATTTCTATGTAATCTTTTTGCTCTCTAAGAGGAGTATTAGAGGAGCAATATTAAATCTCATTTGTGAAATTGTATTCCTATTAAAAAGTAAAAGGACTTGTAAATGGAGAACAATATATTTCACAAAGCACTACCCAGCACAGTATCTTTCCATCAAGCCTTTTATTATTTATTTGGCTAACCACAGTGTTTTTTTTTACTATTATTGACATTTATGTTGTATTAAATATTAATATTTAATATTTACATTTTCAGTTTTTATTTCAATTTCAATGTAGTTTTAGTAATTTAGTTATATCTTTGTCACTTTAATTCATTTTTTTATTTTAGTCTTAGTTTTAGTTATTTTAGTATTTCAACTTAGTCCAGTTCGTTTGCAGAGCTAACTACTAATTTCTAATAAGCTAATTTTTTGTTGCCGTTCAAGTTTTCCGTCCAATATTTTTATTTTGTATTATTGCATTATTGGTTTTTAATCGTTTTAGATAACAGTATCAACACTGGTTTACCATAAAGTCAATTAATTCGATTATTATTGACAAAAAAAAATATTTTTTTTTATATATTATGTTAAAAAGCCAGCCAGAGTCATTTTTTAATGACTTATTTTTCTGTGTTATTCTGATGACAGAATAAAACGCAATATTTTACTCACAATCATCCACACTTACACACTGAAAACACACACATACCCTCAAGTAGAAATGCATTTGAAATAATTGAATGACCTTAATGAACGAAATGAATTTCTTAAATGTATTTCACTGTTCTTCTTTCTAAACCATGGTTCTGTGCTTTATTAATCAGCGAGGAGCCGCTTCAAAGCATAGTGAAATATTCAGTGTGGTTGACATATATGTGGCTGTTATGTATATCAGGAAAGCATAGCTATGCTATGCATATTTATATACAAATATCTGAGCAAATAGGAGAATGTGGGAGCGCACCTTCACAGTCAGATGGATCTGTGCTTCCTTCTTCCTGGTCAGACAGCAGCCGTTTAAATTTGTGATGTTGCCCTGGTGCATTCTGGGTGTTGAGCTCCGTAACCCCCGAACGGAAGCTTTGTGAGCGGGAAACCGAGATCTCAAACTGCTTCGCCAACTCATCATCGCTGCCTGATGAGCTGGAAATCTCACCGTCTTCGCCGTAACTATTCACTGCAGACACACAGATGGGGACAGATGGACAAAAAAAAATTACAAATATTTAGGCAAAGATAAATGCAGAGAAAATGAAAGAATATGGACCAATACAGGCCTACCAGCCATAATTCCAAGGCATTGCTATGTGGTTGCTCTGGGTATTTACCATTGCCATGCCATTACCAGTCCTATACTAGATGGATGCTAGGTTGTTGTTAACTAGCGTAAGTCAAAAGAGTCCTATCTTAAGACATTCTGATCCCTAGAAATGGCTCCAGTTCCTTGTTAAATTCAAGTGTGGGAATTTTTGCTCATTTTATCATATAAGCTAGGCGAAAATCAAGTCTGATTGCTTAGAAAACTGAAAGAACATCCCTTCTCAACAAGCCACACAATTTGAAGAATCATTCATGTGTGTATAACAATTGCTAACCAGTAACCACCATTCAAAAGTGTGAAAAATAGTGTGAAAGTGAAATATTACAATTTAAAATAACTGTTTTCTATTAGCATATATTCATTCCGGTTTAAACATTGATTAGATATTTAGATTTTTTTCAGTATTAAAAGAAAGATCAAAAGAACAGCATATTTATTCTTAAATATAAATCTTTTTAACATTCTAAAAGTATTTACTGTCGCTTTTGATTAATTTAATGCATCCTTGCTGAAAGTACTAAATTCTTTCTAAAAAAACTTACTGATCCTAAATGTCTATGCAATATTAATAGTGATAACTGCCTTAGCAAGCACCATTTATTTAAAATCAAAACCAAAAACATTTACTTCATACTGATGCACAATAACTTGTTTTTGTCCCCATATTCCATCAAGTGAAAGAGAAAGACAGGTGACTCAGACATGGTGGTATTTTTAATGGTAATGTAGAGTGTGTGTAGAAAGACACGTCCACCATATGCACCTAATCATAAGAGAGTGGCCAATTAGTGACTTTGGGTTTCTTTTTCTCTCTCTCATCAATTATAGTTGTACTTCCATTCGTTTCACTGCATTTCACCACATCATTCACTCACACATCAAATTAGGCCAAGTGGCTATGTAAGGAGCAACATAGGAGGTTGCCATGGTTACAGTCCCTCACTGTGAAGTGTTTTCCTCAATGTACACACCGAGTGCGTTCCATATGACATAAGTGATACATACACAGGGAATCTGAAAGCAGCTGTGCCGTTCCAAACAGAACAGCTTATAAATAACTGCAGCAAAGAACTCTTGTAGAGTCCAACTCATGGACAATTTGTATGAAACATATATTAAACCAAGTTTACGTCTCTGATTCTGTACAGAAAAAATAAACTTTAAAATCATTACATTTCTAAATACATTAATAAATATTTTGAATGAAAATGTACTGTATTATGAATAAATATGAATTAACAACAGTATATTTAGATATTTCAATAATATGCTCAAAAGATTAAAAAGCATTTGATATTTCTTCAAAATGCTGTTCAAAAGGATTGATTAAAAGATTGATTTTTGTTTTTTTAAAACAATAAAAACTGTTAATTTACTATGTGACTGATGCCTATATCTTGTTTTATTCAATATATTTTTGTGAATTAATGTGAATTTAAGAATCTTTCCAGCTCAGACCTATAGAAATATGTATACATATATATATTTCTATCCAACCCCTTAAATAAAAAAAAACAAAATAATTTTCAACATTTAATTGCTAACTTTCTATTCAGAATGTCCAAGATCTTAAAGCAAATGATGACAGAATTTTCATTTAAAAAAATGAAACTTCTGTCATCATTTACTCACCCTTAAGCTGTTCCAGACCTTTATCAATTCCATTATTCAGGCTTAACACAAAAGAAGATATTCTGAAGAATATTTGCTGGTCAATTGACTTCCGTAGTAATATTTTTCATACTGTGGAAGTCAATGGGGACCAACAACTGTTGGGTTACCAACATGCTTTAAAATATATTTTTTCATGTTCCACAAAAGAAAGAAACGTATAAACAAGCTAAGGGTGAGTCAGAATCAGCGATGACAGAATTGTCATTTTTTGGTGAAATATTTATTTAACAAGCATGTTAAGAGTATCAGTGGTTCTTAATGATTATACTATGTATGATTTAATTTGTAAATATATTATATATATATATATATTTGTATATAATTATATGTGTGGTGTGGGAGTGAACATGGCATGTGTATTTGATATGTGTGTACAGTGTATCATGTGTAAATTTAATGACTCTCCTGTTTGTTTTGAGAGGGTGTTCTGAGTTTACTGAATATATAAAAAATCCAGAAAGATGACACACACACACACACACACACACACACACACACACACACACAAGGCTGTTTCTTAAACCCTGCATATGAGTGACTGCGAGTCTTTGTTTAGTGTCTTTCCAAGCAACAGAATTTCTCAGAAACATTTGCAAACAATGAATATTTTAAATTAAAATTGACAAAAAAAATGAATGAATGTGCGAGACTTCCAATTCATTAGCCACCAGTACAGACAAATAATTAGAAGAATGATAGAGTGCAGTAAACAGTAAAGCTATTTGTGCTGGAAGCCAGTGTACATGAGATTATCATGATTACTACTACTACTAATAATAAGATAACAAATACCAGGTTGCAATATTAAGCAGCATAACAGACTGTTTTTGTACAGCTAAAATGCAATAATCATCTGACACTGCAGCCCTGCACATTTAAGTTACTAATTGTCACATTAAAAATGAGGTCGACTGAACAACCCAAAACTTACTGTAGCAAGGAGGAGGACAATTTTATTACCCTAACAAACACTAAAATTATGAAGCTACCAGTCACACAAACAGGTAACAAAACCTTACACAGCAAGCATGTAACCAGTTAGCGAGAAGAAGAGAACCACCAGTGATGTTAAACTAAACAAACAGACAGCAGTCTCAACAAAAATGGACAGAGAAGATAAACCAATTCAACTTCTACCCTATATCTTACCAGCATCAGAGCAGCTTTGTGAAGCCAGCAGACTCCTTCTGCTCTCCAGCTCGTCTGTCTCTTCGCTGATGGGAGTCAGACATTCGACAGAGGGGGCATAATCAAACCTGCTGCCCTGACCTCGCGGCACCTGTGGATCCACTCCAGATCCATGAACAACCCTCAAATTCTGCTCCACCTCTGAACTCTCATCTTTCACTGAGACCTCGGAGTCAACGGCTCTGTTTTGGCCGAGGTGCGGTGGAAACCATTGGAGAAAGCATCTGAAATCTGAGCGAGCCATGAAGAGAATGCTGGGATACCTGCCTGAGGAACGTCCGCCATTCCATCAGATTTCAAAATGTTTTCCCCAAAACCTTTGACAACGGCTCAAACGAAGATCTATTTTCAGATGCAAAGAAGACCCAGTGAATTCCCTCGTGCTGCTACTGTTTCAAAAACTAAATCAACAGAGCTTATACAGAACATATTTACTTCTATAGTGCAAATAACAACTACAATTTGCACAGCAGATAGACATCAAACGTACAATTTAATTAAAAGTTAACTGCCTTCAGCTATCTCATGAAAACTGTTCTAAATAGTACAGTTTAAACTGTTATACAATTCTGTCCAAAACCAATAAGCCAATTATTATTATTATTTGTTTATGGCCAATAACTGATAATTGAGTAATATTACAAATCTTTACTATTTTGTCTAAATAAATAGTCATCAGTTATAAATGTTACAAGTGAATTTAGGCATCTCAACATTATAATGTACAGTATGCAAATGGATCTTTTTGAAATTTGCCAAAGACTGGATTTAACAGTGTAACTAAATTATTGTGTTTCTAAAGATAAACTTTTAGTGAGGGTTAGAGGATGGTAGAGGTCATCTAAATGTAAAAATATGAAAACCTGGCATGCGCAATTAAATCTTCAATTCAAATAGCTTAAAAAATCTAAAATATCAGCCAATAACCAATAGGGTACTGATATATCGTGCATCACTAGTACAAACACTTACCAGCATGGCTTCCTCAAAAAACAACCTATTACTCCATTTAGAGCCCCTGCACCTCAGAAACTATCTACATACAGCAAACCTTCAGTCGAACCAGTTCAGCAGCACCTGATGCATGGCGTTTAGCTAGCTAGTAGACTCAGGGCATCTCATAAGACAGACAAAGTGAATGTTTACTAAAGGAGCTACTTTGAAATACCACCGCAGAACTTCCTCCAACACCCAGCTGATATGCTGACTGTGTAATGAGCATGTGTGTGTCTAACCAAAAGGTGCAGGGTTCATTTGAGTGCGTGTGTATGTGTGTTTGCCAGGAATGAATAGAGATAGGGACAACCCACAGAGCACACAGGCGTGTGTGGTTCAGTGCATATAAGATGCTCCCTCTGTCTGCCATTGGTCATCAAACAGACTATTATATTCATCTTGGATAGGAGAATGTATTTTAATAATGAAGTGCACCTTTTGCAAAAAAAAGAAAAAGTCAGCAAAAAGCATTTGTTTAAATAATAATACTCACCAAGACCCTGGTGAATCCCAGCGCGGTCTCTTCTTTTGCGCCGGCTGTACTGCTCGAGGCACGGCAGACCTCCGACACGAGCGAAACAAAGCTTCTTATTGATAAAGAGGAAGAGTATGGCCAGCAAAACGACAAAGATGCCCACGGCTGACAGGAAGCCCACCGCCTCGGGAGTGACTGGTGAGGCAACAGACACACAGAGACACATTGATCAGATGCTAGAAGTTCAATTTGTATTACTGATATCTTCTGTCTATTAAAGAGATAATCTACCTATAATCTAATTATTTACTCACCCTCGTGTCCTTCCAAACCTACATGACTTTCTTCTGCGGAACATGAAAGAAGATATTATAAAGAATGTTGATAGCCAAATAGTTTCAGTTCCTATTAATTCCATTGTATGGACAAAAAAATACAATGAAAGTCAATGAGAAACAAAACTGTTTGATTATCAACATTCTTGATAATTTCTTCTTTTTTTGTTCTACAGAAGACAGGAAGTCATGCAGGTTTGGAACAATACGAGGGTGAGTAAATAAATACATAATTTCACCTTTTTGGAAACATTTGAGACCATGTTTGATGGCAGGATTTACAATGCTTGTGGGGACATTTTGTCCTCACAACCTTACGCAAGCCAGGTGAAGGTGAAGGCAGCCACCATAATAATATTATAGAGTAGCTTTACCCTTAAAAAAAATTCACATCCTGGTATAAAACCGCTGGTTAAACAAATGACCCAAAAGACCTTGCAATTTCACAGTTCCTAGAATAAGCTGTGAAGTTAGTTATGTCTTTGCATGTACATTTTATTTAGCCCATAATGTCAGGCACATGGTTGTATTCATCTGGCCCTGCACTCTCCAAATTATTTCTCAGCACTATATATTATTATAAATAGACACACTACCATTCAAAAGTTTGGGAACCATAAGATTTTTTTTTTTTTTAAAGAAGGCTCTAATAAAAATCTAAAAATAGTAATGTGATGAAATATTATTATACATTTATATTTAAATGTATTTACAAATATATATTATTGCTGAATTTTCAACAGACATTACTCACTTATTATCACCAATGCTGAAAATAGTTAAAAATGGTAACGAATTGTGATACATTCTTGCTGAATAAAAAGTTACATAAAAAATATGTATATTTTTTAACCCAAATTTTGTGACAGTATACAAGGTAAAAAACAAACAAACATTATTTTGAATAATTAAAAAAAATTAGATAATAAAAAGCATTACATTTATATTAAAAACCTATAACAAAGAACAAAAATTTTTGAGCCCTAATCAGAATATATCTGATGTATATATATATATATATATATATATACACTGAACAAAATTATAAACGCAACACTTTTGTTTTTGCTCACATTTTTCATGAGCTGAACTCTTTTTTTTCTATGTACACAAAAGGCAGCACCAATATCACACACATATCACACACATTGTTCACACACACAACAACCAGTGAGCACACCTTTGCCGACACACACACACACACACACACACACACATACACACACACACACACACACACACACACACACACACACACACACACACACACACACACACACACACACACACACACACACACCACACACACTATAACATATACATATATATATATATATATATAAAAAAATTTATATATTTAAAACAGTCCTATTGACAATTGACCATGTTTTCTCTCAAAATATTTTGCTGCTAATATAACTGATGTATTATATTATGTAATTTTAAAATACCATAAAATATACACAAAGAAGTATAAAGAACACAGATGTCTTCCTAGGCTAGAAGTGATCTAAAATGCTAATTTAATGCAATGTATTGCAGCACTGCTCAAAACGTGTGCTGCAACAGAACATAATTCATAACTACATGTATTTGCAGATGCCAGTTTATGTATGTATATAAAGTTCAATTAGTCATATTACTTACATTTGCAATATATTTTCATTAAAAGGAAATTTGTTGACTACTATAGACTACCATAGACCACCTCTGCCTGGTGGAGAACAGCCCTGCAGCAGACAGAGAGAAACCATGGCTTCATATTCAACACATATTCATCAAAGGTGCTTTGAAGTGAACACTTCAAGTGTAAAATGGACCATTACGTTGCATAAGAGTGAATATTTCACCGATTCTGAGAGGGCAGGCACTCCTAAGTGTGTGTTTGAGAGTGTTTACGTGTGTGTTGAATGAAAGGCTGAAGATGAACACTATTATGCTGAACCATCTAATATGTACCCACCCACACGCACGCATGCATGCACGCACACACACACACACACACACACACACACACACGCACACACACAAGCCAATTGCACAAGTCACAGTTGTGGTGGCTGCGATGAAAACAACTACCACTCACACAAACAAGTGAAAAACAGAAGCAGAGGTTAATATGGTTATAAAAGCCTCCCCATCACTGCATAGAAAAGAGCAGCATGAACATTCTGCTGACATTCTACAGTCAGTCAGGTTTGGAACGACATGAAGGCGAGTAAAACGATGACAGAATTTGGGTGGACTATAGATTCAAGTGAGATTACATGCACTGCTGCATAGCGCATTAGGGCTGTGAATTTCATATCCAAACACTTGGCCATGCTCTCTGCACTGCAAGCAAGAACACACTGACCTTGTAAGCAAAGAAACACACATTCACACACACCCACATGGACCTCTGTACTGCACGAGCAGGATGGTTTCCTTGGAAACAACTCAAGCATTCTGAGAGGATTGAGGAGTGATTTGTGCATGGCTTTGTTCGCATAAACACACACGGTTTAATGTTGCCATGGATTTTCTGTTTTTGAGTGCACAGAGTTCATATGGGCTCTAAATATTACTTAACATCCTTATACCATTATTAATTATTATTAACTAACTATTATCCCCAAAAAGTTAAATTTTAATTCATACACCCAAAACTCTCAGAAAAAGGTAAAAAACTGTCACTGAGGCGGTACCCTTGTAAAAGTTACTAATATGCACACTTTATGTATTTTTAAAGCACTACTAGATATTTTTAAAGGTACTTTTAAGGTACGTTCAGGTGAGTATGACATTTTCTTACTCCATACAATTCTTGCCATGCCTGAAAATAGTAAAACATCTTCATCTACTGGCCATTTGTTTGAACTGCATCATATTATAGATTAGTAACTGCTTAGACTGAGGAAAAACTAATCGAAGAACCTTTAATAGCAAGATTTTGTTTGTTGTGTTTTTCCCTCCCATTTATATATGTATTTAATTTATTTCAAATTAAAGACAATATAACACACATGAGCATACACACTCCACATTTAACTGCTGATTAGATATGAAAAAAGTCCAACTTTGAATGATGTGCTTAAAGCCTTTGTGAAGTAATTTTTTAATGCCAAAAAGTTTGAAAGCCAGCATTAATGGTTTGCCATTAGTTAACTGGTACAGGATGTTGTCTCTCTTCATTTGTGCAGTAAGCTTCCTGTCAGGCTCTAACACCCTTCCTGACATCTGAAAACCGAAGGCTTCTCAAAATCCACTATACTCTAAACATAAAGGCACTGACTCTTTTATTTCTTATCCACAAAATCTAAATGCCTGAACAGAAGCGGTTCAACCTGAGTAAACAAAGCTGCAGACAGAAAAACATGCTGCAGAACACAAGTTCAAAGGCCAAATTGTGACATTGTTTTAATTAACTTAATCTTACACGGTTGGCAAATTGTTTTCATTTAACATAAGCATAAATGCTGTTATTTTGAACTTTCTAATAATTAGGCAGCAGAACCATTTGAACTGTTAAAACAAGAAGAAGTGTTTATTTCATTATCGCCAAATAAACATATTAGAATGATTTATAATCGGGTGACACTGAGAGCTGGAGTAATGATGTAATTATGACAATTCAGCTTTGCCATCACAGGAATAAATTACATTTTTAATAAATTAAAACAGAAAACAGTTGTTTTATATTTAATAATATTTCACAATACTGTTTTCACTGTATTTTGATCAAACAAATGTAGCCTTGGTGAGCATAAATCTCTTCTTTCAAAAACATTAGAAAATATTACTGAACCCCGAACTTTGGAATGGTAATGTAATTGTAATTACATTCATTTAATTGAATGTATTATGGCACAAATATTTGTTTCGTCCAGAATAATGCACCTGCTGTAAAGTCATTTGTTAACCAATTCATGACAAAATAGTACCCTTAAACTCACTAACAACCATATAATGTACAAACACAAATTCCTTTAAAAACTTCCAGAGCCTAAATCACAGATGGGTCAGAAAGTAGGACACTGAGACACTATTAAGATTCAAAATTCTTTGTATCCTGGATTTGTCTGGAGCATCTAGACATGCGTTTCTAGAGATGGGAAGGATCTCTTTCTGATTTTCACGTTTACTGTAGCTCAATGATTTTCTGTCTCCTCCTTCAAAACACACACCACCTGAGATGATCTAATCACCCTGTCTCTCACTGTCACCGTCACGCTCTAATAAAGGCAGAGATGTGGAACCGAGACACAGGTAAATGAGAATGAATCACTCTCTAAATAAAGGAGGGTTTGATGAACCTCGAACACGCTTGCACATTCTCTGCAGGACAAATCAAAGGCCTGTGATTCTCAATTTTTCTGACTGACCAAATAAAGGTCTTGTTCATGTCTGAGAATATTATTAGTCCAAGAACAGAATGGAATACGGTAGGATTCTGGTCTCTGCTGGGTCCAGAGTCTTTAACCATTAGATTAATTAGGTTATAGGTCATTTTTTTCATCTGAGCTAACTAGAGATTAAAATAGAACTAATGCAATTAGAGATAAAAGTGAACTAATGCAAAATAAAACAAATATTTAGATCATTTGCACATTTCAGGCAAAGAGTTACAATCTCCTCCTGGTTAAAAAAATAGGCCTATGTATTAATAGTAGGGTAAATATATTATTAAAATAAATTATTTATTATGCCTCCAACTATAGAGCAGAAATCAATAAGAGAACCAATTTAACTCCATCATAAATGGAATATGGGAGACCAAGTCTCAGTTTGAGATTTTTCTACAGACTCTATTAAAGGGACAGTTCACCCAATAATGAAAATTCTGTCATTAATTAATTACCCTCATGTCGTTACAAACCTGTAAGACCTGTAAGACACAAATTAAGATATTTTTGATGAAATCTGAGAGCTTTCTGACCCTGCATAGACAGCGATGCAACTGATACGTTCAAGGCCCAGAAAGGTAGTAGAACATAAAATAGTGCTTGTGACATCAGTGGTTCAACCGTGATACTACGAGAATACTTTTTTGTGTGCACAAAATTTTCAAAAAGAAAACAATTATGTCATGCATTTGAATAAAAGTCGTATTTTTGTTTTCTTTGTGCACAAAAAGCATTTCATAGTTTTAAATATTCTTGAAAGTAAAAAATAAAAAAATCCTCTCAAACATATCTGCATTTCAAATGCATTATAAGCTTATGGCTTTCAAGCCAATTTAAACCAACAAAAAGTGGAAAAATTATCAAACTCTTATTTTGTACTTATTTTGAATAGAAACTGAAACTTATAAATTGAATAAAATTACAAAACACAAAAACATACAACACATGACAACTTGCCCTGATCTGACATTTATGAACAACACCTTTATACTGAAAGCAAGAGTTCAAGTTAAAATGCACCTTCATTATATATTTGGCTTTTCACTTTCAGAAAAAGAGTGCAAAGACGTTTACCCCATTAAGAAGTACAGGCACATAAGAGGCACATCTTTGTAGTTTATTTACCACTAAATGGTTTATATTACATTTACATTTATGCATTTAGCAGACGCTTTTATCCAAAGCGACTTACAGTGCATTCAGGCTATACATTTATTGTCAGTATGTGTGTTCCCTGGGAATCGAACCCACAACCTTTTGCACTTTTACTACCTTAAAGCAGAGCCGATCCTAAACTTCTGGGGCCCTATGCAGAACGTTGGTGGCAGATGAATGGATGCAATCAGTTGTCTGGGTTTCACAACGTCCTTGAATCTGAGATCATTCACATTCATGTTTTCATAACCTCTGAACGAATTATTTTTGGACTACCTTGCGTAAAGGGAGGATACATCTTGGGCTAACTAAGGTGTACACATTAGTATCTTTTGAAAGGGTACTGCCCCAGACAGTTCTGTAGCCTGCCTTTTTCTGATGATTTATTGTGTGCACTTGTTTAACCAGAAGCTCTTATAAAATTATGAATATTAAAATTCAGTTTGGAGAAATACCCTTGTGAAACACTCCTGTGTAGCCGAGATCTCCCTGCAAAATAAACCAGTACATTTCATTATCTCTTTAATGATTTATTAATAGACTATTTTTAGTACTTTGGTTCTACATTTCCCATTGGAGATCTAACAAAGTTGATTTAGAGAATGAATGGACGTTCAGCAGGGGCAAAAATAAACATGTTTTCTGAAGGTTTATTTCTAGATGATTAACACAATCTGCCTCTGACACTGATATGGGATTCTTCAGTTAGCTGAAGACAATCTTGAAAAACTAGGCTTCTTCAAACTGTGATTTATTTATGCTACATATTCTGTATTAAAGATCAGGGCCTTGAACAACCTTAAAGCTGATTTTAGTGTAAGTGTATTGATGGGGATTTCTTTGTGTGTTATAAATAATAATACAAAATAATAATTAAAAAAAAGTTTAAGCCAACCATTTTTTTTCTGTTAAAAACCTGAATTGTTCTCCAAATTGGTGTGATGGTAATGACAGCAGTATGGGGGGGGCAGTGATTTATTTCAAAAAGCCATTTAAATAAAAGGTATTAAAAGAAACCATTATAATTCGTGCTTTAAAACTAGAAAAAAAAAAAACGATTTTCAAAGGCAATAACAATCAGCAGGTGCGGAACTAAACTGCACTAGCAACAGCCAGACATGGATTATATAAAACATCGCTTGAAATTCTCCAGGCGTGTTTATAATCGTTTGACTCAATGGCATGTACAGTACAGGAGATGAACCATATGGATGATATGAATGATGATAATGATGCTGGCAAAATTAATCGCTGAGCCCTGCTGCAAAATCAGCTTTGATAGATAAACAGTTTGTGTGTATGACGATATTTGATCAGGAATGAATTCAAAGCTTTCTAATATCGTTTAAAGTAACGCGATACTTACTATCTGATGCCATGGTGGCGTTGCACTGTACCAGCGGCGTCAATCACCCGCCCTATCGATCGATATCTTCATGAGTATAATCACAGAGGCTTGGCTCCGGTCCTACTGCACGTATCAGTCTGTCTGTCCCCGTCAAACCTGCTGGAGACGGAGGAGAAGCCCACCAGGACACACTGCTGTCGGGGGCGAGCACACGGGCATCAGGACGAGAACGCGCCGCGCGCTGTGCAGCAATGACCTCCAAAACCTTCATCCAGCCTGTATCAGTTTATTTCAGATTCATTTTCCGCACATAGGGATTACGATAAGGGTGTTTCTTCAAGTTGTGTGTACTAGGAAACCACAATAAATCTGTCCTGAAATTTTTTTACCATATTGCTGCCTGTAACTTTTTTACCAGATGGACTTTCAATCTTAAAATGTCTACAAAAATATATTATTATATTTTTGTCTGCATTGTAATACTACGATAATCCAAACAAGTAGTAAACTAATTTTATAGTGTAAAAATGACAACTAACAATTGTGACAACATATTTGATAGAATATTAGTATACTTGTTTACCAGCAGTGTCAGCAAAGACCAAGCCTTAGCTGAAATATGAGACATGTAAACGAACAAAAATAATAATTGTGGGTATTTTAGAAACATAAACTACTAGCTATTAACCAAACATTTGAGAAAAACGACAAAAATTATTGAATTCTTATGTGATGTGTATAAATTGTTATAGGAGAAAGTAAATAAAGCAGTGTTTACATATAGCATACAAATATGAGTCAGTTGAATCATGAAGAGCAACATTGAATAGTTTAAAATTAACTGAAAATAACTAAAATTACTATAAATCTACTTTCAGATCATGCAAAGCTGCTGCAGTTTGTTTCTAAAAATAAGTTTAACATTTTAGAAGCATTGTTATATTCATTGTAAGCATAATTTTCTATCAATCTCCAGGAAAGAAAGTCAAAAACACCTTTGAACAAATTTAGCAAACAGTGACCCTACACGTGTCTCATGTTCCCAGAATGCACAGAGATAAATAAATCTAATCTTTATGTGCTATCAGTCACTATGATTTGGATGTATTGAATTCATTTTAAAATCTACGGCCTATTAGGTGCAAACTACATCAATCCTGACTGTGCTGCAGATCTAAATTATCAGGCGACACACACTTTGGCTGAGGCACGAATGAGCAAGGGAGAGAAATACTAGGATTGAAAGTGATAAAAGATATTGATTGAAATCAAGCAGCCGAATGAGTACATCAATAAAACCTTCAGGTTAGAAAGAACTGGACCACCTGCATATAAAAGACCACACAACTCTCTTTTCTCAGTATGTGTGAGATGTATTAACTGGCATGAATACAATAGAAAGAAAGTGGACTGATATAAAAACAGGGAAAGCCAAACATTCTGAATTATAGAATCATTAACATCATTTAAAACATCAAAATATACTTAAAAACTATCCATTTTAAATAGCTGCTTAATAACATGTTAATGTAAAAACTATCAAAGAACAGTAAACAAATAGATTTTTATATAAACAATTATTGTCTAAAATGTATATCTATCACATATTCTGATGCCCAATGCTAAAATACAAATAAAAAGAAAGAGCTGTCTTAAAAGCAACTTACATTCACTGCCCTTTTAACCCAAAAGCAGCAATGTTTAAAATTACATCAAACAAATCGAATGAAACTGGAGCTCAAAGCACAGATCACACTAGCTTTTAGCACTGGGCGGCCGGCCAATCACACTCCATCCAGATGGTGCTGCTTAATACTAAGTGGGATCGCTGCTCTTGTCGGGGTTCCAGTTGAATTTGTTCTTCTTTTTGTCTAGGAAATTAAAATGAAAATACAAAAAGTGAAGTTCTTGCATCAAACAGGCTCTTCTTTCATTATTAGTTAGATTCAATGACCCAAGGCTATCTGCAGGGTTTTAAAATCCAATTTAAAGCTTTTAAACACCAGCACATATAAAATGACATGGGCAAAATGACTTTAAAATGATGATTTAAACAACTTTACAGTTTAAATAATACTGGTTTTGACAAAAAACAGTATTACTATGGTTTAAAAAGTTATACGATTAATAAACCTCACATTTGAGCCCTTAAACCATTTTAGGTAAAAGGGTGATATTTATATTCATAAAATATATATATGTAGAGATGGTTGTGTGTGAAAATCCCAGTAGATCAGCAGTTTTTGAAATACTCAGACCAGCCCGTCTGGCACCAACAACCATTCCACGTTCAAAGTCACTTAATTCCCCTTTCTTTCGGCATATTCTATAAATTATGAGTTAAATTCCATTGATTAAAAACCTGTAATCTAATGCTTCAATCTACTGGTCATCTTCAGAGCACGCAGCTCGAAACAGAAATGCAAAACATTAATATAGCGTCACATAGGCCTATAACGTTTTAATGAGAGCACTACCGTACGTTTTTTTGTAAATTCTTAGGATTGCGCTGATGTTTAATGCTAACAATCTTTTAATCAAAGCATAAAACATTATTTTTGTATCTGCGAGGTGTCTGTTACACATTTTCCCTGTGTGTTAACGTCAGTAATTATGACTGTTGAATGTCTGACTTGACTCTTGGTAATGTATTTTGCCCCGCCCCCAAACATATGATTCGACTAACATAGCCTTCTGAAATGTAATAATCACATTAATCAACATGACATAATCCCATCTGTTATCTTACCTGGTTCCATCTCTTCTTTCACGGCACTCAAACACCACAGCCGGGTCAAATTCGAGCCCTCACTCTCATTTCCTATCATATAAAAATGGCTATAATCAATCAATGCAAACCAAACTGTATCTAGGGGAGTTTATCTGAGTGGGCGGTCTTACCTTGAGTTTTGAAGCGTAACTGAGTGCGCGTTTTAAGTGATGGGAATCTTTTCTTTTTTGATGGCACCTTTGGTGAAATGTCTGATCCGGCTGCTGGGACCAGTTCTGTCTGTCTGTGACGTCGGGCCTTGGACGCCTAACAGGGAAATGATGGAAAACATTATTCAGATTATGCTTAATAATCTATCTACATGTAAAGGCCTTGTGAAGTGTTTATTTTTTTTGCTCATGTTATTAATTATGTAACGCTTTAACAAACAATCTGACCAGTCTTTTATGCTTTCTATATTTACCTCTATAACTTGTCCATATGATTTGGATTTGATTGACGCTAACAGCAGGGCTCTGCTGGAGCACTTTGGGGGGGAAAGAACACACGTAAATAACACACCTCTCTGGTAAAACAAAAGTACTGCAACATCACAAGATTGCTACACTGCTGCAGTATGGAACGAAGCACTGTGTAGTATTAAAGAGACAGATATGAATATTAATTTGAACTTAATCTCTTACTTCTTGATTTGAAGGTCCTTCTCCAGCATCCTGCTGCTCAGATGTCTGAAAAAACTAACAAAAGCAAAACATATATCATGCTTTAAACACGCACACATATACTTTCTACATATTCAGGAATAAGTTCAGGATTAAGTGCCATCGTGCATGTAGTAGTTTTGCAAAAGATTTGTTTTAATTTTTGGAAATCTCAAGCATTAAACTCACCAAGATGTAAATATAATGTAAAATATTTAAGATTTACACGTTTTGTTTTCTTAATCTTAATGCTAGTAATGTTTAAAACCGTGAACAGAAAGTTGAAAAGGACAGCATTTATTTAAAACAGAAATCTTTTGTTATATTATTATAATATGTCTTTACTGTCACTTTTGATCCGTTTAAAGCATTCTTACTTAATGCATTCATTTCTTTTTTTTAAAAACAAACAAAAATTAGTTCCTAAAGATACTAGTTCCTCAACAACAAACAATAATACAACATAGATTCAGAAGCACAAATAAACTTACTGCATGATTCTTCTGCCAGCTGGAATAAGTGAGGACGGCACTGTTTAGTTTGGGAACCAGGTTTTGTTGAACAATATTCAGGTTTGGGTCTGGTTCAGGGAAAATGCCTTTCTTCACACCTTCATAATGCTCATGGACATTTGCAATTTCCTAAGGTCCAGAAAAATACAAATGGACTTGTTAAATAAATCAGCCTTCCCATTTACAAGCAACTCCTAATCACACTTGTAATGGTCAAATAAAACAGATTTGCATTTCAAACTCTCAAAAATCACAAATTAGATGCAGTTTCTACAGGCTGAATTTTAGTGAACATTTTGTTTTGTTATAGCCATAATGAATTATGATCAATATTTAAATCATGTCTTTGACTGATCAGTGACATGACCAACACGTGACACAACATGTGTCAAACCTGGCTCATGTTTAGCACAGAGTTTAAACGTAATAGAGCGGTTATAAAAAGCTTTCACACATTCAGAAATGTATTTAAACAAAACAAATGCTGGAAGAGATGCATTTTAATACAAAACGAAGCTGTTATGTTGAATCACCTCAAGTAAATCTGTGGTGACGAGTTCCAGAGGACGTGATGGCGGATCAACAAACTCTTCACAGATTTTCCTTTTCCTTCCATCTTCCCTCTTTAATCTGAAATTGAGCTGTAAACATGTACAATGAGCACCTTTGGCCTGAGTTCAGAAACTTCAGGTTAAATCAGTTTATGTCAGAGTGGACACACACAGCAAAGAAAAAACACTGCTTAATAATGTCAACATGTAACATCATTCTTCTCCTACATGACATATCCTAGTGAAACAGGATATTCAGTGTAGGGTGGGGCTTTATCCACATGAAACGGACTAATTGATCAAAGTGACTGAAAAAAGGACTTAAACTAAGAGGGATTTAATAATAATAAGCTTGATGACTTTGTAAATCAAGGGTGTCAAACTCAGTTCCTGGAGGGCCACAGCCCTGCACAGTTTAGATTCAACCCTAATTAAACACCTGATCAAACTAATCAAGTCACTTTAGGCTTATTTCAAAATTACAAGGTATGTGTGTTGGTGCAGGGCTGCGGCCCTCCAGCAATTGAGTTTGACACCCCTGTTGTAAATGGTCATCTTACACTAAAGACACATGACAAATGAAAACAATGTGTTATAAAATCATCTAAAAATATCAATCATGTTTGATATCCTCCAACTGGATGGAATAATGGTCTGAAAGAAAAGAGTTTGAGTTGATTCTTCCAGACTGCAAATCACAGCTGAATTCTGGGCTGAAAGTTGTGTAGTGTATTCAAGCCTTTAGTTAACACCGTGACTTGCAACCAGTTTAGATACACAAGCACTGATCTTATTAACCTACCGGTGTTGGCATGGCAGTGAAGTAGAAAGCTTTATCTGACAAGAGCTTTCTGAAGACATAAACCACATCGTAATGTTGAGCATACACTGCATCCTTCTGAAATTGCATAACATCCTTCCAGTCCTTCAGAGCAATGCGGACCTACAAAGTAGAACATTCACAAAGAAACAGACAACCGCTCTAAAAAGTTACACTACATGAGTTTGAATTCTGTCATGTCATTCAAAACCTGTATGACTTTCTTTGGAACATAAATAAGATATCTTGATGTTTTGTCCATACAATAAAAGCCAACAAGATCCAAAACAAAACTATCCGAAAATATGTTTTGTGTTCCACATAAGAAGATAAAAAGAGTCATACAGGTTTTGGTATGACATGGGAGTGAATAACCCCAGGCCCTAGTAACAGAACACAACAATTCTAAACAGGAACACGAAGACAAACAGTGACCTAGAAGGCTGACAGCATGATTAGATGCTGGGTGACAGCACACCTTCTCTCTGGGAGTGGCGAGTTGTGTGTTGAAGAGGCTGTACAGCAGATAAAGGGTCCCCACTCTGATCTGGAACGTGTAGGGAGGAAAGAAGTATGGAGACGCCACAGACAGAATCAGACGAGCAAAGCGCCTTCTCTCATTTGGCTCCTGTTTACCACTGCAGAGAAGAGGAGAGAGAAATAAATTACTCTTTAAACATGGGGGGGGCTCTACAAGACTGAAACCCCCTGCACTAAAGCATCAATACACACAATAAAAGCAGTGTAAAAAGATGCCAGCAATGTTCATAATAATAAACAATACAAATAAATTTCAGCAAGAAATACTTTTAGATATACATAGACAACTTTTTAAGTATGTGCAACTGAAATATGAGTTTTGCCACATGTTCTTTATGTATATTTCTCTTATGTGATGACTCTAATCTCATTTAAAAGGATTCGCATGAAACTGTCACTGGCATCGATGACAAACTCACTGAAAGATGCTGCTGAAGTCCATCTCTCTCCAGATCTCTACAAACTGCTCGTACCGAACTGACTCGGTCGCCTGATAACGACCCAGGAGATCTTCACAGTCTGCTTTTACCGGTTCCCTGAAATTATCCATCCTGCCCCGTAATCACAACAAAGACTTCAATGTGTATGTTTTAAAATGAGATAAATAGCACTGTTGTTCATATTCTCGTCTCGCTCACATGCTGCTGTTTGATAAGAGGATTAAAGTGTTCTACTGCCACCTAGTGTTTCGGATGTATGAAAAGGGTCAGTGTTTTCTTCTTTTTGAGATTTTTAATGGCAGTTGGCATACAACTTCAAGGCGCATTACCGCCACCTGCTGGTAGGAAAAGTTCGCGAAACCTTTTTCCTAATATACCTCCTAACAGGGGCGCTTGATGGGTGCCAGCGGCACACACACTGAAGAAAAAGATACAAAAATTATAAGGAAAGTTGTTGCAAACACTTTATTTTACCTACATTTAGCCTAAATAAAAAAGTTGAAAGTCAACCTAATTAATTTGTTAAATGTAGCTAAAACACATTGATTGCAACCACTTACCTTCTAAAAATTAGTAAATTCAATGATTTCTTTTTGTTCACTCCAGTGAGTTGATCATAGCACATGTTTGATCAATTTATAGCCTTCTTAAATCATCACGACTTGTCTAAAATAAAATCTATAAATATAAAACAGTTCAAGCATTTCACAATGTTAGTTTAAATGTTCTACCTTGCGCCGTTAGAAGCATATTATCCAATCGTTCGAGCGGAGCGAAGCTGAAGCTTTAATTTAAAGAAAGCTTTAAATTACCATACTGAACAAAATTATAAACACTTTTGTTTGTGCCCCCATTTTTCATGAGCTGAACTAAAAGATCTAAATAACTTAACATTTAAAATATTTGCTGCAATGCAATTTAGTCTGATGTGAATTATTTAGCCTATTTGTTTTAATCCATGCAGAATACGCTTTAAAACAGCTTTAAAAAATACTTTATTGCATTCCAGATGCTTTTAAATAACTTTTCACGATCAATTTTACGGGTAGCCTAGCTTGAAGGTAAAACATTATCAATTCGTTGTATTCGTAAAATAGCTAGTATAACTAATTATTGTAGGCTAACCCGATCTTATGAAAAAGGTGCTTAAAGCACGAATTTCAGTTTTTCTGTGTTTTGGCACATGCAAGTACAATTTTCTACTATTTGCATAACTAAACGCACATAGCTTACCCATCCAAACTGATTATCAGTGAAATCATATTCTTCACAACCTCTAAACATCCCATCATCATGTGAGCCAATACAAGCAAAATCATTCAGATGTCAAAATCAGTAAGCAATGTGAATAAAGCCATGCGTTTATAAAAATATGCATATTGTAGATACTTGAAAACACACTATTTTTGTTAACAAATATGAGTCAGAAATTAGGTTAAACATATTGAACGATTAGAGCCCCATTTAACATGACTTATTGATTTGTAATTGTGAAGTTACCTAGAAGAACCCTGTAATTTTTGTGTGACAGATATACAAAGCTTTAATTTAAAACAAAAGATAAAATACATCTATTCAAATTATTTAAATTGTTTATTAGGGTTACTAAACAAAGTCCCTACATACATATTGTAACTGCAGGTCCATACAAATACATTTGCAAACACATACAATGTGCTTGCAAAAGCCTTTGAAACTTTTGGAAAGCCATACCCTGTAGGAAACACGTGGTGGAGAACCCATTCAGAGAACCTCTCTTATAGCTGACCACATGAAATGTTCAGGTGACATGTCATTTTTCATGTGCTGACCACATGAAAACAGTGCCTATGTTTCCAGAATGCTCCTCTTGTGCGGAAATCGTAGAAACCCTTTTCATTATTCAGCAAAACTCCCCTAATGACAGTTAGAGTAACTCGATATAACAGTGAATTACACAAAATTGGTTTATGATAGCTAAAGAAATGACAGAGAGAGCTAATATGTTTTTTATCCTTCTTTTATTGTCAGTGCTAACAGCACCCTTAACACAGGTGTGTATGAAAAGATGAACTCATACACACGTAAACTTAGAGCTATGATACACCACAACATTCTGTGATGTTGAGAACTGAGACAGACTACAAGATCATGGCAGCGACACCCACCACCATGGCTCCCAAAGTCCCCACTATGACTTGGCCTGCCAAAGAGATTCCAGCAGCACCTGATGACATAAATTCAGTTGTTAGTTGAAGGGGTTGTGTATCTGCCCTCCAGAATAAATAACTGTTGTTAAACTGTTTAAAGTACCCCTCACTCCCTGATATGTGACTCACCGGCGGCTTGAAGAGTTGCAAACACGGATCCAGCTGCAATCCCTCCTCCATTAGCGAGAGCGGTAGCTGACATCAAAGAGGAGGCAACAGAACCTGCAGCTATTCCAGCTCCGGTGAAACCTGCCGCCGTTAGAACAGCAGGAGCTGCAACGACTGTTACCACTATTAGTGCAATCACAGTATAAGCAGAGTTCAGGTGGAAACACTGGCGCACATTACTGTATGCAAACCATTCAAATATGCAACTAAAACATTTATATCTATTTTCTTGATTTAGACTAAATAAAATAGGATTGAAAATACAATAAAAATGTAGGCTATTTATTTTTTTACCTGCTCCTATACCAGCTCCAATAAGCGTAACTAGGGAAAATAAAAAACAAGTTGAGAAAAATCGTTGAGAAACAAACATTTAAAATTCTACAATTCTATTATAATATAGGCTACTTACTTGGATCCATCTTAAGTCGACTTTACTAAAGCAAGCAAACTCAGGATGCTCTTGGTTTGCACGCACTGAAACTCTTGCATGTGGGAGCTTGCCTTAATAACTCAGTGGGCGGCTACTTTTTGAGAAACGAAACCGAGAAAAAAACAAAAACAAAAAAAAGTAGAGCGGAATGTTGGAGAAGGGCAGACCGCTCACATTGTGTTCGGATTCATCGGTTGTTTGTTTGCTGCGTTACCTATAGCGATCGTTTTATGTAGTTTAATTACAAAGACAATACAGCCACAAGACTTGCTTACTAGAAATGTGCACAGTGACATATGATGGTCAGATTGCAGTATTGCGGGCGACAACATGGCAGGTTGCACAGCGGTGGCCAAAAGTCTTGATAATGACACAAATATTAATTTTCACAAAGTCTGCTGCTTCAGTGTTTTTAGATATTTTTGTCAGATGTTATATAAGTATAATTATATGTATTTCATAAGTGTCAAAGTATTTTGTTGACAATTACATTAAGTTTATGCAAAGACTCAATATTTGCAGTGTTGATCCTTCTTTTTCAAGACCTCTGCAATTCACCCTGGCATGCTGTCAATCAACTTCTGGGCCACATCCTGACTGATGACAGTCCATTCTTGCACAACCAATGCTTGGAGTTTGTCAGAATTTGTAGGTTTTTGTTTGTCCACCCGCCTCTTGAGGACTGATCACAAGTTCTCAATGGGATTAAGGTCTGGGGAGTTTCCTGTCCATGGACCCAATATTTCGATGTTTTGTTCCCTGAGCCACTTAGTTATCACTTTTGCCTTATGGCAAGGTTCTCCATCGTGTTGGAAAATGCATTGTTCGTCACTAAACTGTTCTTAGATGGTTGGGAGAAGTTGACAGTTTGACATTTATGAAATGCTTGTAATTATTGTATTCTTAAGAACAGTAAGAACATAACAAGAACTAACAGTAAGAACTTAAGAACAGCCCAAGCACAGTAAACACTCTTGCCTGAATGACTATCGTCCAGTTGCCCTCACATCAACAGTTATGAAGATTTTTGAGAGACTTTTAAAGAACCACATTTGCTCCTCCATTCCTGCTACTTTGGACCCTCTTCAGTTTGCCTATCGGCCAAATAGATCAACTGATGATGCCATCTCTCAGGTCCTGCACTCGTCCCTCACTCACATTGACAGCAAAAATGGCAACTATGTCAGGCTGCTTTTCATTGACTACAGCTCAGCTTTCAATACTATAGTCCCCATCAAGCTAGCTTTAAAACTCACAGACCTCGGCCTAAACACTTCACTCTGTGACTGGATTCAAGACTTCCTCACCGGCAGACCACAAGTGGTGAAAATGGGCCAGTTCACCTCCAACTCCATCACCCTGAACATAGGAGCCCCACAGGGTTGTGTCTCTCTACTCTCTCTACATGCACAACTGTGTGTCCTCTCAAAGCTCCACTTATGTTGTTAAATTTTCAAATGATACTGTTATTATTATGACTTATATTATTATATTATTATTTATTGGAACGACCTGCCCAACTCAATCCGAGCAGCTGAGTCTTATTTATTTTACAATTAACAAAAGCAAAAAGGCCTCTAACACTAGCTTTCTCTCTTCTTTTTCTATTCTGTTTTATTTTTATTTATTATATAATAAAAAAAACTTGCTATGTGTAATGTATTAAGCTAATTGAGACTTGTTATATAACTTGCATATAATTGCTCTTTTGTTGATTTTGATTACTTCCATTTTCCTCATTAGAAGAAGAATAATTTTTTTGTATTCTTTTATTCGTCACATACACAATTAATTATACAGAGTATAATCAGCAGTGAAATTTGTGCTCTGCATTTAACCCATCCAAGTGCACACACTTGGAGCAGTGGACAGCCGATGCTGCGGCGCCCGGGAGCAGTTGGGGGGTTCGGTGCCTTGCTCAAGGGTCTCACCTCAGTCGTGGACAATTCCTGCCGGAGCCGAGATTCGAACCCACATCCTCAGGTTACAAGTCCGACGCTCTATCCATTAGAGTCACGACTGCCCCCTAAGCTTTAATGTATATACACGATGGCTTGACCTGACAAATGGATTCCAGCCGCACCTAAAGACATAAATTATCTCAGATGAAAGGCCATAACCAGTTATATTTTTGACTGCGTCAATTGTTGATAAACAACATTTAAGTTTAAACATTTATATTAGAAGATACTTACAGGGATCCATCTTGGACTCTGCTAAAGCACATAAACTGGATATTCTTAATTTGTTCTAAATTCTGGGTCGTTCGCCTTGATGGCTCAGTGGGAGGGTGCTTTTCAAGAAAGGAAACCAAACCCAAACAAACAGAGCGCAACTTTAGACAAACATCGGAGGGAGGGAGGCAGATAGATCATTTTGATCTGATTCATCAGTTGTTTGCTTACTGCGTAGCCTATACCGACCAATTTATGTAGTTTAATTACAAGGACAAAACGGCTATCAGACAAGAAACATTGCTGAGAGAAGCCGTACAAAAGACCCACTAACTAGAAATTGAGAGTGCTGGCCGGATTGCAGTATTGCGAGAAAATGGCAAGTAGAAAATGAGTTTGAAATAGCCACATACTGTATCCGCACAGAAATACACAACAAATGACAGCTATTCAAGTCCATAGTGCTTGATAAAATATAGATTGTTTCAAAGCAGCTTTAATTTCAACAGGAAGTAACAGAATCAGTAAGGCCAACTTCAAATATAAGACAAATCCAAATTCTGTATGATATTCAAGGACACAAATCCTTTTAATTACAATTTATTGCATTCATACTGAAAGGTAACACCCTGTCAATTAGCAAAACACAAAATATTTTAGTTGATTAATAAAAAAAAGTTATCTTCAATCACAGTAAATGCACATTTTAATTGCACAAGCTTAACATTGAGATGCATACAAATACAAAGTGCTCACAAAAATACATTGTTATCAGTTATTAACAGAAATCCTTATTTTGGCATAAGCTCTTTGTTCTCCAGAAAAATCATCTCTATCTCTTCCTCTTCTTCCTCCTCAAGTGAAGGTTGACTATTGGAACGAGAGAACAAATCTGTAGCTCCGCCTATTACAGCACCTGCTGCTCCACCCACAGATGCCACAGCTGCTGTCGCACCTGCAGTCAGTCCTGCAGCACCTGACCAGAGAGAACAATCTTTAAATCACCACAAATCTGAAAAATGTCCTTTGTGACACAGGTGTCACAAAATGATTAACATTTTTATGTTTGTGTAAACACTTCCCTTAAAATAGAATACGGACATAGGCACGTTAACTTTTAAAGTAAAGAATACCTGCAGACTGGAGGACAGCGACTAAACTTCCCACAGCCACGCCGCCCCCATTGGCGATGGCTGCTGATGACATCATGCTGGCAGCCAGAGAACCTGCTGCTACACCCGCGGAGGTGAATCCAGCCACGGCGAGCACCACCGGGGCCAATGCAACCGCACCAACTAATGGACATAAACAAATAATGATCTTGTATTGAGCATAACTGATGTGCTTTCATTTAAAGCAAACAATACTGAGAACACATTTACCTGCCCCAGCTGTGACCCCAATTATGGTGAACAGTCCTGAAAATGAATAAACCAAATAAAAATCTACAGAATTTATTTATAACAAACTCTGCACAAACCTTAAATTGTATTGATTTTATTGTTTGTTTTAAATGTTCATTGCAGTGGTTACTGGTTGACAAATATAGCATTTGATTAAGATTAGAGAGGTGCATTACGAATAATGTTACACCCAATGGTTAATTGCTACTTTTTGCTGATATATCAGTTATACTGTAAAATGGAGGAAGACAGTAGTCTGTGTCAGTTATTGAGTGTAATATACAATCCTTTTTGGAAAACTTGTCTTCTAGTCTTTTGATTTACTATAAATATTACTACTTTTCAAATATTAGGCTAACCACGATTTTGAACACGCCATTAGCTTTTGTGAATTAGTGTAAAACTCATTTCTTCTTCAAAATACAAACTCTATACATAATGCTATTTGGACAACACATGTCTAAAATATTATGATTTTATTTTCTGATCGATGTTTAAATATAGAAGTAACGTTAGGCTTTTTGTGCCTGAGCTGAACCGCGGTTGCATTTTACCTCATGCTAAATATGACACTTCCATAACATCTCATATTGACCAGAAGCAAAATTGTGGGCTACTTACCGCGTTTCATGATTTAAAAGATCATACAGAACAATGGCGGTGTTTTCAAGCACACGGATTTGTGTTTAATTTGCGGCACAACAAGTCCCTCACAAGAAGTGGCCTAATGACGTAACGAAACCGAAACTCCACCGTTGCTGGAAATCACATGGGGTCAGTGTGACACCATGTGACTCCGTTGTGATACGGGGCAGAACCACCTGATTTTACCAAGTACGACATGTTCCTGGGTCAACATCTTTGTTGACCCTGGAACAACATTGTTATTAACCAATCAGATTTGAAAAACAAGTTTATAATTGTTGTGACGTTTAGGCTTACAATCAGTGTTTGTTGCTTGTACATCAGTGTCATTCATCTATCATTTACTCTGATTTTAGGGATCACTCATGGGTAAGGTTAGGTTTAACTTAGGTGTAGGGAAATGGTCAAGATTACATTTTTGGATTAAAATGTTGTCCCAGGGTCAACAATATATGTTGACCCAGGAACACATCTAACTCAGCAATATCAGGACGTGCGTGATACGGGTGACCCACATCCAAGAAATAAATCCACTGCAGGATCTCACAAGGGAAAGCAGATCTGAATGGAAGTATTTCTGCTCTAACACCCTAGCAAACTGCTGTTATGTGGAAACAGAGGTGATTGTTTTTGTCTTCTTGAACATATTTACCTTGATATAGCTATTCATTTTACATTTTTATATATAATAATATTAATCACTTGTGGCTGTCACATTACCTAGATTTGCCAAAGACTGACCACGCTGCTGACGCAGACAAACCCTAGGCTTGTTCAAGATTAACTATACTAGCCTGCCACCTGCTGGCGAGAGTAACCGCTTGCAGTCGGGACGGAATTAAAACAGGAGACGTCAAGTCGGGCACTTTCTGCTCTCCTTAGTGACGCTCGCACGGTCTTTGCATGCTCTTATCACAGATAAAGTGAATTAAATGCAATTTATGTGAAATAGGCTACACAGAAGCGTTTTTATGAGCAACAGAAACACTTTTTATATACAGCTTAATACAGTGCAATCTGTTCAAGAATAAAGTTCAGCATAAACATATAAGATACTAAATACCATTAAGTGTGGGTATATACGCTTTTTATTTGTTTTTGATCAAAATAACTCAAGATAACAGTGCGACTACACTAAAAAAGCTTTACTGTTACAAAACACAGATTTATGAGCATTATTGGAATTTAATTGTTAGAATGGATACTCAACACACCTCGTGCTTTTCATCACAGAATCTGACCGATTTTGAGCAACTGCAGCGCCTGACCTCAGCGGCTGATCTCGTTTTGTTCTCGCGGTACTTTGATGGCACATGTGATAAGGCTGCTGCAGCGCTAAATGTTCTAACCAGAATGCATGGCTTTTGTCAAGTGGCAGCTGTGTTGAGTGTTTATTCTAACAATTAAATTCCAAAAAATGCTCACAAATCTGTGTTTTTATAATAGCTAAAGCTTATTTAGTGTATGTCGCAGTTATCTTGAGTATTTTTTTTAATCAAAAACTCTGATAAAAGCTTATATACCCCCACTTTATTGGTGTTTAAACATTATTTTATTTATGTTGAACATTATTTATGAACAAATGGCTCTGTATTAAACAGTATGTAAAAAGTGTTTCTGTTGCTCATAAAAAAAGTTTCTGTGTATTTTACAAATATTGCATTTAATTAACTTTATCTGTGATAAGAGTATGGAAACACAGTGAGAGCCTCACTAACGAGAGCAGAACGTCTCCGCTTTTAATTCCGTCCCGACTGCAAGCGGCTACTCTCGCCAGCCGGTTGCAGGCTAGTATTCATCTCGAACAAGCCTATTGGCTTTGGCAGGTGGAAAAAAATTAAAGTAGGTATAACTGCAGACCGGAGATCTCCAAAATGGGGCGTGAACTCCAAAAGTGGGCAGAAACTCCAAAATGGGGCGGGGTCTCTTCGTGTAAAGACTTTCACCATTGGCTCTGGCTTCAGCCAATTGTTATTGACTTACATTTCAAAATAACACTTTATGAATATTTTTTTTTTCTAGTTTATCTAAAATAAAATATGCTGTATAAATCAACATACATCTGTAAGAGGAGAGCCCAAAGCTCGTGGCCAGTGGTGTTCGAACTGGATTTTGAACCTCTGTTTAATGATATAAACGGGAATCACCCACAAGCTCTCCCGCAAGCCGTCCCAGCGTAGCACAGGGGAAAGATTTTAGTCTATCGCTTTGTTTTAAGCAACGGAGACATCCAGGTACGGTGGCCGAGAAGTGCAAAACAAATCACGATTCTGAAAACAAAATAACAAATGATAAATATGCAAATCTAAAAACACAACAACAATTCAGAAAACATTATAACAAGTCAGAAAACACAATGACAAATTCGAAAACAAAATAACAAGTCTGAAAACAAAACAAAAAGTCAGAAAACACAACAACAAATCAGACAAACCGGAAAAGGTAGTTATAGTTTGAGACAGCGCCATTGGTTTGGGAATAGATTACTCACCGCTGACTGGACGAGACATCTGTCAATCAAGATTTACAGGAAGAACCAAATCAATAACAGAGCCATTCTGTCTTTTTAGACGTGATCGACCCGGGTTCAATCCCGCCTTTGTCACACTTTTTTTTCCTCCATTTTCAAATCTCGTATAGCATCGTAAAGGCATTTATTTAGTTGTTTAAATTTGCATTTGCGTTTGGAATTTGTTTTCCGAATCGTGATTTGTTTTGCACTTCTTGGCCACTGTACTTCGCAGGGTAGGGTGGGGTAGTGATGCTGGGTATAACTAAAAAGGTGCCATTGTCCGGTGAGGTCCAGTTGGGGAGTTACCGGATGGCCTGGCTTGGAGATCTCATATCGCATAATCTTATTAACTGCTTATCTCCTGAACTGTTACTTTCTTTACATCACCAATCCTGCCGTGCAGCCAATTTCACTGGTTAAGGTTAGGGTCAGGTGTGGGGTAGGTTTTTGTAGCATATTGTAGGACATTACATTAACAATGTGATGGACACAACCAATACAATCTTTAGAATCATCTGTGGGGTGGATTTAGCGCTGAAGTCGATTGGGAGAAAAGAATCGCGCATGCCTGTCATGTGGCTGTCTGTCAATGTGAGGAAGCCACGCCCTATTTTGGAGCTCTAACCCCGTTTTGTAGTTCCCGCCCCCATGTGGAGATCTCCAGGCTGCAGTTATATACCCTTCTCCATAATTTGGGCTGGTTCGGGATAAGTTTGGTGGTTTTCAAACAAATTATACAGGATAATTGGTTAACATACAAACCCAAATAAATGCTGTTCTCATTTAACTTTTTATTCATCGAAGAATCCTGAAAAAAGTATCACAGGTTTCAACATTGTTAATTCAACATAGCATAAAATGCAAATTCAATTAATAAAGTATATTCAAATTTGATTTGATCAAATAAAAGGCATGCTCGATGACTATAAGTGACTTATAGTCAAAAATATAAAATAGTAATGAATCCAATCTTTGACCTATACCCCCCCCCCTCATATTGCCCTTTTTAACATTGGATCCCCTGCCCCCGAGTAACTCTCTGCACGTTCCTGCTTTTGTTAGGCGGCAGCCGATCTTTGCGGCGCCGTATGAAGTCAAACAAGCCTCCTGAGTTTGTTGTGATAGTGTGTGAACCGGCCTTGTTTCTGATGCAGGCAGTCAGCTGATCAGATAAATAAAACCAGACTACACCAGGATCACACACATCAAATGTGTTGTATTTAACAATGCATGTTCCTTTATGATTGTACTGAAGCAACCATCAACTTTTTATGTTGCCAAAACATTAATGACATCGAAGAACACTTGAAAATAAAGTTTTTCTATAAGATATTAAATGTATTTTATTCTAGATTTCTTTTCACATTAAAAAAACATACAGTGAAGATTAGTTTTCTTCTTAAACCTACGCACTCTTAAAAATAAAGGTTATTTATTGGCATTTATGGTTCATTGAATAACCTTTACTATCCCTGTAACCTTCATTTGCACAAAAAAATATTTATATAGGATAATGGTTCTTCAGAATATTAAAATGGTCTTCACAAATGGTTCTTTATGGAATCACTGGGAAAATAAATTTTTGAACCCATTTAGGTTCCTGAAGAGGGTTTTAGCAGCGAAGCCACAGAATAACTGTTTTTGGTTCCCTAAAGAACCTTTCAACAAGTTTTAAAAAGTCCTTATTTTCATTGTGCGAAAAACAATTTAAAGCTGCAGTCCGTAACTTTTTTTGGTTAAAAATGATCTGAAATCAATATTTGTGCAAGTACATAACCAGCCAGTGTTCAAAACTATCGCCTTACTTTAGCTCGATTCCCAACGGTTAGCTTGTAGCAATGTTTTCTAGTTTGAGTGGTACAGGTAGGTTTTCGTGGGAAATTCAAGCATGACACTGCTTCATTACGTCACATCTGTAAACACAAAGAAGTTGTCCCTGCTACTAGGCTATAGCAGTGAGGATCCAGCTGGTGACTGATCGTTTAGCCTTTTCTCACAGCAGCTAGAATAATTCAATGTATCATTTGATGGCGGATCGTACTCCAGAAAGGATTATGTGTTTATGAAACACGTGTGAATGAAATTAAATTATATTCCAGTTTTAAATATGCTTCTGATTACAGCTAGCCTGGGATTACACAATATTTGTATTTTAAAGAAAACCAGTTCGAAGGGAGCAGAATTTGCTTTTTGGGTTAAAAGAATTTCTTAATATGAAATTTGAATGGTATGATGATTAGATTAGACTGTACAGAAATTTAAATCTACACGCCAATACACACTTATATACTTAAACTCACGCAATGCTGATGTTGTTGACATTAATAATTTGAGAATAAAGTATAACAATAATAATAATTTGCACAGCTTGATGTGATATGAGCTAATCAATCTTTAGATTAAATTATCATTGGTAGCGCTATTTATGGTAGTTTTTTTTCCTCAGTTGATCAGAACAAATGTGGTAGACTTGTTACTTGTTCAGATGGCAATATACGATGAAAATTCTTATTTGGGTCATATATTCCAAGACGTAGGCTAGAATCTGTGATTGCAAAGTACAGTAAATATCCACAACGGTGCAGTGACTGACAGCTACACATTCACCTCAAAACATTAGATTCATCAGCGGAGCCATGCCAACTCACAACCCACGTAGTGATAATTCCGCAAAAAGCTGCAATTCCAGGTTTTCAAACAGAGATGGCGACAAAGAGGTAAACCTTACGGACTGCAGCTTTAATTGTCTTAAACTTTTTCCGCTATAAAGAACCTTTTGTACATTAGAACAATTCCATAGATGTTACAAGTTCTTCATGAAACCACAGATGCCAATAAAGAACCTTTATTTTAACGAAAACATTTGCTTGCACTGCACCCTACTGGACAACTTCAAAACAACTCTGTATTAAAACTTTAGTTTCTCCATGATTAATCGCGTGTTTGTGCTGTTCATCATTTGTAAGTAACTGTGAATTACAAAGTGTCTGTATATGTAATTGGCCACATGATTAGAAACAAATTTACCACTCAAATTTGTTTTAAAGCAGATATATTTTCACAATCTTTGCAAAACAGTGAATAATAATAACGAACAGGATGTAAACACAATGTAAAAGTGCTTTTAGAACACACATTTAAATTTATATAATCCTCTATGATTAGACCACATTTTAGTGTACACTTATAGCTGTAGAATGACCCCATCATTTTGGTCACAAAAGTGGCAAATTAAATATCACAGATATTTCTGCGTGTTTCGGGTGCTTACATTCTTATTTTCAAAATGTAATGAAATGTTTAAAATCATGCTACAGACAATAAAACACACAGATGCTGCTGCTAAACTCTTTTCATGGTAGCCAGCTGTGAACAGAAGCTCTTTGGACTCCAGTACATTTCTTATTTCCTCATTCTCTTCAGCAAATTAACTGCTCCACCTACTAGAGCTCCTGTAGCACCACCCACAGATGCCACACCAGCTGTTGCTGTTGCAGACAAACCAGCAGCACCTGAAAACAAGGACAGAACAAAAAAAGCCTTATAACAGCAATAACTGAACTAGAATGACACAGAACTGGGGCCTGTTTCATAAAACAAGTTTACCAATTAAGCCAGGCTTATTTCAGTTAGTCTGACATATCAGTTGATTTGGCTCAAAATAGTCAGACTAACTGAATACGCTTGGCTTATTTGGTCAACTTGTTTTATGTAACAGTCCCCAGGTGTACACAGCCCAGTTATGTCATACATTTATCTTAGAATACAAACCGTTCCATGTACATTAATCAGGTACAATTGTTTATTCTCAAGGTTTCCAGTCAGGACTCTTGGTTGAAAACCTGTTGGTGTGTGCTGTCTTTGTCACAGCACACACTATAGGAGCAAAATGGTTAAATCTAGGATTTTTTTGTCCTCATGTTTGTGGTCTCTCACATTTTGAAGATCTTATAAGATTAAAAAAATATTTTAGTGTACCCAGCATTATAAGGTTCCTTTGTTAATGTGCTTTGATTATTTTGCTCGTATTAAGGCATTTATACACTCCTAACAAAGAATTAGTAAATACCTGCAGACTGGAGGATGGCGACCAAACTTCCTGCAACCACACCGCCCCCATTGGCAATGGCTGCTGATGACATCATGCCAGCTGCCGAAGAGCCTGCTGCGATACCAGCGCCTGTAAAACCAGCTATCCCGAGCGCAACCGGGGCCAGAAGGGCGGCACCAGCTAATCAACATGAAAATTAATACATTGTTCAAAGCAATTTGCCAAGTGCCATTTTATTTATTACATTAATAACTAGCATTTCACCCTTAATGGAATAGTTCACCCAAATATAAAAAAAATCTGAAATTACTCGCCTTCTGGCCATTCAAGAGATGAGTTTTACTTCATTAGAACAGATTTGGAGAAATTTAGCATTGCATCACTTGCTCACCAGTGGTTTCACTGCAGTGAATGGGTGCCGTCAGATCGGGAGTCCACACAGCTGATAAAAACTTTACAATAACCCAAAAGTAATCCACACGCCTCCAGTCAATCTATCACACCTTGTGACGTTTGTAAGAAACAAGAAACTTCTGGCTAAGATACCAGTCCATTCATATTTGTTTAGAACTGTTTTGGCTTGTAAACTGTGCTTGATCTGAGCATTTTTCATTGTAGGAAGTAATATTAATATGGATACATGACATGTATTTTATTGAAAAGTTAAAAAATATCTTAATATGGATTATTGTTTTTATCAGATGTCTGAACTCTCAGTCTGACGTCCTTAAATAAAAAAGAAGCAGGCTAATGCTAAATTTCTCAAAATCTGTTCCAACGAAAAAATGACCTCGTTTACATTTAGGGATAAACTATTACTTTATGCTTCTGAAATAAAACATTTGGTTTTACTACATACCAGCCCCAGCTGTGATCGCAACGACTGTGAATAGACCTGAAGTTGAAATAAAGGATTTTAAATAAAAATAGCGAAAGAAACACAGAGGAGATATATTTGCTTTGTGCCGTTAATACAAATGGAGTACTCACCCGGCGGCATGCTTTCGAAAAGTTTGTATCAAACTACAGTGCGAGAATGGCCCAGTGACTTCGACAGTACACACAGATGATTTATTTTACGTTTTAGCCTTTTGACTCCACGCCCCAGTGACGACGACTTCTTTGGTGTTATTGGCGGTTGTGCTAACTTATGCATTACCACCACCAGCTGGAATGGAGTATGGATCAGGATATTTGCTTGTATAGAAATGAGCATAAAAACCAAGCAAAACAAATAAACAAACTGGAAAATACTACAAAATAACAATCAAAACTCTATATTATTTTATATAATTTACTTTCACACATTTTATAATGTCATCATACAACTTACTTGCTGTTTTCCCTAATAGAACTGATAAAGTAAAGTCATGCTGTTTTACTTTCTTCAATGATTGAATAAGGTGACGTCTCTCATTATTATATTTACTACAATGGAGTAGCACATGCTCAACTGTTTCTTGTTGGCTACAGTGTATGCATTCCCCAGTTGGGTGACGCCCCAGCAGGGGCGGACTTACCCTTTAGGCAAAGGTATGCGATTTCCTTGGGCCCCCAAATGCCAAGGGCCCCCTAATATATTTTTCATATACGAGATGCGCATTAAGCGCGGACACGGGAACGGTTGCCGTTTACCATGTTTATTAGCCTACCACGACAACCATCTGCATGTCCGAGTTGAACGTGCTTCTTGTGTATCCTGCTTGTAGCAAATATAAATATAATGCATCTGAATCTCTCTCTCTCCACTTCTCCATGGGTACAGTGTGGTCAGATACGGCTCTCTTTGGGCAGCCAGTGCTGGTGATATCTGCCCGTCTCTATAGTCAGAGTATGGTTGCTCAGTATGTACCTCGTCATCTGTCGTCTTAGTTTACAGTCTTTCACTGTACTCAGATATTCTGCACTTGTGTAATCTCTGTTTAGGGCCAAATTACATTCAAGTTAAATTAGTTTTTCTGTTGTTTCTTTCCAATAGGTTAGATCATTTTCTTGTTGTGCTTTTATAATTTGGTTGGGCTGAATTTTGTGGATGGATGTTTCAGTGTCCTGATGCTGGATGTTGTTAGTCATGTTAGTTTGTGCTTGCAGCTTCAGGACCATCTGAATCAGGGGACTTTGTTCAGGGTTCACGTCATGGTTTTTAAGGGCTTTAAAAGCTTTAATCTTTTAATCTTATGGGTAGCCTGCATAGCCACAGGAACTGAGCACCTCACAGTCATTGAGTCGACCACAAACTCTTCTGTATTCTAGAGTCAAAAGCTAAAGCTTGGCCAAGATCGGGTGATGCAACAGGACAATGATCCCAAACACACCACCAAATCAACAACAGAAGAGCGGAAAATAAAAGATTCAAGGTTCTGCGATAGCCCAGTCGAAGTCCAGAGCTCACCCTGACTGAAATCATGTGGTGAGATCGGTTGTTTAAACAAATGCCCACAAACCTCAATAAACTGGAGCAATGTTATAAAGAATAGTGGGCCAAAATTACAAATCAGAAAACCAGTTAGTATCTGGTGTGACCACCATTTGCCTTACGCAGTGCAACACATCTCCTTCACATATTTGATCCGGTTGTTGATTGTGGCCTGTGGAATGTTGGTCCACTCCTCTTCAATGGCTGTGCGAAGTATATATATATACGTATATATGCGCACACACATACAGTGGTGGCCAAAATTATTAGAACTAGAATTTCAATTTTCACAGCTAGGAAATTTTCATTTCCATTAATTTTGCAGTTTCATTTCCAACATTAATTTTGCCATTAATTGTAATAAGCCAGTGAGATCTTGGTTTGCACAAGGAGTCTGTTGCCACAAGGAGTCTGACAGTGCTCCACACAGAGTGCTCTGTTGCACTTGCATAAAATATTTAGAGATCTGTTGCCAGTTGGTCTTATAAAATATTTAACACTAGTCTTAAAAGTTAGTCATCTAATTTTTGTTTTTTTTTTAAGACTGGTTAGTCTAAGTTGTCACTGGTTCAAATTTTTTTTTTAAATTAGTTTACATAATTAGGTTAGTCTAAGTTGAAATAAAAAAAAAGCTGATTACACTTGTATTATTTCTGAAAAATGTTGGAAAACAAGTTGATTACACTTAAGACACTTGGTTAACTGAATCAACTTCACACCTCAACCAATAGTGGCTGTGTTGTCTGAATGACATGAAGAAACATCCAAATAAAAGAACAAACTGAAACAAATAATGACCAGCAAAAAAGCTGGTGAAAATACTAGTGTTCTAATCATTTTGGCCACTACTTATATAAGTGTTGTCAAAGGATTAATTACACATACCAAAATAAAAGTTTTTTCACACACCCTCCCACATACAGATTTATGTTAATACAGTAATTTTTCATGAATTCCAATAGCAATAAAGATTTGATTTCAAAATCACATAATTCATATTATTATCAGAAAAATTACTGATGTATATTTTTAACATAACAAAAGAACACAGCGACTGTTACATATTTTTACATACAATTTCTGTGAAGAGCAAAGGCGATTAAGTTTCTAAAATAGATTTATCATTGTAGAAACTTCACATAAATTAACTTTTTAACAAAACTTGACACCATGTGGTAAAAAGCATGTCAAAATATTCACATAGCTCAGAATTATAATTAACTTACACACAACATAACACACACAAAAATATGTAAACAGTGGGCAATAAGCATTGGGGTCAGTAAATTGAGGGTGGAGAGAAGCATTCACACATATATTGTAATGTGATTAATCACATTACACATGCAAAGACATACATATAGGCTACACTCACCTTAAAGTAGGTAGATGGCAACATAGCTAGTGACTGCAGCGCACACACACACACACACACTTTATTTTTCTAAAAACATAATCAGATGAAGACCGAGGGTATGTGTGAAGATAATATTAAATTATATATGAATATAAATAAATAAAAAGTGGGAAATTGTTACTTCATTACTTCACATAATTAATGATATTATTAAAAAATAAATTCACACATTTCTTTCTTTAAACAAACTAATTTTTGTTTGCTTATCTTTCATTTTCACTTTCTATAAGTTTATTATTACTTGTTGAACTACTATCCTGCAAATAGACTGTGGGCCATAGCCTACACTTTAGCTTCTACCAGTAAAGCACTTACTAGAGCTAGATCATACTGCCCCCTGCCGACGGATCCGCCGCGTCACGAGTTGTTGGCTCAGAGGGTCAACAGGAAGTACTACTTGTGTCCCACCGCAGTTCTCAAGCGGAAAAGGTTGTGGCATTAACGTCAACGGCAACCCGTATGGCGTCCCAACAACGTAAGCGATAATACAAGTTCTTCTCCCATTATGTACTGGCTCTTCGATCACAGTGACGAACGCGGTGAGTGTTTTATCTAGCGTCGCGCGGAGTGGGCGTGCACGCTCTCGGTTCGTTTAGCGCGAGGCCTACTTGTCGCTAAATGCCGCGACCCGACTCCAGACGAGTTTGTGCAAAAACCGCAACGAATGTGCTATCTATATGCGCTAACTATATATGCACATTTGCTGTCGAAAGCTTCTTGTTGATAAAAGTGAGTTTAATTCGGTCAGGTGAGCTACACACAGGCTGGTTGCTAAAGGCCCGTGGAAGCACTTGGTGGTGTGTTTGTTTTGTGAGGCTTATTTAATGCCGTGTTTTACACAAACGACGAATGCATCTTTTGCAAACACTAGCGCCGTTTTTAAAAGCTGCCTTCTCTGTTCAGAGAGAGTCAATGAATGTGTGAGCTGCTGAGGGCCGCATGCGCTAGCTGTCTGTGCACGTGAGCCGATCTGGAGCCAAAATAAAAACACCAGTGGCTCTGACCAGTCTACTGTGAAAGCGAAATTGTTTAATTTAAGACTTGAAACAATTAAAATGCATTTTTTTTGCAGTGTGTTTGTTTTCTGTAATACACTTGTGCAGTTTGACACCTGATGCTTTACGTTACTTGCTGTTTTAATTCATTTGACAAGCATTTCTGTAGCTGTGTTTATTACAAGTACGTTAAGTTAGGGGAGAGCGGGGCTAGTTGTCACTTTATTTTAGTGAATATTTCCTTGAGTAGTTTTTTTTCGAACGTATGTTCAATAACAAAATATGCACGCATATAACTTGACTTCGTAAAGTTTCTTGATGGTTTATTTAAAGCCGTAATGCAGCTGAAAAAAATAATGCTGGTAACGCTTTATTTTACGGTGTCCTTGTTACATGTACGTGCTATTATAATAACACAGTGCATAATTACATGCCAGTAAACCTAAATTAAACCCTAATCCAAACCATATAGTATGTAAATGCATGTAGTTAATTAGTATTACTCAATACTTATTTGTATAATTACACTGTAACAAGACACCTTAAAATAAAGTGTAATCTGAATGCGTCAAAACTCTAACTTAATTTAGTTGAAGCCTACCTTGACTCCATGGCTCCAAAAACAAACAAAAAAAAAGTTAATGTTATATTGCCAAAGCTATTGAACACTGTTGCCTACAACATTCAAAACCCACTGCTAGAGTAAATAAACTTTGGACTTGAAAGCTAGTAGTTATTGAGATACAGCCACTGTGATAACTACCCCTGTCTAACCAATGTCCGTGTATGTTTGCAATACATTTTGCTTTAATACCAAACATGCTACATTTTAAAACGTATGGAAAACTGTAAGCTTTGTTTTTTGTATTACAAAAGAAGCAAAACAATGAGTATATATGTGGAGTTAATGTCATCAATCAAACTTATGTCAAAATACATTTATAACAATTACCTGTTTTACTCTTCCAGAGCAAACCATACAGTGCAGGCATTCATGGATGTAGTTGGTGGTCCATTCAATCATCTGGTTCCCAGTGACCAGTTGGATGATTCCTTACTGCTTGGACAGAACCTGGAATGTGAAGCTAGTGATGAGTTTGAAGCAGGTCACGGCGAACTCGAAGATTCACTGAAGAACATGCTCAGTGACAAAGATCCCATGTTTGGATCTGCTAGCTCCCAGTTTCATCTCTTAGAAAATGAAGATGTCAGTTTTAAGCTTGGGAGCTCAACAGGTACAGTAGTTGCTTTTGAAGTCTGTTTGTGCTTAATTTAGAAGAGGGTTTGTAATTTAACTACTTTGGGTGTTTTGCAGCTGCAGATCATGACATGACACCAACAGGTGTTAGTCAGAGTCCATCTGATGGAGAACACAGTCAATCCAGCTTGCCACAGGGCAAAAGACATTTACAGAGGAGACAAACAGGTACACATAATAAAATGGACATGGATTGCTTTGAATCTGTTGAGCGTGCAATAAAGTTTCAGAAGTAACCCTAATTAGTTCACTGATTGTTTGCAGCTGTCCAACATTTTTTAGTCTACAAGTACAAATCTATTTAATTCTTACAATGAAATAAAAACACAATTTTACATATATAAACTTAGGTCTATCAAAAAAAAAAAATCATATATATATATATATTTTTTTTCTTTCATTAATACAATCTTCTTTTTAAATGGCGCATATAGTCCTCTATAAGTTACTTATTAAGATGCTTTACTTTGGTTTAAAACCATTAGACGTTTATTCAAGATGTTTAATGTTTTTTCTCTTTCTCAAGATGCTGCGAGGGACTTGCACTATTTGGACAGAAAAAAAAATCACAAAAATATTTGTAATAAAAACTATTTGAGTTTTTCTCAGTTCACTCCTTTTGGTCTCATTTAATATGGTTTAAATGTCTGTATTGGGATATTAAAAAAGCCTAAGGATTATTTGGTTTAAAGTCTTCTGAAACAATATTTTCGCCCATTTGCTGTGTTTGACTGCTCATCTGTACTGTTTTGCCACTGTGAAAGTATAGAAACCATTTTTCTCTCTCAGCAAGCCGTGGTCGAGTTAAAGGCAGGCGCCCAGGTCCTGTGCGAAAAGCAGCCGAGAGTAACAAGCAAGAGTCAACATGTAGCAGAACCCCAGGAGGAGATAAAAGCCTTGATCCAAAAAGGGAAGCCCTGCTCAGCCGTCGTTTTGGAGTCCATGAGGTCGACTCCTCTATGAATCCGGTAGTTGTGTTACGTCGATTAACTGTTACCGTCGGGGGATATAAAATTGAACTGCTTCCTGGCCCGTCGCAAGCATTTGGATCGTTTAGCACAAGCGCTCTTCAGTCTCTGGGCTTCCAGGATGACGGTGTCGCTGCTGATGGCCTTGCACTCGATTTGGGACAAAATCAAGAAGATGGCCACCAAGAAGTTATTAATTCTACACAAGAGGTTGTTGGGGAAGTGAGTGTTGGCCAGTCAACTAGTGACGACATACCAATGGATTTTGGGCCGTATGTGAACCCTAATGAAGTACAAGACACTAACAGCACCACGCCGCTCAAGCCTAGCGTGGAAAACGCCACACCAGCAGATGGCAAAAAGAATGACCAAATCAAGACCCGAAAGCTAAGTACACAAAAAACAGGGAACAAGAATGGCACGGCGGTTCAACCTGCAGTCAAAAAGCTTCTGAAACACAAACAGGCTCTGTCTGCTGCCAAAAATAAACCATCTCATCTCACCAGGCCAGGGCTCATGCAGAAAGTATCTAGACATCCCAAAGACAAAAAGATACATACAGGCCACTCAGATAGTCTCAAAGGAAAGGCCGTTAAGGCGGGCTTGAAACGCCCAGGTGGGCCAGTCACTCTTAAATCACCCTCAAAAATACAAACGATTCAAGATGGACATCATGCGAACCAAACCGTAAACCCACCTGTCCCGGTGTCCCCTACTGTCAGCAGAAAACTATCATCTGATTCTGGTCCAGGTGTCAAGTCAGTCCAGTCTCCTCTCCCATCGAAAAAGCCACAAAATCCTCCCACTCCTGTAAACAAAACAAACCCACCTGTGACAAACAGCCAAGGAGAAGAGGAGCAAGAGAAGGTCAAGATCAAGCCAGAGAAGATCCAGCAAAGACACAAGAGTAGAAACTCGAGGAGTATCTCGATAGAGGAGCCGCAGCTGTTTATCCCTGATAATGCCCCTGTGGTGAAGAAGGAAGCCGAGGGCGAGCCTCCTCCTGAAAGCGAGACTGTGTGGGATCCCAGCAAGCACTGCGGATTATGCAAGAAACTTCACACCAACCGGTATGTCAACTTTTATCTCTATATTCATTGAAATGGTCATAGGTCAATACATTTTTTTCTGTATAATTTTAAAGATGTTTTTAGATCTAGATCACCTTTGTCATCTTCTAACAGTGCAGTGGAAATTAGCGAAAGGTCGCAAACAAGCAGAGCAAATTAGATAATGGCGCAAATACCAGTAAATTGACTACTGCAAAACCTAGTAAATCATGTTGCGTGATTCATTTAAATAGTCTCCTCCTACAAATGTTTGCGTCTGAAAGGGAAACTCTTACAAATGCATATGAAGTTAGGTCATGTGCCGAAATGACTGTCAATCCATTTTAATTACTAAAGTTTCACTGCACATCTTTAGTAAATCCTGACAGTAGTTTTTAATGCAAAAAGAGGGTTTGTGCTGGTGCAAGCTGTTAGTAAATCTGGCCCTTAATCTTTAAAAACACTAATAATTTAATAACCCTGTTAAATGCAATCTTTAGTAAAATGAATACCCATTGTTCATACTCTACATTATATAAAGTTGTGGTACCTAAATTCATTTGTAGCCATTAAAATAATCTTAGTGTTTTATTGTATTTAGACAATGTGTACTTTAATACCAGAAAAAAAAGTTATTGGCTAGAGTTTTAATATCAATGCATGCCTGTTTAAAATCTCAATTATAAACAGGGTTTCTTTGGCTCTTATAACGCTCTTACGGTCTGTTAAATCAGAGCAGAAAGTCAAGGCATTTATGTTGTATGTTTTTGTTTTCCAATGCAGAAATCTAAACATCCTTAAATCAAGATGCATTTACTTGAGATGCAGACTGAACATATGAAGTCATTTTCTGTGAAATTGAACAAAATGAATTGAGATGCCTAATAAGAACAAACCTCTGCCAAAGGGGTATGAAAACTTTTTTCCCCTTTGAATTATGTTGATTTTTGCATCCATTGGCTTTTGGTTTAATGATAAACTCACTTCATGTTGACCAGTCTCTCAAAATCATGACTGTAATTGTCTTAAGTACAATTATCTTGATTTAAGAATCTTTAAACATTTTCAATAGAAAATAAAACAAAATACTACTGAAGACACTTGTTAAAATGTATTTATATTCTAGCAGTTAAGAGCAGAGCAAATCAAGCCTTTTGCTATTTTTTTAATAATTTTTTTAAATGAAAAAGTAATTGAGATCTGTTGGAACTTGTTTTTTTTTTTAGATCTGTTGTAATACAATACAACTCATGTGCTTAAATGTAAATGGCTTTTTAAGACCAAGTAAAGTACATTTACCTTCATAAAATCAAATAAACTGGTAGTAAGAAAATCCTCGTGTTAGATCTGTATGTATTTGCTCAAAGCGATGGGCTGAAGACAGACCTGTGAGTTTCATCAACACTGCTGTTGTCTGTTTGTTTGATTAGGGTCATGGTGGGCTGCGGCCACTGTGATGACTGGTTTCACGGGGATTGTGTGGGTCTGGATCTGGCTAAAGTTCAGCAGATGGAAAAGGAGGACCAGGAGTACGTGTGCTTGAAGTGCTGTGCGGAAGAGGATGGGAAAACCAGTGCTCAAGCCACAGAGCAGTCAGATGAGAAGTTATCTGCTAAGCAAAAACCGAGACCCCAGCAGTCGGTCACCGCAGGTGGAATACGACCCTTCCGGAAAGTAAGCAAATCAGTCGTCCTGTAGTAGACTGCAAAATAATGTTTTATATAATATTTTATAGATAAAAATTACATGCATAGTCGATACAAATATATGCATTTGTCAACATACAAATCTAGAGTTGTAGAAAGTATTTATTGTTTGAAGAAAGTTGTTTTAATTCTTTATTTTTACTTATAAAGTGTTGTGTAACTGACATAAATGAAAGCATTGAATTTAAGCAATAACTTTCACTTTAATCGTGTGAAAATGTGTGTGCCTAAAATTGTCATAAAGACAAGAGGCTGCTAAATTAATATTAGTGTCATTGCCTCAAATCAGATTCATCAAAGGGTATTAAAGGAATTACGAATTTGTAATAATGGAAATTCTGATATAAAAACTTAAAATATTATAATTGCACTTCAAGGGGGAATAAATAACACAAATGTACAATATGACCCTTTTAAATGTAAAGAACATGGGATCTGATTTGTCCTATATCAACCTAGTGCAAAAACAAAAGTGGTTATTCTCTAAAGCTTTAAAGTATTTGATGATTGCTTATGGCAGATTTACATATATATTTTGTTCTGCCCTTTCTGATTTAGCTTTTGATTTGTATGGTAGCCACCAGCTTTCTTTAAAAGGGTTTGTACATATCTGCTTCTCTATATTACTAACACATGTGTAACGGTGTTCGAGTTAGTTCACTCCGTGTCACATGGACAGGTGTGTTATACACTCACATGCAATTACCAGTGATATGGCCACTTGAATTAGTTTGGCTCAAATTGCAGTTTTCACTGCTATATTGTAGTATTTATAATTTTTTAACATACATTTTTTAAACATAGGATGTTGGAGAACGACGACCGTCAGAAGATTCAGCATCAAAGGGTATAAATGTTTCCAATGGTTATTTTATATAGTATTTACATTTAACATGAAGTGATTAATGTTATTTAAAAATAAAAATAAATTGTCAATGTATTAATAAAATGATAAAATATTAATAATTATTCTTTAGTTTTGTCCTTATTAATTGTAAAGTAATACAAAATGACATACATTAATAATTTTGAGTTTAATTTATCAGGACCAAGTGTGGTGAAGAAATTGAAAATATCACCTGTGACCTCAAAGAAACCGTCCACTGGACAAATCAGGCGAAGTGTTCGGGACTCACTGGAGGAGATTCTTTTGAAACGGTGTGTGTGAATGTGGATTTTGCTGGATTACCAGTAAAGTTAGTCAATAGCTTTTCCTTAGTTGTTGAAACAAAGCTACCTCTTGTTTATATTAAGTGTGTAATGTTAAATTGTTCATATTCTCTTCAATGTTTATCTTCCTGTCTTCCAGACTGAAGGAGGCCGATATGAAGGTTTCATTGGACAAGCCTGCTGAGTTGGCCAGAAGAACGGAGAAAGAGCTTTTTGCTCTTTTTCAGGGTGTTGACAGCAAATACAAAAATAAATACAGAAGTTTGACTTTCAATCTGAAAGATGCAAAAAATAAGGCAAGTAATTTAACATTATTTTTGGTAATATAATGATTGTTTTTCAGTAGCATATGATATAACAATATTGTAAAATACGATTTCATATTTGACATTTCATGTCTCTGTGCAGTATATTTCCACTGTTTACCTATTTTCACTTCACTTCTAAAAATCGAATGCAATATTAATGAAAATAAATGTTCTTTTGCAGGTGTTGTTCAAGCGAGTGCTCAAGGGGGAGGTTTCCCCTGCAGATTTGGTGCGTATGACTGCAGAAGAGCTGGCCTCTAAGGAACTGGCTGCTTGGAGACAAAGAGAGAATCGACATGTTAGTTCAGCTGTTGCATTTCTAAAATCTCACAATGTATTTTTTTTAATTAAACAACAATGCCATTTGCAAAGCGTTTCACTTCATTTGTAAAGTAAAATACGCCGCAGGAAATAACATTCATTTGTCCATCAGAAAAGTCATTTCATAGTTGTTCAGATTTCGATTTTGAGTTCAGAATTTTGATTGTTAACCCTATTGCTGTTTTTGCTGGCAGACGATTGAAATGATTGAGAAAGAACAGAGAGAGGTAGAGAGACGTCCTATCACTAAAATCACCCATAAAGGGGAAATTGAAATTGAGAATCAGGAGCCTGCCAAGGCACCAGAGGCCATAGAGGTTGAGGTGAGATTTGGGAGACATTATGCTCCAATCTGTGCAGCTTTGTTATATATTCCAACAAGGAAAAATAAAATTGCTTTCTAAATTTTCCTCTGTGTTTTCAGCCAGAGCCTGTGCCGAAAGCTGCGGAAGTGCCTGAAGAAAAACCCCCTGAGACCAAAGCTGACAGTCCTAAGAAATCTGTAGATACCACCAACTTGCACAAGTCTCATCTATTTGACCTCAACTGCAAAATCTGCACAGGTAAAACATTTTTATGAGTTAAAATAAAGTTCTGAAAAGTAAAAAATTTTTGGGGTCAAGAATTAAATGGGTTATTTCAAGCTAAGCTAAAAAGTATCCAGGGTCTATATAAGTTAGCAAAGCTTTTTTGCCCCCCCCAAAAAAATCATAATTAAATTCTGATAAATTAAGTCCATTGAGAATCTCTCACTTCGCATGTTAAAAAGAACTTGTCAAAGTTGCAAAAGTAGTTATTAGTGAAGTTACAGAATGTTTGTTACAATTAACTTACCATGATTTGTTTGATGTTTCTCTGAAGGTCGCATGGCTCCACCTACAGAGGAATCCGCTACAAAGGTGGTAAAAGTGGCTACAACAGTTGTGAGGAGGCAGTCTAGTACGACAGATGAATCTCAGCACTCCACAACTACACCTACATCTGCACGGATAGACGATCTGTCTTTAAGAGCCATGGAGGAAGGTCTCCTCAATTTTTTGCCCGAATCCAGGTAAGATTCCTGACTAAGCAAATTATTTGTATCTTAATCCGAGTTGTCTTAATGGCCGAGTTGTATCTCGGCCAAATATTGTCCTATCCTAACAAACCATACATCAATGGAAAGCTTATTTATTCAGCGCTTAGATGAGGTATAAATCACAATTTCAAAAAATTGACCCTTATGACTGGTTTTGTGTTCCAGCGTCACATTTAAGTAATCCCATGTTTTGAAAACAAGATTTTAAATGACATTATGAAATTGTTGCTTTAATAGGTCAGATAGTCTGAGTAGCAAAGAAGATTCAGCTAATTTCCTCAGCAGTTTGGAAAGTCCGTGGAGCGGCTTTGTTGATATGCCAGCTGTGGCGAGGTTTCTAACAAAAGCTTATCCTGTCTCTGGAATACTGGACCACCTTACACAGGTAAATTAGCAATCAGACATTTTGAAACATCCTAAATGTGTCATTAACACATATGAGCTGATACATTAGAAACATTTTGAATTGTGTTTGCAGGATTTGCCGGACAACGTCCAAGTAGGTGGACGAATCTCCCCTCAAATAGTCTGGGATTATGTTGAGAAAATCCGTGCTTCCGGGACAAAGGTGAGAATGATTTATTCTTGGATTTGTCATACTCTGTAAGTGACCATTTGTATTTGCTGTTTGTGACTTTACATTTTTTCCCCTAGGAAATATGTGTTATTCGTTTCTCCCCTGACACCGAGGAAGATGAGATCTCGTATGCCTTGTTGTACGCCTATTTTAGCAGCCGAAGAAGATATGGTGTTGTCGCCAACAACCGCAAAAAAGTTAAAGACATGTATCTCATTCCTCTCGGCTCCACAGAAAAAATTCCCCATCAGATCGTTCCGTTTGATGGTCCAGGTAAGACTTTCTTTGCAGGTTAATTAGTAGGATCCGCATGATTTTTTGTGACAAAATCTTGATATTAATTGTGGCGCTCCACATTGTAGGGCTGGAGACCAATCGTCCCAATCTTCTTCTCGGATTGATCATCCGTCAGAGACCGAAAAGAGACTTTGGGGTAATCCTGCCAAACGATGTCAGTGAAGCTCCAAGTTTCTTGGCAGAAAGCAAACCTCTTGTCGATTACCCACAGAAAGCTCCTGCGGCTCAAGATGCGGAGCAAAGTTTTATCAGTGCTCTAGCGAGCACACGGAAAAAAGACACTGCAGACTTAATTAAGTCAGTCGTTGAAGAACCTATATTGGATACTGAGACCGAAGAGAATGTTTCTTTGCGCTTTCTTCCCGGGGTGCTGAAGTTGCCTGGATATGCGGCATCGTCTTCGAGCGACACTGTGAAGAGTGATTCTACAACAACAGTAACCAAGACTCCAACTGTTGATAGTGGAAACCATGCAGACAGCCATCCTAAACCTACAGCCACCGCTTCTCGACTTGATCGCTTCATTATCAGGAAAAAAGACCCCAAAGCTGTTAAAACAGAGCAGGCTCCATCCAGCTCGAGTTTGGAGACCAACTCAGAAAAGAAAGAGAGTGGAGTCATTCTTTCTCTGAGTGACAAACCTGCAGATGTTTCAACAGAGAGTTTCCTGTCTTCTCTCACGGCTGCTAAACCCAAAGATGAGTCTGTGTCCGGCAGCACAGCTGCACCAGCTTGTCAAGAAACAAGCGAAACCATTTCATCGGATGCATTGAAAGATTTGGTCAATGACGACTCTAGCGCTGTCCCCAAAAACGAAACCGTATCAAGTCCCACCACGTCTTTGAAAACATCTCCTGGTATTTTACAGACACCCCCTTCATCAGCTGAACCTACCGAGTTAAAACCTCAACAATCAGAAAGTAATTCAGAAAAGAAACTTACTCCGCAACCATCTGTGCAACCCCCTCAAGATAGCAAAGCCATAGAGGACATCCAAGCCATCAACACAATCTCCTCCATTGGGAAAAACGAAGGTCCCAAGCAATCCAGGACCTCTTTTAACTCTTTTAACCCTAAAGTATATAATCCAGCCATTTTTCATTCGTATCGTGCTGGTCCACCTGATCCCCAATATTTTCCACCTCCAGCCAATCCTGCCCCATTCTTACCCCTTCAATCCCAGGTTCCTCCGCCTTTCCCGTTTCCTCTTGGTCCACCTCCTCCACAGATGCTCCCTCAAAGCGATCCTCACATGCTCGCTCCACCTTGGCCTCAAACCGTCCCTCCCCAAACGCTCCCTGCACCGCCTCTGACGTACGAGTCCAGTTTGCTGACCTCTTTGCCCCTCAACAAAGACGAGAAGGGCTCGGAGAAGTCCTACGGTGACTTGGGCGACAAGCCGTCCAGAAGGTCCGATGAGACCTACAGGAAGGACAATAGAGATAGAGACCACTATGACAGACACCATCACAAAAGCAAGCACTACGACAGGGACCGCGAAAAGCACAGGGACAGAAGTCACAGTCATAAAGAGCGCCACTCGAAAGAGGACAGGCACGACAGACAGAGAGAGCGGCACCACAGCAGCAGTCATTACCTGGACAGAGACAAACACAGACGGGATTCGGATTCTGAGAAACACAAGAGAGACTCGAGAGACAGGCGTTCGTGATCTTAGCATCAAACCGCGCCACTTTCCTTAAATCTGTCAAACAGTAGAAGAAAACTATTTATAAAGTTGCAAAATGATTTTTATATAGAAAAGCAGATAGTACGATATTTTTAGTTGGTGTTTTTTTTGCAATCTAAAGGATTTGTTTTGTTTTAATGTACATTTTCCCTACCTGGTTTTACAATTACCCACTAACATCGTCTTCACAAGCAGCTGGTTGTAATAAAACAAATTAAACTACTGTTGTACGCAAAGTGCTATGAGATAAAACGTCCCATGGTTTCAGCTTCATTTGCTTCACTTTTAATTTTTCTAAATTTGGCTTCTTAAGTATTTTCTATGTTTCAGGTGACAAATATTTCTTTGTACATTTTGGCTTGTCACACAACAGAAATGTGCATATTCAGCACATTGTGTTTATGTACAGTTCATAATAAAATGTTTTTATTGTTAGTAAAGCGACTGAAATTAAAGTCTTTGTTTCTTAAAGAGACTCATTTTTTATTGTCATGCATTGCAATTAAAAAACACCAGAGATCAGAAAAAGGTACCGTTTATTTCACAACAATGCAATAACACTACTTTTGGGGTTAGTATATTAGGATATTATACATTTGATCATTATGGGAAATGGAAGTGTATCAAGTATAAGCCCTGATTTTTTTTAACAACATGCATGGAATATGGTTTTAAATGCATTAAGACATCCTAACCTTCAATAACAGGGTAGCAAAAACAGCAAACCTTTTATATCAGAAAGGAAAACATTTAATTTGACGTTTGACATTCTGACCCTTTAATGAAAAAGCCCTATTTTAAAAACTAATTTGTAACTCATTTGTTTTGACAGTGAGAATAAAATCCTTTACAAGTAGTTGATCCATAAATTCAGAAAGGTCACACCATTTTATTTAAAATGCATTTTTTTCCCCTTTTAAAATACTCGAGGTTGTGTTAGTGCAGAGTGGAAAATTGTGAACCGTCTTTTCTTTTTTTGTCTGTGGCATAAACGAGAATAACAGATCACAGAAGCACAAATATTAACAGTCCTGCTATCATGGGTTCAACTCTTCATTTCGTTCCTTCAAACAACACATTTGTGTGGTGATTTTCTGTACCTTTGATAAGCATCTTTGATGCAGGATCATTCCTACCACCTTGCAGCATTATGTTACCATGCCAGCGATAAACAACAGATTTCACATCTTAAAAACGGGCACTGTGATTGTGTCATTGACTCATTGAGCATGTATTTGTGAAATAAATCTAATACCTAAAATCAAATATCAAGATATCTACAATAAGCACAGCCATTTTTTCTATTCTTCACCTTGATAGACATTAAAACCTTCACTGTTTTGTAGAAACTCCAGCTCTCTGATGTCCTGATAGAAGAAAACATCTTTAATACTCCCATCAAACCTTTTAGTAAATACACCAGATGTAACTGACGCCACATCTCTTTTCACTTCAAAACCCCCGAAATAAACCAACCCTCCAAAATTTACCGCTACATACCGTTCAAAGGGGTCAATATCTTCAAAAATGACTCTCTCCTCATTCACATAGACCTGGATGAGAGTCCGGTTGTGAGTAATAGACAGGTAATTCCAGTGATTACAGCAGAAAGTGTTTTGATACACAAGAGGAAGAGCGGTTCTCTCACCAAGATTGGCCGAAACCTTCAGAAAACCGTCCTGCAGGCCAACCGCTAGATGATCATCGTCTTCACTCTCTGCTTTCCCCATCCAAAGGATCAAACCGTCCCTTGCTGAAGTAGAAAAATTCAGTGACACCTCTGTGTACATCAAATTCCTAGAGTTGTACTTCGGATCCTTGTATTTCAAATAAGAGTTTCCAGTAAACCTTAAAGTCCTCATCGTAACTTCTTGGTCACAATAAGTCCCAATCCACCCTAAAGAACACATACATGAATATGAAGCAGACGTTGTGTTATGCACACAGAGAGAATCGTGTTGACAAAGATTGTTGACACAGTGAACTGACTGCTGGCACCGTGAACCGGTCCACAATGAGGGGCAAATACATCTGAATGAAGAAAGACCTGCTGGATGGCAGTAGCCACCATTCAAGCAAACCTTATATCCACACGCTGTCCCGTCCCAGTCGCCAACATTGGCTCCGTCCAGTGCGCCTGTCTCTGTAAGCTCAAGGTCCTGCCCGTTGACTATGACCTCTCGAATGCCGCCGGTGAATCCCACCGGGTCCTTTTCTGTTGCATACAGGGACACTGTGTTCAAGGAAGACACGCCACCAATGAAAATATTTGTGCCGACATCCAGAGTGGTCGAGCCCTCCGAAGAGTTCCTGGTCACGGCTTCATCGTCTAGAATCAGGAAGCCACGGTTGCCTTCCCTACCAGCCTTCACTGTGTGCCACCTCATGTCAGTCAAGTCTACACTTCTTGGAGACTGTAATACAATGGTTTCATTTCCCAGATTATAGCGGAGCTGCACAAATCCATCTGATAGGGATACGCTGAGGAAATCACCTTGGATGGGGAGAGAATAAATGATAATTAACAGCACATTTGTTCACATTTTGTTATTTAACATCTTAATATGAGTATGTATGAATATGTTAAATATACACTTAAATGGTTTAATTTTGCATAACTAAGATGCTGTCTTACCGGCCCTAGTACTGCTCAAGTAGCGTGCGGTGTAGAACAGGATGCCCTCCGGTGAAAGAGTTTGAAACTGAAGTTGCAGATGAGTTCTGTGTCTTATGTTGATGGGAGGAAATGACATCCAAGAGGATTGATTCCCGCTGAAGAAAGGATCAGTGATAGATACAGCTGAAAAAGAAATGAAGAGAATTGAATTTGAATAAGCTTATTTAAGCAACTTCTTGACTTTCATAAAGTGAACAACTGAACATGGAGCAGTGGAGTGTTTTTTGTTGTTGTTGAGAAATATAATGGGTAAAAATATTTAGCTTTTATTTTTAAGAAGTTTATTTTCAACAAGTTATTTTTAGCATCTATTAATTACATATATATATATATACACATTATCGTTCAAAAGTTTGGAGTCAATGAGATTTTATTTTAAAGGAAAAGAATAGATTTATTCAGCAAGGACATTAAATTGATCAAAAGTGACAGTAAAGACAAATGCTTTCTATTCACTAAAGAATGCTACAAAGCATTATTAACATTATTTATTTAGGTTTTTCATTACAGGAATAAATGACATTTTAAAACAAAGTAAAAAAAAAGTTATTTTAATGCATCATACTATTTTACAATATTACAATTTTTGATCAAATTATTGCATCCTTGGTGAGAATAAGAGACATCTTTAAAAAAATTGTATAGACATTTATAATTTTTTTTTAAATATATATTGTAAATAAATATGTAAAAATATATTGTAAATAAATATGTAAAAATATAAATATGTAAAAAAAATATATATATATATATATATATATATATATTAACTGGATAGTATATATTTTTTCTACCCATAATTACTATATACCTAAAAAGAAACAACAATATGGCTGTTCACAATAATAAAAAAAGTCATTAATCTCTGGTCTTTAGAAAGCAGAATGATACAATTTGAAAATTGTAACCTATTATTTTATTATCTATATTTTATTTTTTACACTATGTGTTTCTGAACCCTACTGAGGACCCCCAGCGGTTCCCTGGAGGTGGGCTTGATTGTGGTCTAACCTTGCTGGCAGAAGAGTCCAGCAGAGCCTAGGGGGCACAGGCATGTGTATCCATCAGGAAGGGGCACACAGGTGGCGCCACGAGCACAGGAGGGCGGTGGGATGTGCTCAGCATCACAGAACGACACCTTCTCTGAGCAAAGAGCCCCTTTCCATCCAAACACACACTGACAGCTGGAGGGGAAGGCCAAATACTAATGATTAATAATGTTTGTCAGGCATTCCTGCGCACAAACAGGTGCTTGCTCTGAAGTGGAAGTCTTACTGCACAGAGGATCCAGAGTCCACACAGATGCCTCCGTTCTGGCAGATGACCAAACTGCACGGATTAACACCACACTGCCCCACATTACGACCTGACGCTGGCCTGCCCTCTGGCCCTCCTGGAGGATGAAACTTCCCATCTCGTCTCGTCCTCAACAGCAGATCAAAAATGCAGCCTTTAAAGTCAAAGATAGAGAGAAAATCCTGGCATTATTTACTCACTCTCATGTTCATGGTGACCAGGGGCTGTATAGCTCCTAAAAAAAAAAAAAAAAAAACACTAAAACCACTTTTAAAATAGTCTTTAAGTAGTCTTTAAGTTTTCTGATATGAGCCATATGATAGCATTGTGTGAGGAATAGAGTGAAATACACAGTATCCAAAGTCAGCATGTACCGGATCAAAAGTTTGGGGTAAAAAATATATACATTTTTAAAACAAATTAATATTTTTATTCAGTAAGAATGCATTAAATTGATCAAAAGTGAAGTCTTTTCAAATAAATACAGTCCTTTTGAACTTTTTATTTTGAAGCAATTCTCAAAGAGTTCCATGTTTCCACAAAAATATTAATAACTTTTTTTTCATCATTGATAATAATATGTTTCTTGAGCACCAAATCAGCATATTAAAAGGATTTCTTAAAGAGACACTGAAGACCGATGGCTGCTGAAAATTCAACTTATCAATAAAAGGGATACATTTATTTTTTAAATAGTGTAATTAAATTTAAAATAGTTATTTTAATCATATTACACAACATTACTGCTTTTACTTCTGATCAAATAAATGAAGGAATATATTACAACTTAAAATATTTTAAAATAGAAATTAATTTTAATAATGTTTTACAAAATTAGTTTTTACTGTATTTTTGCTCAAATAAATGTAGATATTTGATCAAATAAATTTGGAAAGAATAGACTTCCTTCAAAAACATATATATATATATATATATTTATTTACTGACCCCAAACACTAAGCTCTTCTAATCTATTCTGGAGGCATCCATTGAGCATCCCAGCATGCCCCAGATGTCTTTTTCTAAAAGACTAGTAAATGTAACCTTCAGAAAGAGGAAACATTTGTGCCATCACTGAAAATTCATATAACAGAAGCATCTAATTCCGGCACATGGCTCTCTACAGAAACAACAAGAAACAATAACGTGGTGTTGACAAAGTGTGTGATTATTTTTGGAAAAGCCATCAGGGAGAAGGAGAAAGAAAGAAAATATGTACAAGTCCATGATCTTGAGCTTTGATGGTGAAAAAGATAAATCTATCCTGCTCCTCTTTTTCAAATAAACAGAAAAAAATCATTTAAATATCCAGTAAGTGGCAGATACAGATGAGTGTTATGAATATCAAGTGACTTGAGCTCCATAAGATCAGTTCATATATTCATAGATGGATATTAAACTCAGATGATAGTTAAATAGTCAGTCAATAACATTTAAAATCATAATTAAGCAGTTTCAGCAATGTAATTTGAGGTTGAATATGCCCCAAGATAGCCGTTCTGAAACAATGCGTTGTTTCCCCAGCAGACCTCCATTGTAAGTGAATTACTGTCAACTGAGGGATAAGTCAAAATTATGTTATGCGGTAATAGAGAATAACTTGTATTGAATCGGGAACATAATAAAAGCGACTAAATAACAAGACATGCAGTGGCTGGGAAGAATTAGTTCAAATACGTTTTCATGATGTTGTGCTTAAGATCATCCATTCCACAGAATTTCAATGAGGCTGCAGATGATGGCCAATTAAAAACATTTTAAAAACCACAGACAGATACTCTGGTGTTCTGGAACAGAACGTCTCAATTCAACGGTGCAGGAAATGCAGCAATTTATGTGAGAACAGATTTATTATTTAAACAGACATTTGTTCTGCTCGTGTTTCATTGACTGTAAAGCATCCAGAGCCCGAGACGGAAGATACACTGCATCCTACTCTCCTCACTGTGATTCACAGCTGTTGTGAAATGCTGTGTAATAAGATGACAGAGATTAAAGATAAAACATACACTACCAGTCAAAAGTTTGGACATGAAGAACTGAATCTGAAATCCTATCCTTAAAGGAATAGCTCACCCAAAAATGAACATTTTCTCTCACTGGTTAAGTGATGGACTGGAGTTGTGTGGATTATTGTGATGTTTTTATCAGCTGTTTTGGACTCTCATTCTGACGGCACCCATTCACTGCAGATTATCTATTGGTGAGCAAGAGATGTCATGCTAAATTTTTTCCAATCTGCTCTGATGAAGGAAAACTCATCTGAATCTTGGATAGCCTGAGGGTGAGTACATTTTCTATTTTTGGGTGGACTGTTTCTTTAATTAATTTTGTAAATTTCTTTACAAAACTAAAGTTTTAAATGTTAAACAAAATGTAAGAGTATAATTTATATGATTTGTTTGGTCAATACATAATTCCCATACTTCCATTTGTGTTATTTCACTGCTTTATTTCATAAAGTAGGTGTGTCTAAACTTTTGACGGATCAATAGTTGTTCAATTTTACAGGCAATTGCCCTCAGTATGATAATGCTGACCTGCAAACACCATATTTTTTAGCACTAAAATGTATGTTTTAATAAAGCTTTGCGATGAATGATTGCACACATATTACACACAAGGATTAAGGGTCCCATCAGAGCTACAGATGTTCATAAAATAAGCAGATCAATTCACGCACCTAACTCTCTTTACACGTCACTACACAGATGATCCAAGTAAGACAGACTGATTTCATCATGAACTGACGATCTGAATCAAGACCATAATGAAAAACAGGAAAAAACACACTACCTTGAAAGCTGTTCTGGAATCGAGAGCCCGCAGGCAACAGCTCAGGTGTGTATTCTTCATATCCACCCACATAGAGTTGACTAAAGGTGTTCAAGCCCACCAGCGGTCCATAGGATGTACCCATCCTCCTCTTCTGCCCATCAACCTGTTCAGAAAAGAACAAACCAACGTGACATCAGCTGAGAGTCAAAATCAGTCACTCAGAACAAGAAAACGCTTTGAATTTCCACCCCAGTCATTGATTTTTTCTTCATATGAACGTATGTTTACTGGCTTTGTCTTGCATTTCAAATAAATAGCAATTATTATTTTAAAATGGCACTTACATCTTCAAAGCCCTATATAAAAGTGGCAGAACCCCCCTTTTTAATGATTACTTTCATATTGTTTTCAAGTAACACAATCTTTAAAATAATGTATTTATTTGAGAAGCAAACTGTATAGTTAAAGGGGACATCAGATGCAAAATTCACTTTTTGCATCTAAATGTGTTTTAGCAGATTGTGGACACAACCATCCTACAATGATAAAAATCCATTCACTCTCTTTTTTTTAAACACCCAAACAACCTAAACAGTCTTAATTATCAAGCCCTTTTGATTTTCTGAGCAGTATGATGTCATAGTGCTCAGGCCCCGCCCTCGATCGCTGACAGACTGTCCCGTATTAGAATATTCACACCCTCAGCCAGCTGTATGATGTCCGCCATTTTCTCCTTGCTCAAGCAGCTGTAGCGACAGCAATGTCTCATATAATCAATGCAGGTGTTTTGTAGTTGGATGTAAAAGTGAGTCTTCATTTTCTCCTGACATCAGAGCCACCGAGGACACAGTGGATTAGTTTTGTTTTTGTGCCACAGAATACACATGAAACAGAAGAGATGGGTGGGGTGAGCAGTAGCTCATTATCATTTAAAGAGACACGCACTGAAATGGGTTGCTGTGAACAGAGCTGTTTTTGACAAGGTAAAAAGGGTGTTATTTTACACAAACGAATGTATAAAATGCATAATTAGTTATGATAGATACTTATGATATTTAAAATATGTATTTCCATATGATTTTTCAATAAGATTAAAATTGAAAAATTATTTATACTTAAAAAATATAAATGATATACACAGTATTCTCTAAAAATAATCTTAATATTTCTGTTATGTACTTCAAGTATTTTTTCATTTTAATATATTTTTTTTTACTGGTAAGCAAGATGTTATTTTATTTATTTAAATATTTCTAATAATAATGACACTTATTTTTATATTTATTGTAATATTTATAATGATTGAATTATTTATTATAATTATTATTATAATTTTTTTATCAATTTAAAGATGTTTAAACACTTTTAATGGTACACAAGTACCCCTTTTTTATAGATAATCATTATATAACAAAATATTTTCTTTTTATAAATATTGTTTTTTCCTGAATTCTTTGATGACTACAAAGCTCCAGAATTTATTTGAAATGTTTTGCAACACTATACAAAAAATCTTTACAAAAACTATCAATTTAATGCATCTTTGCACTGAATAGAAATAAAAATAAAATAATAAAAATGGACCCAACTTTTGAATGCTAGTCTATCTAAAAATAAAATAAAATTAGCATTGAGTAGGTCAGACCAACCTTTGCTTTCCATGAAGCCAAGTCCATATATAACTATTACTTAATAGTGCAAATATATAAAACACACCTTCAGCCATCCATTTCTCAGATATCTTCCAAAGTGCACGGTGTGAATGTTGATCCTCGGATTCAGACGCTCGCTGATAATTGTCGCCAAACCCGAGCCGAGATTATACTTATGAACAATCCTGCCGTTTCGCACCCCCAATGCGAAGAAGTCGTCTCCACTGATGCCTTCATAAAAACAATAACACACAGAATCCAATTAACACATGCAGTGGGGACCAAAAGCCTGAGAACATATTGGAAACCTGGGATTTTTCTCTCTCATCAGTTTAAACCTGGAAAAAACAAATTTAGAAAAATGCATGAGGTAAAATGATTCACTAATTTTGATGTGGCCACTAATCACTCAATTACTATGCAAAAAAAGTAATAAATTAGAAAAGTATGTCAAAATGAAGCATTTTCACTGGTGGTCCATATCCGACCATATAAGATATCAATTTATTTTTCTTTTGAGCTGATGGATCTAACGCTCCAATTTATCTGGCCAATTATCAGGTAACAAGTTGCCTTCTCATCCTCTCTGATTCCTTCTTTTTGATTTTGTCCTCCACTGTGCTCCACGGCTCCCTTGACAATTGCTTCATTATTCACAGCGCTGTCCTCTTCTCTCTTTCCCTCGATGAATCATCCTAAACTATAATCCCGAGAGACACTCGCTGAACTGAGGAAGATTCATACCACCTTACGCTTTTATTCAGCTGCCTGTCTTTTGATTAAACATGTTCGGAGCAGTGACATGTCAGTTCGCAGCCGCTGAAACGGACCTTAAAATAAATTGGCGATGGTGGCGGAGGAAATCAAGGCATGAGGAAACTTGACCGAGATGCCGTGTCTCTCGAAACGACAGCTCTTCTTCTCAACGCCTTTTTCAACAGGAAGTCGATTTGTTGGTTTTTGTTATAAATAAACATTTCTACATTTATCAAAAAAGCCTGTCACTCTGCATACAATACTTTTCTTAATCAGTATTTTTGTGTTGTTTTCAAGTAACAATATGCTTGAAACAATATATTTGTTTTAGGAGCACAATTTTACAAAGATGCTTCATAAAATATTTCCAAAAGTTTTTTTTTTTAAGATTGGATTTTTGCTTAAAATTTGATATACAGTATTCTCTGAAAAAAACTACTCTTAATATCTTTATAATATAAATGTATAACTTAAAAATATTAAACTATTTTTTTTTCTGTTATGACATTTTTAGATCAATTTATATAATTTTAACATTACTAAATTAATTATTCATACATTATTACACACTATTATTAAATAATTATTACCCAGACTTATCTAATTTAAAGATGTTCCAATGTTTTTACTGGTAAACAAGTCTGTATTTCTTGTATTTATTATATAACAATATTTACATCCTTTTCTTTACTGCCTATTTTGTATGGTTAAGAGTTCTCCTCCATTATCTGAGATTCTTTAGAGACCTCATATATAACAGATCTTTCCCTTATGGCAGATAATAAAAATCATCGCCCCGTTGTGTGCACAGATAAATGGTCTCTGCTGTTGGGTCCTGGACTTACACTTACAGCACATTTTATAGCAGCTGCTCCATTAATACCTCCTAGTTGAGTGATACTATTTCTGAACCTCACTTCTAACATGACCTCATATAATGCTGGGAAAACGTTTACAGCCGAACTGCTATGAATCCAGCTCCCCCCTCCAGCTGATATCACTGAGGGATGCGCTTAAATCAAAGTGAATAAAGATGGAGTAGCAAATATAAAGGAATAAGACAATATTCCTATTTTGACTCACCTTGTCCCTTTTGCCCAGAAAAGAGAATGAGGTTGTTTCTCAAAGCGGAGACATTATTGGCAAAGGTGAGCTTCAGGTGGAATTCATAAAAATGACCCATACTGGGAATAGAAGGATATGCCACATAAGATGAGTATCCAAATTCATCAAGTCCACTAAACCTGGGCCGAGTGATGTTGACAGCTGCAAAGAAATAGCAAAAAAAAGAAATAAAATTTCAATATACATTTAAGAAAAATATATTTAAACATATACCTATAATAATAATAATAGTTCCAGCTACATATACTATAATTATACTTGAGAAATGTATTGTAATAAAAAAGGAGCAAAATAACACTTTTACTGAGGTGAAGTTACCAGCAGCTCTCTGAGAAGGAGACACAAGATGGCAATATTGCACTATATATAGCGCTTGCCAAATTCTAAGCATTATTATTTCTTGTGGGGAAAAATGCTGCTGGTAACGATTATTACTGTAATTTTGTGCCATTTTACTCTGGAAACGGACATTGGTCATAACAGCGTTATCTGCAGAAATCGGTCAGAATTTGTGAAATAGCTGTAACTTTGGACAATGCATTTCAGAGCTGGAAAATCTCACCATTTAATCACCTGGTCCATCAAGCATCGCTCAGAAACATTTCAGCTTGGGTACATTAAGCATTTACACGTTTTCTCCAGTGAAAAAAACGTGCTACATAAAGAGTTTTCTCCACCCCTCATTTTGTCTTTATGAACTGTGCAGTCTGCAAAGCCTCTCCGGAGGATTTCTCTGGGAACAGCACTGAAGTTCTTCCCTCTCCTCTCCCCTTGAATTATTGATGCCTTTTGAAATTGCACATATATTACCTTGTCACGGTTTATTTGCACAGCGCCTAATGAAGGACTAGAATGCGTTTTTAGCAGGGATGGCTTGATGGGGCCAGCTGTATTTCTTAACTCACTGTGTCATGTAATGGCTCTGTGATATGCTGCATATGCTGAGTTACGTTTCTTGCTCCAAGAGAAATTCATTAATAAACCGGCAATTTATTAATCGGACATACTGGGTACTTTTTGAGAACGCCAATTACCATCCTAAGATAAACTGCGGTCCTGTTTAAGGATGTGGTTTGAGCTCATTTCCAAAGTCAAATGGGATTTCTGATACTAGCCTTCAGAAGTATTCAGAATTTCAATTAGGCATGAAAAACTCTTGCTTTCCCTGCTTTATTTCTCACTAATGATACATTAATAAATTCTTCTTGTAGCTAAACATTTTTTCTGTCAATGTCCCATATGACAGGATAAAGATATGACCTCAAATAACCATATAACTTTTCATGCAAAGGCTTCTCTCTGCGGTGTTATTCTGCTGCTGTTAATGGAGGTGAATAAAGGAACAAGAAAACAAAACCTCCGACTCACTGCCAGTCTTTACAGGTGACAAATCACCCATTTATTTCCATTCGTTCTAGTCAAAGACATTTGTGTGTAAGGATTTTGCTCTAGTGAAAATCAATAGCTTTCCCTCAGTTGTGTTGGCTTAACCCGGAGATATTTAACTTTTTTTGATTTCCTTCTCTTACCACTGACACACACACACACACATATGCATGCAAAAATGAAATAAATAAAGACATAAAAATAAGGATATGCACATGTGAGCAACTTCTCACAAAATCTGTTTGATCCTATACACTTCCCACAAGATGATTCTTTAATCTTTTGACGTAGAGCCTGGTGCCGATGAAATGAAAATACAGGAAGTCACATGATGTGTGTGTTAAGGCAGTTTAGGACAGATGTGCTATTATGTTATGGGTCTATTTTAGGTGAGTGTGATGTTAGCAGTGCGTCAGAGAACACAGTTGTCCTCTAAACTCCACTGCCGCCTCAAGCTGCATTCAGCAACACAAGCTCTCATGATCAATCGAAAGATCAACCTATATGTCTGCCTGTGGATTCGGAATATACTTTTAAAAAAGCTAACTCTTTGATAAAGCTACATTTATAAAAGAGTAGATTTTAAGTCGGTCAGGTCAAAATAAAAAAATAAAATAGCAGTTGAAGTAAAGCTGAAAAATATACACATTAGAAACTTAAGATGAAAATAAAATGAAATATTTTGCCATGGCAACTAACTGAAATAAGCTTTAATTTTAGTACTTCAGCTTACAATGAAATAAAACAAAAAATGTGCATGACGGTGTCACTGTTATTAAATGAAATCTAAAAATTGTTATTGGTAATTGCTGAAATAAAATAAATAAAATAAATTATAATCAATATGAAAATGACTTAAAATCTAAAATGTTGCCATGGCAACTCACTTAGATAATTTTAATTAACTTAAATAAGTTTTAAGAATTTAAGAGTTTTTGTAATTTTAGTGCTTTTACTGAAATGAAAACAAAAATAAAAGCTAATAATAAAATGACAAACCTAAACTAAAAATAAAATGAGAAATTCAAATATAAAAATAAACATTAATTCAAAGTGTTATGAATACTATCATAGTATTCAGATAATTCTAATATAACACTGGTTCATGACACACATTTCTCCAATATATTTATTTTTCTTGAAAGTTAATTTAAACAGCTACTTTGGATGTTACCACATAAATCACATTTGCCATGTTGCTTGACAACTTAAAAATGATCATGCTCTTTGAATCTTATTTTCTGAGTAATCTATAAAAATACATTACTAAAAATGTATCTAAATGCAACACTAAATCAATACATAAAACAGACTCAAAACACCCTTCCTATAATTCCATTAACCCAGGCTCTTTTGAAGAAGTCCAGCACATCTAAAGTTGAGTGACTGCCCAGAGGCAGCGAGGCCTTGGCTACTAATCAATACTGATTGATGTTATCTGCTGTTATCGGCCTTTAAATTCAAATGTCAGTCCCACTCGGTGTGACACTGGGAGATTAGAACACTCTATTTGGCATCAGGCTCTTTGCTGTCTGACAGAGCGTCGTCTGCTAGCCCTGCCCGGCGTGCTGTGCCAAGCGGTCTTCAAACCACGCCACCCAATTAGATTACAGCAAAATAGCAGCAGTTCTTTTCATTCTAAGCACCGTCGAGAAGATGAAGAGCTATCTGTGTAAGCAGATATCTGACTTAACACTGCGAGGTAGAGGAGTACATTAGTTACACGGCGCTGTAATGTGTCTTCACAGCTTTGTTATTTGAGACAATAAAACAAACCCAATTGCAGCGAGTACATTCTGTGACTACGCTTTGATAAATTAAGTTTCAGTCACCTAATTTAAAGAACTTTGTGTGCTCATTATATTTGGATGTGTACTCTATTACCTGTAGACGTCTCGAAAGGTCAGAGGAATCGAGAAAGCAGTACTACACAGATTGGCGGTTATCCTCAAACCGTTCATAGTTCAGTAACTGTTTAGTGAGCTTGTTGCGAGCGTGGAGCACTTAGCTTCTCTAATTGGAATGGTATTTCAATGGCTTGCATCAGTTAAACAAAACCACTGGGAATACATTTCAATCTACCAACTATGGGTCTAACCACAAAGACGGAGGTGCTCGCAGGAGAGGGAGGAAAACAAACCTCAGAATGCAACAAATATCAAACGAAACACCCTCTAGCCATGCCGGCTTCATTGTGTCTCCATGGATGCTTGTGTAAAATCGCTGTCTATGCATGAACCTTGACAGGACCTACCCTCATCGCAGAGGAGACCCCGCCTTCCGTAGGGGCAAAGACACACTGCTTCAAGCCGCGTCTGGGGAACACAGGTGGCACCGCGTGCACACGGGTTTCGCTCGCAGGCGGTGAACTGGCACAGCTTACCAGAGAAGAGCGAAGGACACGCACAGAACCAGCTCTCCGCATCGCTGCACACAAGGAACCAAAAAACAGCGAGATCATTAGTACACCAATGAAATGTATCCGTACTGCATCATTACCTTCAGTGGAGTTTGCGTAGAAAGCATAAATTGGGAAGGGGCATTGGGGGGGGGGGGCCAAAAAGCAGAGGGGAATACAAATGAGAATACAGAGCTGAAGTGATGGAAGTCGTACATCACCGGCCTGAACTCTAGACTAGCCTTGTCAGACAGACAAACATGAACGGATCTTGCAGTGCAAGACTAAGTAAAAGTGCTTTTTTTATTTTGCTATGTAAAAACATTCTATACATAAAGAAATGAATAGCACTTTATTTAAGATCTGAATGTACAGTTGCATAAGATGAAGACTATAAGTCAGTGATCTCGAACAGGAGTTTTTAAATCCCTAAATAAATGCATAAAATAAGTACATAAATATCTGTAAAAACATAAAAAAAATGTACAATGACAATTTAAATAATACAATTTGGGATAAATACCATTTCATTCTGCTTTCTAAACAGTGGTCAAAAATAGTGAGATTAATCACAAAAGTTTTTACTTGCAGATAAAATGTAATTTTAATAGAAAGTAATTATTTTCCAGATAAAAATTCACACATACACACACACGCACGCACGCACGCACACCTTTATTAGGCACACCTGTTCAATTGCTTGGTAACACAAATTGCTAATCAGCCAATCACATGGCAGCAACTTGATGCATTTAGGTATCTAGATGTGGTGAAGACGACTTGCTGAAGTTCAAACCGAGCATCAAAATGGGGAAGAAAGGGGATTTAAGTGACTTTGAATGGTTGTTTGTTGCCAGACGGGCTGGTCTGAGTATTTCAAAAACTGCTGATCTACTGGGATTTTCGAACACAACCATCTCTAGAGTTTACAGAGAATGGTCCACCAGTGAGTTGTGTGGACGAAAATGCCTTGTTGATATCAGAGGAGAATGGGCAGACTGGTTAGAGATGATAGAAAGGCAACAGTAACTAAAATAACCACTCGTTACAACCAAGGTATGCAGAATACCATCTTTAAACACACAACACGTCGAACCCTGAAGCAGATGGGCTACAGCAGCAGAAGACCACACCGGGTGCCGCTCCTGTCAGCTAAGAACAGGAAATGGAGGCTACAATTCGCACAGGCTCATCAAAATTGGACAATAGAAGATTGGAAAAACATTGCCTGGTCTGATTTCTGCTGCAACGTTCAGATGATAGGGTCAGAATTTGTCGTAAAGAACAAAAGCATGGATCCATCCTGCCTTGTCTCAACATTTCAGGCTGGTGGTGGTGGTGTAATGGTGTGGGGGATATTTTCTTGGCACACTTTGGGCCCCTTAGTACCAATTGAGCATCGTTAAACGCCACAGCCTTCCTAAGAATTGTTGCTGACCATGTCCATCCCTTTATGTCTATAGTGTACCCATAGTGTGGCTACTTCCAGCAGGATAATTCACCATGTCACAAAGCTCAAATCATCTCAGACTGGTTTCTTGAACATGACAATGAGTTCACTTTACTCAAATGGCCTCCACAGTCACCAGATCTCAAATCCAAGAGAGCAGCTTTGGGATGTGGTGGAAGGGCATCATGGATGTGCAGCCGACAAATCTGCAGCAATTGCGTGATGCTATCATGTCAATATGGAACAAAATCCCTGAGGAATGTTTCCAACACCTTGTTGAATCTATGCTACAAAGAATTAAGGCAGTTCTGAAGGCAAAAGGGGGTCCAACCCAGTACTAGCAAGGTGTACCTAATAAAGTGGCCAGTGAGTGTGTGTATACATATATACACACACACAGTGGCACATTTTTTTTTGATCCCCTGCTGATTTTGTATGTTTGCTCACTGACAAAGAAATGACTAGTCTATAATTTAAATGGTAGGTTTATTTGAACAGTGAACAAAAAAAAAATCCAGAAAAAAAGGTTATAAATTGATTTGCATTTTAATGAGTCAAATAAGTGTTTGACCCCTTCGCAAAACATGACTTAGTACTTGGAGTCCTCTTGTCCCCTTAGCAGAAAACCAGCCCCAAAGCATCAGGTTTCCACCTCGTTGGGGATGGTTTTCTTTGGAGTCATAGGCAGCATTCCTCCTCTAAGCACAGCGAGTTGAGTTGATGCCAAAAAGCAGAATTTTGGTCTCATCTGACCACAACACTTTCACCCAGTTCTCCTCGGAGTCATTGGCAAACTTCAGACAGGCCTGTACATGTGCTTTCTTGAGCAGGGGGACCTTGCGGGCGCTGCAGGATTTCAGTCCTTCACGGCGTAGTGTGTTACCAATTGTTTTCTTGGTGACTATGGTCCCAGCTGCCTTGAGAGATCATTGACAACATCCTCTCGTGTATCCTCTCTGGGCTGATTCCTCACCGTTCTCATTATCATTGAAACTCCACGAGGTGAGATCTTGCATGGAGCCCCAGTCCGAGGGAGATTGACAGTTATTTTGGGTGTCCTCCATTTGTGAATAATCGCACCAACTGTTGTCACCTTCTCACCATGCTGCTTGGCATGGTCTTTTAGCCCATTCCAGCCTTGTGTAGGTCTACAGTCTTGTCCCTGACATCCTTGGACAGCTCTTTGGTCTTGGCCATGGTGGAGAGTTTGGAATCTGATTGATTGATTGCTTCTGTGGACAGGTGTCTTTTATACAGGCAACAAGCTGAGATTAGGAGATCAATCCCTTTAATAGAGTGCTCCTAATCTCAGCTCCTTACCTGTATTAAAAGGCACATGGGAGCCAGAAATCTTGCTGATTGATGCCTTATTTCACTCATTAAAATGCTAATCAATTTATAACCTTTTTGAAATGCGTTTTTCTGTTTTTTGTTGTTGTTCGGTCTCTCACGGTTCAAATAAACCTACCATTTAAATTATAGACATATAATTTCTTTGTCAGTGGGCAAACGTACAAAATCAGCAGGGATCAAATAATTTTTTCCCCCACTGTATATTATATACATATTTATAGCTTTATACACTACTGTTCAAAAGTTTGTGGTCAGTAGGATTTTTCTTTTAATAAAACAAGGACGCATTCAATTGATCAAATGTGACAGTGAGGACATTTACATAGTTACAAAAGATTTCAATTTCAAATAAATGCTTGATTTTCTATTCATCATAGAATCTTGAAAACATGTATTACACCATCCCCAAAAATATTAAGCAGCACAACCATTTTCAACATTGATAATTAGAAATCTTTCTTGCACACCAAACACCTACATATTAGAATGATTTCTGAAGATCATGTAACACTGAAGACTGAAGTAATGATACTGAAGACTGAATTAATGATGCTGAAAATTCAGCTTTGCATCACATGAATACATTTCATTTTGAAATATGCTAAAACAGAAAACGGTTATTTTTAATTGTAATCGTATTTCGCAATATTACTGTTTTTGATCAAAGAAATGCGAAAAGCATAAAAAAAATTAAATATAAAAATCTCACTGACCGTAACACCTTTGAATAGAAGTGTACATGAAAATATTTGCTGCTTTTATATTTATGATTAACAAATAGGTTAATCATATTTGCAGGTTTGTGGCATTGAAACAACAACAACAATCATGGTCTTTTATTTTTAATATGGAATGGATTGCCCATGTTTTGAGATCACATGACCAGTCATGTCATGCGGTTACTAAAAACAACATGTCACATAGCGCTTTCAGACAGTGCTCCAGGCGATTTACCCAGGATAAACATCTAGACAAAATACCTCTATACAGTGTATATACACATACATTATGCAGACACAACATTATACTTGGTGAAATGGCCATTTTAGAAAAGTTATAATATGAGGCAGGGAAAAGACTAAAATAAAAAAGGGAAAATATATCCAAGACCACTGAGATGAAGAAGACTCAGCATAGATAAACAAAAACATTGAGTACACCTTTAAAAATACCAGGTTCATTTAAATAAGAGCATAACTGGGCCTGAAGGCCAGCTGCAAATGTAGACTCACATTCTGCTGATGTTGATCTAGCCTCACTGTAAGCGAATGATTAGAAATGCTCGAGCTAACGGCTGACTGCCGAGGTGCAAATCCGCAAACGGAACTTTTATAATTCCAGGCTTTATCCCCAAGCGAGAGGTAGAGGGTGGGCCAGCATGATAAGCAATATTCAGACAAGAACTTCATAAGCTGCCGGAAGACACAGACGGTTTTCAAAGGTAGACTATCAGATACAGGAAGGCATTGAGGAGTTTCAAATCTATAAATTAATAATGTGTTTTGAGCTGAGCTGCAGCACAGCTGAAATGAAATATTTACATTCTGTCACTGGGATTTTGAACCAGTGCAAGTGACTGATACATACAAACACACACACACAAAACAATACAGAATATTACTAAAACTGGGCATATTACTGGACATGAAAAGATTTGAATGAGGACCATCTGTGCAAGGAGAAGAGAATTTGAAAACTCACATTTTCAAATAAAATCACTAGTACGCATACAAATGTTACAAAAATTATTACACTTATGCAAACAAAACTGGACAGCCTTCCCACTCTGTAAGACACGAATCAAGTGACCTCATTTGTATACAAGCACTCTTTGCACCGTACCTAGGGAACGACAGCGGACGGTTTGTCACTGCCTTTCAGGACAGCAGGGGGTAATGCCGCGGCAGACTGCGAGATTATTGCCCCGCATTATGTAGAACATGCAAACACATCTGTTTCTGTGACTGATTGCCCTTCACCAGCCATGCGAGCTCAAACTGACGCAGGGAACATTCAGGTGTCTGCTGCATATGGCGAGCTCCGTACACAGCCAACTGTGTATGATCACAGATGATGTGTTTACCACTCGTCAAAGAGAGCCTTGACATTGCAGTGACATATTCTGGATTTTGATCATGACCCTTTTATTTTAAAAAGAAACAAAAGACTCAAAATCAAAGTTGTGGCTTTTAGCCTATTGACTCTGAGGCCATTTATATATAATAAATAAATAAAACTTCAGCAGATATATACGATTACATATTTAAAGATAATTTCTCATCCTTTTTCTTCTTGAAGAATACACGCACACGGTAAGATTTTTTTAGTGTCTCTTATGCTCACCAAGTCTGCATTTATTTGATTAGAAATACAGTACAAACAGCGATAGTGTGAACTATTACTATTTAATATAACTGCTTTCTATTGTAATAGGTTTAAAAATGCAATTTATTCATGTTATGCATAGCTGAATTTTCAGCAGCCATTACTCCAGTTTTCGTAGTCACATGATCCCTTCAGAAATCATTCTAATATGCTGATCTGGAGCTGAATACATTTTTCATATTAATATCAAATGACAAAAATGGTTGTTTCGTATTTTTTGTGGAAACTGCAATATATATTTTTCAGGATTCTTGAATGAATAGAAAGTGCAAAAGAACAACATTTATTTGAAACATAAATCGTTAGTACCATCTAGTATAAAACACTAAGTTCTCGACTCATTTTATTGGATTTCCAAACATTATAATTTTTTCCCTTCACAAAATTGGATTACAAATGCAATTAGATGTTAATTAGACACCGCTCATTACATTGCAACATTATGAGGTCACTGGACAAACATTTGACACTGGTATCATTCTTGGTCAAGCTCTTGGAAACATACTGTTGCTAATACGTTTCACAGAGGTCATCCTGAGTTCAATTATATAACGATCCTGATTTAAATGAACTCGATGACCGTGGGATATTATGTAACAGTTAAGAGACTGAAACCAAGAACATTTGTCTGTGTTTGGGCAGAATGGATGTGAATCAGAGGTCACTGCTACAAAGCAAGAGACTTGGGAATAAAATAAAATACACAGAAACTTTTCTTTATATTCTATGAGATGTTCGGAAAACCTGGCGACAGATGTCTCCACTAAATTGAGTCAAATGCCTTCCTGACGCACACCTCTCCCAGCAGATATAATGAGCTGCCATCACCACTGACCATTTCGCCTCCAAAAGTCAGCTTCTGGAAGCAAACGTGTATGAATAATTTAACAAGGAAAGCATTCTGTCTGTTATAATAAGAGTGCATCAAGAGAATAAGATAAGCAGACAAAAACAGTCTCTGACTTCTGACTTGCTTTTCTATAGCTAAACATCATAAAATATCTTACAGGTATCAATAAAATAGATAAATCTTCATTCTGTTTAATAATATCATCTGATAGGATTAATAAAGCAATGTAAACCCAGACAAATTAACAATACTGACCAAAGGCAGCATTTAAAATGCAAAGATCTCAGCTGTAAACGCGACATGAGGCCACAGCTCACCAGAGACCCAAAACGGAGAGGCTGGTCCTCCAAACGTGCTGGATTGCCTGTTTAGTGGGCCAAGCACTCGATTATACACTTGGACGGGCGTGACACACTCAGTAAAAGAGTTTAGTGCTCAGCTCGACAGCGAGGTGAATGATGTCGCTTTACCGGAATGAAATGAACGGCTGATGTACAGCTGTTCACTCCTGCCCTCCGCATGCTCCAGCCGTTACTCGGTAGAGGTGGGCAGAATCTGTCTCAAAGTCAAAGGATTACAACCGTTAAAGCCATGAATCACTGTCAGAACTCAATGCTAGTAAAGGGACTTAAAACAGGGAGCCAAGTACTTTGAATGCACACATTATGTCCAAATCTACAGCCATATATGCACTTTTGGAAACTTTTAAAAGTGCCAGGGAGAAAATGGATGCGGAGACCTGAGGTAAAATCCAATTTTGGGAGATGAAAATAGAGAGAGAAATGACTCCAAGCAGAAGCAAAAGGCAAGGAAAGAGGGAACATGTTTGAGAAACCATCTGTTGAGAAAAAGTAGCCTGCTAACGTCAGCTGCTGGCTTGGAGAAAAGGCCCATTTTTTGTGGTAACGTGCTCTATCCGCTCTTCTCTGCTAACTGGGATTACCATTAGGACATCTTCCAGGGCTATTATCTGCCTCACATGAGTGCAGCTAGTTTTACGCTTTTAAAGTAAATACGGTCTCTTATTTCTTTCTCGATGTAAAGGCTAAATACTCTGCACATGATGTCACAAAATAAAATAATAGCTGCTGCCTTTCAGACTAAAAATGAATTATTACATACAAGATATCTACCAGCGTATTAAAAGAATCCCATGTGATCAAAGAGAATACTCTGGCGATTTGTTTACAGGAAACTGCTCTGTGGGGGAGAAGATAAAAGAAAGGATGGTCATCACCACAGAAAAAGACCATTCAAACACAAACCAAATGTCGAGCCTGGACTTCTCAATGGCTCATCTCATAAAGGTCAGTGAAGGGGGAAATGCACCAGGTTGGTTCTTGAGATATAAAAAAATAATAATAAATCACAGCGCTTGGGTGATACGGACTTCTCCGAGATGGGGTTAGAACCAAAAATACAGAGGCCACCATGTACAAAACTTTGTTTAAAATGGAATACCTAGATAATAAAAAAAACACGTTTAAAAGTATATTAAATAATTATATAATTTAAAGGGATAGTTTACCCATTAATTAATCACCCTCAAAGGTCCTGTAAGACCTTTGTTCATTTTCGGAACACAAATTAAGATATTTTTTTATGAACTCCGAGAGCTCTCTGACCCTGCAGACAGCAAGGGTCCTACCACGGTCAAGGCACAGGAATGTAGTAAGGACATTGTTAAAATAGTCATAGTCAGTGGTTCAACCTTAATTTTGTGAAGCTACGAGAATACTTTTTGTGCACAAAAAAAAAAAACCTTTCAACAATTTCTACTCTTCTGGGACAGTGTGCCGCCATTAATGAGAGTACAGAGAGTAATAATTTATTGTCATTCAATAAGACAATAGGCAGACAGGGGCCACTTGTTCTTTTAGGGATACACAATTTTAAAATTAATCTTAACCTACTTTAAGTATTAATCATTCAGTCATCTTTCATTCATGCATCACTGCAATCTCTAGAAGTAATCTATAACAATTTCAAGTACAAATTTAATATTCTATCATGTTTCATTTAATTAACATAATTTTGTATTGTAGTATCAGGAGCATCATGCACTCATTTTTGAGGGGCCACGAGTAAAGGGGGTGAGTTCTCATGCGACACACAGCAGCTACAATACCACTGTTTAACTGATATAGCTTATGTCCTACTGAAAAAAGAAACTCAGAAAATTAATGGTTTACACTAGAAATACCATTACAAACGATCAACATTTAACCATTAAAAATAGTTTTCTGTAGTGTGTTTATGGACATATTCCATTAGGATTTTTTTATTTTAACAATCCACCAATAGAAGGCAACCAATTACCAGTAGAGACCAACAGGCACCATTACAGTTTCCAGTAAAACCAATACAAGTCGCATTATAACCAGTAAAACCCATTACTAATTTTGTAATGTGTCTATAGTTTTTTTTTCAGCAGGGGTTTTATTTATTTATTTGATATATCCCTAAAACATTTAATGAAATATCTCGATTATCAAATATGTGCAAGTAAATGCATTTTGCACATTTATAGATTGTTATTTGGTCTATAATGGGCGATGGGCAAAATAGCCTAATACTGTAATCTATTAACTACGCATAAAAGCCTGCCTTTTTACTTAAAGGATTAGTTCACTTTTAAATTAAAAATGTCCTTATAATTTACTCACCCCATGTCATCCAATATGTTTATGTATTTCTTTCTTCAGTCGAAAATAAATTAAGGTTTTTGATGAAAACTTTCCAGGATTTGTATCCATAAAGTTAGCTCCAATGGACTCCAAACAGTTGAAGGTCAAAATTACAGTTTCAAACGATACCAAACGACGAATAAGGGTCTTATCTAGTGAAACGATTGGTCATTTAAAAAAATAAAATAAATGTATGTGCTTTATAAACACAAATGCTCGCCTGCTCTGCGATGCGTGTCCCAGACTTCACGTAATACGTAATGACGTTGAAAAGGTCACGCTTGACGTAGGCTCCATCTCATCTTCTCCTCAAAGTTCAAAATCGTCCGACATCGTTGTTTTATCTTGTAAACTCGTTGAGTTGTAACTCCTTTTTGTAAACCCCCTTTTTTCCCTTCCGTTGATTCACGAACAGACTGTGGAAATCAGTCAGTCAAACAAAACGCACGCAACCCATAACAACACCTCAGATTGACATATGTAAAAATAAACCGGCATTTTCCAACTTTTGAGCTATTAGTTACCGTTTTGTACACATTGTCGTGTTAATTATAATTAAAATACATTTAGTTTTATTGACCACAATATTATTGCTATTTGTCTGAGAGGGGCACTTTTGAATAATTTAGAAAAAGGCCAGGGGCTTGAGCCCCCAAAGCCCCCCTTTCTGCACGTGCCTGGTCTCAAACAACCATTCAACGGCGAGTATTGTCTGCGTTTATCTCTCTCCTAGCGATAGCGACTTTACGGAGCCATTCAGTGTTTCCTGAGTTTAGTTCTAGTCAGTCCTGTCTTTTACCTGGTTAACCGGTGTCTTGATTCTAGCCTGGTTTACCTCGTCCTGTCTGATCTCTGCCTGCCTTGAGGCTTGTAGCCTGTCTTGGATTGCACCTCGCCTGGACTATTTCCAGTTTGTGGATTCTACGTTTGTTTTGCCTGTGCCATACCTGTTTGCTGGTGTTTTGACACAGCCTGTTTCTGACCATGTCTGTGAATAAAAGCTTGCATATGGATCCGCACTCCTCTCGTTTCGTTCGCCCCATAACAAATCGCACAGTATTAATGGGTTGTTTGTTTTTGCCAAACAAGTTGTCCATGGATTTTGTGTTGCAATTAATTCAAACCATCAGCTTTTTACACAAAGGTAAATGGCACCTTATCTTTGGAAGTACTTCGGTTTAAGTTCAGCGCCTGTTGTCTGTAGTCCTTCAGGAAAACCGATCCACAGCTGTCAGATGCAGAGTCCCTGAGCGTGCACTGCTGTAGTCGAGCGTGATCAGCTGAGCAAAAGGCATTTTCAAGACTGACATTTACATGGATTTGTAATAAATATCTCATTAGATGAAACTACAAAACTCTGGTGGTCTTGTTGACAAATTAACCTTTTGTCATGTTTTTATGCTTCACATGACAAATCTTGAACTGCAGAACTCTGCTGAAGAGCAGCACACAGCCATTCTGGTCAGGAACAGAAATTGGCTGGATTATTGTATATTACCAATATAATATGATACTGTTAAATACCTAGCTAACAAAATATGTTCTAAGAACGTTTTTCTAACATTCTTATAAAATTATATAGACATTATTTCCCAATGTTCCTTGAATGAGTAAAATGTCCAGTTTTTAAATGCTTTAAGAATGTTTTTTTTTCTTGGTTATGATAATGTTAAATGAACATTCCATGTTATCATTTAAACATTATGGGAACATTAATTTCCAGTGCTCTCTGAACATTCTGAAACAAGTACTAGTTACATTCACAAAATATTAGATGAACGCCCAACTAAAATGTTTCAGAATAAAACATCCCATGAATGATGTGTGTGTGTGTGTGTATGTATGTATGTATGCATGTATGTTGGGATAACAACCCACATTAACTTACCAATTATCTGCCATGTATGCTGATAGTTGCTGATTTGAGATGCACTAAGAATCATTCGGAATTGGATCATGATTCATGACGAGTCTAAAGATTTGCACTCAAACCATGCTTTTAACAGAAAAATAAGTATAAAACTCAATGTGTAATTATAAACCGAACCATTAGTTGTAGACTACACAAAAACGCTGCCTGTGGTTGTTTAACAAAAAGCACATTCACACATCACTCGCGTCCCTGCAATCAGGCCTCTGATTACTGCTATTTAAAACTCAAGTGAGCATCTTCATAGCATCCGCATATCATTGACAATATTTACAAACTCTGTGCCCTGGCAAAAGCACTACATTTAGTAGAAAATTGCTTGTATGCCAAATATTGAAAACTTGAGAGATCCTTTTGAAAGAATGCTGATTGATGAGCATGACGGCTACATGTACAGTAAAGAACTCCTCAGGTCACAAGTTTTCTACAGCCCAGTGTGTCAACAAGAATGAACAAGTCCTTTATCAAGACAAAGCCAATTACATTCATTCTCATCTACACACTGAAAACACTATTTGCAGAATGTAGCCTTTGAGACGGTTCTTTCTCCAAAACAAAAGGATGTGAAATCATACCTGACACAGGTTCCTCCATTGCGGCAGGGTTGGTGCTGGCAGACTGCGGCGCCACAGTTCTGAATGTTTTGGCCTCCGATTGCTTCCCCCACCACATACAGCTCTTTGGAGCCCATCTGCAGTTCACGTATGCAGCCAATGAAGCCAGAGACATTCCCACTGTTGTGGTGCAGCTCAGAGAGGGATGGAACACCACCAAGGAACGTGTGGCCAAACACCACCTGAGCATTGGGAGGAAGAAAGGTGACATGGTGTTAAAATAAATAATGATGATTTTATCTTGTTAAATATATTCACTTTGGATATATTTTAAAATGCTATTTATTCCTGAATTTTGAAGCAGCCATTATTCCAGTCTTCAGTGTCACATGATCTTTCAGAAATCATTCTGATTTGCTGCTCAAGAAACGTATTATAACCATTATTGAAAATTGTAGAGCTCCTTAACATTTTTGTGGAGACTGTGACACTCTCACGTTTCAATCCATTTAATGCATCCTTCCTGAAAAGAGTGAGAGAGTAAAAAACTGACCCAAAGCTTGATTTGTGGTCTATGTTTTGGGATAGTATAGTGTTAGATTTTGGCAAAAAAACTACATTCAAGATTTTTATTCATCACATACACAATTATACAGAATATAACCAGCAGTGAAAATGTAAGTCAGGTCCGCTCCATGGACAGTGCAATTATATTCAACACAAACACAAGAGAAAATACATAAATATAGGTATGAAAAAAAGTAAAAGTAAAAAAATACAAATAAAAAGTAAAACAATAAAATGTGCAATACAATAAAATGTGCAGGACAGTATATTGTAGACTTAATAAATAGTAATAGAAGCAGGAATGTGCAAGAAGAATGTGCAAACAGGTTGTACAGGGTATATACATAGCAGCAATATGGATGGTGGAGAGATTATTAAATGGAGGCATGCTGAACTGAGTTTGAGTTTATGATGGACGAAGCTCCTCCAAAGTCTCTCAGTTTTTGCCATAATGCCATAATGACACGGAAGCAAGCACTTGCCAGATGGCAGCAAAATGAAGAGACGGTTACCAAGGTGATTTGAGTCCTTGGTTATTTTAGCAGCTCTGCTTTTGCAGCGTTTGAGGTAAATGTCATGCAGAGTGCGCTCAGCTAAGCGCACAACTCTTGTACTTGGCAGAGCCTTATCTTTGAAAGTACTTGAAGTTCAGCGCCTGTTGTCTGTAGTCCTTCAGGAAATGCTGTCAGATTCCCTGAGCATGCACTGATGAAGATGCACGTCCAACTAAAGTTTAGGAGCCTGATAAGAAGCTCTCAAGTTTTTTTTATTGTGCTCTTAATAGTCAGCTAAGCGCACGACTCTCTGCAGAGCTTTGCAGTCCTGATTGGAGAGAGTTAATACACTTTCTATGGCCCCTGAATTTTTTTGGTTGAATTGAGATGGTACAGTCTTTGCCTGGCTTTCTTAACCGGAGTTTTAATACGTGTAGTCCAAGTCAGGTCCTCGGAGATACATAGGTTACAACACACTTTATTCATCCCTACGCAAAGATATGTCATTACGGTCTGCAAGTCAATAGTCATTGTTTATGTGGACTTTTGCTGGTCAAAAGCCTGAGAAAATACAGTTTATTGGTTTTGAGCAAGACAAGATTAAAAATCTTTCCAATTTACAATAACATATTAGTGAGTCTGTCTATAATTCTCAACCGTCTATTATGTTAGCTGGACAACAAACTTAATACGAACTTTCGAAAGAAGAAAAAAGACAAACTTATCTTATTCCCTCAACCTTTATTTGATTTGCATTTTTCTTTCCCTAGCAACTACCCAAAACACTTCAGCAACTGCCCAGTAACAATTCACAATCCCATAGCAAGCACATTTATACATATAAAAGTACACAAGGCATATATAATCTACCTTCAAACTGTTCTAAACTTTTAGACTGGGCTTCGTCTTCTTGTCCATTTGACATATTTCGATAAACAACAGCTTTCCATAAAGCTACCAGTGATTTTTTTATATTTATTCAGCTCTTTAAATGGATTTGTGGGGCCATTATATTCTTATAGGCTGCTGTTGAAAGTGTCTGATTATTGCAGCACAGCTCTCTCTGATGTTCTCATCAACTAGGACAAAAATATGAACCAATCATTTAACTTGATTGATCAAACTTATTATTTTTGCAAAAAAATCATTACACCAGCTCTCAAAAAGACTGAGTTGTCTTTACAAAAACAATAGCATAATAACCTAGATGACTGCAAATATATACATATTTTTCCTTTCCATTAGTCAAATAGTGTGTGCATATTCATTGTTAGTCCTGTCGTGTGTGTCACGTGTTCCCGCCTCTTGTGTCCTTATTTGGTTTCTTCCTCGTTTCGTGTGATTATGAGTTAATTCTTGTCCAAGCTGTGTTTATCAATTATCCTGTGTATTTATGGTCCTGTCTGTTCAGTTTGATGTTGTCTGGTCTACTCGTTACACTCTGGTGTTCCTGTCGGTGTCAGCCTTGCCTTGTTTGTCTATATTAAAGACTGTTATTTTGAGTATATCCTCGTTGCCGTGTTCCTCGTTCATCCCTCGTGTGTGCACCGTGACACATATGTGAGTGTGATATTTTTTAATCCTTTTATACACACATAATTGGAATTTCTATAATTCTATTTTTCAATTTTCTATAATTGCTGATTTTTATTTAAAAAAAAAATTGTGCAAAAAATTTTTTTTTTTATATTTATACCCTATAATCTTTATCAAAAAGGGGTCAAAATGGTCACAAAATGGTTCAAGTAAAGCAGATGATTCATAGATAAAATATAGACTGTCACAGTCATTCAAATGACTGAATATGCCGAAGCAGGTTTACCTCTGACACCAGCTCATCCATGTATTTCTGCTGCCGATTAGCAGTTCCATTAGCAACAGCTATCTCAATGATACAGAGCCAGCCATTGTCACGAGATGGCAATGCATATCTAAAGAGGGACAGAGAGAGAAGGGAATACGGATCAAGAATGAAAGAGTAAGACAGAAACCGGGCATGGGAAGGAAAATCTCATTAGATCATGCAGCATTCACAATAAATCCATTTAAGCATGAAAACTACACAAATTGGTGAAGGGAGTTCTGGGTTACTACTAGGTCACTCCACGTAAGAGAAATAATCTTTACATTTTATTCAAGCAGCAAATATATTCATCTTCCTAGCTTGTGTTCGGTCTCCATCCTTTGCTATTCTGCTACTCCAGCAATACATTTCCTCAATCATCTCGAAAATGTCAAAAGACAACTCCTCCCTGCTCAGGGCTGAAAAACAATCCAATTCAGTAACCTAATGCAACAGTAAAAGCTGCTGAATGTTTCAGCAATCTCCCCCACAAAGCTTTCAACTGCGGCTTCGCCTATATCCTGACATGATCCAACAGTTATTCTGCAAAAAACATCACTTCACAGAAAAATACATGTAATTGGAATCCATATGCTAAAGTCATGGATTTCCTCACTGTCCAATCAGCTCTTTCAGGCACTTGAAAAACTCAAGTCTTCATTATTTGAGTACCAGCTTTTGATTTTAGCCCATGTTGGGTTCAGGGCAAGGAGGGGAGAAAAATCCCTTCTCCTTTAATGACCAGATGCGAGCAATCAGGGCGATTGCCCTCATGCTAATTTGAAACAGCCTTGCAGGACACCTCCCTGAAGGCAATCAAAGCCCTACAACTTCAGGTAGCACTAATTACAACACTGGGGAAGTTATGAGAGGCGCTCTGCATACAGATTGACAAATTAATGCCCGATTGGGACCACGAGAAGGAAATTCAACATGACTGACAGCCCGCCGCTGAACCAGTATTGCTGATGAATCCTGAACATAAGGACATGAGCTGATTCGATTGTTCGCGGAGGCTCCTGCAACGACTTTAATATTCTGATATTAGTACAAGTAGCATGATGTTATGAGGTACTAATTATTTTAATCATGGCTCGATATCACTTTAGGTGCATTGGACAGCTGTTTGCATTTATAAAGACTTCTCATCAGGTTTAATGTGCCCTATATGATATGATGATTTCAGCGTTGGCAGGAAATGCAGGAGCACGCAGTAACATTTGACTACTTTAACACAAAAGATATTTTGAAAAATGAAAGTGTTATTACAGTTAACTATACTTAACTAAAACCATAAAAAAAAAAACTCTTTACTTGAAATAAAATAAAATACTATATGAAAAAAATATATAAGTATGTAAAAAAAAAACTAAAACACTTTCACAAATAATTACAAGAATTAAAATGAAAACAAAATATAAAAATAAACACTAATTCAAGATATTAATAACAACTGCATTCCTATTTCAAGGATACTAAAATAACACCCGTTAACAAATAAATAGCATGCTAATATCAAGCAGTATTGTTGGCAATTTATTTTACAACTAAACTAGTTTTCTTCTCCAGACACATTTAAATGCCACCCACTGAGATCTACAGGGGATTGTCCCTTTAGAGCATTAAATCAAATGAACCACAGGCAACAAAGAGAGAGTAAAATAAAAACTGATTCCACAAACACTCACATTACATTTACGCTGGACAGTACAAACATGATGTTAAAAAGGATTTACATGACAATTTATAAAGTGTGACAGATGACACAATCTTAAATGGCTACATGCTACCAAATGGCAAAGACAGCTAATATTTCTCAAGGCGCATATAAAAAAACTCTAAAGGAACATCTAGTGCAGTGTCTGTGCTGTGTCTGAGCCTGACTGTGATGATCTAACTGGGCGCTGGTGTCATTCTTTCTGATGAGCTCTTGTGGACACATGGAGACAGTCCTGAGGGAACAGAATCAGCACACTGGTTAAATACAGAGAGAGAAAGGGAACAATTCAGTCGTGTGGGAGTCTCAGTCAGATCTCATTATCTGTTGACTTTTACAACGTACATACACCTCGATTCAAAAGTTTGGGGATGGTAGGATTTTTTTAATGTTTGTGGAAGAAGTGTTTTATGCTCACCAAGCATTTATTTGATCAGAAATACAGTAAAAATAGTAATATTATGAAATAGCGTTACAATTTTAAATAGTTATTTTCTATGTTGATATATTTTAAAATGTAATTTATTTCTGTTATGACAAAGCTGAATTTTCAGCAGCCATTACTCCAGTCTTCAGTATCACATGATCCTTCAGAAATCATTTTAAATAGCTGATTTGGTGTTTAAGAAACATTTCTTAGCATCGTCATTGTAGGAAACTGTTGTGCTGCTTAATATTTTATATATATATACTATTTATATATTATTAGTCCAAAAAATGACTGCATCCCCACATTGATTAGCCATAACAAGTAGCAAGCCAACTATTCTGATATGTTCCATCCAAATTTTCAGATTATATTTAATGGGCTTTTTAAAAAACATGAATGATTCCTGGACTGATTCATTATCATTTGTATAAAAGGTAGTCAAAACTGAGAGGAAAAACAGTATTTCTAAGTCTAAAGCATAATTCAACATGTCACCCTGCCTGACACCAGCCACGATGCATTGTATAACCGCCCAAAACCCCCTTTTCTTTTTGTTCATAATTTAGTTATTGTGTTAAATGACAAATAGTTTAATGTAATGATCTAATGTCTTATGAAAATGTACGTGAACTTGCCATTACAATGCTAGGCTGTTGTTCGTGGTTGCCATGTTGTTGTCATTCAGTTGCTAAGGTTCATATTGCCATTTGTTTGCTATGCTGTTATGGGTTGCTAAGCATTCCACCATCCATATATCCTGCTAAAACGCCTTATTTTAAAAAGATGGGGTTCCTTTATATCATAGATTTATATTTTACTTGTAAAATATATTTTACTGCTCAGAGGGTTTGTGAAGGTGAGTCTGTGCAAATGTGCTCAGACCTGATGCAACATCATGACATCACACACACACACACAGTGCTGTCGTTCGACAACTATGAAATCTAAAAGCTGAATATAATTGCAGTTCATGCCACAGTTCACTAGAATGAATGCTGGGAGACGCCGAGCACCTCGGGGCCACTGTTGGTCCGGCTACAAAACATGTATAAAGCACTGGCAACAGATGGCAGTAAAACATCATGAAGCTGCAGTTCTGCAGTACAAAAACACACGCACGCATGCAAGCACGCACACACACACACTGCTGCTTCTTTATTCGTGGACATGAAACAAAGGCAGACATTAGAGAGGACTTTTACTTCATGCCACATCATAAGTCCAACAGGAACAGCAATAATAACAAGAGGCGATATGACAGGTGATAATCATACACAGAAACACCATCAATGCAATTCCCTGTTAGCCCACAGAAAATGCAGAGAAAAATCTATGTTTATGCTAATTAAGGGCTGTTAAATAGATCTACAATTCGAATTCATTCATGCATCCATTTCAACCTGCTTTTTATCTGAATGAGAGCCATTAAGAGCCACGATTGGCATTACTCACTGATCATTTTATCACATTGTCCACAACATGTCAATAGCTCAAACTGAGTGTGTCATCTTAAGCAACCTAAGATGAATACACAACTGAAGAGCTTTGTTCCCACATGCATGTTTTCTGAGAGGCACACAAACGCGCCAAAGGCCGGTGGCAGATAACGGCGCTTTCCTTGATCACCCCCACAGAGGGAGCCGTTAAAGACAGACGCAGCCCCTCATAGACTCGCTCAACCAGCTTCACTGACTTTCTTGCATTAAAGTGTCAATGCATTTTTTGCATAACGAGCTCACTCGAATGGCTTCAGTTATTTTGGGCAGCCTGTGTTCTTAGTCATGTCTCCAGCTGATCTTCCAGACCCAAATTACAGGCGCACCCTACGGCTTTGAGACGCCGCTCCAGATGAGGCCTTTTGAGAGTAGTCTGACTACTTACCTGATTAAAAATAACAATGCTTACAGCCTGCCAGACACAAATATTACTCTCAGAAAGCTGGTATATTTTATAAGCATGTGGGAAAGTAATATTTGAGGAGTAGCTGTATTGAAAATATGGCGATACTGTGAGGTTCTTTTGAAGACTCCATGAAATAATAAATTGCCAATCATTCCAATCCCCAATAGTGACCTGCGAAATGGACCTGCGAATGGTTATTTGGCCATATTAAGTAGATGAGATGTGGCCTTGGCAATAATCATGACATACACTATGAAGCAGATAAGGACACATGTAAATTGCATGTATTTTCGTATTAAACATTGCAAAATCTAGCTATATATATATATATATATATATATTTAATTGTATATATTATATATATAAAATGTTTTTTTATTAATACATTAATATTCAGCAAATATGCATTTAATTGAATGGAAAGTGACAGTATCATGGTTGCCACAAAAATATTAAGCAGCTCAACTCTTTTAACATTGATAATAATAATAATAATAAATAAAAAAGTTTCTTAGGCACCACATATTATAATGATTTCACAAGGGTCATGCGACTGAATTAATTGCTGCTAAACGTTCAGATTTTCATTATAGGAATGAATTACATTTTAAAATATAAAAAGTGATATTTAAAATTATAACAATATTTAATATAAGATATAGATAGACAGAGACAGATGAGCTCATGCTAATTTTCTATTTAAGCACATTTCATATTCAAAGTAATTTCATGGCCTTAAATGTAATAATATAAGCAATGTAAAAACCAAATTCAACAACTAAAATACAGAATATACAGCACCAAAATGGGGTATCAGTAGTTACTGGGAAATAAATAGGAAAGAAGCAAAAATATCTGCAGATCTAAAGCATTGATCCACAGAGCAGCCGCATTAAAAATGCTTCCGTTTTTTTCAAACAAACCCAGCAGTAGTTCCCCAGGAATAAATGGCATATATTTAAATAATAATATGTGCTAGGGAATGGAAAGTTCATGTGTAATAAAGGACATGATGCGATGCTGTGTAATGCAGCGTCTCACGCTTGTTGACCTTTGGCTTTGTGTGAACAGAAATGACTCACACACAGCAGACTTGGGTAAAAGCCAATCACAGCAGAAGCATCTGACAATATATACAGACATACATAGACACACAAACAAACAAAAAAACACTCGCAACAGACTTACCGGGTAAACAATATGTCACCACCGCTAGCCTTTAACCTAATTTAACCTGTCTTCTGCGCAGACCAGTACTACACCACATTAAGCAAACTCAACAATGAAAAGCCTCCAGCAATACATATGCAAGATCAACAGACCATATTAGAAGGGTAACCTCACATGCAGTGTCGACTACGAACAGTATGCACTTAAAAAAGCCAACAGCCATGTATACTGCTTATTTGCTGTACAACCATCCGTAACAAGCCAAAAGCAAATGAAAGACAGAAACAAGGAGAGGAGGGCCGGACCGCTAGAAACAGCACAGTCAAACTGCGTTCACAAAGTATGAATTAATAAGATCAACGTATGAATAAAAGATCGTTCTTCAAGTGAATTGAATACATCAAACATTCACAACAGAACATTATTCCCAGAAATGGGAGAGAGGGAGAATGAGGTGTAAGTTTCAGACTTCTTTATAACTCAGAAGCGTGCTTTGATGTCTGAAATCTAGATCAGCAGTTTAGGAAGACTGATCAAAAAGTTTGGACTAAAGTATTCCTTCCATCGTTTCTTGAAGCGATGCATGCAGCGGTGGAATGTTGCGCAGTCGACCCAGCCACTTGTCACTTGATATGAATTTATGTGAGCTGAGTAAGATCAGATAAGATAGAAATGTATTGATCCCTGAGGGGAAATTTGCTTGTCACAATGGTACAGTGTCACGCAGAACAGAACAGCGCATCACAGGCCAGTAAACACAAAAGAGCAAGAGAGAACACAACAAAACGAACATGATAATAGACTGAATCACTTGCAATACCTAAAATAAAAGCATGCACACATAATAAACACCACACAGGATGTAATCAGCACATGAGTGGCTAACAGCAGTTATTTTTTATTTATAGCATCAAGTTAGAATTGTGTTATAATTATACATTTTTATTCTTCCTCTAGACTGTTAGAGGCTGGTCGAATACATGCATGCAGTATGTACTCTCAGTACTCATACTATTTAGTATTATGTAGAATGTACTGTATACAGTGCTCTGTATACTAGGGCTCATGCATGAATGTAGTATCGGATGAACTACTGCATTTGACAATGTGCAGGATAGAGCAGAGCTCACAGCGTGGGACACTGTATCTGACAAAGCAATGCACTCAACCTGACCTTCCGCTTGCACGGGGATGAATGAACCAGAAGTAAATCCATGTGCAATTTTATCTGTTTTGATTTTTAACTGTACTTTATAAGAGTACAGTACAGCTTCCCTAAAGTCTGACTAAAATAATACAATTCTGAATATACTCAATTTACTCTGCAAGATCTGCTCTATCCTGAATATATATATATACACACACATGCACAAAAAATATCCAACATCTTTACAATATTTTTTAAAAATAATGTTAAAAGAAATGTTGACATGCACAGTTGAATCTGCACATTCTTGCAAAGTGTTTTCTTCAATCATAAATTCATAAATAGGCAATTCATTTATTAAATATTGTGATATAAATAAGGTATCATTCAGATACTGTTATAAGTTTTATTAATAATTTGAATGTTTTTATATATTTTCATTTTAGTCTTAATTCTAAAGTTTTAGTAATTTTGTTGTGTTTTTGTAATTTGTATTATTATTATTTTTTAAATGTGTATATAGTTTGTATTAATGTTTTATTTCAGCATTAGCTATTTGAGCACATCAAGTTAAAGTAAAATAAAATGTTGCATTAGCAAGAAGCTGTATTTTTTTATATTTTATTTTATTTCTAGTAACAACATTTTTTATGGTTTTGGCTTTAGTTTAATTAACTATAATAACCATGATTAGTAGTATTATCTAATATATTTGGAATCATGCTTGCATGTATTTTATACAAAACATTGAATTAATAAATAATAATAATGCTAATAATACTAATACTACTACTAAAAATAAAATGTAAATAAAAATAAATTAAATACATTATTTACAGCAGTTATACGAATCATCATACCAATTTCTTTCGATTTTAATTAAATTCAACTTCAGAACTGAAATTTAACAGACATGCTGAAAGTATTTGCATTGCTGTTGGTGCTTTGTAGCTTTTTTATTTATTCTAAAGTGTGATCCTAGATGAATAATTAATTCATAAGTAATGATGAAACGTGACATGTTTCAGTTAAATGAGACAACTGACAAGGTTTTCAATCATTCTTCAACTGCTGCTATAATTCGGTTGGCCTCATCTATAAACATTGACATCTCAAGTGCTGAAGGACTTTCACCAAATAGACCGCTGACACAGACTTGAGCATCTCAAACTCCCCGTACTGCTCTCAGGTATATCTTCAGGGGCCAATGATTCACATTACTTTCTCCAGTGCCTGATTTTTCAAGTGACCCATTACACTGTGGCAATGGAAAATCTGAAATATGGGAATCCCTGCAAAGAGTTAGATAATCAAGAGCATCATTCAACATCAAGTCACACGAAGGAGAAACACTAAAACTATGTGGACACCTGAACACTACATTCATATGTGACTCTGGAGCATTTGAAAATATATGGAGTTAGCCCTCCTTTTGCAGCTATAACAGCTTCCACTCTTCTGGGAAGGCTTTACACTTGATGTTGTAACATGGCTGCAGGGGTTTTCTCCCATTCAGACATACGAGGTCAGGCAGTCAGCATTCCAATTCATCCCAAAGGTGGTTCAGGTCTGGGCTTTATGCAGGGCAGTCAAGTTTTTTCACACCAGGCTAAGTAAATCATTTCTTTATGCACCTCGGGAGACTGTGAAGCTGAAACAAAAAAGGTACGACCAATGTTTGATAATGAGATTGCATGGCTATATGCTTGATTTTTTTTTGCAATAGCAAACCCTTTATTTATAACAGGATGTCTAAAAACTTTTGGCCATGAATGCACATGTACAGCCCCCAAAATCACACCACACATAAAACCAGTGATACAGTTATGTTAATTAAAAATAAATAATTAAATAATGTGCCACTCAGACTCTCTCCTCTAATGAAAGTAACCACACTCTTTCCAGCTGCATTACAATTCTGCTTAAGTGCCACTTGGCTGACCTTGATCCAGTACCACGCAACGCCTGATCTCATCAGATCTTCACGGCTCTAGCAGACCCAGAGAGATGACCTCAAAATCAAGAGGCAGAATTATTGATATCGACAAAGCCAGGTTTATTCTCAACGTCTGACAGGAGGAGGAGATTAGAACCTCATGTCAGTGCTCGGGGTCAGGGGCAGGGTGCATATATGGAGGTAAAGATAGCAGGATATTATGATTAGCATCAACCAAAAGACAAAGATGTTAATTTCAGATGAATAAAAGATACGTTCCATCAACATTTTTTATTTGCTTAAAATGTACTCGCTCTCAGGCCACCCAAGCTGTATATGAGTTTCTTTCTTCATCAGAACAGATTGGCATTACATCACTTACCACTCACAATGGATCATCTGCAGTGAATGGATGTCATCAGAATCAGAATCCAAACAGCTAATAAAAACATCACAATAATCCACAAGTAATCTACACCACTCCAGTCCATCAATTAACATCTTATAAGGTATCTTACAAATACATCAATAAGGTTTTAATTTTAAACCATCACTTCAAGCCAAAATACCAATCCATAATGCTTTTCCAATGAAAAAGTCCATCCCCTGTTGTCCTCTCATCAAAATCCAATGATATATTTGTTTAAAACTGTTTTGGACTGTTCTCACTTCTAAACGGTGCTTAATCTGTGGATGTTTCTCTCCTGATTCAGATGACTTTTCTCACTGGAGAAAGCAATATAATGAAGAGGGCTCATGTTTAGCTGGAAGCAACGTTTTAAAGTTAAATACATCTTGATGGATTTGTTTATTACAAACATGCAGCTTTTGGATTAATTACATTACTTTTGGATTATTGAGATGTTTTCCTCAGCTGTTTGAACTTTCATTCTGACGGCACCCATTCACTGCAGTGTGATGTAATGCTAAATTTCTCCAAGTGTGCTGATGAAACAAACTCATCTACATATTGGATGGCTTGACTGAGTAAATTCTCATTTCTGGCTTTAAGATTTGTATAAACGGGTAAATACAGCTACATCAAATATAAAACAACTTTCTATATAAGTGACTCAATATACAGTACAACATTCATCTTTTATCCTGTATATTGATTTTATGTTTTTTATATTTAGTTTTTTTTATTTCACTCATGAGCGTTCACAGATGTACTGACAGACACAAACAAACAGTAAAAGGCAGCTTGTTAGGTTTTGTTGGTCAAGTGTTATCACTATTAGTGTCTATTGTTCAGCTCTTATTTTGGCCGATTGAACATCGGAATATTTAAAAAGTGACATACAGTAATCAGATGGCAGTCAGCATTGGTCTGTGTCTATCAGTGCAGCATGAATTGGCCTTAACACTGACAACAGGTGAATAAAACAGACTCTCCCAGTTGCCTTCAGCATGAGTTGTTGGCACAGCAGGGTGCATGTTTATTTGTTTCCAATGATGTCTTTAACCTGCTGTAATCTTAATGCTATTTAAATTACAATATACTGCTCTCATTTTAAAAGGTTTTAGCTGCTGGTGCACATTGGCCAATTTAAGACAGTCTTCTACTCACTGCTTCAGACACCACGCTGTGTCAATTGCGGCTTTAATTTTTAACTAGAGATGGATTTCTTTTTATGCTGTTGAACTTGCTGTTGAACCTCGCGGCTTTTAAAGAGGTTTTATATAAATGCACAATTTTGATACTTAAGACACTTTTTTTGACTGTTATCACATGTTGCCTGTGGAATTGACTTGTCTTGTATTTAATTTGCCTTTGTGTCTGTGCTTAGCATAATTCTTCTTTTAATCTTATAAAATAAGTTGGGATCTTAGAGGGACAGTTCATCCAAAAAGGATGAACAATTCTGTCAGTATTTACTCACCATTATGTAATTCCAAAGCTGTATGACTATGTTTCTTCGAAGGAAAAGAAAATATGATATTTTGAATATTTTTTCCCCAATAAAGACCAGCAACATTGGATCCCATAGAATAAAATGTTCTGGGGGAAAAAAATCTAAATATTTTTTATGCTTCACAGAGAAAGTATGTCAGGTTTGGAACTATCCCTGTAATTGGAACTGATGCTCCTGCTCTAGGATATGTCAAATAAACTTAATACTTCAATTTCTCATTCTACCATTTGAATCAGGTATTTCTAAAGGATTTCATGCACAATTTTTACACTATCTCACATCATCATTTAAAATCGTATTAGACATGGTCGTGCCAATGTCAAAGGAATGATTCATTCTTTGGAATATTGAGAACAAAGAAAGCAGACATTCAGAAAAGTGCAGATGGCACATCTGACAATATCTCCATTCCATCAGCCAGAGTATTTCCTCAGACGAGTGACAGAAGGAGAGAAACCTTCTCCAAGTCCTAAGAGATGAGACCACTGAGTCAAACAAGACAGTGGGAATATCTAGAGACAACTGATTCAGGCTGTCGGATTGTTAAGTTAGAAGTACTTGGCATCTAAACACATCCCCTATGGGAGAAAAGCTGTTCAAGAAACCCATCAAAAGTGAAATCAGAACACTAATGGCCGAGGACTGCTATATGAATCCGCAAAATAGCCTTAGATCTAAGATACACTGTATGCAATAAAATATTGCTTAAGTGCTCTCTGACCACAATTACATCTGGAGAGATTTCATTAAACTACATGCTTTACATGCATCCAGGGGTGAGCTAAAATGTAATTGAATAAATGCATAAATTAAACACAAATGTATACGTAGGTTCATAAACACGACACATGCATTATTATCATTTGAATACAAATCTGTTATACATTTTGCAGAACACGTAATACATTTCAGGTTACAGTAAGTCTAAGCAGGGCTCTTAATCAATAAAAAAATATTGATTATTGTATTCTATCTGCAATAGTTGTAAAATATTGGCCTACTGTAGAATTTTGATGCTCTTTCAAGGTCATGATTGGTTTGTTTTTTCAACCCTTTTAAAAAAAATAATTAACTGCACCAACATGATAAATTGAAAGTCTTGAATATAATATTCTATGATTCACTTACATAATTTAATACAGTAATAGCAATAGATATGCTAATAGTGAATAAATGCAATTTTATTAGCAGCCTCTTGAATTCTTCTGCAAATGCTTTTAGCAATACATTTAAGCACTGTCATATTTACTAAATATATAATGGAAAACGTAATAGTGCGATAGTTTGTGACCTTAAATACATCTCCTATTTGAGTGGTTATGTTCATTCCATTATAGTAATTATTTAATTATGTACGAGCAGTGACTGGCTCCTTGAAGATAATGTTAATTAGCATTATTGTTATGTGCTGAAAGGAACAATGTCTAATATGTAGCAGTAAGTTTCACCGTTGCTGTGTGATTATGGAAATTACAACAAAGAAAAACATTAAACCTGAGGCATATAAAAATGCAGCTTTGATGTGACTCCCAAATGTGAAAACTCACGAGTTCCAAGCATGTGATTTAAAGAGCATACTCAAACAAAAATCCCAGAAAAGAGCTGCTGCTGTCATTTATTTATAACACATACAATCGGCATATAGGAAACACAGAACTGAGTTCTGATCTTTATGATTTTATTACTTATGAACACATCTTCTGAATACAAACTTGGGTGTTTCTTCAACTATGGCACTTTAATTTCCCAGGGGTTGATTTTTTATTAAAACATGTTTCAACTTATTTTTATTTATTTATTTTTTGCAACTTTTAAAATGGCAAAAATCTGATTAAATGGCTCACGAAAAAATTAGAAAATTCAAAATCACTGTAAGAAATTGTACATGAATACGTTTGTTCATTTAAATTCAAACTATAAGAATATTACAGATGCTAATAGATTAGGTAATATAATAATTTCTTAAAGTGCACTGCCAATATTATAATCATTTCCTCAATCAGTATATTTTGTCTTAAATCTTAAGAAACAATTTACTAAGCAAAACTGCACAAGACATAAACATTTTCTTTTTAGAGAATGTCTTGAATTAAGTTTATGTTCCACCGATTATTGACAAATTGCAAATAACACAATTTTGTGAGGTTAATGCTTACAACAAGAAAAACTGACAAATTGTTAATATCATCACAAATTGGCTTTTCAAGCTAATTGATCTTATTTTGAGATTGTTTACATATTTTAAAACTGCAACAAATACTAGGAAAATTATCTTTCTTGGTGTAAAAAAAACAACATAATTCTCACCTCACTAGAATTGGCACCAAGCTATTGTTCCTGATATTCTGTGGAGCAGCTGCAGTCAAAACATGAATACCGCTGCAGCCCAACCTGGCCACTGGTCTTCCATTCTGGAGAAAAACATGGAGGAACCGGTCTCCGAAATTCTGCTCCCGGGCTGAAAGGACAGAGGAGATATTAAGAAATGAGAAATCTTTCACTCAAAGCTTATCGTAATGAGATTTGAAGATGACCTGTTTTAATTTGTGACTAGAAACCCTGTTCCTGTACTGAATCTCTAGCTTCTGTTCAGTCAGTTAAATGTTGGCTCTTTGAGTACATTCAACCGTAATATATCTCTGTTTCTTTTAAATTAATTTCAATAGTGCTCATAACCAAATTCTAACTCAAAGAAACTTTTCATAAAGGACCTACACTGCCATCACATCCTTCAAAGACATTTCACAACAACAAATGCAGTTTGGCATTTCAGTGGTGACATTTGATTTCTTTTGAAATATTGTTTTTGCCTGGTCCCAATATGAAATGTTAAAGTTTCTTTTTAATTACTTGTGAAAATTTTACAATTTACTGATGTACATATTATGCAAACGAAAGTGACTTTGTGAGTGACTCACTGAATCACTTATTCACCTGATTCGTTCAAACACACTGATTCATCCTGGAACGAACCAAGTGCTTAAGAATGAATCATTTACTCAACAGTTCATTCAAGAACAAAACAATTGATTGGTTTAATGAGTAAGTCAACGTATCAATCACTTAACCGATTTGATTAAAATGCTGATTCATTCAAGAACAAAATAACTGACTGGTTTTATGAGAGAGTAAATGAATCAGTCACTCAGGAACGAAATACTACTGTTGCTTACAGACTTCGTTTAATACTATATTTGTTTGCATAACAAAAAAACACAAAGAAAGTCATAATAATGTGCCTAAAATGTAAGTTCCTTAATATTAACTTTGCCAGACCAATTTCATTACCTTGTTTTTGTTTTTTTTGTAAACCTGCCACATCTGCTATCAATAAGTGGTGAGAACAAATCATGGTGCATAAACACATCATGGTTTACAGCGTACAGAAGCACAAGGTATCACAACTACATCAATAACCGACTATTGTATTCCCGCTTGAGTAGTCGCACAACAATATTGTGGAGCTTCCTGCTTACTGTGGCATATCTGGCAACAACCCCAGTGATTGCAGATGCACTTGGCACCTACTGCATCAGCTACAGTTGTAGTTCTTCGTCTTTTTTATGTTAAGGGGATGGTGTGTAGGAAAATGACAAATTACTCCTTATTGTCCCAATGGCCCTGCTACCCTGTACTGGGTCTAACGGTGCGTGCATTCTCTTGTCAGTACCTGTCACCTGTTATATTCACAATCCCTCTTGTCAGCTGATGACTGAAGCCCAGCGGGAGTCTCACATGGTGCTCGCGGGAAGGTTTGGTTTTGAAGGGAGTGAACAGGATGAGATGCAGGTGTAACTCTGAGCATTTTTCTGCATTCTGAGGCATGTCTTCTGATCAGCTTCCTTTGATCTCTAGAGTTCTATATTTTCTTACATTCAGACAAGAGAGCTTCAGCTGGGCTGCACACCTTCACATCTGAGCATTATCATCCCCCAGCGGGAAAACGCTCGAACCCCAAAAGCTAATTTAGTGACAGGCGAAATACAGTATATATACTTTTTAAAATGAAGAATGAACCTAAGTTTTATGGAAGTTTCATAAAAGGTTAGAGATAAAAATAAAATTATGTTTAAGACATTTTTGTTTTATAATTTTACTAATCAAATAAGAATTTGTTACACAAAGTACACATATTTCTAATGTAATAAAGAATTAACAATTTTGTATGGAACTTTTGGATTGGAAAATGAAAATTATTAAAAGTTCACTTACAGAAAAATGTTAATCACATTCTATTTTTTTAAAGATAACATAAGTAAAATGAAGATAAAATATTCTGTATTGTTTGAAGATCACTATTCAAATAATAATCAAATAATGTTACTCATCACATTTGAAAATGTTCAAAATATTCTAGGTTACCATTCCAATAATATAATTTGTGACATTGACCATGTAATTTTTTCAAATCTAATTAATTAATCTAATAAAAATTAAATATTAATTTTACATTAGAATGAGAAAAAAGCAAAATACAAGCACGTTTACTAGTTGTCTTAGACTACTGGACCCCACTGTAAGAATTGAAATTATCAGGATAAAATTGACATTGATCAAGTCCACTCGCCACAGAAAAATAAATAAGTTATTAATCATATTCACGCTGGGTTGGGAGAGCATTCTAATTAAATCAGTCAGATTCCCTCCTCTAAAAATTGACGAATGTGTCACAAGCCGAACGACAGAGCGAACCCAAATGCTTGCTCCCTGTCTTTTTTTACATGGCTAATCTATAAAAGGAATTTCATGAGGACTCTGACAGGCTGAGACATGAGATAAACACTGTCATATTGGCCGTGTCAGGTGAGCTGCATATTGTGACGAGCGTCCCGGTATCTCATCAGCGTCGCCCTGAAACGGAGGCAGAACACCTGCACTTCCTCGTTACCGGCTGATCGGTCCCAGCTGCAGCTCGTCAGCCGCAGGGTTATAAGCCCAGCAGATCTCTCCACTGAGAGTTCGACCTCCTGAAAGACTGCAGCTAATCTCTCTCTCTCATCCCCCTTGTAGATAGCAGCGTGTGACCAGACAGCCGCCATCGAGCACGAGCACGGGCACCCTGCACAAGGACCAAGAAGAGAGCACAGACTGCACCAGCGCACTTTCTACACCTGTTTGTCACCTTCTTACCTTTTTGAGCACCAAAAATCCACCCTCCCGGGCATTTATTGGAACAGTCCTTGTCGTGTGATTCTTCACCCCGTGACAAGTGGTGGAGAATGCGGCATGTCAGTGAAGAATCACCGACAAGCAACATCACATTCTTTGACTGTTCTCATCCCGTTTCCTGATTATTTGTTTTCCCCTCCTCTGTCACAGGTGCGCGCTCCTCCCTTCACGATAGGAGGAACTCCTAAAGCATCTCACCGAGGTCAGCATCCGCCAGCAACAGATAGTGGAACACCTGGCCACTCGCAAGGACGGACTGAGCAGGAGCTCGCAGCTCTCCATGCCACCGCCGCCCCACGCGTTCCGCAACCAGATGCCCGGGCACAAGCAACCAAGCTGCTCCCGAAAATGACCCCTCATGACGACGTGGAAGCATTCCTGCAGGTGTTCGAGAACACAGCAACCCTGGAGGGGTGGCCTCCGGGTGACTGGGCACGGGCGCTGGCCCCCTACTGACCGGTGAAGCTCAGCAAGCGTACTTTGCTCTCCCCGCCGCTACCGCTGCCCAGTACATGGAAGTAAAACAGGAAATTCTAGCCCGGCTGGGCTTATCCTCTATCTGCGCGGCTCAGCAGTTTCACGAGTGGGAGTACAAGCCTCGACTGCCCCGCCGTGCTCAAGCTGCCGAGCTCACGCGGCTCTCGCGCACCACTGGTTGCTGGACGGATCCCCCTCGGCCGCCCAGGTAGCGGAGCGCGTGGTCATCGACATCTCCTCCGGGCCTCTTCCCCGCTCCCATCGGCAGGCGTCGGCATGAGAAATCCGACCACGACGCTCGAGCTCGTGGGGCCATAGAACTGGCGGATGCGGCCCAACAACGGGACGCTGGGAGAGAGCGCCACCGTTTCCCCGGAGGGTGGGCCAGGAGCGACGCGCGCCGGAGGGCATCCCGCGACACCAAAGCAGGCCGGCGGTCCCCTCCCCGCGGGATGAGCCCATGCCAACGGACCGCCAACACACTCCTACTCGAACCTGGCTGGCAGGCTGCATCGTGCACCAGACCTTCCCGCGGGGCCCTGAAGCGGAGGTAAAGGTTAACGGGAAACCGTTCCGGGCCATTCTGGATTCTGGCAGCAACCGTCAGCCTGGTCCAGTCTCACGTCCTGGCCCCTCGCACTGAATACAAGTCGTTCCTGCCGATCACCTGTGTCCATGGAGACACTCGGCACGTCCAGCCCGCCGAGTGACCATCGCCGGCCGCTCCAGGATCCTGGCCAGTGGAGGTAGGAGTGATGAAAAGACCTCCCGGTTCCGGTGTTGATCGCCCGAGACTGGCCCGGGTTTGACCGCCTCCTAGCATCTCTCACCCAGCCTGCCAACCCGGGAGGGGCCGCCATAAACGGGCGCCCACCAAGCGGCATCATCAACGGCCCGTCCTTCTGGCATCGGATAGCGGGAGAGAGGGTGAGTCCCCCCCTCTCAAAATCCTAATCTTTTCCTTGATGTGTTCCAGCAGGTGACGGGGGGGGCTCATTTGGACGGGAACAACGGGAGGACGACCGCTGAAGCATTGTTGGGCCCAGGTTGGATCCTGGACGGAAAGAAGTTCAGCCAGGGCCCCATCCTCTCCCGCATTTTGTGGTTCAGAAGGCCTGCTATACTGTGTCGCGCAGCGGAGGGGGAGAAAAATCACTGCTGGTGGTGCCCCCGTACGAAGACGGAGACCGTGCTGGAGTTGCACACTCACACCCCATGGCGGGACATCTCGGACCGGCCAACACGGTCCAACGGATTCGGGACCGTTTCACTGGCCGGAATGGACGCCGAGGTGAAACTTTTCTGCCAGGCCTGCCCCACCTGCCAGTAACGTCACCTAGGAAGCCTCCCCCCAGCCCGCTGATACCGCTACCCATCATCGAGGTGCCCTTCGAGCGCATCGGATGGACCTTGTGGGGCCGTTGCCTAAGTCTGCCCGGGGACATGAACACATCCTGTGATCGTCGACTATGCCACCCGGTACCCAGAGGCGATCCCCCTGCGGAAGGCCACAGCAAAAACCATCGCTCAGGAGCTCTTCCTGCTGTCTAGCCGAGTCGGCCTCCCAGCGGAGATCCTGACCGATCAGGGAACTCCCTTTATGTCCCGGCTAATGGCTGACCTCTGCCGGCTGCTGAGGGTGAAGCAGTTGAGGACCACGGTCTACCACCCACAAGCGATGGTCTGGTTGAACGTTTTAACCAGACTTTGAAGCAGATGCTAAGACGGGTCGTGGCTGAAGACAAGCGTGACTGGGACCTCATGATCCCCTACGTCCTCTTCGCATCCGTGAGGTTCCCCAAGCCTCAACTGGCTTCACCCCATTCGAGCTCCTATTTGGTCGACAACCACGGGGCCTCCTGGATGTGGCGAAGGAAGCCTGGAGCAGCAGCCGGCAGTCCATCGTTCGGTCATCGAACACGTAAGGGAAATGAGGGAAAGGATCGACCGGTCATGCCATTAGTCCGGGAACACCTGGGCAAAGCGCAGCAGGCTCAACAGCGCCACTATAACCGGGCGACCCAGCCACGGGATTCCATCCCGGCGATCGTGTCATGGTCCTAGTCCCCACGGCGGCATGCAAATTCCTTGCTACCTGGCAAGGGCCGTACACAGTGCTGGAGAAGATCGGGCCAGTGACTTATCGAGTCCGCCAACCAGGCCGGCGAAAAATGGAGCAGCTGTACCACATCAACTTGCTGAAAAAGTGGGTTGGGACTAGGGACCAGCTCGTCGCCCTCGCCTCTACAGAACCCGTGGTGGTAGACACCAATCCCCACCTCTCGGCCGCCCAGAAGGGAGAGCTGCAGCACCTGATCGGTCAGTTCTCTGATGTTTCTCTCCTCTTCCCGGGCAGACCAACGTCATCCAGCATGATATCCAGACGCCTCCCGGAGTCATCGTCAGGCAACGCCCTATCGGGTCCCTGAGGCTCGTCGGCGAGCTATCGAGGAGGAAATACACCAGATGCTGAAGTTAGGGTGATCGAGCCTTCACGCAGCCCATGGTCCAGTCCGATCGTCCTGGTCCCAAAACCGGATGGCACCCTCCGTTTCTGCAACGACTATCGCCGCCTGAATGAAGTCTCCCAGTTTGATGGCTACCCCATGCCGCGGGTGGACGAGCTTCTGGATCGGTTGGGAAGGGCCCGTACATCTCAACGCTGGACCTCACAAAGGGTTATTGGCAGGTACCCCTTTCAGAAAGTGCCAAACCCAAAACTGCTTTTTCCACCCCTAGTGCCACTGGCAGTACCGACCCTTCCCTTCGGCCTCCATGGGGCACCCGCCACGTTCCAGCGTATGATGGACATCCTCTTACGGCCCCACCAAGCGTATGCTGCGGCCTACCTGACGACGTGGTGGTCCACTCCGTATCATGGGAGGATCATCTGGAGAAATTGCGGAGGGTGCTTTCCGAGCTCCGGAGGGCTGGACTCACCGCCAACCCCGGCAAGTGCCATCTTGCACTCTCAGAGGCAAAGTATCTGGGTTCCAAGTAGCCGAGGACTGATTCGCCCACAGGAGAAAAAGGTGGAAGCCGTGCGCTCCGCGCCGAGACCGACGACGAAGACCGGTACGAGCCTTCTTGGGTTTGCGGGTATTATCGCTGCTTCATCCCTAACTTCTCCTCCTTAGCCGCCTCCCTGACAGATCTGACCAGGAAGGGGCAGCCGGAGAAGGTACAGTGGTCATCACTTCGGAGGAGGCCTTCCAAAGGATCAAGGAAGCCCTCACGTCCGAGCCCGTCCTCCGAGCCCCAGATTTTAGCTGCCACTTCCTGCTGCAGACGGATGCCTCCGACACGGGACTGGAGCCGTCCTGTCACAGGTGCAAGAAGGGGAGGAGCATCCCGTCCTGTAATCAGCAGGAAGCTGACCCCAGCCGAGAGAAACTACGCCGCTGTGGAAAGGGAAGCTCTAGCCGTCAAGTGGGCGTCCCTGGAGCTGCGCTACTATCTCCTTGGCCGAAAGTTCACCCTGGTCACCGACCACGCGCCCCTCCAGTGGATGGCCCGCGCCAAAGACACCAATGCCAGGGTGACTCGTTGGTTCCTCGCACTCCAGGACTTCCACTTCGTTGTGCGTCACCGCGCAGGGGCCGCGCACAGCCAACGCTGACGGTCTCTCTCGGATCTGGGCAGCTTTTGCAGGTCTGTCAGGGGTCACTCCCCACCCACCCCCTATTAATCCCCTACTGTCTCATGCTTCCAACAGACCAGGACGAAGCTTAGGGGGGGGGAGTGTGACGAGCGTCCCGGTATCTCATCAGCGTCGCCCTGGAAACGGAGGCAGAACACCTGCACTTCCTCGTTACCGGCTGATCGGTCCCAGCTGCAGCTCGTCAGCCGCAGGGTTATAAGCCCAGCAGATCTCTCCACTGGAGAGTTCGACCTCCTGAAAGACTGCAGCTAATCTCTCTCTCTCATCCCCCTTGTAGATAGCAGCGTGTGACCAGACAGCCGCCATCGAGCACGAGCACGGGCACCCTGCACAAGGACCAAGGAAGAGAGCACAGACTGCACCAGCGCACTTCTACACCTTTTGTCACTTCTTACCTTTTTGAGCACCAATAAATCCACCCTCCGGGCATTTATTGGAACAGTCCTTGTCGTGTGATTCTTCACCCCGTGAGCTGCATATGCACGGCTAATCTGACAGGGTGGAAGTCAAATTAATTTTCTAACTTGACATCAAGAGCAATCTCATTCAAAGATGACAGTCCATCCAGCCCTCTGCCTTTAGTGCCAACAATTTATAGACATGACTCATCTCCCTATCAGGTTATTTAAATGTCAGGTGATTGCCAAGACCACTGCTACTGGTGTAATATGGACTGAATTTTTTAGTCATCTGAAATAAGCTTGAAGCTTTTGAACAATGTTGACTGCAAATGTGACAATAAAACAATAACTGATAAAGCACTTTACACTCAAACAGTGGCAATATTTCAAACCTCTTATGAGTCGGCATTAGCTCAATATTCAGACAAACATAATCACACCACAACAGATATATTATAAGAACCACAAGATGAGCCCTGCCCATAATTACTGACATCATCACATGCATTTGCATAGGGGTAAAAACTTATCGCTGATGACTAATTTTATTATAAAGAAAAAAATTATACAAACTCCTTTTAAAACCAAAAATACTGATCTGTAATATTATGTTATGTTGCGACTCTATTAAAAGTTTATATTAAAATTAGAAAAATGCATTTTGTACTTATTTTCTCATACATTTGGACCCCACGTTAAAGGCCCGTTCACACCAAGCATGATAACTATAAAGATAACGATAAATATATAGTTCTAAAAAACGTTCTCAATATTGAAGAATAGCAGAGTCCACACCACAACTATAACAATATGGCACAGAGAAATTATATTGTTGGAATCACTTTCAGAACATTTTTTTCCAGCTGATGAACATTGACAGCCAATCAGAATCCATCCTGCGATAACGAGCTCAAGAATTTAAAGCATTCGCTTAGGAATAAACAGACGATATCATCTAATATTGTTATAATAATATACTAATATGGACGCTAATATCGTTATCTATATAGTTATCGTTCTTGGTGTGAACGGGGCTTTAGAATTAAAATTATTTGGATAAAAATAAAAGTGACCAAAAGTTCAACAGACTCAGCATGTTACTAATAACCATATTAGAAAATTAAGTTATGTAAAATGAAGAGGAAATATTCTAGCTTACTATTCAAATGATACTTTGTGACATTGAGCATGCAAACTTTTCTGTCTAATCTAATCAATAAATATTAAAGAATTATAGTATTTTTTCTATATTTTATATAAGCTTGCTGAAGTATGGGCGCACAGGATTTTTAATCAATCTGTTTGGAAACAAATGTGTGTTTACAAGGTACCAGATTGACAACAAGTGCTTCTGGACATATGGTTAACATGTATAGCCAATTATTACGTCAATCAGTTGATTAAAAAACCTGAACTCTCGAGTACAACAGAGATTTGTCAGCAAGGAGACGTTTAATAAAACAAAACAGACCATTTATATTCCTGTTTTCCAATAACGATACTGCTTTAAATTTTAATACATTATAATTCATGTAAATTTAATTCACTCATTTACAGGTAAAGATCCCCAAATACTCATTCATTTGGAGCTCGGCCCAGTCAAGGGACCATATTTGTTAAGGACAAAGTAGAGCATCATCCAGCAGGGTTTGCCAATTAGCTAATGGGATCAGCCATCATAAGTTTAAATTCAGCCCATAGCACATTTCCTGGTGTGATTGATTTCACCTAGAGACATTTGCTATGTCATTAACATGTCCTGAGAGAGGACTTCATTACTGGATAAAGAGGTACAGTCGATGGTCTGGCGTTTTAATTTAGCACTGAGGCTTACAGTTATATTCAGTCTCATAACTCAGTGTGTGTAATCTGCAGCCTGTGATGCTGGGAAGCCAATTATTCATTAACACACACAGATAGAGAGTGAGTTATCGAGTCAAACTTTCCGCATCGTTTGGATGTGATTGCTATTCAATAGATACGTGAGGAGCGAACAGCGAATATATCATGAATGTCATGTCAAAATTCATCACTTACCTCTCAAATCAAACTGACAATATTATTTTTACATATGATATGTGTATTTATATACAGCTGTTCACCCTAATCTGGAGCGCGAAACAAGCAGGTAGCCATAGAAACATATCATTTATGACTAATATGTCACTGGTTTGAAATTAGCAGAGCTAATGAAGTCTGTGTGCAAGTTTTCAGCTAGAAATGTTTGAAGACCTAACGAGGTTACCATGGGTAAACTGTATTTGATATATTTCTGAAGCAAAATGAAAAAGAAAGTCTAAAAAAATAGAAGCATCTCATCTGCAAGAATATAAACAAAAAGCGTTACACAAACTATTTTTACTCGGCTTTAGGGTACATTAAAATATTCAGTAGCTGTACTTGCTATTAATATATAAACTGCAATTCAAACGTTTTTTTTAAAGAAATTAATACTTTTATTTAGCAAGGATGCATTCATTGTGTCAGTAAAATGACATGTATAAACATGTATATTTCTGAAGGATCATGTGACACTGAAGACTGAAGTAATGGCTGCTGAAAATTCAGCTTTGCCATCAGAGAAATAAATTACATTTAAAATATATTAAAATAGAAAACGGTTATTTTCAATTATAATACTTCACAACATTTACAGTATACATATATATTTTAAGAGACTTTAAAAAACATGAAACATTACCAACTTTTTAACAGTAGTGTATTATATGATAAAATATTTGTGATTTACATGTTCACAAAAATTACATTTTGTAAGAATACTAAACATTTGAATGGCCATTAATAATAAAAGGTAATTTTTGCTCCATAATAGTATATTTACAGCTGCAGGGGTTAACTGGGCTATGTTAACCAGCCAAACCCACAACCCCTCGGTTGAACACAGATAGTATTAGGCTGCATTTTAATAGACAAAAATTAGTATGCGCCCCTGTGTGCAAGGTGAGTCATCTATATATTGGTTGGTTTCCCAGAAGAGAAAGTCAATTTTAAATGTGTACATATCCTAAAAATCATTTTAGCATATGATGAGCTCAAAGCTACTGTTCCAGACAAGCACTAAAAGCCACAAAACTCCAAATTTTGAATTCATGGGGTCTTTGGGAGCTGAATTCTCCAGTGGCTCTCAGATACTCACAGTAGAGAATAGTACCATGGGGTGTCGTGCTCTTCATCGTCAAATACATGGTCCTCCTGTCCTCAGAGGAATGGCTTGTAAAGTGCACGTCTGACTGAAACAGGGATGTCAGAGACGGCAACTCCAGGAAAGAGGTTCCATCAAATCGAGGGAAAAAGACTGTTGCATCTGAAAAAAAGAGACAAATAACAATTCTGTTGGTAAAAGGTACATTTGACAGTTCAAAACATCTGTCCTTTACTTAGTTTTGTAACAGAACATTTGTAAAATAGTAAAACAATTGAAAGAAAACTTTTTGATTCGAAAATATTTTAAAATATTATTAATTCCTGTGATGGCAAAGCTGAATTTTCAGCATCATTAATCCAGTCTTCAGTGTCACATGATCCTTCAGAAATCATTTTAATATGCTGATTAACTGCTCAAGAAACATTTTTATTATTATCAGCGATGAAAATGGCTTGTTTTTGCTCCCTAATATTTTTTGAAAACTGTATATATATATATATATATACACACATTTATAATGGTACAAAATACTTTGTATTTGCTTTTCCCCCTTCTATTTCCCATATCTTTTAGAACTGTTCTATTGATCAAAGATAAATATTAAATATAAATATATTTTTTAAAATATTAATATTTTTTTTCTTTCAAAAAAACATTTTTAATAATAATTATTATTAATAACTGAGCAGCAATATTCTTAACTTAAATTAAGCAAAAAAAAAATCTGAATATTAGAATGATTTCTGAGGTACTATTTGGCACTTAAACTAAAATAATGGCTCATCACATGATTAAAATACATTTTATAATAAAATAGAAAACATTCATTTTAAATTGCAATAATAGTTAAAAATATTAGTCGTTTTACTGTATTTTAACAAATTCACCATAAATTAACAAATTAGTTTTATAGCATTCATGTTTTTTTAGTCATCTGATTTTTCATCATAAAATAGTAAAATGCATAAGTTATAGTTTATTTGACTGCAACATTATGACTTTTGATTGTTTACTAGTATAACCTCCTAGCTGAATGCACAGTCAAGAGCAGTAATGTCTGCCAGACTCTGATAAGTAGCCTACACGCAAAGGCAGGAGGATCCTGTCAGGACGTGTTCTGGAGCAATGTTATCTCCCACAGGGTGACAGACGACAGTGACTTTAGGGGAAGAGGAAGGTGAGTGTTGTGTGGTCAGGACCTCTCTGCCGCGGTAATGATCTGTTAGCTTTTACACAGAAGGCACTGTATGCAGCACGACACTGTCAAGGGATATGTGACAAGACTTCAACGTGGCCTGTCCGCGGTGAACGTGTGTCAGGGTGTTGCTCCAACAGCGGTCTATATACCACACATTAAGGTTGATTCAGCAAGAGGCAGGATGCAGTTCTCAGGGAGGCCAGGAAAGACAACTTACTGTACATGATTTCTGCAATGACACTGAAATACATCTAACTATCCAACACAAGGGACCAGTTTTGATTTTAACACTAGTAGAGACATTTTAAAGCTGATGTATATTTTAAGCTGTCATTTTGGAGAATAGTTCAGCATTCCAGCATTAGGCTGATGATGCACGGGACAACTTTGGGCAATGTTGCCGTCAAACGGGAACCAGGTGAGATAGAACTTTGTTACCCATTCTTAATTGTAACGTGCACAAGAAACCGCAAAAAAAAAAAAAGAGTTTCCCTGTGTATCATAGCCTTAGATGATACACAGGGAACAGCCACAGCCACAGCCATATAGACCAGTTGCACACTGGAGCTAAGCAGGGTTGAGCCTCGTCAGTACCTGGATGGGAGACCTCCTGGGAAAACTAGGTTGCTGCTGGAAGAGGTGTTAGTGAGACCAGCAGGGGGTGCTCACCCTGCTGGTCTGTGTGGGTCCTAACGCCCCAGTGTAGTGACAGGGGACACTATACTGTAAAAAGCACCGTCCTTCGGATGAGATGTTAAACCAAGGTCCTGACTCTCTGTGGTCATTAAAAATTCCATGGCACTTCTCGTAAGGATTAGGGATGTAACCCCGGTGTCCTGGCCAAATTCCCTCCACTGGCCCTTGTCAATCATGGCCTCTTAATCATCCCCCCCACATTATTGTAAAGCGCTTTGGGTGTACAGCAATACACAATATAGCGCTATATAAATACATCATTCATTCATTCATTAGAGAAATGTAGCATGTATAAAACTGGAAATAAATAAATAAAAATAAATAAATGAAATATGATTTATCCTAAGAGCCTTCTGAAAACAAGCAATAATACTACTAATAAATATTAATTACGTAACTTCCTATTTTGTATGTACATTTTTGCAAATGTTTTATTTACAACACTATTTTATACATTATTATTATTAAATGGTATTTATTTATTCATTTATTTTTTGTAATATATATATATATATATATATATATATACATAATATTATTGAATTAAAAATTTTTTCCCACATCAATCTGCTAATTTTTCTATTTACAACACTATTGACAAATTAAAACATCATAATCATGCAATACCTCCATGTATGAAGTTTTTATATAAGACTGTTAAAAATAAAAAAAAAATTATATTAGCATTTTCTATATGTCGTTATTGTATCTTATCTATAAACAATATAAAATATTTGGGATTCATCTCATTATATCTGACCAATGTTTAAAAAGCTGAATTAAACAGTAAAAATGTTCGCATTTGGTAAAATGTTTTTATTTATTCAATATATTAATATTAACATTCCCCAGACCCCGGTTGAAAAATCCCTGTTTTATAACAGACATATTAAATCAGATTATGTTTCTTTGCTCCCTATATGCGGCCTGGTCTGCTTGTTGTTGCAGATGTAGAGCTTCAGATAATGATCCATTATGATCAGTGTGATAAAGTGTTTGGGTCTAAAATTGTGTCTAGCTACTTGTTACAGATGCTGGTGCAGATGCAGACCATGCATCCTGAAAATAATGACAGTGAGAGACAGAACATCGTCCCAAATATCTTGTGAAAAATTAATGGGTCTTTTGACTTTTTGGATCTGCATTTATGTGACACTGTGCTGCCTTTGTTATTAAACCATAGACTCAGTCTCACATACTTTTTCTTAAAAAAACAACAACAACACTCTCTTCTATCTTGCTTAAATATGAGTAATGATAAATGTACCATATCTACATAACACAATACTGTAGCAGAATTTGCCTTTTTCATTTCAGATACGTGTCTATAATCAGATTTTCAGGATGGACAGTAAATCTGTTTAGTAGAACCAGGAGAATCTGTCACACTTGTGTACCAGGATTAATCTTGCCATTCGCCCTAGAGAATATTACTATTCCACTCCTCGCATCAAGCACCAACAGTGACTAATCGTTGTGCCAAGCGGCAAAGTTTTATTTGACTCAGACTAAAGGAAGAGAGGCTCCTCTGTCAAATCCCTAGGCTTGTTATAATAATTCTCATCGAAAACTTTGTTAGCACGTAAACAGCCCTAAGACTCCACCCTCTCCGGCACCCAGAAGGGCCGTCAACACCGAACAGAGTTTGAGGCTCAGAAAGCGGCCAAGCAAATCGAGCGATTCCCAACGCTCCACGCAGATTGGACTGCAGTCAGAGCGAAGGAGCCTTTCAAACGGCCTCCTGATTCCTCTAACTCAGCAGAAAATAGTGCACACTCTCAGGGCTGCTGTTTAAGGGGGAGTTTTACGAGGCTGATGAACCGTGAGATAAGCACAGATACTGTCTTGATGGATAGATGAAGGGAAAGAAAAGCAAACGACTGGCTGAAAGAGGTGACTGTGCCTTTTTCTTGGACATTACAGACAACTTTGATGCAGCAAACAGTAGATACTATGCAATCAGCAGTGACAAAGGCTATTGGATTTACAATGTTCCTTTGCATGCACTGTAAAAAAAAAAAAAAAAGTTGTAAATAAAACAGATTATGTATGCTTTTCGAGAAAATACTATTTCAGTCTTTCTACTTGAAGATTTCATGTTTTATTGTTCACATTCTTGCCACTGTCATCTTTGGCTTGCTTAGCTGGGTGGGGTTCAAAATACTTTTTCATCAATTTGATGGCACTGACATATTAGATGAGAATAAAATGTGAACTGAGCTGAATGATGACACTTTTGTAGAGCTGCTTTCTAGATTAATCAAATTGGTTCATCACTGTTGAATTCTGCAACATCGACCCTGATACTGACCTGAATTATTTCATAACTGATGCACTTTGGACAGTTATTGAACTAAACTGAATCAACACTGAACTGACTTGAATAACGACATTATTGTCTTTTTAGGGCTGCTTTACAGTTGAATTGAATTTTACCTGAATCAAGTTTGTTCATAACTGACAAATTTTGCCAAATCATCACTGTCACTGACCTGCATTTAATCAACACTGAACTGACTCAAGCTGAATAACAACACTGTTGTCTTTCCACAGCTGCTTTACAGCTGAATTGAATTTTAACAAAACTTGAATAATGATACTATTTTCTTCTGTAGAGCTGCTATAGCTGAATCGAATTTGTTCACAATTGACAAATCTCGCAATTTTGACACTTACTAACTGGAACTGAATCAACACTAAACTGACTGGAGCTGAATCATGACACCATTGTCTTCTGTAAAGCTGATTATTGCTAAATTGAACTTGTGTCATAATTGAAAACCTTTATGCAGTTATTGAACCAAACTGAATCAACACTGAACTGACTGGAGCTAAATAACGACACAGTTATCTTGTTATTTGTATTTGCCACATATTTGATAAAGCTTTAATGATTGATTCTGTTAGTTTCAGTTTGATACTGCAAAGCTGCTTTGAAACAATATCTATTGTATAGTAGGGGTGGGAATCTTTAGTCACCTCACGATCCGATCCGATTACGATTCTGGGAGTCACGATCCGATTCCAGAACGATTCTTCATCTACTTTTTCCCCCTTATTAATTAATTAGATTACTGACTTGAGATTCTTAAAATACTTACATTTACATATCCTTACATCAGTAATTAAGTACTTTTTAAAATAATTACAAATGTAAAACATTAATTTAAACACTTGTATGTTAAGAATTTTTAAATTAATATAACTTCAAAACAAACAAGCAAGTACCAAATAATAAAAAGGAGCATAGAAACATATAACAAACAACAAACAAAAAAGTGCTTTCAGTATTTAAGATTATCTGAACGTTTGTGAGTGATTTTTCTTCATCTTTACTGTTGTTTTTTACCATGACATCATAGACAGCGGGAGATCTATTAAGCTGCAATCACTCACGGATGTCTTTTGAAATACAAGAAGTAATTTGGTTTGTCCTGTCCGTTTAATCCCTTAAGACATAACTGGCAGTGTTTACATAAATTTTGCACAAGTACATTAAACCACTCTTAGACGAAATCGATTCTGAAATTCTCAGAATCGATCCAGAATCATTGGAGAGAGATTCGCGATGCATCGATGGATACATTTTTTCTCCCACCCCTATTGTGCTGTGTGAGCTACTGAAATGAGCCACACTGTGAAACAGCCAATCAGAGCAGAGCTCAACCTTGAGCCTCACTGTGAAACAGCCAATCAGAGCAGAGCTCAACATTATAATTCATGACCCTTCCCAATAAGGTAATAACAGACCATTTCATTCTAGGGACAAATCCTAGGGTTTTAAATGGACACGTAAAACCGTTTCTGGAGATTGTTTGCCCTTACCTAAGCCACATTCCTTCCATGTATATATATCAGAGAACAATTAAAAAAAAATATCAATGACTTCTATGGCACCTTTAATTCAATGTGTTCAATTCAATTTAAAAGCAATTTCTAAATGTAAGTTGTTTCTACACCAATTTTTGTCAGTATACATGCATGTTATGCGGTCATTGAAAAAAAAAAAATCTGCACAACTTTACTTGTAAGCTCAGAGGAATTATTTAATACAGTGTCTGCTTGATTATGTGATATTTCCCATGAGGGAACTACAAATGAGTCAGCCCTGAATATAGCAACCCTCTTGCTTTGCATAGTGCCCAGAGGGACAAATAACATTTCAGTGAATTACTTAATTATCTGCAAATTAGCACTTTGAGAACAAATGGCAGAGGTGCAGAGAAAAGGGCGTAAGAGCACGGAAGTGCTGAGTGAGTTATTGAGAGAGGTCACCGGTTGCCTTCCTGCTTTTTATAGGGCTGTAGACTCATCATGAACAGTGTGTTTCATCAATAAATGCCTGAATAAACAAAGCAGTCGCTGCAAAAAGCCTGATCAAGAAACAGGTAAATTGACAAAGTGATGGACAGCTGTATTTGCTCTCTGAAACATAGTGTGCACCAAATGCACAGCGGAGAGATCTTTTCTCCTTTAGGGACTCGTATGTCAAGATTATGCCCCAAAATAAGCCTGAAAGCAAGCCGAGCAGTTTTATATGGAGGAAACCATCTTGTATATATACTAATGCCCTGACACCAAACCCTGTCTGTATTATTACTCTTGAGGTGTAAGGCACATGTGCATCCGTAGCTCCCAAAGGAGGGCAGGATCTGACCAAGCTGTGAAAAATGCTGAGAGGCAAAAAAGTCATTTCATCTTGATGACAACTTGTCATTAGGAACATTGCTGACATCACATTTTTTTGACTTTTCAAATTTCACTTGTATATGTGTGGGTATTGTATTTTTCTCTCCAAATTTTTGACTGTAATGTAGGACTGCGAGTACAGCATTTGCATAAACTGGTAAAACTTTTACAGTAAGGTTCAGTTTGTTAACATTAGTTTATGCACTGGATATCATAAGCTCTTTAATTTATTTAAGCATTTATTAATCTAGGTTAATGTTAATTTATGCTATTGTTTATTGCTAATTCATATTTGTTAATAATATATGTTCAACAAATTTGAGGTCATTATGTTAAAAAATGTATTGCATTTATTTAAAGATGCATTACATTAATCAAATGTGGCAGTAAAACATTTATAATGTTACAAATGTATAAAGTCAAATTAATGCTATCCTTTTCAACTTAAAAAATAGTGTGTGTGTGTGTGTGTGTGTGTGTGTGTGTGTGGTGTGTGTGGGGGGGTGGTATGGGTGGTTGGGCTTTGGGGGCTCACTGGTTCTTTCAGTGAGTGGGTTGATGGAAGTAAAAAATAAACCAAACAATATTTAAAAAAAAATTCATCAATAATCAAAGCTAGCGTGTCGATTTATTAAATAGAATGATTTCATGACAAATCATGATTTGGCAAAATAAGTTCAAATTTCATTGGACAATATGTGAAGTGGAGCGGTTATTTTCCATTCTTATTCATAAATCGATTGAAAATTACATGGGACAGACGAGCTTATTTGTGAAGCGATCTGGATCTGCGGTTTGTCTCATTTTATAAATCAAATTACATCGCTGAGAAAACGTATGCTGAATGATTACAAAAGCACTGCACAAAACCGTGCAGCACCAAAAGTCGCAATAATGTTAATCAGTAGGCTATTCAATTCACTTATATTTATGTACGATATACACCGTTTACTATTTGATGAAACTATCATAGTTAATGAAGCCCAAGTGCCACCTACAGGCCTATTATGTGAAGTGTAGGCTGGCGAAAGGGTGACGTGAAAGGACTTTATTATATTACCATTTTTGATAATTATGCAGCATTATGCCTTATGCTCATCAAGCCTGCATTTATTTGATCAAAAATACAGAAAACTGTAGCCTAATATTGTGAAATATTATTACAATTTAAAATAATGTTTTCCTATTTTTAATATACATTTATACTATTTTAATAAAATATAATTTATTTTGATTCAAAGCTGAATTTTTCAGCATCATTACTCCATTCTTCAATGCATGGTCCTTCAGAAATCATTCTAATATGCTGATTTATTATCAGTGTTGGAAACAGTTGTGCTGCTTATTTATTTATCCTATTTATTTATTGGAACCTGTGATACTTTTTTGAGGTTCATTGATAAATAAAAAGGTTAAAGAACAGCATTTATTTAAAATAGAGATGTTTTCTAACAATATCTTCAATGTTTCTATCAATTTAACAAATCCTTGCTGAATAAAACTAATTTCTATAAAAAAATATAATACTGACCTCAAGCGTTTGAACGGTAGTGTAGGCTATTTTTACAAAAGTTATATTTTAAATAAATGCTGTTCTTATTTAACTTTTTATTCATCAAAGAATCCTGAAAAAGTATCACAGGTTTTCAACATTGCTAATAAATCTGCATTGCATAAAATGCATTAAGTAAATAAAGTAAATTAATAAAGTATATTAAAATGTTGATCAAATAAATGCAGGCTTGATGACTATAAGTGACTTCTTGCAAAAAATATAAAATAGTAATGTATCCAATGTTTTGACCTATAATTTTTTCCCCCTCATATTGTCCCTTTTTCACATTTGAGCCCCTGCCCCTGAGGAACTCTCTGCACGTCCCTGCACATGAATAAATTAAGATTTATAAAAAAAAACAAATCTGTTCTTTTCAACTTAAATTCATCACAAAATCATGAAAAAGCATCAAACGAAACAAACAAACAAGCAAAAATAAACACACAAATAAATAAATAAATTAACTAAGCACCACAATTGTCTTCGAAAAAGATTTTTCAAGAATCATGAGACACTAAAGACTGGAATAATGGCTGCTGAAAATTAAGCGTTGCCTTCAAAGGAATAAGTATACATTAAAGCATATCCAATTAGAAAAAATAATAATTATAATAATATGCCACAATGATTCAATTAATTCAGCCTTTCTGAGCATAAGTGTCTTCTTTCAAAACCCCAAGTTTTTGCTCAGAGTTTCCACAACCTGAGACAGTAATAATTTAGATGCTTTGCAATATTAAAACATTACAAAAGAGCTCCTCATCCACCAAGCACCGATACGAGCAGCAAGGAAACACTGCAGTGGATTGAACACACTCACTTCACACTCAGGTTGTACAAGTCCCACCAGAGAGACATCACAGAGGAACAAAAATTACATAAAAATACACACACAAAACTCTTTTGGCCCCTCTGTAATTAATGTACAGTAGAAAGAGACTATAATGGTATACCTCAGATGGTCTCAGACAGATGGTCTCAGACATGGAAGTACATCTTTAATTTAGTGGTCACTGCCTCACTCAAAAAGCATAATTTCAAGTCATTTTAAATTCATTTTGATTTAGAAATAAAATAAAAAGTGATGCTGAAAGGGCAGTTTTTTTTTGTAATTATTCAGACTATTTCCATCAGTTATCCTGTATACATGTATTGCACTTTACAAGAAAAAAATATATATATTTCAGCCTGTCTACTTCAAAATGTCATGTTTAATTAAATGTGTTAGTTGCTGTTTCCAGACTGGTATATCATCTCTGAGGCCAGTTGTCCTCTAATTTGTCATGTGACATTGAAGAGATTCAGTGTGACCCTATTGCTCCCTTTCCATTATGAAGTCACAGACACCCTCTCATCTTCCTCACCCCTTCACCCTCAGGATGCTTTCCCGCTGCTTTGCTGTGACATGTTTGCTGATGCTAGCTGGTCAACGAACAGTAATTATCAGAAGACTAAATTATAGTGACAAGAAGGCCAGTTCATCTAGTGCTGATGGTGAAGCCTCTTGCTAACCTATGACCTTATAAGATTTTATAAGGTTATAAAAGACAATTTTCTTCATTTTTTCATCTTAGAACTTTAGGAACATGCTGTCTTCTACACTAGTCATAGTTTTAATCATGCTTTAGAATATTATTTAACCACTATTACTGTTGCTATGCTATCCATTTAATTTATCCTAATGATTGACCATGAAGCCTGTTGTTGCCTGCCCCCCCCCCCCCCCCCCAAGTTCTTGATCTGTCTTACCAAACTTTGAACAACCATTTGATAGCCATATGAGGCTGACATGGTCAAAAGTAAAAAAAGCAAAGCAAAAAATACAGCTTTGAAACTAAAAAGCTCTGCTGCCTGGGAAAAAATAAATAAATAACAGAAATCAGAAAAAAGGAGAAAGCTTCTTTCAACTGCTGTCAAATGTACTTAGCAACCAGCATTCACAATGAAGAGGAAGAAATAACAGGAACTAGTCGAAAACTGCTTTCCAGCAGAATTAGAATTTGTCTAATTAACTTGTTGTTTATGGAAAAATTTTTTTCATAAATTATTCCAAAAGCAGTTGCACTGATTGCCTTAAGTTCTCACTTTCAATGAAATAAATATAAATAAATGCAAAGATGCCTTCAGATATGTGCTTGCTTTTATATATATGGCTATCTCTATACATATTATCAGATTTAATGTGCAACTTTCTATGTGGAGAGTATAAAACAGAGTCTAAAAGAGAAACAGAAGCTTCTAAAAATGTGGCAATTTTATTTTTACTTTTAAAAAACATTTTCAACAAATGGTATGCAAAAGGAGGTGCTTAACCTTCATAAATGTTGAAAATAAATGTTATATGATATATATATATATATATATATATATATATCAGTCGTGTCCAAAAATATCGGCACCCTTGGCAAATGTGACCAAAGAAGGCTGTGAAAATTAATCTGCATTGTTAATCCTTTTGATCTTTTATTAAAAACATTCACAAAAATCTAACCTTTCATTGGATAATAAGAATTTAAAATGGGGGGAAATATCATTATGAAATAAATGTTTTTCTCTAATACACATTGGTCACAATTAACGGTACCCTTTTATTCAAAGTATACTTTTTGAAACCTCCATTTGCCAGTTTAACTGCTCTATATTTTCTCCTATAATGCCTGATTTCATGTTCATAATCACCTGGAGTGCTCAAAATTGTGAATATGAATTGGAATATATATACTTCCGAGATTTTTTACTTATAAGAATTTCTAGGGGTGCCAATAATTGTGTCCAACGTGTATTTGAGAAAAACATTGATTTCATAATGATATTTTCCCCCATTTTAAATTCTTATTATGCAATGAAAGGTTAGATTTTTGAGAATTGTTAAAAATAAAAGATCAAAAGGATTAACAATGCAGATTAATTTTCACAGCCTTCTTCGATCATATTTACCAAAGGTGCCGATATTTTTGGCCATGACTATATATATAACTTTTTTTATAGTATACATTCATTTTTCAAACGTTTACATATATGTAATTTTCCACTCTTATTTTTTTCTCCAGATTTGCAAATTTAGGATGCCAAACAACGCTAATGTGTGTTTCAATAAATATTCAATAGACAAATGAAATAGCCAACATTTTATGAAAGCAAAAAAATAAATATAAATATATATATAATTATATACACATATACATATATATACACACACATGTAATAATAAATAATATATACATAATAATAATGTATATAGTTTGAGTGCAAATTAGCTACTTTTCATGCTAGCCCACTTTTATGTTAGATAATAGTGCTCACAGTAAAACTTTTGTGCCTCTAAAGCTTTTTTAGAAAGTCATTTTTTAGTATATTCGTAAGAAACGCCAAGTATTTAACAGTAGTAAACAAATGTGAAAATACTGACAGCTTCATCTGAAAAGGTCTTTTTTCTTCTCATACAGGAACTGAACTGATCTGCTCACAAAAACATCAATCAATGTCTGCACGGCACAAAAATAGAAACTTGAGAGAAGAATAAATTATTTTTAATTAATTTGAAGCCAGGCATCTCACCGCCAGAGCATCTGAATGTTACATCAATAGAGACAGATGAACTTGTAGCTCAGCAAATTAGTTCTTTACCTGAGCATTAGCTTATTGATACAGGGCAAAACATGGTCAGTCAGCAGAAGCTGGAGAAAAATACAATAAAAAGGCAATTAGCACTTCAGAGGAGCACATTTCAATGAATACTCCACTGCTGGAAGTGCATAAAAATTCTGTTTTCCCAGACAAGGTGGTGATTTTGATAAAAGGAATGTCCGTTGTCAGTTCAGAGGTGACTAAATTGTTAAAGTGTGAAATATTCTGCCATGGCAGTTCAGTACAGTACGTTGAGTGTCAGTCAATATCAATTGGGTTCACTGTGTAAAAGACTTTCCACTCACCAGAATTTAATATCATTCATGTCTTATCCTGGCATGAGGCAGAGGAGGTAAAATGAATCCGAAGAACACAGGTGACAGGGTCACCATGAGCAGATAGAGGGATTTATGACATTACACCTTACTTATATGGACCTTACTTACTTGCATCACAAAGGATTTAAAGTGATCCCTGGTCCAACAACAGGGCAAAGATTACATTTTAGTTTGAGAAAATGTGCCGTGCCTCTGTAGTCAAAACGTTTGGTGGGAGATCATTGCCTGCTTTTGGAGGTGAGCTACTACGTATCATTACAACATCAACCGAAAAGTTTTGTTTTAAAGCTCCACACCATACTTGACTGCTCATTAGACTTAAATTAAGGGATACGGCTTAGTTCAGTAATTCCGTAGGGAACATTTTCAGCTGTGATGTGGAGGGAACTGGAGGTCTCACCTTGTTCACACCGGTGTCCTGTGAAGTGCAGAGGACAGTCACAGAAGAAAGATGAAGCTCCGCTGGGCAGAGAGATGGGCCGACAGGATCCGCCGTTGAGACAGAACCCCTGCGAACACACAGGTGAAGGCTGGGTGGGCGGGATACGCCCATCAGGAGGGGTTTCGTCTGTGGAGTTTGCTGGTGGGTCCCGATGCCAGGGAGGACTACAGTACAACATATGAGCAAATGAAAAGGCGAGAATTAAATGCTGCAATACACTACCACGGGGCATATTTACTAATCAGTAATCACTTATATTTATTTCAGAGCACAAAAACATGCGTTTAATTCACTAAGTACAAGCAATCAAGTTAAACCAGGCAAATTATTCACAATTACGCACTTATTCATGAAACTACGTGATATCTGAATCTAATCAGATCCATTTACTGTAAAAAAGCAAGCCGTAAATGAAATGTCATCTAAAAGATTTGTTTATGGGTTGTGTGGGATTCATAATTTAATTGAGAATGCCTTTTAAACTCCAAATCAATTTCTGAATTTGATTTGAGGCAGCAAAGAGGATACAAAATTGCAGTTCAAATTTGAATGTAAGAACACAGAATTAAAATGAATGTAAAATTGAAAGGAATTCATGTAACCGCAATTTGTTAGTAGAAAAGCAAAGTTTTATCAAAATAAACCTTGTTGATGGACAGATAGATATCTGCAAATGCTGGGTTTAGACTGTAAACCGGTTTGAATTATGCACATGGTATGAATTTTTTTAAAAACGGCATATTGTAAACTGGTACAAGTGGCTAAGCAATGTAGACAGCATTATGAATTGAGAGGAGATGCATACTACTAACTGCATACTACTAAACTCTTAATAACACAAAAACAATTTTTTAACCGGGCAAATATACTAACTGCAAACTTCCTTTAACAGAAGCCAGAGATGCTGAACACAATTAACACAACTGTTTCACGCATTCTTAAGGCCCGTTCACACCAAGCATGAGAACTATAAAGATAATGATACAGTTCTAAAAATCGTTCTCAATATTAAAGAATAGCAGAATCCACACCACAACTATAACGATATGGCACAGAGAAACGACATCGTTGAAATCACTTTCAGAACAATTTTTTTCCAGCTGATGAACGATACAAACATTGACATCCAATCAGAGAATCCATCCTGCTATAATGAGCTCCAGAATTAAGAAATTAAAATGATCCAGAATTTAAATCAGCAGATGAATGTGCACTTAGAATAAACAGACTATATGTGACCCTGGACCACAAAACCATTCTAAAGTCGCTGGGGTATATTTGTAGCAATAGACAAAAATACATTGTATGGGTCAAAATTATCGATTTTTAAAAAAATCATTAGGATATTAAGTAGAGATCATGTTCCATGAATATATTTTGTAAATTTATTACCGTAAATATATCAAAACTTAATTTTTTATTAGTAATATGCATTGCCAAGAACTTAATTTGGACAACTATAAAGGCGATTTTCTCAATATTTCAATTTTTTTTGCACCCTCAGATTCCAGATTTTCAAATAGTTGTATCTCGGCCAAATATTGTCCGATCCTAACAAACCATACATCAATGGCTTATTTATTCAGCTTTCAAATTATGTAGAAATCTCAAATTCGAAAAATTGACACTTAAGACTGGTTTTGTGGTCTAAGGTCACATATAGTTTGTTGATGTGGACGCTAATATCGTTATCTTTACAGTAATCTTTATAGTTATCATTCTTGGTGTGAACGGGGCTTTATTCGAATAAAGGCATAGTCAGGGAAAAACCGTGAAACCACCAGAATCGTAAAAAAAAAACCTTGATACAGATTTTTGGTCAAATCACCCAGCACTAATATCTATAGTCTATAATAGATAGTCAGACAGAACGAAAGACGGATGGACAGGCATTTGTGTTTCCTCCACACTCTAGCATTCAGAAATGACCCACAACATCAGGAATTCCAGATTGACAGAAGTTTGTGGACATTTATCTGATTTACATAATTCCTTTAGTGAATCGGGAGTGCTAAAATATTGCAGAATGTGCATGCAAATAAGCAGCACTATAAGTGGGTGACATTTATTCTTAGTGAGTTCCCCCTAGTGTTTTAATCAGAGTGGCAAAGGATATATAGAGCAACCTCCTCCACAATCCTTTATCTTATAATTACATGCAACACAGACAAGCCCCATTTGTAAAATTAAAACCATACTCACATGCACATTAAAAATCCATATTAATTATCCTGTTCAACTCAAAATTGGATGTGCATCAGTATGGACATAATGACCTAAATCCTGAAAATCAATTCAGATCTATGTGCTGTTATTTTATGGGAAATAGCTGTTCCAACATTCTGCTAAACATCTCATTTTGTGTCAGGCAGATGAAAGAATGAATGGCTATGGCTTCATGAGTGTAAGTAAATCCTGACAATGTAAAATGTATGTCAATATTCATCAAAACGAGTCCTGATAAATACAATGTAAAATTTATGTCTGAATAAATATCAAAACGCAACACTTTTGTTTTTGCCTGATTTTTCATGAACAAAATTATAAACGCAACACTTTTGTTTTTGCTCCCATTTTTCATGAGTGAACTCAAAGATTTCTCTCAAATATTGACTTTTTCTATGTACAAAAAGGCCTATTTCTCTCGAATATTGTTCAGATAATCAAATCTGTTATAATCCAATTATTGTGTTAGTGAGTACTTCTCCTTTGCCGAGATAATCCATTGTTGATAATCCAATTATTGTGGCCAGCCTAAGGCACACCTGTGCAATAATCATGCTGTCTAATCAGCATCTTGATATGCCAGTGGAGGTGGATGGATTATCTCGGCAAAGGAGAAGTCTCACTAACACAGATTTAGACAGATTTGTGAACAATATTTGAGAGACAACATAGAAAAGTCTTTAGATCTTTGAGTTCAGATCGTGAAAAATGTGCATTTGCAAAAACAAAAGTGTTGCGTTTATAATTTTGTTCAGTGTATATTGGCCAGTTTCTCCGACTCATCTTGCCCCCATGATTTATGACTGGACAAGCAATATAATGCACCTTATCATGTGAAACTACCTTAATTATCATAACTAACCAAATAAGGCATGGTAGAGAAAGAAGCTTTCAAAATTTCAAAATACACAGTTATGCCTACACATCAATCCCTTCTCCAATTAGTAACCACAAAATCAGCTCATAAAACAACCATGATATAGCATTCTAATAGCCCTGATTAATGTTTCTGTTTAAATCATGTGAGACTATGCCATGTAAGATGCCACAAACTAATTTGGAAACCCCATCTCTCCAGTACACTGCAATTCCAGACAGATGACAGAATAGAATAAATTATAAAGGATGACAACCTAGAGAGAGTGGAAATATTCCTCATTTCAATATTAAATAGTCTATGTGGTTACCAATTTCAGGTTCTGTTCAAGACGCATTTCCTGCTGCTTTGTAAAACTGGTCTTTTTATAGAAATAGCCAAAAAGCCAATTAGTGCTTGCATTTTCTTTGGAACAATAATACACGATGTGTGAAGCCAAACACTTAAAAATCCCCAGAATCTCACTCTTGATGAGCAATCTGCACACAGCATGAACGTACAGCACCTGTGCACTCAAGTGACGTGCTAAATTATAGATGTTGTGCTTGAGAGACAGCTAAGAAGAGTGGCAAATAGCACATCCAATAGCCATGAGACAAGAAGGAAAACTACAACTTTTATGGAAGAAACATTGAGTGAAAAATTAGCTTTACTATTTTGTTTAGTATTTAACTACACTGTAGGGTGTTATGACCAAATAATTCCATGTAGCAACTACTTCAAGAGGCAAAATCTTAAAATATATATTTTCAAATTCATAACTAACAGATTATATAATTTATCATTTAATCATAGCAATATTTCTCTGCCTGACAATGAGGATTTTTGAATGAATGAATCTTGAATAGGGTAATGGCACATAGAAAAATGTATGTTTTATATATTTATTTTTAATTAGTCCTAAACATTTTGAATGTATTGTAACAGAGCGTAAATGCAAGGTTTAATATTTCTCTATAAAACTGAAACTTACCTGGATTGGATTTAAAATCATTAAAATATCTGAGGTACCAATTGAGACATTTATCAATTTTAAAAACATTCAAAATTAAGTCAACATTAAAGGCAACTTTACATTAAATACAAAAAAAGAATGACAATTTTACATTTCATTTATTTTAATGCAGCATGAACACTTTTTAAGAAGTTTTAGTTTAAATGTTTTTGAAAAAAGTGCAATAATTTGGTTAAAATACAGTAAAAACGTACTAAATATTACTTACTAAATATAAATATTACTACAATTCAGAATAACAGTTTTCTATTTTAATATATTTTAAAATAATTTTTCAACAGCCAATACAAATCAGAGAATAATACATTTTTTAACAAACTGATTCTTTAATATGAATCGTTTAAAATGAATTTAGACTTCCAAACACTACCCAAAAACTGCATTGATTCCTGATGGAAAATCAGGTTCAATTACCTGCAGTTGTCAACATCGTTCCTGGCAATGGCATGGTTCACACGGATTCTTCTGAGCTTATTAATTTCGATTATTTCAATGCAGCCGGTGTAGTTGTGGAAAGGCTCAGCTTCCTGAGGGAACACAGAACAACAACAAAGTCTCAAGCAGTTTCTTCAGAGGAAAACAGAAAAACATCTCAGGCCTAAGGGTGAAAATGAAAAATGGCTACAAAGCAGCTATTCTGGGAGAAGAAAGTGCCGTACAACAAAGAGGTTGCATTTTAAGGCACAGTTCACACAAAAATAAAAATTCTGTCATTATTTACTAATTTATGTCTTTCAAAAAACCTGTAGTATTTCTCCTTGAAACATAAAAGTAGATATGTTGTTGAATTGTTATAGAAATCTTTCCATACAACAATTTATAGTGGCCAAAGGCTCTCAAGGACAAAACACACATCAACAAAATTAGTTCACATGACTTGTGCACTACATTATACTGTAAGTCTTGACATAATGCAACAGCTTTGGGTGATGATAATACTTACATTTTAATTATTCACAGATTCAGTTTTCACTTTTGCTTTTGAGCAGGCCTTGGTAATTATAAGCTGTTGTTGTATGGCAAGAGCTGCATACTAACTCTTCAAATATCTCACCTTTCGTGGTACATACAATTTTTTAATAGCATACAAGTCTGGAATGACATGAGTGAGTAAATATTGAAATAACTATCCATTTAAAATTGATACACAAAGGAACATTCATATGCATTAATATGATGAGACTTTTGCTTTTACAAACATACATTTATAAATGAAACAAATGCTACTGAATGTTTTTAAAGGCAATCAAGATTCTTCACATAAGACAGAATTGGCTCATACAATACCAGCAGGAGAAACTGTATTGATGAATATATATATATATATATATATATACCATATATATTTCTATTTCATTAGCAGTTCTGTGAAAAGAGAAAAAAGCATGTGGATCCAATCTTTGTTGTGTGGAGTCTAGACGAATACATCTCAACCTCTCCTTTTTCTTCTCCTAACAGTATCTCAAGTGCCCGTGACCTGCTTCTAGCTGCCTGAAGGAAAACGAAAGGTGTGCCTGCTAGTTTCTCAGAGCTTTATCACTGTCAATATGTAGACCTTGACAGTTCTTTGAAGCCCTCTGAACCAGTTTTTAGTAACCTGAAAATTACTGGAAAATTCATGTCCATTTTAATCCAATTTAAGTTGGAGTTGTCTCTGCGGTAAGTGGTCAGGTCATTGTGTAACATGACAAAGGCAAGCCATCCATCTTTCCTTGTTTCCACATTATAATCAGAATTCCCAGTTGACTTGATGATAACTTAAAATGTAGCATTATAATGACTTATTTGGAGTGAACTAGAGATAATTCAAATATCCAAGATGCTAATTAAGACAACTTTACATTTCAACGTTTTTTTATTGTATCACACACTACTGTTCAAAGGATTGGGGTATCCTCACACAAAATAACCTCACACATAAGTAACTCTTACTTTATAAGGTGGAACCCGAAGAGGAAGTCCTCCTATGAAGAGACGGTCAGTTCTCTGTAAACTCACGGCTGGTGTGTAATTGCTCGGAATACTTCTGACAGTCCCAAAGCCTATAACAGTGACTTCGGCTGCACACGGAGAAAGATATTGTCTGTGGCAAACAAAAACAATATAACAAACAGCGTGATATGCATGTGGACAAAATGTTCTCTGTCTTGTTATAAATCAACATTTCAGGTCCCCGTTTCCTTTGCATCTCTTCACCTAATGGCTGTTAATGCACTCAATTAATGATCTTTAGTATTAATAACACAGGCATCTTTTAAGGCAATTCAGTTTATGTTAATAAGACACATTTACTATGCATAAAGGAGAACACAATTACTTTAAAAGCTAAGCACTGCTAATGCCCGCTTTATCTGCTATTTTCCTCTTTTTTAATATTCAGACCGAAAACAGGTTATGCTGAATGACTCCTAATGACTTTGTTGTTTCCATGGATACGTGAGATACAGGAAGGCATTGAGAAAGAAAAATGGTCCACAGTGAATTCATTAGCCAGTACAGCATTTAAAATATCATGGTTATCATGGGTTTCAACTAGAACAGTCTCAGTGTGATTTAAGGCCATGCCATTTGTACAAATGGTTTAATCTAGTTTTAAATATCAGAATATCATAACATAACTCATCAGATACAGCTTAAAAACAACTGTAAACTGTTTTATTGCCAGTTAAAAGCTAATTAAAATGCATGGCTACAGTAGTGACACAGTAAATCATGACAGAAAAAAACCCACTAAACAAAACAAATGATTTGCTATGCTCAAGGGCGTCTTTCACCTGCGGCTAATTATTTCCCCTCTTCCTTTTAAAGACATCTTATGTGTCTCGGACAGACTGTTCCGGAGATGTACCCAAGCCTTGGGAGATTTCCAAAGCTTATTCCGCCCTTCCAAACAACAGGGGAGGAAAGATAATTACCTCAGTGTGGATTCTGGGATAACTATGTGCAGCTGGAGGATTGTCCTACAGATGCTCAGCTCATAATGACAGTATCCCCCCAGCCTTGATATCCGTCTCCCCCTCTTCTGAGGTTCAGAGAAGCCAATCTTGACTGATTTGTTAAGCCTGTGATTCGCAGGCTGTGGAGTTTTTCTCTTGCTTTGCTCCACACCTCAGGAGGAAAGACCACCAGGCCCTGGACGTCCTCCCTCTGGAGCAGTCGGAAAGACTGTTAATTTAGAAGAGCTCTGCCAGAGCAGCCTGGCATCTCGCCAGAGAGCCACTGGACCCATTGAGTCTCTGAGCAGACAGTTCCCCAGCAGGACACACAGAGAATGCTCCTTTTACTTAGAAATGCTTTACAGGCAACAATAAAGCACAGCACGGTCCTTGAAACTGTTTCACGGTTTCACTCGGTCATGTGAGACATGAATAAGGCAGTAAAACTTAAAGGCGTTGCATTGTACAGTACCTTTTTGTGAAAAAAGATCATTTTGTATTTTTCCCTGTGGTCCACTTATATTGTTTTGTGCACCAAAACTGGGGTTACTAAATTTTACATGACCATTTTCCACCCTCTCTGTGAACCTCAGAATTAAACAGGCTGCTTTTTTTGTGCTCCTGTGCCTTTAAGAATATGATATGCCGCAGTTGGGCACAATTCAGGATTTTTTGCAGTTCATGAGCTTGAATTTGAATCGAATTGGATGTTTATTTAGAATATTAATTGGAATGACAAAAAGAGGAAACACTAAATTACAATTTAAATAAATTCACACAACAGAGAAATCTAATTAGTGCAACAAGTTTTGTAAACAAACTTGATTAAAACTAATGACTAATTAAGCCTATTTATATCATGATATGTAAAATATAATTGTCTTCTCAACTTCATCACATTCAAAACAACAGCCAACAATTTTGTTTTGTCACTCGTTATATATAAAAATAGCAAATATTGTGGGTCGACCCGTAATTCCTGTTATTAATATGCATGTTAACATGAATTTAGTAGGGGGGGAATCACTTTTAAGCCTTTTCTGTTCAAAGTTATATCCAATTTTCAATGTCAATGCAATGCCTAAAAACATTAAATGTCCAAATAAATGAAGAGAACACTTTACAGCATAAATAATACAAATTTTTAAAGCAAAGGACAAATAAGTTGCAAATAATTTTGTGGTTATCAACTTTTATCAATCAATAAATATCGATTGAGCTTACTAAAGCAGGTATATTCCTTTAAATACTAACAGTACGTATGGCAGTGCATATTAAGCCTGGTTAAATGAATAAGACACATGGTTTGGTCTGAAATTCAGTACAAAAAGTGACAACTGTTTAGTGAATTCTCACCTTTATGTTTTCATAGTTCAAGAAACAATATTTTAAAAGATCAAGGAAATTGTGATTTGAATAATACAACCCCTTTAAAGAGATGGTCTTGCTCTTGATGGTCTCTCAGTCGTGTCCCCCCCCATTCAGTCTTGTTTTGACAACTCTCTTTCACACTAAGTCTTTTGCTAGTTGGCACAAAAGTAATGACTGATTTGTGCAGCTGGTGTATCTTGGAAGCTTTTCAAAATCTCCATGAAAAACAGACATAAACAGGCTGATGCACTCAAGATCGGGAGCTGGCTAAAGCGTTCGGATGTGAAGAGGCTGCGCTGTCTCTCAGAGACTCCGAATCTGATCAAATCTTTCAATGACTGTGTGACCGTGCATTTTATTTTCTGCTGAATCGCATGAAAATAAACAAACCTAATGGACCCGTGTGAATTGTGCTTCTGAACATCAAAGACCTTTCAGCAATCATTCAGCTCTCAGTCAAAATGCCCAGGCCTGACAAATCTGGGGTCATACTGCACCCATTTACAGACTTGAACAAATGTAAGTGTAAGAGCTGGACAAAAATACTCCCCATCAAGTAAATAATGAATAATACAATGTGTATATAACCTGTACCGAGGTCTCAGTTAGGATCTCAATGCCAGTTGACTGGCTGCTGTATATCAGTTGTCCTGTTATTGGAAACTTTTTCAGGGGAACACTTTAGTATAGAGACCAACTCTCACAATTAACAAGGTGCTTATTAGCGTGCCTACTATTAACATGCTGTATTGGCAGTTTATTAGTACTTATAAAATATATATTCTGCATGAGCATATTCTACATCCCTAATCATCAATAGCTAATAATAAGCAGCAAATTAAGAGTTTATTGAGGCTAAAAGTCATAGTCAATGGTTTGTTAATAACGAGAATTGGACCTTAAAATAAAGTGTAACCACTTTTTTGTGGAATAAATTAATCATGACTATCAAATGAGCCTTTCTATACTTTCAACTTATGGATGAGCTATAAAAGGCTACCTTTCATTAACGACCAGTTTCACCATCTGTTTCCTGTTAATTAACCTTTTCCATGTCCCTTACACAATTGGTAGACATCTGATTCATTTTAACCGCTATGATCTCAAACAATTCGGATACAGGAGGAGAAATTCACTTACCTCAAAAGCACCACATGCTCATTTCCATCAGCAACCTGCTGTGCTATATTGATCCGCTGAACTTCCTCTTTTTGGTTGCACAAAAAGTCATACTGGAGTGTGTGGGAAAAATATGTATCAGTATTTTCCATCGAAATATTTCTCATGCATATTCTTTGATTTGTAAAGGTAATGAGATGGCTTTGAAAAACAAACAAACAAACAAACAAACAAACAAACAAACAAACAAACAAACACAAATGTATATGCATTTGCAAAATTACCCAAAGCGTTCCATTGGAAATGTAGAGTTTTATGAAGAAGATGCCTTTTTTGGCACTGACCGAATACAGCAGGGTTCCGTACATGGATTCAGTCAGGAATCTCACCGTGACACTGAACACACCATCGACTTCAATGCCTTCAAACTCCAAAAAGGATTTCCCAGAATATCTCCCAAAACTAATATCTGTAAGAGGGAAATGTAGGCAGTTAAACATAGTGCCACAGCTTCACTCAACTTGAATATTATAAAGTCGACACTTGTGTGGATCTTATCTTGAACCAAAATTTGCATAGATATCGAAGGTTTTATTTCATTATGGGGGTTAGTAAACAAAAACATGTTGTTTATAATACCGTTGAATTAGATATATATTTTAAACAGGATTATTTCATCCTGGGTACAAGAAAATGTTGCCTTATTCTACAGTGAAACCTAATGAGAATGAACATCACAGAACCTTTGTCCTCATGTCATTCCAAGTAAAGAGTGGGCAACAGGCCTGGATTAAGAATTCAAAGGCCCCTGGGCACACTGTCTTGTCGGGCCCCCCACACACACATGTGCACAATCAAGATTTTAAAATATAGTGTACTATTTATTGGAAACACCTCTATCTTATACAACATTTACACTGACAGGCTATAGCTGGGATGGGCAGCTTTGATAGTGAGGAGGGCCAGCATTTGTTTTGTTTTTTTATACCAAGGGGCCAGATTACTAATCCATATCTACACACATTTTACACAGTCTTACTCAATTTCCTTTTTATTGAAGGAAATTAAAGTATAATTGATGTAATGTATTTTTTAAGATTGTATTAACGATACAGGTACATCTCAAATAATTAGAATATAATGAAAAAGGTCAATATTTTTTGTCACTCATTTCAGAAAGTGAAACCCTTATATTACATAGATTCATTATATTTTTTCAGAAATATTTCAAGCCTTTATTTCTTGAAATGTTGATGATTATGGCTTAGAGATAATGAAAATTCATTGTCTCAGAAAATTTGAATATTACAGAAGATCAATAAAAAAGGATATTTTAAACAGAAATGTCAGGCTTCTGAAAGGTATGTTCATTTCTATGCACTCAATACTTGGTTGGGCCTCCTTTTGCATGAATTACTGCATCAATGCGGCGTGGCATGGAGGCAATCAGCCTGTGGCACTGCTCAGGTGTAATGGAAGCCCAGGTTGCTTTGATAGCGGCCTTCAGGTCATCTGCATTGTTGGGTCTGGTGTCTTTCATCTTCCTCTTGACAATACCCCATAGATTCTCTCTGGGGTTCAGGTCAGGCGAGTTTGCTGGCCAATCAAGCACAGTAACACCATGGTCATTGAACCAGCTTTTGGTACCTTTGGCAGTGTGGGCAGGTGCCAAGTCCTGCTGGAAAATGAAATCAGCATCTCCATAAAGCTTGTCAGCAGAAGGAAGCATGAAGTGCTCTAAAATTTCCTGGTAGATGGCTGCGTTGACTGTGGACTTCAGAAAACACAGTGGACCAACACCAGCAGATGACATGGCAGCCCAAATCATCACTGACTGTGGAAACTTCACACTGGACTTCAAGCAACATGGATTCTGTGCCTCTCCACTCTTCCTCCAGACTCTGGGATCTTGATTTCCAAATTAAATGCAAAGTTTACTTTCATCTGAAAAGAGGACTTTGGACCACTGAGCAACAGTCCAGTTCTTTTTCTCCTTAGCCCAGGTAAGATGCTTCTGACGATGTTTCTGTTTCAGAAGTGGCTTGGTAGCCCTTTTCCTGAAGATGTCTGAGCGTGGTGACTCTTGATGCACTGACTCCAGCTTCAGTTCACTCCTTGTGAAGCTCTCCCAAGTGTTTGAATCGGCTTTGCTTGACAGTATTCTCAAGCTTGCGGTCATACCTGTTGCTTGTGCACATTTTCCTACCCAATTTCTTCCTTCCAGTCAACTTTGTATTTAATATGCTTTGATACAGCACTCCTTGAACAGCCACTTTACTTTACATGTAATGAATCTAAAATACATGAAAGTTTCACTTTTTGAAATAAGTTACAAGAAAAAATGAACTTTTTCAACAATTCTTTTTTTCAACAATTTTTTAGATGTACTTGTACAACTTGTACAGTTATTCTAGTTCAGAAAGGAAACTTTGTTGTCAAATGACAGCGATATTACCCCAACAAGCCAATGTAAACACAAGCCAATGTAAACATCTAAATTTCATTGTCTGTATATTTGCAACAAACAAATGTACGGGGTCCTATTTTTTTATTAGTGGCAAAACAACTGAGGACAGTTAAAAATGGCTTATTCAAAAATAAATAAATAAATAAATTCCAAATGGTACCATAATATAACTGGGTATCTGCAGGTTAAATTAAATTCAATTTAAGACATTTTTAAGACCTTCAGTTTGCTTTTCAGCCTTTAAACACTTTTTAAGAAAAGGGATGAGTCAAAAAAGTATAAATTATTTTTTTAATTAAAAAATATTATTAATCAATTATAATATTAAATAAAAGAATGTATTATTTGTTTTGATTTTTATAATGCATAGCTTCTTGATGATCTTGTTGATGTTTCGCTTTCGGAAAGGCAGAAAATAGCGGTTACCCCGGTAACCGCAGAACACAAGCAACAGCGCTTGACTTTGTTTGTTTTGTTGACTGCGAATTTCACGTTTGAAATCTGAGGCAAGTGCAACTCTGGCGTCCCCTTTGTTTGTGCTCAGCGGTGTGATGGCGATTTAAATAAAATACAGATTTTCAAACAATCCAAACTTGTATATATAGGTATCCCCTTGAACTGGGTAAAAAGATAATCTGTTTACCATCTTGACTGTTTTCATGGTCAGTTTTTCATTTATTATTTGCTAATGTTAGTGAATGTTTACATTAGAGTTTCTGTACTACTAATGCTATTAATATGGGGAGCAGCTGGAAATAGTGACCTCTCCTGGTTGGAGATAGTATTAACATCTTAAAGTGAAAGCAATCTTTACGTTACTTATTTTTCAAATGTTTTAAAATTGATCATCCGAGTCAAATATGATCCAGCGGCCATACTAAAAGACAGGTGGCCACTAGTTACCATCCCTAGAATATCCACGGCAGTTAATAATAATAACTTCTAATAACTTATAAACTTATAAAATATGGCAGTGCATCAACACGCAGTGCCATCAGGTTGCCAAAAAGAACACAGAATATTTTACGCCCATATTTACATAAGGAGCAGGCGTACTAACCAACTAACATTTTGAAAATATTATATTTTTACATGAAGTCTGAAGTTTAGTCTACGTCAGAACGGCATTATGAACAATTTACACAAAAGTTTTTTCTGCTCATGTTTCATGAATGAGGCCCACAGAGTGAGAGTGATTGTACACAGCTCGGCAAAATGCGGATTCTATCCAGCGTCGATCGCAACAAAAGAGTTTGTTATCCTGACACTCTACTGCCTACACCACTGAAGCCACTCATTTGATTGTGTTTTTTTTTTTATTGAGTGTCAACCAGGTATTGGTGGGTGGAGTTATTGTAAAAAGCGTTTGCCAATAAGTACGCTATTTGCATTTAACGTAAAGACACTCCGAAATGTTCTTTCTTCCCCTCTCTTCGGCCCCAAGTGCGCATGGGCCCCTGCCCAAAATGCCCATTGGATAATCCGGCCCTGGTGGGCAACAACACTTTGTTAATATTCAGCACTGTTTTGTGAAGTAAGCAGCTGTATGAGAATATAAGTCAATAAGAATGGAACATTTGAATACATTCTGAATAAAAATAATGAATAAAATCTGAATATACTGGAAAAACAGGAACTACGAATTAATTCTCAAATGGAAAAGCAATTTTATGACAGTTATTTATAATAATTATAGAATATTTTAACTTTTTTTCTGTGCAAAGTAACATATTTCATTCTGCCACTATCCCTTTTTAATCAGCTTCAGTGGATTAATCTGAAACTCAAGAAAGCACACGAGTAACACATTATGAACACTAAACCATCAAAGAATTGATACTCTCCACATTAAATTCCCCACAGTGAGCCAATATTTCTAAATTAAGATAATATTGTTCTACCAATTGTGAATATTACAAGGTTACAAAGGATCACAGTGCTCTTAAAACTATGAATATGTTAATACTAATTATGATGTTTAGCTCTGAGCAGAAATAATAAGCATTACATATTATTAAACATGGATTTAAAGCTAACATAAAACTAATACCACTTATAATGTGTTTGCAGTATGCAATAAATATACTGAGCACAGCTTATTGTATTACTGTATTTGCATGGGATACGGTTTCCTTACCTGACCTTCCATTTCCAATGTGACTTATAATATAAACAATAACTATTTAAAACAAATATTTTATAATATAATATTTTATAATATAAATTATAATATATACATTATTTTTTACAACTATTTTTTAATGTAGATAGGTACACAGCAATCAGTTCATATTTAAATAGTCATATTGCAGTACATTCATACTGTACAAGCAACAAAAAAAATATTTCAAATATAGTTAATATTGCATATTTGTCAAAGTTGTATCTTATGTAATTCGTACAAACAGATTCTGGAATATGCAAAATAATAAAAAGTAAAAAACACCATTAAAGAAACCAAAGGATGAACACACAAAAAGAAAACTAAATAAGAAAATGAACCCACTAAATTGTAAAGTTTAACTGCATTGAAGTTTTAAGTCAAATTAAAGTGGTGCCACAGATACAACTTGAACTGATATCTTCATTGCACTTTTTCAACTGCTTTGAATTTACATTTAAAATCTTTCTGAAACTTTGGTAAACAGAAATTAAGTATACATTATATGGATGATGTTATACCGATGAAAACATTTTTAGAGTCTACACAACTTCAAACAATATCAGAAAAAATATTTCCCACATCTGATGAAAGAGTTGTTTGGGGGGAGGGAAATCGGCGCTATAAACTGTGCTTTCATTTGACTCATAGAAAAATCTGAAAGCCTGTAAAACAGGTGGCCGTAAGATCCCTGTCTTTCATTTTAAAGGTCTTTTTTGATAATTGTGCATGGTACAGTAGCTCCTTTCTCTCACATGAGTGTGATCAAAGCTAAGAGTGAACCATTACCTGCCATGACCTGAGTACATTTAAAAGGCACTTTTTATATCAGCTTTAATTGGGAGGGTGGGGGGTGAGGTGGGGGGTTCAGAAGACTAACTCCAGAGGAAGTCTATTCCAATTAGTGGTAGGAAAGGACTGCTCGTCTAATGTTTTCTGCTGTCAGTGGATGTTGTGAAGCCACTGATGTTCACCTCAAACTGTCCTTACCACTGTAGTGCATCTATCATGTTTAGACATGGCAGGAAATCTCACATCTCATAATGAAATCTAAATGCCTTGTGTGTTTAACATTTCAAAGGATGCAAGCTAAAAAGCACAGGAATATGCCAGTTACCGTTGATCATATTTTGTATCTCAAGAGCTGATAATGCTAAAAAAAGCTTTTTTTCTCTCCAGCAAATGCATGGTAAATGAGACCAGCTTGCTTGGAGAAGGTTTAAGAAGATCTCTCTGCTGCATAAACCTCTTTCTGTCAGCTTGAGGAACCTCAGCCCTGTACTATGAGGGGGTTTTAGCACAAATGAACAGTAACCCACAAGATACTTGCAGTAGCGCATGGTTCGCCAAGAAAGGCACATAAATTCCCCTTTGCAAAGAGAGCGAGAGTGAGTGACTGTCTGAGAAAAATTATACCAGCTTATTACATGCCTCATTTTAAGCCATGATATCCTGCTCTCTGTCATCCGTATCAGTCGGCAATTATGGGACATTTTCAGAGATTTCCAACCCTCTTTGAGATCATTTAGGGTACTGATGCGGACAAACTTAAAAGACTGACTCTGACTTGAGCAATTTGGCCTAAGCATTAGCGTTGGTCTGGAGTTAATGCCCTTCAATTTCAAACAGTTCCTACGAAACGTCTCGCTTCGGGGTATTTTGCAATGAATCACTCAATAATGTGGACCTGCCTATGGTATTTCTCCCTCCCCGTGATTGACCCATGCCAGGCTACAAAACAGAGCGCGCGTTTTGCGATTGCTGTCACGATTAATGGACCTACAGCAGATGAAGCCATTATCAATATTTGCTTGACTTTAAATCTTTTTAATACAGAAATCTTTTGATCTGCCGCTGAAGGTCTCTGGGGCACTTTGACGATTAAGTAGCTTGTAGAAAAACCCCCATGCATCTGCTAAGTCCTACACTCCATAATAGGACAAATATCTCAGAGTGAGGCCTGCGACCGAAATAATGGAGACTTGTCGGGAAACGAGAGGCTGTGATCTCCGATTAATGAGGATGAATGCGGAGCGACTACGGAGCGTCTACCTTCTCCCTCCCCTGGTGTTCCAGGCAGGTTTACCAGCGTTGATGATGGAAAATTACCCCTCTGAGACTGAGCCATTCATTAATTTGAGATGCTTGTTTGGACTGATATAAGGCTTTTACGCAGTCCGTGATTGCTGCCGGGAGGCAAACACTCACCTCATTAGCAGTTGACTCCAGATCCCTTTTTGAAATCTGCATTTTAGCCACTAACTTCTCCACATGCTTGGCACAGTCTGCTCTCGCTGGTTCTTTAACATTCAAATCGTTCAAAACCAGTCAATAGGGACAGGTGATTGCGAGCTCATTCAGCGGTTATTATCGACAGAGGGAGCTATGCAAGACACACTGCAGGAAATCTCGAATGTGAAATTCTTATTGGATAAAATAAGTCCGCAAACACTTTGGGTGTAGTTATTGCAAAATTTTGAATGAATGGTAAGCTCATCCATTAAAACTTTAGAAGCAGGGAAAGCACTAATGAAAAATAAACAAATGCAAGACTAACTTTGCACTTATGCGTCATTTTATAATTTAATCGGCTGATTCTTTTACACTTAAATAACTTTAATTGGTATCCAAACATCATTAGAGACTTCTGCTACTTTACATTTTTGCACATAACTCCCCTGCAACACCTGTGCATAACAAATGATACCTCAAAATGTGACACCTTTTAATAAGTGCGATTTTCTATGCTTTCATGATTGTTACCTGACAGACAATAAAACATGAAAAAAGGACGTACTTAGACTTACATTGAAGAAAGAACCTAAACATAAACAATAGTATAAGAAACCATCTAGCAAGCAACCACCCAGAAACCGCACTACCTGGAAAAAAGGTACAACATCTGTCAAAATGTACCTTTGAAAGGGAACAATTTAGGTACTATGCACACTTTAGGTACTAATGTTCATATATGGAGTGTACATACTAGTACCTAAGTGGTATATTTTTACTTTCACCTCAGTGACAGCTTTTGTACCTTTTTTTCTGAGAGTGTACCAATAAAACCCATCGATAAAACTATCTATAAATTGGGCAAAAAGAGTACTTACAAGCATATTTGAATGTATATAAAAAATCACTGATTATAATATGGCTTAATTTGATTAAAGTTCAATGTGTAGAAGTGTTACTTCTGTCTATTCTAAACTTATTTCTATAATTAAAATACTTAAACTGCGACAAAAAATAAAACAATGACAATCTTGATAAATCACGATTATAGTCATATTTTCTCTGTCATACACACATCTAACAATTATAAACATTTTATAAGCTCTGTGGCACTGTAATTCAGACAAAAACATACAACGAAAACATGCGTGCAAAAAGTGTCCCAAAGAAATAAAGACAGACATTACATAAAACTGAGATTTATAGGCCTCATAATTTATGTTAATGGGATACAGATTGAGCAGATTGAAACGATGATGAATAATTCAATGCTAGTTATGCAAATAAATTAATGATCATTTTCCTTTATTGTCATCTGATTTATGCTCTGTCTGTGTTCCACATTACTCATCGGCCCATACATATACATGTGCAGGAATTCACAGAACCTCGTCAGACTGCCTGACATCAACATGCGATGACAGATCATATGAAGTAGGCACATCTGACGTTCATTTGATATACTGAAGGAACTTCACAGCATTCCTCTCAAATGTCATATTTGCAGTAAGTTAAAGTGTGCCAAATTATTACATTTTTATATATGTTTTGCACTTTTTCAGTATTACTCATACTAACGTAATGAGTTCTTTCAAGTTCTTTTTTTCTCTTCCAAATATGATGGACACACAAATGAACTCCAAATTTTGTCACAGTTTCTTTGCTTTACTAAAGTGTTGCACCAACTGTTTGTCCAATCGTTGCATGTGAAGTTACACGTCCAAACCTGCATGACCCGCCTGCCACTGACTGATTTGAAGATATTAAAGAGGAACTCCTTTGTCTTTTGTTTCTAAAATATATTCTACACAGTGCTGGGAATGCAGAGGAGGAGGAGGAGAGGACAGCAGAAAGAGAGAGCAGAGGTATCATGCAAGTTCCAGGCTAATCTATTTATAGCTGCACCTAGGGCAAAGTATGTTTTTAGAGAGCGACCTAGATAGACATATCGATGAGACTTTGTTGGTCTATTTGAAAGTTACAGTATATGTTCTTTGTTGAATAATAATTTAAGATTGTAAATACAAACAATTTTAAGTTATTATATTCTGAGACCAATGTTTGAATGTGGGGGGAATGAAATGTACAAAACTGCAAAACAAAAATGGAGTGTCTATTTACACAAGTGCAAATAGCCCAATAGGCTATTTACACTAATTTCCGCCCACCAACGTGTGATTGGGAAAGTCAACATTATAAAAAATGGCTTTGAATCATCAGCTCAGGTGGTGCAGATGGTAAAGTGCGTGCTGTGTTCTTTGTGCCGTGATTGACCCGGTTTCGAAACCGCCTTTTGCCAATTTTTTTTTTTTTTTTTTTTCAATCTCATATCACATCGTAAAGGCTTTTATTTTCAATAAAAATTATGTAAATAACCAAAATGTTGCCCATGCCGCCAGACTGACAAATCCCTGCCTAGTGTGTACTAGGACAAGATAACAGAAGAGCCCGGGAGTAGCTCGCATGTTGAGGCAGTAAAACCTCACAAATGTAAGGGGAGTGGACCATCCCGCAGCGTTGCAGATGTCCTGTATAGACACACCTGCAAGGAAGGCCTTGGAGGCCGCCACACTTCGAGTCAAGTGAGCCTTGACCCTCAGAGGCGAGGGGAGGCCAGAGGACTCATAAGCCAGAGAGATGGCATCGACTATCCACCGACTGAGGGTCTGTTCGCAGTAGGCAGACCCCTCTTATGGGGACCATAGCACACAAGCAATTGGTCCGCCTTTCTCCACAAGGCAGTTCTGTGGACCTATGTGCTCAGTGCTCGCACTGGATACATACAATTAAGCTTCAGCTGGTCTGGCTCCCCGAAGGGAGGAGGAAAGAAGGCCTGTAGTACGATAGGCTGTGGTGTAACAAAGGGGACTTTAGGCACATACCCCCACTTGAGGGTAGAGAAACGCTTTGGCTATGACGGGCGCAAAGTCGAGATAAGCAGGGGCCACTGAGAGGGCCTGTAGATCACCAACTCTCTTCAGAGAGGAAATAGCCAAAAGGAAGGCAGTCTTAATAGTGAGAAGTCGATCAGAAACGTGTAAGGGTAATGTCTGCCCACTGACTGGCCGCCTAGAGGTATCAATATTTTGAGTAATTGTAGAGGACCTCAAAGTGCATTGGAAAGAAAAAGGATCAATACCAGGATTGTGCATCATTTAGAACTGAATTGAGAATGCCTTTTAAATTAAAATTAAATTCCTGATTTTAAATATAATTTGAAACGAGGCAGGAAACATGGAATTGCATTTGGAATTGAATGCAATTTGAATTACAATTCAAGTTAATAATATTGTCAAGGCACTGTAAATATTTACTTGACATAAATAGACAGACAGACACCCATGAATTAAAAGAGAACCAATTCTTAAATTCTGAAGTTTGTCTAATTGACCATTCACAAAACCCGCCCACCCTTAGTTACTGTTGCCATGACAGACAAACAGTGCCGCTCACACTACAAATCATGTTTTCACGCAGTGAAAAATACAATCGCAGAGCATAGAGGAAACTGACAACACACCAACAGAGAAGACAGAGCAGGTTACTTCTGATATGAAACAAGGTCTCAGGACCATCAGCTTCATCACCGTTTTGTGGCTCTTTCATGTGTCGTGACAGATCACTGAACTGCCTCAGTTCAAACACGTGAATGGATTGTCGTTTCATATTTACTTAAAGCATGAAATTAACATGAATAAACATCAGAAAGTGTTTTATTTCAACCACAGAACACACCATTTTTCAAGTTTAAGTCCACCGAAGTTAATCTACTTTCCTGTCTGATTTGTGGTTAAAGGGATAGTTCACCCAAAAATGAAAATTCTGTCATCATTTACTCACCCTCAAGTAGTTCCAACCCTGTATGAATGTCTTTGGTCTGCTGAACACAGAGGAAGATATTCTGAAGAAAGTGGGAAACAGAGCAGTTCTGGGGCTCCATTGACTTCCATAGTATTTTTTTCCTACTATGGAAGTCAATGGTGCCCCAAAACAGCCTGGTTACAAAGTTTCTTCAAAATATCTTCCTTTGTGTACGGCAGAACAAAGAAATTCATACAGGATTGGAACTACTTGAGGGTGAATAAATGATGAAAGAATTTTCATTTTTGGGTTAACTATCCCTTTAAGGCTAGAGGGATACAGCTGCGGTTACTGGGCATGCACATTTACATATTTTCCAAGCCAACAATATAACGTGAAACCTATGAAAATTTTTTTTTTTTAAATGTACATAGCGCCATAGTTTCATCACTTTAGAGTGTCGCAGAGACAGTCTTTTTGCAGTCATAGTTTAATGAGTGGGAAGATGACATGAAGCGTCACGGTTAAGATGCACTAAAAAAAAGATGAGCGCAAATGTGCATATAATGCTCCCATTTAACATTATTTAACATTAGCGCTGCAAGCAATGCATACAGCGCCGGACATGACAGGTTTTCTGGTACACATAACAAGTACTTTAAAGGAATACCTTAGCCTTTTGCCGTTACCGTGGCAGCCAACAACAGCACAGCTTAACCCTATACACATTTTTATATTTAGTTATATTGAAAAAGTTTCAATTCAGCTGATCTTTGTTTTAACATGTATTTCTATAGGAGACAGGCCGTAGCTGTCTGTTGTATAATATCCGCATTCTGATTGGTCAGATCGCCTGTCAATCAAGCTCTTTGCGAACGGTCGATTCTTAACGGATTAAGAAGACAAGTACAGATAAAAAACAAAACACCCCCCCCCCCAAAAAAAAAAACAAAAAACAAAACAAAATAAACAAAAACAAAACAAACAAACCTAAACAAAACAACCAAACCAAAACACACAAAAAAATTGAACATGGAGATTGATAAATGTGCATTTCTTTTATCTAGAATTCAACTGCATCGTATCAAGTCTGATTCACTGTTTTGTGAAAACAATCCCAGTCAGCTGTCCATCAAGAAATGTGTGCGATCCAAAGACTAAATGGATTTCTGAGTCCAACTTGTGGTGATAGATCTCTCCCACCATTTTTGAGTTAAGACTACAGCAGCTTCCTTGAGTTTTATCTTCCATAAAAAATGGCCTCAATTCCACCCTGTCTGGACAATCGCAGAGCGATTACTCAGCCATAGTTTACCTCTCGGGCACTTGAAGAAAATTCCCATGGATGCCCAGGCAAACCTTTAAAGCTGTCTGTAGCATTTGCCTTCTGCATGGTAAATTCATTGATTTCTGTAAAGTGCATGTTTGGAAAATTAACTGCACTGTTCCCCAAGGGCACTGACTTACACACACTTTGTCTTTCTCAGTAGTGGCTGAAGAAATTAGTGCTGATGGTATCTTAGAGCAAACATTCACGCCGTCATATCCAGACACATTTCTGCGCCCTCAAGGGATCTAAATGCATTTTCTCTATTACTACATTTTTCATTCTGCGGAGAGGTTTAATTCCATTGTGTTGTGCCCCCCAGGACCACCATAAAGTCTAGCTTAAATGTCAAAATCACTCTCAACATATGCCAGAAACACATTTACCTTAATTTTGGCCCTGTAACTGGTCTATTGATTTTTTGTGGTTTGCTTTGTATAGTGGCATTCTTAGATACTGTTCTAGCAGCGTGGCTTTCAAAAGATCAACTGTACAACAGAAACTCGCCTGTAAGCGAGAGAATGACATCTCATTCTCACTCTTAAACGCTGTCAAATGCTGTATTTAGAAACAAATATATTGGAGAACGGCTATGGGCCAGCAGTTCATTTAAAAAGAATTCAGGAAGAAAGTCATGCTTTAGGGAAATTTAAGCGCATTCATGGGTTTTCTTCTTCTAAAATAATTTGCTTAGACTTTGCTTCACAAATTACCTTGAGTGATTTGACAAATTTAGCCTCCAGAATCCATTTATTAGTCCATTGTCAGGAAATTGGTCTAGGATTGTTTATTTTCTAAGTGATGTGGAAATTTAGTCCCCATGTTCCACACTGACATTTTGGCTCTCTACAATTCATTCATTGCTACCAATGGGTGTTTTGTGTCATACTCAATAAACATAATAAACCATAGCGCATAGTTCCTAATTAGCTGTAATTTTTCAAGCGAAAACAAATTCAGTTTGTTCAAACTATTGCTTTTTCAGAGAACATTAGTGGAACAAATGTGGAAAAAGCTCTTATTATCAGACACACCACAGATGGTGGGTGTTTATTTTACTAACCTTCAGGGGCTCCCGGCTCATTTTGGAACAGAGCAAAGCAAAATGTAGGTTATTTGGGAAATGTTTTCGGAATACACATTTCAAGGACTTTTTGTCTGGCATTATGTTGCCTGTGGTAATGTATCTGTATGTTGTTGTAGTCACTGATACCATAGGGGAGAGCAAAGGCAATTGAAAATACACAAATAAGAGTGATGAGAATAAGTCAGCACAAGCTCAGTAGGGCCCTCTCTCTCTCTCTCTCTCTAACTGAGAAAAAGCAGCGTGATCATCTTATTTTATGATACATTTTCCAAGAACTGAGAAATAAATAAAAATGGCAAATACCTAAACATCATTTCATCAAAGCATCTAATTAAAGATAATTATAATGTACACTGTAAAAAATAAGAGTAATTTTAACATTAATTTTGTAAAAACGCTACTGAAAAAAATACTGTCAATAGGTTAACATTATGTTTTCAATTGTTCATGATGTCTTTCATTTACCCAGTCCTTTTGTCAATAATATTAAAAGCCAGTACTGTGGAAGTCATAACTCATATGATGTTAAAATGCAAAAACATTTTGCTTCCTTGCAAAGAGGAATGCTGTTCTTAAGGAATTGGCTGTGATTCAAAGACATTTCAGACTCAAAACCAAAAATTATTTATATAACACAGGATTTTATGAGGCTGCTAAAAACATTCAAATGTATCACAAAGCTACAAAATATTGCATATGCGGTTTTAGTACCAACCTGTCGGCAGCTCTGTGTTTTGCAAGTTCTCCACAGGTGCTAAAGTGGGTTGTAACTCTGGGTTGGGGTTGATGGTTCTCCACGACACGAGTGAGATGGGAGGAACAGAGGATGTGTCTATCTTCACAGGGACACAGCTGACATTGTTGATGCTGTCCTTACAGGAAAACCCACTAGGGCATGATTGGATCAAGCAGTCATTGTAATTATATTCACAGTTTTCCCCTGAAACACAAAATAAAGACTTTTCTCACAACACAAATAAGTGTTTTTGAAATGCCTGCTGGGATATGGTTTGATACCACATTCAACCATATTGTCAGTACAATAATAAGGCAGTCAATGTTTCTGAAAAAAATTGCGCTAGTATGTGGCATTATGGTGAGGAAGTACAATGTTTGATGCAATATGCTGAAATAAGTGCAGTGTACACAACTAAAGGCTGGGGGCATTAGAATTCAAGCATGGTGCAAAACTCACATTGGGACAAATATGAGTATAAATTATAGTAAGCCCAGCAGGAGCAACTATGCTTTCAGCTATACCATCATCTATATATGTACTAGTGGCAATTACTTTGAGACTTCATGAGAAATGACATATTTTTCCTGTATACATTTTTGGAGATTTTGATGGAAATGTGTCGTTAGTACATATTACACCCTGTGCATTTTTAGATTAGTATTGCATACATTGTGAACATAAAAACGGCTATATAGTGTGTGGCACGTCCTGATTTGGCTGAGTTAGATGTGTTCCTGGGTCAACTTTTATTGTATTTATTGTACATATGGAACAACATTTTAATCCAAAAATGTAATCTTGACCATCTCCCTACACCTAAACCTAACCTTACCCATGAGTGATCCCTAAAATCAGAGGAAATTATAGATGAATGACACTGATGTACAAGCAACAAACACTGATTGTAAGCCTACACTTCACAAAAATTATAAACTTGTTCTTCAAATCTGATTGGTTAATAACAATGTTGTTCTAGGGTCAACAAAGATGCTGATCCAGGAACATATCGCACTTGGTAAAATCAGGTTCTGCATAGTGTGTGAGTGTGTGTGTGTGTGTGTGCATGTGCATGTGCTACATACATACATATATGACACTGTAGAAATCCAATATTCACTAATGTTTCTGACTAATTTCCATTATATACAGTGTGTGTGTGTGTGTGTATATTTACATGCACGCGATGTGCATGCACACGCACGCACACACCACGCATCACAGGCTTAGGAATCACAACCGTTTTTATACACAGTCCCCCCATTTTCAGGGGCTCAAATGTAATTGCCTGCAAAGGATTCTCAATTTGTCCAATGACTGCCTTAAGTCTGGAACTCATGGACATCACCAGAGACTGGGTTTTCTCCTTTGTGATGCTTTGCCAGGCTTTTACTGCACTTCAGTTGTTGTTTGTTAGTGTGTCTTTCTGCCTTTAATTTTGTCTTCAGCAAGTGCAATGCATGCTCGATCAGGTTGTTGCCATAGCATCATATTCCACTGTTTTACCTTCAAAAACTCCTGGGTTGCTTTTGCTGTTTGTTTTGGGTCATCATCCATTTGTACTATGAAGCGCCTTCCAATCAACTTTGCAAAGAAACATTTTCTAGAAGTGGTCTGGCTTTTGGCAAAGTATAATCTGGCCTTGTTTGCACCTTGTGGTGAACCATCTGTATTTGCTCTCTATAGTCTTCTCTTGATTGTAGACTCTGACAGTGACACACCTACCTCCTGGAGAGTGTTCTTCTCTTGGCTGGATGTTGTGAAAGAGTTCTTCTTTACCATGGAGAGGATCCTCTGATCATCCACCACTGTTGTCCACTGTGGACATCCAGGCATTTTTATGTTACTGAGCTCACTAGTGGATTCTTTTTTCTAAGAATATACCAAACCTGTTGATTTGGCCACTCCTAACGTTCCTGCTACCTCTCTGAGGGATTTGTTTTGTTTTTGAAGCCTAACAATTGTCCTTTTCACTTGTATGGAGAGATCCTTTGACCGCATGATGTGGGTTCACACCAATAGCCTCCAAATGCAAATGGCACAACTCCAGACCTTTTACCTGCTTAATTGATGTAGAAATAACAAAATAATAGTCCATGCCTATCCATGAAACAGCTTTTGAGTCAATTTATCCAATAATTTATGGTCCCTTGAAAATGGTGGGAGGTACATATTAAAGAGCTGTAATTCTTTAATCTTCCAATTTTGATGAGAATACCCTTAAATTAAAGATTAGAGTGTACACACACATACATACACATTGTAATATATACAGTATAATATATATTGTAATATTATACCTGCACTTCCATTTTAAGATTAGAGTAGTTGGATTAGCATTTGTATAATATCTTATTGCTCATCTTTTTTTTTTAGTGGTACTTTGACAAGCAACACTGCAGAAACGAAAATAACAAATAGATAAATAGCATGCACATTCTGCCATTGATAAGTGACATCTGTGCTTCCCCGCACTTGAAAAGCACCACTGGCATGTTGAATACTAAAGAACTCTGCTGCCTACCGTCCTGAGGACGTCAAGGATATTTAAAGGCCATCGCAATATTGGAATGGAAACAAACGGATGGTGAACACTTGACAGGAGAAAGACAAACAGGATCGTGTCTCTCTCAAAATCACCTCAGGGGAAGATGAAGAGCTCAGGGAGGAGGAGGAAGGGGGGAGAGGGGGACTCAGTGCGACTTACCACAAATCCGGGCCGACAGAAGCAGGTGTAGCCATGGCCAGGCTCATTCTGGATGCACATTCCCTGGTTGCATGGTTGCAGCAAGCACTCATTAATGTCATCTTCACAGTGAAGGCCTGTCCAACCTGCCAGGAACAAAAACCCAGAGTGCCACAGTGAGCCCACCCCACAAATAACAACCCCCACCTCCCCCTACCAGTCTCATTCGTTTTCTACACCATCTTCATTCCTGCTTCGGTTTCAAATTCTGAAAAGCATCCACACAAGCACACATACGGGCTGAATACATTTTAATACTCTATGAGGCTTGTGTCTGTTTCAGTAGCCTGCAAGAGCAAATGACTCCCCGGAGGAACCTAAGTGATTTTTGCATGGGGGAATCAAGATGCATGAAGCACAGAGTTTTCATAAACTATCAAGAAGGTAAAAAAAACGTTGACAGGAGATACTGCCGAAAAAGATAACGAAAGTTTTTTTTCATTTAAATTTCTCTGCAGTAAACACTAGATTAAAAATATGCATCAGTGGTAATAAAGCTATTTTAATTTAATCATACTGTTAATAAAGCTACACGTAGCAATTTGAAAAAAAGGAAATTACACTATCATTAAAAAATCTGGGTCAACCAAAATTTCCCTTTTTTCCCCCTCCCAAATGAATCTCTTATACTCACCAAAATCAATTTGACCAAATAATAAAACAAAAAACAATAAAAATTATGATAAAAAAGTTATATTGTAAAAGTGAAATATTATTACAATTTACACTGTTTTTTATTTTATTTGAATATTTTAAAATGTAATTTATTCCTGTGATGGCAAAGCTGAATTTTCAGTATCATTACTCCAGTCACATAATCCTTCAAATATCATTCTAATATGTTGTTTTGGTGTTCAAGAAACAGTTCTTCTTATTATCAATGTTGAAAACAGTTATGCTGCTTAATATTTTTGTGACAACGGCGATACATATTTTCAGGATTCGATAATCAGAAAGGATTTGCAATCACAACTGTACATTTTGTGATCAATTAAAGGTGCCCTTGATTAATCAAAGTTTTAAATTCTTCAAAATAAATGAATGAATAAATAAATCGCACTGATCCCAAACATTTGAATTTTTTTCAGATAATCCAATCCTAATCAAAATAACATGAATGCATATGATAAATGCTAGTCAGAATGTGCACATAATGTAAAGCATTTAATAAAATAACGAATAACTAAATGTGATGTTGTTTTTAAATAAACACTTTTATTATTTGCTTGAAATAATCGTTTTCAAATAGATTTCCCAAACACTTTCCATCTACCATTGGTCAGGACAAACAGACCCCAGTTTCAAACTCACACCATTTGCTGAGTCGGGTTGGTCGGGATACACAAACAAACAGAGAATTGTTTTGATTGCAAGCAATATTTGCATATTAAGCTTGGAAAGAACATGGAGAAAATACACATCATCAAGATGATATTTACTATGCTATTAACTCTGTCTATAAAGCACAAACCAAATACAGTACACTCTTAAAAATAAAGGTGTTTAAAAAGGTTCTTCACAGCGATGCCATAGAAGAACCATTTTTGGTTCCACAAAGAACCATTCAGTCAAAGGTTCTTTAAAAGAAGCATCTCTTTCTTACCTTTTTATAATCTGAAGAACCTTCTTTCACCACAAAGAACCTTTTGTGAAACTGAAAGGTTCTTCCGATGTTAAAGGTTCTTTATGGAATCATTTAGACAGAAAAGGTTCTTCTATGGCATCATGAAGCACCTTTATTTTTAAGAGTGTACATACAGTATAAAGCAAATAAGAGGTAAACCGCTTTCTTTATACCTCTATATACAAATTTGCATTATATTATGTATTTTCTATAAGATAAAAGCCTCACCTGGTCGACAGTGACATTGGTAGCCATTGATGAGGTCTTGGCAGATGGCCCCGTGAAAGCAGGGCTCAGAGCAGCATTCATTCATCTCTACCTCACAGAAATCTCCCACAAAACCTGGCAGGCAGCTGAATAAAAACATTCCTCTTTTAAACATGGCACAGAGAATCAGATGTTTTTATTCTTTAAAAAAGCATGTCTCTTTAAAAGGTTGAACAGAATGCTACGACTTTCTGAGCCACAGCCTTGAGCCCATCAAAAAAGCAAATATTCAAAAGGAAAAATATAATTAATGACAGACATATGGTCAGCTAAGCTTGTGAAAGTGCTGCCACACAGATGGTGAGCAAACTGAGAAGCGTCTCATTAACAGAGTTTGTTGGCATATAGCAAAATTTCTAAATATCTCCTGGATTTTTTTAAGAATGGTTACATTTTCTGCACCTTAAAACTCAAGTTCTGAAAAATGAGTTTACATACTGTATGGTGATTGTATGTGCATTCAGTGCATTTTGTAGTCATGGTGATAGCACTACAAAGACTGAGGATTATGAATATATATTTTGATACTACAACACTTTGAGTGGTTCACATTTAAACGTGCTTAAAGTGCTGTAAAGGGTAGAAAGGACAACTGTAGCTTAAACATTTAAAAACATGCCTCTGTATAAATTATAAATCAACTAACATGAAAAGGTATAAGTCAAAACAAACATGACATCTGTAAGAATATCAATAAATATCAGGTCAAGATGAATGATACTGTCAGAAATTCCTTCCAAATTTTTTGACCTTGCATGCATGCAAACCTGTTTTAGGAGACTCGTAAAACAATATTAGCAACCTTAAAAAGGGCATAATAGAGGCACTTTAATCATCCATCACAATGAGAAAAAACTACAAATATATTTCTGATGTGCAGCAAAAGATAATTGAGCTTCACAAATTAGTGAAGTGGCTTTAAGAAAAGAGCTAGAGCAGTGAAAATATCCATTTCCACCATGAGGGCAATAATTAAGAATTTCCGATCAACATAAAGTGTTACGAAACTGCATGGACGAGGACGTGTGTCTATATGGTCCCAATGCACGGTGAGGAGGAGAGTTTGAGTGGCTAAAGACTCTCCAAGGAATAAACTCCAGCATATTCAGTTATCAGACATGACTGGAACTTCAAATGGGTCTGGCTTCTATGCTCAGATGAAACTACAAAATGAGTTTTTTTAGCAGCAAACACTCAAGATGGGTTTGGTGAACACAGGGATAAAAAGTACCCCATGTGTACAATGAAATATACTGCTGTATTTTTTATGTTGTGGGTCTATATTTCTGCTGGAGGTCCTGGACATCTTTTTTAGATACGTGGCATAGTGGATTCTATCAAATACCAACAGATACAAATCAACAAGTGAATGATTAGAAATCTTATAATGGGCAATGTTTGGATCTTCCAACCGTACAATAATCCAAACATAAACCTCAAAAACAACACAAAAATGAGTCACTGAGCACAAAACCAATCTTCTGCTATGGCCATTCCAGTCCTCTGACCTGAACCCTATAGAAAATGAGTGAGGTGAACTGAAGAAGCACAAACATGGAGCTGGGAATCTGAAGGATCTGGAGAGATTCTGGATGAAGGAATTGTCTCTGATCTCTTGTCAGGTGTTCTCTAACCTCATCAGGCATTATAGGAGAAAATTTAGAGCAGTTAAACTGGCAAATGGAGGTTTCAAAAAGTATTGAATAAAAGGGTTCCGGGTTAAAAGGGTTATTTCATAATGATATTGCCCCCCATTTTAAATTCTTATTATCCAATGAAAGATTAGATTTTTGTGAATTTTTAAATAAAATATCAAAAGGATTAACAATGCAGATTAATTTCCTTCTTTGATCAATATTTACCAAGGGTGCCGATATTTTTGGCCATGACTGTGTATATACAGACAGGTGCATCTAAAAAAATGTGAATATCATGAGTTTTTTTTGTAATATTTCAAACAGTGAAACTTTTATATATTCTAGATTCATTACATATAAAGTAAAAAAAAGTATTTGCAAAACAGAAAAGTTCAAGTTCTTTAAAGTATGTTAATTTATGCACTCAATACTTGATCGGGGCTCCTATTAGCACAAATGACAGCATCAGTGAGGTGTGGCATTGATCAGATCATCCTGTGCTACTGCTGAGGCACTATTGAGCCTTCAGCTCATCTGTATTGTTGGAATGACTTTTTCTCATCTTTCTCTTGAAAATAGCCCATAGATTCCATATGACGTTCAGGTCAGCCATGTTGGCTGGCCAATCAAGCACTGTAATATTACGGTCAGCAAACCATTTGGAAGTGGTTTTGGCACTGTGGGCAGTAGGGGTGGCACGGTACATGTATTCGTACCGAACCGTCACGGTACGGGCATCTCGGTTCGGTGCATGAGGCCTTACAACGAATACAGGCAATTCACCCCAAATCCAGAAGGGGGCGCCCGCAGCTTCAGTCCACTCCTTGTGAAGCTAATGATTCCATAATGAAGCTAGAATATATGAAAGTTTCGCAATTTTTTTACTTTTCACAATATTCTAACTTTTTTAGATGTACCTGTATATAACAACAATCAGCTTACGCCAAACGAGAGTTTTTTTTTCTTTATGTGGCAGCTTTAATGGCTTTCATATCAGCATACCAGCCCTCAATCTGTTCTGAATCTTTAACATTATGCAAAACGATGTTGGCTGATTTAAAATTGATTGAACTCCAATTTTTTGGTCTTTAAAATGTGTGCTTTTGTCCATTACCAAATGAGACAGACTTTAATATAATCGGCCTGCGAGTCATCAGTCTGCAAGTGATTTCAAATGAGAGTAAACACAAAGTGGGACGGGGGCGTTTGTTTTCCATTTGAGAAAATCAATCCAATGAGGCCTCATTTGGACAGACAATGCTTTCTCATTCCACATCTGTCTGTCTCTCCGTGCATCTGTCCACCTGACACAATGAGAATTGCAAATAGCATTATCACCCGGGCTAATCAGAGACTCTGGACAAGGGGTTTATTCACATTATAATATTGTCTTAGAAGAAAGAGATATGTTATGTGTTGGATGGGCCCTTTTATGCAGAATGTGCAATGCACCACAACACAATTTTAGCCCTTTAGTTCAGCGATAATGTTGCAGCAGCTGCTGCATAATCATCCACTCTGGCAGGCCTTTAGAAAAAACCAAGAGAAACTGTGGAAATGTGTCTGGATCAGTGCATGGTAGTTCTAACTATTTACAAGTTATATATTTCAAAATAAAGCAAGTAAATTTAAGTTTGTTTAGCCTGATCTTTCTTGTTAGCTGTGTTTTGTTTGTGAACAAATTAGTGGTTTTAAATGAATTTAACTGAACAAATTATTTCCAGTCTGATTTTTTTTATAGTTACTAAGGGTTTCTGCAGGTTTGATTAAGGTCCATTTAAGTCAAGTCACCTTTATTTATATAGCACTTTATATAATACAGATTGTGGTATGTAAAGTTAAAGCTTTAAAATGTTAAACAGGAAAATAGTGAGCTAATGTAAGACGACAATAACAAGCAGTCAATTTTTCAGTTAAAGTCAGTTCATTGTTGATTCAAAGTTGTCATCGTCTAGCTGTTAAGTTCTCTCCGAATGGTGTCTGTGCAATCAAGCCGACAAAATTGCCAGAAATTTAGTGTCCCCAACTAAGCAAGCCAAAGGCGATAGTGGCAAGGAAACAAACCATATTGGTGCCAAAACTCAATTTAAGTATTTTTAAAGAAAACAAAAAAGGGAATACATTTAAGGGAACACAATAAGCCAATATGTTATCTTAATGTAAATGCCTAGGGAGCACACAATGAACTGTGTTAACAAAACTTCAAAGTTTCAAAAGTTTGAAAGTACATAATGCAACCGACATCCGTTACTTTAATTAATTCAAAAAACAAAACAAAACCAACAAACAAAAAAAGTTCCCTTTCACTAAAATAAGAAAATCACACATTTACTGTACTTTGGATCACACAACTTAAAACACTTAATTCCCCCCTAGAAGACTTTATTTTACATTTGCACCGCAAGTAAATGTATTTAAGAATATTTAGATATTTGTATTGGAAAACAAAAATACAGAGGAAGTCATTTTTTTGGAATGTATGCTATATTTAATGCCATGACTTTAACTTTCTGCACTGATTTGAGACTTTAATGGCCTTAATTTACCATTTACACAAAGCATAGTAAGAATAAGTAGATCAAAGAAACCATTACCACCAATAGTCTCTGCAATCAAATGCTTTTTCAATGCAGCCCTGGATAGGAAATGCTTTCCACAAGACCCAAGAAATTAGGTTGACAACTAGAGCAAAATTGTTAAACATCACAAACATCAGAAGTTCCATCTAGAGTCTTGTTTTTACCTGCATGTGAAGTTGGCCCCTGGTCCATCCACACATGTCCCTCCATTGAAACACAGGGAGAAATTAAGAGACGTCTGCAGACACACATTTTGGTCAATCTCACAGTTCTTCCCAGTGAAACCTTCTGCGCATATGCAGGCGTATTTGTCCTGAAGATCCACACATGAGCCTCCATTAAGACAAGGATGAGTCTCACACTCCTAACATAAAAAATAGAAATAAGGGAAATTGATTGTAATTAACTTTTCAAAACAATATTATATTAATATCTACACTATAATACCATAATATTTGTGTTTTTTCTTTGCTTAATGAATACATGTACTGCATACTGTATGAACCGTATATCACAATATATAGGAAATGTGAACATAAAAAAAGTTTTTCCTCCATTCTTAATGGATTTGAAATTATTCAACATCCCATGTATACTAATGATTTCTTTACACACAACCAATATTTCAAGGATTGGTAGCCAAATGTTTACTATCACTTTTACTGAATCGCTTTTACTGCCTGATCATACAATTTTCCTAGGGCACTAATTCAGTTTTTACTGCATGCGTACAGCTAAATTGAATTACATTTCTGTGATTTAAAGATGTTCATATAAAAAGATATATGGTACATTATTGGAGTTGATACTGTAAGTGAGTATACAAACAGAATGGTAGATATCGTCTCATAGTCATTACGGGAGCAAACAGCAGCTAATGATTTATTCCAAACAAGCCTCTGAAGTCCTCCAAACAGCCAAGTGTTTAGTCTCAGGGGTACATTTAAGGCCGTGCTAGGTATTAAATCAATTAGGGATAGAAGCATTTTAATGAATCAGACACTTAGATGATCCTGTGGTTGTTATTCAGAAGAATAATCCCCACCATCTAAAACATGCAGTAAAATTTATAGCACATATGTAAAATATTCTGCTGGAGAATCTGAGTTTTTAAACTGGAGCATTCCTGCTGTAGGAATTATGAATAGCATAATATGGACACTGCAATAACTTTATGCATTAAATGCATACACAATCTATTCTCAAAAAGTAAACAAACTTGCCATAGCATTGCTAGAATTGCATAATATAATAAAATGATCACTGTGCGTTAAATTACAGTCGTTCGCCTTTCAGTTCTCGATTTCCATCTCTTCTCAGGAGATTATGGTGCTCCATTTCCCTTTTTAAACATTATACGAATCTAACATAACCTGACAATATGTCTGACCTTTCCATCCTATCATCTTTGTTGTCATTGGAAGTTTAGAATATGAATCTAGGCCAAATATTATATTTCAGGAGGTCAGGTAGAATGAAGCTTACTCTCTTTCTCAGTCTCCTATGAAGTGCTTTTTGATTTCGAAGTAGTGATATTTCTAGCCAATTTACCTTCATTGTTGCAAAAGCCACCACTAGGGAAAAATGATTAGGGGATCTTCAAAATGAATAACACTAATCTACAACTGGTCATTGGACTAACACATTTTGTCATACTACTACAACTATATAACTCAAAACTGATCTATGAATGAAATTTGGTTTCTCATAATATGATTTAGCTCAATTATATTCTGATTAAGAGAAAACAGTATGAAAACTGAAATCAAATATGTATTGCTTTTATAGGGCAGTATAGAGCAAAAGTGAAGATGTAATATAATCTTAATTTATCACCACAGGTCCAGTTGAACTTGATTCCGTGACTTTTATATGTCCCCTTAGAATGCAGCTATGAACTCGAACAACCCCCCTGCTGCACCCGGGAATAAGTGCCTTGCTCAAGGGCACAATAGTGATGGCTTATGGATTGCTCCTCACGATACACCAGCAACCTTTCAGCTGAACCAGTTTGAAAATTGAACCAATTACCAGACTTGACATTACCACCACTAGACCAGACCAGACCACTCAAAGACAAAAATTCTATTAACAACCAAAGTTATGTGAATTTATGAACAGAAATATATATTATTTAGGTCTGTCAACTGATTAAACACACACACACACACACACACACACACACACACACACACACACACACACACACACACACACACACACACACACACACACAACACACACACACACACACACACACACACACACACACACACACACACACACACACACACACACACACACACACACACACACACACACACACACACACACACACACACACACACACACACACACATTACTAATATTTATACCTTATAATAAAAAATGCTAAGCAAAAGCAACCTGCAACTGCGTGCGTTCTGCGGTAGTAGGTAGTATATGGAGTCTTGAAGTTAAATTTGTCATAGTATTATATTAAAGGCATAGTTCACCCCAAAATGAAAATTGTCACCATTTTCCAACCATCAAGCTGTTCAAGCTATTCAAAAATAAATGTATTTCTTCTGCTGAATACAAATTATATTTTGAAGAATGTGAGTAACCAAACAGTTGATGGCCCCCATTGACTTACATATTTTTCAGCATTATTTTATGTTCAATAGAAGAAAGAAACGAACAACTTGAGGGTGAGTAAATGAATGACAGAATTGTAATTTTGGGTGAAATGCTTTAACTACTGTATGTATATTCACCACCATTGTGTTAAAAGTGGATTTTTAAAGAGCTTTGATACGTTCTGCAATGTGGCTCAACAGTTACTGTATTTTTTCCCTCCTCTATCATACAGAGAAATGATAATAAACCAACTTGTTTTGACAAGGACCTCCAGCTGGGTTTAAGCCTGCACACGCCACCAATGGCAGCATAACCTATCCGCTCCATTTGATTGTTATCGTAACTGAAAGTTTAACACAAATCATCCCATTTTTAGGAAAAAAGGCACAGACAGCCACTTGTGGCAGTGCTGGACGTCAAATAGTTGAAAATCCTGTCTATAGAGGGTCTAGTGAAACTCAGCTCTTACCAATGAAAAGAATGTGTCAGAGCTCTTGTTCACAGACTCTAGTTTGTACTTTTGTGATGCTGTAGTCTGTCCTAGCAGCTTTACATGATAGTTCCCTGTCTCCACAATGAAATACGGCGGCCAAGTCTCAGAGACTCACTGTCACTGTTAAACCTTGAACTTTGATTTCATTACAGCCTGGGGACTCTTTGGACAGACACGGCCTTCTCTATCTGACATAATGTGCATATTCATTTTGATTTATGATTCTGTAAATGGATGCACCATGTTTTATAGTCTCAAAACAGTTTGTATTTCTGCATACCTGTATTCTGTTTATTGAATTTGATATGCTAAATAACTCTCAGTTGAAAATGTTGAACTAGATTTACATTTCCTTAAGGAAATACCAGTGCTGGCAAGGCTTTTAGGTTTTGTCATTGTTATGACTCTCACGTTTCTGTCCACTGTGTATGATAATCTACATACGAGAAAAGATTAAGCTCAGATGAGCTTTATTTGTCACATACACAATTATACAGAGTATAACCAGCAGTGAAATGTATTCTCTGCATTTAACCCATCCAAGTGCACACACACCTGGAGCAGTGGGCAGCCGGCACTGCAGCGCCCGGGGAGCAGTTGGGGGTTCGGTGCCTTGCTCAAGGGTCTCACATCAGTCGTGGACAATTCCAGCCGGAGCCGAGATTCGAACCCACAACCTCAGGTTACAAGTCCAACGCTCTATCCACTAGGCCACGACTGCCCCATAAACACTGCCTTTGCAGTGTAAGGCAGCTATATAGAAGATGCAATAAACACGGCAATAAAAATTCACTATGTAAATGCATGTTGTTGGTTGTATAATGGACTCTTTTCACATTTTAAGGGTTCCCAGAAGTCATAATAGAAGAGTAAACTTCTATACTGGTGACTGAAAACTACAACAAATATTTTGCGCTGTCCAGCGAAAGCATTTCTATGACTTTCCAAAATAGGAAAAAATATTCTGAGATTGATATATTGATGTTGGTCAGAAGAGAGCAAGAGGTCAAATATGCCATCACTCCCGTATCCATTGTATTGAGAAACACTTATGTAGCAGCGCTAAATCATTTTCAAAAATTTGATACCAAGGTAAAAAAAGTGTTACAAATGTGCTTAATTACAAAAAAAGATTATATTAAAAAACACTTTGCTAGATGTCATCACATATTCATGAATGCTGAACATTGACAATGATTAAAAAAGTATTCTTAAATTTCTTTACTAATTATTATTCTTAAGCTTTAATTTGTTATTTAATTTTTTTTGTCATTTTGTACTTTAAAGACACTACATATAAAAACAAATTCTATATTTGGAATGGAATAATAATTTAAATATATACATACATACATACACAGACACACGCATGCATACAACAATAATAACTCACGCTCTGATAACTTACAAGATGTACTGACAACCTGAGAAGCTCAAAAAGAACATGCTTACATTAATGTCGATCTCACATCTGTGACCGGTCCATCCAACCTCACACTGACAGCTGTATGCATCCATTTCATCCAGGCAACTGCAATGACAAACGAGATAGTTTATGTGCCCTGACATGTGCAAATTCTGCATTCATCACTTATGATTTATGAGAGATGATTTTACATGTCAATGAAGCTGCAACCTCAACCACATTTACCTGCGCAGTGATTTCTGACAGAGGCTTTACAGTGCAGTATATAAACATGCCAGAACAGCAGGACTAATAAAACAACAAGCTTGTATAAATGATTTTCATAAGTGAGGGTCTTGTAAATAATATATAGACAATTCATATTATAAATGTTATAAAGTCATGTTGTACATGCCACTGCAACTGCTCACACTGCTGCTGCCTTGATAAAGTCACATTGATGGTTAATTAATGTGCAAGTACGACATTTACTAGGCTGTGATTAAACAGCTAATGTCGGGTGACAACCCGTATCTTTTATTCATCCTAAAAACTCATAAGCAGTATAATGGGATGATAAAATTTAAAGATGCATCTATTTATAAACCTGAGCATGTTTATCTGCATGAGCTCTGTCCCTTTTCATTTCTAGATTTTACAGGGCTCAACAATAAAGACGGTCCAGGGCCAGCGCGAGAGTTTTGACGAGCCAGCATAGACATTTATTGATCACATATATGTGTTTTCATGCATTACAAATGAAAACCTTTGGTTTTGCCTAATGTATTGTGTATTATTATTACAACTTGATGTACACACTGGCAGACAAAAGTTTGCACTAATTTGGAATCATTGGAATAATTTCATGCCCAAAAGAAATGTTTTTGAGCATCAAATCAGCATAGTAAAATGTTTTCTGAAATATCATATGACACTAAAGATTGGAGTAAGATTGGAATAAAATTCAGCTTTGCTATCATTGAAATAAATCACATTTTATAATATATTCAAATGGAAAATAGCTATTGTCAAATAAACAATTGAGGGAAAACAGTCAGTAGTAGTAGTAATAATATATCTATAATTAATCAATCAACTGAGATTTATTCTTGCTTGTGCTGGAGGCATAAATATGCTTAAATATTTACAAATAATATCAGCATTTTTCTCAAAAAGTATGTTTGACTTAATAGTTTAGTTGTTATGTTATATTATAGCTGAATTTTCAGAAATTAGTTATTTACCTGGACAGTAGAAAAACAAAATTCTTATTGTTGAGTCCTGTTATATTCCTTATTACATTGACAGCATGCAGTCTACAACAAATAAACACTTCAAAATGACAGAGCTGAGATGTTTCCCCAAGTATGGTTCCCGAGGGAAAAATCTGTTCTACCCAAACTGTGACTATTTAAGGTATTAGCACTTTATGTATAATCAAGTTATTACTGTAACTTGGTTAGATGCTCAAAGTGCAAGAAACAGCTGGTAAAGACTAATTATGTTGTGTTTACTGAGTACCAGACTGCCAAACAGCTAATTGAGAGTGAGTTGGCAAGAAGGATTGTGAGCACATTTCGTTTTTTAAAAGACTCACAGGTACTATCTTTCAGAATGGATGTGATGGCCATTTACAAAGCTCTCAATCACAGAGCTTGAAATACAAATCGTTACAGCTTAGCAAGGTTAATGTACCTCCCATGAACACAAGGGTTGGATGAGCACTCATCAATGTTTCTCTCACAGTGATAGCCCATGAAACCTCTGGAGCACACACACTGGTAACCATTAAGACTGTCGATGCACCTCCCGTTGTTTCGGCATGGGTTAGATTTGCACTCATCAACGTTCAGCTCACACCATTTACCTTTAGGAAGAACACAATCAATACCATATAAATACATTACATTCAGCATTTAGAAATTCTCGTAAATCATGGTGATCTTGGATACCAAGGTGAACAATTAATAAAGGTATGTCTATAAGAATAATGTGGTATATTTTTGCAAAAACCCAAACCAAAATGCTGAGAAAAAAAGATGAAAAGCAAGCCAAATTTTCTCAATATAGATGAGGCTTAAGTTAATTAGCCTTAAGTTAAGATGAGGCTAACAGTTAATAAAATCTTTAATTAGGTTAAAAAGCAGTTTCAAAGAATGTTCTATCAACCTTTAACATCAGCTATCACCTGGCAGAAATATAGTTGCTTATGCCAATCCATAATTCTGAAAGCATTTGAAATTTTATTTGAAATACAAAATTTTACATCTATAACCATTTTGTGAGGCTTTCAAGGACCTTGTCATTGGTAGCACTGTATTCTACTAACGGCAGAAAACATTAAAAGATGAGTATAAGCATAAAAAATGTGTATAACCATAAAAAGTCTATAAACTAAATACATTTTTGTATTTTATATATAGTATTTGCACAGTTCTCACAAAATAAAAAAATAATGATCGTCTACTCATGATAAGTCTTATTTCAAACAGTTTTAATTAATATTAATTTAAATTAATATTTAATTTTATCGTGTCATTTTCTTTCTCTTGATTTGTCTCAAATAGTAGTACAAATGGAGACGCTCAATGTGAGGTATTTGTACTTCAATTTGCAGGATATTTCTAATTTGTGTATTTCTAAATGTGTAGTCACGCTTTTGTATGTCACTGGGAACAGAGTGCGATATTCTCTAACCTGGATTTACGACCAAGTTGAATGACGTAAAATCCACTACAAAAAGGTTCGGTAACAAACACCCTAATAGGTCATAATTTACCTGGAAAAAAGCTGTAAATTCAATAAGTTGAGAAGAGCCTGTAAAATCCAGAGGCGAGTAAGACTCCGTAGACACGCAGAGACAGGTTGACAAATGACGGAGATAAAAATGAGCCAAAGAGCTGCGATACTAAAGAGCAGACTGCTATTATTCTTCCTCCCTGTAACTACACAAACAAATGGAAGCATTTCCAAAAGCCCCGAGACATCTAAATAAAGAGCAGAAGCGATCTTCTAAACATTATGAATCATATGCTGATATTACAGGAATGTAAACTTAATTCACGCTTGACTACACAAATAATTCAGTCACTTCAGGCGAAAGCGACTCCATCAGCCGCAGTTCAGGTCATGCTCTGACAATAAATTAAAGCTTTATTTCAATTACTCACTGCTCAATACACAGCCGGTGAGAAAACAAACAACTACCCGTGGTGTTTCTCACTAAAGAAGTTTTCAACCTTTCTTACTCAGCACCGTTCTTCACGCTGAAGTGTTTTGGTGTGTCTCGAAGGCAACGTGGATAAATAAAAGGAACTAAAACATAACAATGAGGTAGATCATTAATGTCTTCTAATTAAAGTGTTTTTCCCAATTGCTCATTCACGGACCGTTGTTAATTCCCTTCATATTGACCTCCTGGTTAAGCTATAATGAATTTATTTCCCTGCGGATAGTCATCCACAAACACAACAAAGTGTCAGTGTATCGACTGGGAATGAATTAACTGAAAATTCTTATTAACCCCAAAACACGAACCGGGTTTTGATATTTAGTCACGGCATGATGTTTGTAGTCAGCCATCAATCAAGTACTTCATATCTCGCTGCTTCGTACGACACTATGTCAAGACTGCAGACTATAAGGAAGTGCACACAAGCCTCGCTTCATAGACAATACATTTACACTGTCAGCGCTCCTAATGAGATTATACAAAACCCTCTTAATCGGCATTTCCTTGTCTGATTTGACAAATAATGCGGCGTCCTCGTCCTATCAGACTTTGTAGAATACGAGAAGCCAAGCAGGAGAGAGATTATAAAGCTGTTGGGTTAATCCTAATGTTGGCTTTCTTAAGGGTGCTCACTGTACTCATCTGAGAGGAGAGAAAAAAAACATATAATCTTCTCCTCCACTCCTCAATTACTCCTCTCTGCAGGAACTTCTTAAACCCACAGCGAGTTATCAGATTTTCTATCCAAGAGACCAAAAAAAGAGGGAACTAGAGCAATGCAAAGAAAGCCATTGAAGACAAAAGTCTGAAAAAGACATAAATAAACACTACACAGAAGATAAAATAGGAGAGAAAGAGTAGGAAATCTCTTGCAAGTGATTTGCAGCTTCAGAGAGCAAGAACTGGCTGAACAATTATTCCCTTGATATTTAAATTATTTATTAATTTCAATCAATATAATTTAAATTAAAATACTTGTTTTACCACTAAAGAAATACATCCTTCAGTCAAACTATTTCAAAAAAATAATGTAATATATAAAACATAATAATAATTATAAATAGAACATAACTTTATACATATGTATTAGTGTCATGTAAAAAAAAAACTGTTATTAATGATAACATTTAAAATAAATTAACATGTTTTATTTGTTGAAAAACATTTTGACAGATTTGAATGATGAAAAACGTATGGCACTCATAGACCTCTATATGGGGCAACTGCATGTCTATACTAAAATGCACTTTAATCTAAAATGTGTAGGTTTCTTAGCTTTAGATGCTACATCATCAAATAATATAACGGACAGACATTGTATCAACTTTCTATGCTTTTTTTCATGCAAAGCTGGCGATCACAATGAAGGAGACACCTACTAGATTCAAGAAAAATCACAAATAACTAAATTTCACAGAACGAGGCACATAATATGGCGTGCCTGAGCAACACACCGTTTCAATTTAAAAATAATTTTGCTGCAGATCAGCCACAGAGAAACGTCGGCAGGCTGCCGCATATTGCCTTTTGTATCTTTGATTCCGCCTTCTCGAGAAGTTGCGATGCCGTTACATGTCTTATTAGGGCAAATATTTCCTCTGAGCCCCAGTTGGATGAACCAATCCAGAATATATCCTCCAGCCTGAGCTCTCAGGGGACGCGTCCGATTCCTCAGATGAGCTCAGAGCTGAGAGGAAAGTAATGACTGGTGCAAGGCAGAGTGGGGCCTGATAATAAAAGAGGTTTCTGTGGGAATTAAGGCCTGTGGGTCAGGCTGAGCTCTCCCAGGAGTTTCCGTGCCTCTGAGATTTCCTTCTTTCCCCTCAGCAGGATGAGGATAAATTGATGATACAGTACAAAAGACAAATGAAATTAATCTTCAAGCCGGCTGATGGCGATTGAGATTATGCTAAAAAAAAACAGCATTGATAAGTGGCCTAGGAGTGTAATGGCCTTAGTATTAATAGGTGTTTGCAAGTAACCTGAGGTTCTAGCACACATGTGTTTAGATACAACAGATAACGACATGTACAATGTCAAGGTACTGACATATCTAAAGTGTAAAGTCTTGTATGCACACTATATACAAGGTGCAATTGTTTGCAAATAGTTCCCAATAGGTTGATTATTTCTATTATATATATATATATATATATATACAATTAAATATGACAGAGACAACACAAAGACAGAGACATCACAAATTAAATATAATATTGATGTTGTTTTGCTTATATTTCACACTTGTTGAGCTTTTATAATACCATTCAAAAGTTTAAGGTCTGTACATTTTTATTTAATCAATGCAGCATTTATTTGATTAAAAGTGCGGTAAAACAGGAATACTGTAAAACATTATTACTAATGTAAAAAACTTTTCTAATTGAATGCATTTTAAAATATGATTTATTTTTGTGAAGGTAAAGCTGAATTCTCAGCATCATTACTCCAGTCTTCAGTGCCACTTGATCCTTCAGAAATTATTCTAATATGCTGATTTGGTCTCTAAATGCATCCTTGCTGAATACAAGTGTTAATTTCTTAATTAGAAATGCTTGCTGACTTCAAAAGTGTATTGGTAGTGTATATTAATTAAATTAGCACATTTACTGAAAAACAAATTACCTAAAAAATAAATGGCCTAACATCTAAATTAAATGACTGTAATCAAGAAAAAAGTTACATTATTAAAGCCGAAACTATATTTAAAATCACTGAATCAAACTAAACAAATTAGGTTACACAAACAAATATACATTTCAGGGATATATCAGGAAGAAAAATAGTATCTCCTTAAGGTAACAATTTCAGGATACAACTATTTACAGTATATAGAGAGTACAAATTTTATTTGTATCAAGCCCACCTGGATTTAATTCATAAGTGCATTTAGCATTTACATTTTTTTATCTTTTTTTAATCCTTAATCATTTACAAATAAACAACAGCCAGGATACAGGTTTGTTTCTGAGTACTAAACCTACTCACCTGTCAAATTCAGTTTAGAACAGTTTTCAGAAGATTCATAAAGATTGTATGTTTGTAAAGTATTTACATTTTAGATGCTTTCAATATATTGACATTGTACAACTGCAGTGCCAAAAATCCAAACCATCCAATCCAAACATACAAAAATGAAAGACTGCCCACGAATAAGAATGAGATCATTCTGGGGAAAGCGGAAAACAGTGAAAAGAAAAAGGACTGAGGAGACGAGGAAGTACTTGATTAAAATGCAGAGGATGAGGAGGAGGTGTTTAGTTAACTCAAGGTGAATCTGTGTATGTGAGTGTGTGTGTGTGCAGATATTGGTGGGAGTGTGCGATCTAATTAAAGTGGTAAATGTGCTGATGAGCTATTTGTGAGTTCTTTCCACTGAGAATCTGTCAGGCTGGGGAACGCAGCCCGTGTAGACACGATAAGACCTGGTTTCTCTCATTGATTTTGTGTCTCGGGCTCTGGCCGAGGGGGACGTACCTGAGAAGCCTGTACGGCAGACACATATGAATCCCCCAGGTTTGTTGATGCACACAGAGTCATGGAGGCAGGGGGAAGCTTCACATTCGTTTACGTCCAGGTTGCAAAGCGTTCCAAAATATCCGGTGACACAGTTGCACTGGAAACTGGAAATGCACAAAAATAACATTATTAGCCAAATCTTCTTTTTAAAATCCCTGGCTGTGACACATATGTCTGCCAAACAAAATGGTACCATATCTGCATGAAGTGTTTTTAGGAAAACTGACAGACAGGAAAAAGTCTGATTGACAGCAAAAAGATCTGAAGCGTGTCTGTTAATCATGACTTTGGCTGCAGCTATCATTGGACAAAATGACTGACAAGCTGACTCGGTTTCAAATATCCTGTCACCTGTCTACTCTGTGAGGACTTGGCCAGTTCACTGGTTCTGTGATGGAAGGAATCTCTTGTAGCATATATTCATACTTTAATGGTGTATTTTGTGTCCCGCTGTGATTTTTGGATGGTTTGTTTTATTAACTTTAGTGTTCTTTTTATATTTTCTCTTAATTCTGTGCAGTATGTTCTGCGGGGCTTAACACATTTTGTCTTTAAAAAGGTTTTGCATTGATCTTTTGAAATGTAAAATTAATGAAGCCAAGCTTATTTAAAATTTGTGCTATAAATTTAAGATATCCCCCATTTACTGAAACCTACAGTACAGGTTATTTTCTGGTTTATTTACTTCTGTAAATAATGACATATACATTTATATATAAACAACACCACATTTGTAACAATTCAAAATAATGTTACAAAGAAACGCAGCCAATGCGTGTTTTTTTCAAAAGATAGGGCACCAAACTTTGTTAACCGAAACCCTCCAAACTAAAATAATAATTAGCAATACCCCTTGTGAAGTTTCTATATTTTAACAATGCATTCACATGTTTACAGTTCTCTGATGTTGATCACATGATACGTGTCTTTTTAGTAAGTATTTTAGCTATTGTTTTTAATTATTTCTTATTTACTAAAAAAAATGGGGTTAGCAAAACCCTGGGTTATACAAACATGCGTTAGATAGATATCTTTGGCCAATATAGTTTATCTTTTCACATTTTATTCGATAACATCAGCATTTTCATGTCAGGTTAAACTCTTAGTTTAAAGAGTCAGAAAGAATGTGAAAAATGGTCATTAAAAACAATTAGTGTTTTTAGCACAATAAACCAAAGGGGAAAAAAAGAATATAGATACACAAAAGTACGTTGAGATCCAATGAAATATTTTCTGCAGAACAATGTATGTGTATTTAAGTGTACATTAGGCATAAGTAGAACATCTACTATAATACAATTATATATTATAGATGTATATGTTGCTTGAAAAAAGCTATCCTGCTAGAAAACATGATTATTTTCAATCTTCATCAATAAAAAAAAATACAAAAAGTTTTTTGCAGCCAGACATTGTAGTTACGACATCTACCAGCAGGGGCAATCTGGATCATGCAAACTAGCCAAACCTTTAACCTCCTTGGTCATTAACAACATCCTGTATGCTGTAGCCTACAAGGAGTATCAAATCAAACATCTGTAAACTACTATTGTCAGTAAACTACATACAAACACACCGACTTCTGACAGGACAAGGTAAAAGAGCTCAGCTGAGAACGACCTCCTCTAAAGCAAGCCCAGCCATGTCAAAAGTGCACTTGTGTGGAAGAGAATAAGTTGTGAGCAAACGGAAACACCTGAAGTGAAATCCCTCAGATGGAAGCAATTCCGCCAGAACGCTGGGAGCAGATGATCACAGGGGAGCCCGTACATGATAGGAGACAAAGTGGAGACAAACCATTTAGGACTCAAATTGGCCTCGGGATTCCTCTGCCCATATGTCGGACTGAACCAAGAGAGGCCCTGGGGCGCCCATTAAAGCACAACGAGGAGAAGATCTAGTAGTGGAAAGCCAATATAGAGGCGTGATGCGAACCTGCTGAACTATACTCACTTGTTTTTAGACCAGCAGCTTATATACGTCAAGGATGAAAAAGGACCTTCGTTATAAGCTGAAGCACTTTAGACAATAATATCAGCATTTCTCAAATGTGTCTCATTTCTAGACTGTCTAGTAAAAACAAACATTTCAGAGAGGATACTTGGGCTCCTACATCATAATCAATTTATGGGGGTTGCAGTACAGAGTGGAAAAAGTGCAATTCGGTGTTACCATGGTACTTACCCGTTCACAAGGTCTTGGCAGATGCCTTGGTTCTTGCAGGGGTTGGATGCGCACTCATTGATGTCTTCCTCACAGCGTTGGCCTGAGAAACCTGGTTTGCAGAAACAGCTGCACAGGGATGACAAAAGGAGGATCAGTTTACAGTTGCGGAAAAAAAATCACTTGTTTATCTGGGATCATGCAACCAAAATGTGATTTTATATTGCAAGACCTACAAGACATGACAATAATACATTACTATTTTAATGGTTGTTAATATGATAATAATAATAAACTTAAAATTCAACCACATATTCAGTTAATTTCAATAAAAGAAACCCTTTATGATTTCTAGTTTTGAATTTTTTTATATTTTATCCAATATATTAAGACATACACAACTGTTTAAAAGTTTGGGGTCTGTAATTTTAAATATTTTTGAAAGAAGTGTTTTATACTTATCAAGGCTGAACTTGTCAATCTAAAAATTATTGCATTTTTTATTAAAATATTAATATTTTTGTGACATATTTTTAGCAGCCAGTCCAGTTCCAGCATCAATTTTAAGAAATCATTCTAATATTTGTAATCAAGAAACATTTGTTATAATCATCAGGATTGAATACAATGTTAATGTTTTTATGGAAACAGTAAAGAATGTTCTGAATTTTAGAAATCTTAAAGGGAAAGTTCACTAATTATGAATCCATGAGCGAATAACAATTCTGTCACTATGCTGTTTAGACTGTTTGCACATTCTGTTGGATTTTTGTGGTGTTGTTTGTTCTTTTTAGAACTTGACAGACATGATCACTGTGAACCATCAATTTATGGAGGAAAAAAGTTACATAATGGCTTCTTTTGTGAAATAAGTTCTAAGCAATAAATACATTCATAGAGGTTTAAAACGACACTGGAGGTGATTAATTAATGACAAGATTTACTTTTTGGGTGAACTGTCCCTTTAACACAACACAGTGCCAGAGGGCAACATATCTGCTGAAACACAAACAAACACAACAGAGAACTAAAATTAGAAATAAAAGGCAAAAAGACCTGTAACTGTTGACCCCATCCACACAATGGCCTTGGTTCTGACAAGGTCTTGAGACACAGTCATCGCTATCAATTTCACAGCGAGTTCCCTCAATCCCTGCAAGACAGATGAGATGGTCATGGATCAGTAAGTCTCACTGCTCCCTGAAAACGTTAGGATCAATGATAACAAAGGCCCTTGGTGAATGCCATCTTAATGGAACTGTGCACCTCCCTATAGCCCATGTCATCTGCCAGGTCTCGCGCTTCTGGCGTCTCCTCCGAGGACTCTAGCGGCTTTAATAATACCTCAGTGCCTCCACAGATTAGGCTGAGGGCTCATGGTGGAAGTGTGGAGAGGATCTCGTTAAGATGGGGAAGACGGAGGAGGTGAAGTTCAGGGGCCTCTTTACTCGTGTTCATTACATGGATGAAGGGGAGGAGGGGGTGTAATCAGCTCAGGGCTCTTGTTGGGGAAAAGGTCCTGGGAGACATGAATATTCAGCTTTTTGTCAGAGCGCTGCTGCTGTAAGCTCATCCTCTGCTCAGCAAGACACTTTGTGCCTGAAAAAATGCTTTAGACTCAAAATAAAATAAAAAAGGACCTTTTCCCTTTAATAGGCTCTCCTCATCTTATCGTGAATGGAAAAAAGTATTTGTACTGTAGCCTTAATTTGACATTTTAGAACTTGCTGCTTCTACTGAAACAACTTTTCTTTTCAACACAGAGGATATTGAATATTGGATATTGTAACGTTCAGACGTTTGCGATCAAAAATATGTTTTACATTATAAATAACAGTTTTCTATTTCAATGTAGTTTTTACATTTTATTTATTCAAAGCTGAATTTTCTAGACTTCATTAAAATTATTTTAATATGCTGATTTGGAACTCGAGAAGCATTTCTTATAATCAGTTTTGAAAACAGTTGCTTAATATTTTCGTGGAATCCATAATACATATTTTTTTCAGGATTCTTTGATGAATAGAAATTAAAAAGAATATCGCTTTATCTTGCAACATTATAAATGTCTTCACTGACACTTTTGATCAGTTTAAAGCATCTTTTCTGATTGAAACTATTAATTTCTTGGGGGAAAAATCTACTAACTTTTAAACTTTTAACTATATAGTTTAATTTAAAATAAATATTTTGTATTATACTATAGTTGTTGTTTTGGTAATTCTGACAATGGATTTTCTTCATGCTACATTTTCTATTTCACTTGTATTTAAATTAAATTACTAAACCGAGCGAGTTGCAAATTCTAAATGGCAAACACTGTCCTAATGATTTAATGACTCTTTAAAACAAATTTTATATGCAAATATAATTATTGCATTTAATTTCATCTTTCACAGACCTTGCTTTTAGCATTCTTGTGAGCTTATTGTCTAATTGGTTTAGTGTTGAGAGCAGATGTTGCGCAACAGTGTAAAGAAAAAAGAGAATCCTCTAGCATTGCTCATGTTTTCAGAAACGTAATAAGCTTGATTTCATTCTGAGTCACCACCGAATAAATTTACAGTTCCATTAAGCACACTTTATTTTTTAACACATGCAGCAGAACGTCTACTGTACCTTATCTTCTCCGAAGCGTTTCAAAGCACAGGCTGCTTCCACACATTAGAGATGACTCATAACAGCAACAATAGAAAGCCAATTGAGGATACGCTCTATCTGCATTTAATGCATGCCATGAATGATTCCCTCAAGTGTTAGAAGCATCTACAAAAGGTTTGTTAAGGTCAAGTGCAACTAAACAGAATAGCATTACCAAGTGATACATTTTGAAAGACATTTGACAGTAAATATTTGATGAGAATTTTAAGAAAGGAGAGTTTTGAAGGCACAAACCTTTCTGTAAACTCATCAATACACGATTTCTGACTGGAAGTGTACAAGTTTTTCCAATCAATTTCTAGAGTTGGGTGTTTTGAACTGGCATCAACCCCCAATCTCATTCCAGATATCATCCTTCCATTAGATTCTAGCCAACACAATCGAGAATTGGGTCTCTGCCACTATGGATGCAAGGTACAATAACTGCTGGATTATATACAGCTGGCACCAGCCCATCATGAACTGTCAATCTCAATGTCTCTAGGGACAATTTGGAGTGTCAACATTAATGCATCTGCAGCAAGAACACACAGTGAGACTGGAGTTTCTTCACTGTCAAAACATAGAGCAAGAATACCCGCAGCTTGCACAAATGTTCCATCATTCTTTCCCAGCATCCTCTGTGCTCCCCACAAAGCCGTGCAGGTAATCCCTGGGACAACTCATCCTTCCAAAGTAAATATGAGACTAGTTTGAAATTTAGCCATATCAACACTGCCATGTGTCTTTGTGTTTGAAGTTCACTGTTAGCCTTGAGACATTGAGAAACAAGTAAGTTTGTCTCACATTGTCATATCGTTATTTGCATTCAAATTTAATTGTAAATGTTATTATTATTTATTTTTATTTAAAAAAAATATTTTTTATTTATTATACAACAGACAAACAATACATAAATAAATACATTAAGTTTTACATGACCAGGAATCGTTGGCCAACGTGTGTTGCACCATGCACAAACAAGCTAATTCTTTAAACTTTAAACCATAGTCATTAACTAGCTTGATGAATTTATCAAGGTGAACTACAGTCATTTCTATTATTAACAATCTTAATAAATAACTAAGATTTATGAATGCAGTCTAAAAGCAACAGCATACTGGTAATTAGCCTTGTCCGATGATCATCAATCTTAAAGACATGAGCAAAATAGGGCCAAAGCTAAATATTTATAATAACCAGTGAACATACACAAAGCAGGATGCACAAAGTGAGAGATTCCAGCTCAGAGGCTAATTGTGATGACACACACACACACACACACACACACACACACACACACACACACACACACACACACACACACACACACACACACACACACACACACACACACACACACACACACACACACACACACACACACACACACACACACACACACACACACACACACACACACACACACACACACAATTTATTTATCTGAATCTAATTGAAGGATACATCTGTTTGACTTAAAGGATCTCTACTTAAACTTCTGCATTGTTCACAGGTCTGAAGTAGGCTCTACGTACCTGGCCTGGGAAAAGCTGCCATTATATTTTTCCTTAGCCTATTATTTTGAACTATTAGCTGTGAATATGAGACTGGACTAGTTTAATAGCTCTGTTCTAAAATCTAGTAAGCTTCCTCACTTCTAAGGCAGCATGCTAACTGAAATGGAACCTCATAAGTGACACATTTGGAAAATATTTCAATTAACACCCCGTGTTACACAAATAGCACTAAACACCAAATCACTAAAGACTCGATTAACAATTTATTTTAATACACTGTCAGAAAAAAAAGACCAAAACGGATTAAAAAAATCCTTTCTTCAAGAGTTCATGTCAATGAAAACAATAGATATGCATTGTATTAATTATCAGCTAATTTCAATATCAGAGACCGCAACAGGAGAGAGTACGGCATCAGCACTGGAAAGATATGGTTAGTCTCACTACTTTTAATAAGGATGATTGTGTGTTGAGCGTCTGTGACTTACTATCCGCTTCATTCGCGGCAGTGTTGGCGTCCTGAAGAAATACTCAGCTACTCATCCGCGGTGACGCTTGTTGCATTAGCGCTGTCATATTTGACTGTAACATGCCATATAGCCTATAAAACACTCTCACACATTACTTTAATATTTTGGGAGGAGTAAAATTACCATATGTGGTTTCAACAACCAGATGCATTTACACTTGTCCAGTTTCGTCTGGAATGCGGCCCAGACCACCTCCTGAAGTGGTTTGAGCGATCGGATTTATATCCTTCTCGAAAGCATTTCGGAGGGCATTTACACCTGGTCCCTTCAGGATCAGCTATCCATCAGATGAAGTGACCAGATAGAGACCAAACAGGCAGTTGTAATGCCTTGACATGCATTTTTTTAATTAATGTTGAACTTACTTTAACTCTCGTATGTAATTTGTGATTGTTTCGGAGCCGCCCATGCCATGTCTCATTGCGCTGTGACTGAACACCTGTACAGCTTTTGTTTGGATAAAGCTTACTTTTTGATGGATAATGATTGTAATCATCAATACAGTGACATTCATACCTTAGCATGCACAATCAAACTAGGTGTGTGCACTCTTGGTACACTGATCAATATAACATTTTATTTTTACATGAACAAAGTTCAGTATATTCATGTATCATATTCATGCTGCTGTACCTATAAAAGGTATTCACATTTGCATGTTGCCAAGCTAACAGTATAATGCTCTGAAAAGCATAATAATATACAGTACACACAAATATTATATAAAAAAGTCTATTATTCACCATTGCTCATTCCTTTTTTTTAACTGCACTGCATTGTGGGATTGTCTTTCCTTTGAAAGATACATGCAATGGCTAAAAGAAGGTATCTTAGGAGACAACATAATTAAGTTGCCAACCTTTTTGACCACTATTCACGTTGACGTGATGTCATTAAATGTTACCTAAGTAGGCGTCTCACTAGGTTTGGATGTGCAGGCTCACAGAAAAAGGTGATTCATTCAGTGCCATTTCTCAGGTCTAGCTTCCTCAATAATGGATGCCAAATTCCCAGACCTTTTGCACTGGTGTTTTACATGCAGCATGCTTACTTAACATACATGATTCATAGCAGCCATTTACTGCAGGATAATTCTCTGCAGGAAGGAATCTATTACATAAATTCACTCTTACAAATAACAAATAAGAAATTCTTGCAGATATCCACCTTCCCGGGCTGCAGATTCTTTAGAAACCCCAGCTTTAAGCCATTATAATGTTTATTAAGCGTAAAGCTATCGTTTCACACAGCTTTAATGTAATGCACCTGTGAAAGGCAGACAGTGCCATTGTTAAACCAAAGTCAATAAGATGAGACCACCCTGAATGACTTCAGTGCTCGTACTGACAGAGTCATTTCTGTACTGAATGTCATTGTTTGCTATACAGACTGTCTGTTACTCACATTACCTATGTGATGAACAACCCACAGTCTCTTTGTGTGTCTGAGGTTGTTCAGGACAACTCATCAATTCAATGCTGCCATCCAATTATGAAGAATGAAGTCATAACTTCTATTTCATTCTTCACAGAATTTAACTTCGCCACATTCACGTTGATAACAAAGACCACTTCCTATTGAAATTACCTTGTCAAACAAAGAGAAAAATAACAAAAGGATTCACTTACAACCACATGTGTGCAGCTAGCCGCACATACTTTTTGCAATGCATTGCAATATAGGTGCATAGATACAATCATGCAGTAGAAAAGATAAGGCCAACTGCAGAGGGAAGCCATTTACTGACTGGTTAGAATGGGATACAATCTCAATCGAACGCAGACAGGAGTGCAAAATGCTGTGTAGGAAGGGATGAAATGAAAAGAGGGAACAAAAAAGGAAAGCAAGAAACACGCCAGAAAATGAAAAGCTTTTGTTCTGAACGTGGGACACCTCTCAGAGTTTGCCCAAAAGCTTTACCACCAACTGCAAATTGAATTGATGCACAGAGAAAGAACGATTACCATGCTGTTTATAGTGTATAGAGGGTGTGCAGGGCTTGATCATGGTCTTTGGAGGCCCACTTAATCAAGAAACAAAATGTGAAAGAAAGGCAACTTTACTGTTTTAAAAGCCATTTGTGAACAGGAACGGTACCAGCCAAAAGTCTTGAAAAAAGTCAATCAAATAATCATTTTCTAAGGAAAAATAAATAAATAAAATATTGGTATTAAAAATGATAAAAAAACAAATAAAATAAACACTGCAAGATCCAAGAAAGTAAATTCGATCACAAAAAGAAGACTAATCTACTGTAAGCAAATTTTACATTTTATATAAGAGAGGTTAAAACTTTTATTTCCCTAAATTGTAATCTTAAATTTCCCAAAAATTTAAAAATAAAATAGAATAAAATTTAAGAAAGACAATACCAATTCACGTTTTAACTTGTTTTAACAAAACAATTCCAATATCACGTTTTAAGTAAATAGGATAATTTATGTCTGTGATATTTAATCTAATCTGTAATCTAATTTAAAAAATTGAAGATGATGAAAATGAATGAGAAAATACCAAATCACAATAAAAAGAATAGTCAGAATTCAGTATATGTAAATGTTACATTTTATCAATGTAAGTAAATAGGACATTTTAAATCTGTAATCTTAAAAAAATTAATTCTATTAAATTATTAACAAAATAAAATAAATAAAACAAAACTCAAACTAGAGGGAAAAAAGGGTAACAAGGGTAACAAAAAAATAAATAACATGGCAATAAGAACTCACATCCCCTCATTAATGAGAAGTTGCTGAATATGGTTTTAGTTGACAAATATTCAGACTCTTGACTGTTTTATAAAATTATCTTTTTTTACAATTGGACCCAAAATGCAAAACAGTATACAGATTTTGAATAATCAAATGTCTGGTGAGTCTAGGTGTCTCCAAAATTTTGATTGGTACTGTGCATGTCAGCAGGGGTAATGGGAGCCTTTGAAATGACAAGGAATGAGAATCAAAACATACTGAAGCAAAACTCATGTGTCTCTTCTCATGTCCTTCATCATCACAACATCTCTCATGTAAGCTGTTCTGACTGCTTAGTGACTTGCTGTACTCTCTCTCATCATTCACAGCCATGTGTCCTCAGGTGAGGGGTGTTACTGCCAGCCGGTCCTGCTCTTGCTGTACAACTATTTAAAAGCAAGATGCTGTGTAAACACAAAAGGTTTGTGCCTGCTCAGCCGAACAAGAGGCAGGGTGTGATCTTGTGGCTCAGCGCCTGTATTCAAATAAATGTTGCATGAAAGCATCATTTGCATGGAGATATATGTGCTGTTTCCTGTCGTGTCCTATCTCCCTGCCTCAGCTGGTGCCTTGGTTCATTACCGTGTCACATACTCATGTCAGCCAACAAGACTAGTTCAAGATTAATGCATTTTAAGCAGTAAATAAGAATAGATCAAAGCAAGGACACAGTGTTGAATTTACCAACAGGTCATAGGAATAACACTGCTGTATGAATGCTGGGGGACATTCAGTGAGAAGTGGGTTTTATCACATTCTGTAAACCTTTCGGACCCTGCTGCTTGCTACCTGGTCTCATGGCATAGACCAGGTTGGCTGCTTTAGAGCATGCAAAAAGTCTAATTTAAAGGGCCGTTTACATAAAAATGAAAAATACAAATTTGCTCACCATTGTGATGTTCCAAACCAGTTTGTTGTTTTTTTGTAGTACAAAAAGAAGAGATTTTGAACAATACACTTAAAGAAAAATAACTGTTATATAACCTGTGTATGCTGTATTCCAAATCCCTTGGATGCATACAATACCATTGAGTGAGGTAAGGAATTACATTTCTGGTTATTCACTACAAACCTTTCCTACCACTGCAGCTCTCCAGATGTCATTGTCTGTTAAACTAGCAGTTAATTGTTATGTATTTATTTAAAGCCATATTTGTATATGTGAGAGCAAATGTTTGCTACAGAGGAAAGAAAAAATATTGGTGAATATAAACTTACATTTCTGATATTTCTTCACATAAAGCTATCATATGGCTTAAGAAAAAATATTATTACAAAGTTTTGGCTTGGTTGTTTTATTTCTTTATTTTTTTATTTGTTTGTTTTTAAAAGAAGTGTCTTATGCTCATAAAGGCTAAACAAAAAGGCTGACCAAAAATACAGTAAAAACTGCAATTTTTATGTTAATTTGTTATGTAATATTGAAATATTACAATTTAAAATATATATTTTAACCTATGTATATTTTATAACAATTTATTATTATTTATTTTACAGTTTGTTATGTGATACCATTTTTCAGTAGCCATTACTCCAAGCTTCAGTGTCACATTGTCCTTTATAAATTATTAATATGCTACTAATATGCTGATTTGGTGCTCAGGGAACATTTTATTATTATCATCATCAATGTCTGAAACAAGTAATATCTTTGAAATGTTACTTTGTTAATATGTTTGAAAACTGTGTAAGACTTTTGTGAAAATAATGCATCCTTGTTAAATAAAAGTGGTAATTTCTTTAAAAATTACTAACCCCAAAACATTGAGCAATACTATAATGTAATATAATAAAATATATTGCATTTTTGTCCTATTTGGACTGGACGTGGTCACTATAAGCTTACATGCAAAACAGGTAAGTGAAGAATCTTTCCTTTCATGTTCTACAGAAGAAAAACAGCATACAGGTTTAGAGCGACATGAAGGTGAGCAAACTATGACAGAATTTTTTGATGAACGAGCCTGCAAAATATAGAAGAAAGACTACAAAAAAGGGGAAAATACAGCAGCTTTGGGGTATAAGTCATTTTTGAGGGAATGCTGGCTGGGTTTCAACCCACGGGTTGTGCAATAATACACAGTGTATCTGCCAGGCGACCCATGTACTAAGATATGAAGTGTGGGCTGAGAACGGCTGTGAGTCAGAGTGTGTGTAGAACGAGAGAGAGAGAGAGAGAAAGAGATAGTGAGAGAGACAGAGAAAGAAATATAGAGAAAAGGATGTGGCATGTGAGCCTACGCACATCTCTAGCTCAGTAATGTCTGCCGCAGTGGATGCTAATTTCCTATTTCTCTCCCCAGAAAAGAAATCCTCGGATTGCCAAAGCACTCTATTTTTATCCCTGCCCAACATTCTTTTCATTTCCTCCCTGATACCGTTACAACACCGTCATACAAAAAAACTCATTCACTGACTGGCCTCTGGCCTCTCTTATCCCACAGACTTCATTCGTTTAGGATGCCCACAGCGAAATAGATGCCAGGCTGGTTTGATTGCGTTTCGCAGGTCACGCAGGTGCCATCAAAGGGGGTCAGATGTATTACAAGGAAAAAAGCATTTGGCCACATCATAGTTCAAAACAACCAGATGCAATCTAGACGGGGCATGCACACAATCATCTCATGCTGTAACATAGGCTTTTCTCTCGGCGGATTGTTAAAAGTGATGAGTCAGATATTTTCATTGCATAATTTCATACAGCAGAAGGGCAAAGGACTTCAGGGTAGCCGCTAGGGATGCACATTTTGTTAAGTCTGACAGATAAATTCAGCAGAGCGCTCAGGGTGGGATGATGGGAATAGGCAGAGTTTCACTTTTGTGCTGTATGCAGCCAGCATTTAGCTGATTCATACGTTTCAACAAATACCAATACATGATAATAGCTTAAACATTCCAGTAAAAAAAAAAAAACTTTTGAAAATCACATAATATATCATGTAATGATCCATACCAATTCAGTTTAATTCGATTAGCATACATTGGTATTACTGAACACACAAACATCTCCTGTGTATTGAACACAAACTACAGTCCATGTAGAGCTACTACCCCAACTCTAACTAATATAACTGTAATACACTTTCTAATAAATCATCACAGTGAAATAAAACTAACATGTTAGCCACTGACAAAATAAGTTTTAACAATAGGTTGCAAAAAAATGTTTAATAGAGAGGGAAGATAAACACACACACACACACACACACACACACACACACACACACACACACACACACACACACACACACACACACACACACACACACACACACACACACACACACACCCTTTGAATAACATTTGAAGTTGAGTAAAAAAAACATCAACAAAAAATATTGTTTATAGCACAGGCTGAAAATTTTTTATGTGAACTATAGTAAACAGTGCTATTGTAATACTATATTATACAATTTTAACATTTTTAAAAAAAAATTTTTGATTTTTGCCTTTATTAAGATAGGACAGATCAGAGCTCTGATAGGGGAGAGATACAGTGCGGGATCGGGAAAAGGTCCTCGAGTTGGGATTCGAACTCGGGATGCCCCTAGCACAATGGCGCTGTATGTTGGTGCACTGCCCACAAGGCAATCTGCGCCAAAATAACTGTTTTCTATTTAAATATATATTATAAAATGTAATTTATTCCTGTGAGTGCAAAGCTGCATTTTCTTCACCATCACGATGTTTCAGAATTCTTTCTTATATTATGTTAAATTAAAAGATGTTACATAATATTACTGTTTTACTGTATTTTTGATCATATAAATGCAGCACAAGAGTCTTTCAGAAACATAAAAAATATGATGTATATATTTAAAACATTACAATAGGGCCATAATATGAGCCCATAACACCGCCATAAGGAAGAACAGTACTGTAAATAATTTTACTTCAATTTTCATTAAATTATTTAGCAGATGCTTTTATCCAAAGTGACTTACAAATGACAACAAAATAAATAATCAAACCAACAAATGTGCAACAATAGTCCCAGTTAGTCTCCCTCAATGTACATAGCAAAGTTTATATTAGACACAACATAAACAGAATACAATACTTCATCTATTACTATTTTTAATTGTGGCAATTATTAGGGCAATTCATCATTAGAAAAAAAAAATCTACAGTTGTACGAAGGTTTTGATGTGATTTACCTGACTACATACTACACCTATTGGTTTGCCCAGCACTTTAATCATCCTCAAGTAGTCATGCTCTTTTTATAGTTACTGTACAGTTACAATCCGATAAAATGACAGATGATTTGATCAGAAAGAACTGACATTGTAACTAATTATAGTGCTGAAAAAGTTGCTGTGGTTGTTGTCACTTCCAAGTCCTCATCCCTAGTAACCACACAGTCAGACAGACCTCCGCATTATACAGCTGCACAGCACTGTGGTATTCACTACTGTTGAATGAGTAATAGATTCTGAATCGCTACGGAGACGCATCAGATCCCTGTGAAACTGTGGAGTGATCCACTGAATACAAATGTGCAAAATTTCAAGTTAGAGCAATCTGTGCCTGAAATGCAGCAGACATGTATTATGAGTAAGTGATCTGGTCTCAACGAGCATAATAATATCAGGAGGGTTTCAAATGACAGACGAGCGTGTGTATGTGTGCATGCGAGTACGCTTCACTGTGATTAAAGAGATTGTGCAGAAACCTCTTTTGCACCCCCTGTTCTGTGCATTCATCAGACAGGGCTCGCTCGTCTTCCTTTGATGGAAACCTGCAGCCAAAATTTAATGAAACACTTGGAACTTGTTCTTTGGCAGAAGTGATAGGTTCTGTTCTATCTCTGCAGACAAAATCAAAAATAGGAAAGCAAAGAAAATGGGAAAATCATTGGAAGGGTGAGACACCGTTTAACAAGGAAGAAAGTAAGATTCAAGCGGTTACAATGGCTTCGAATCACTGTGTGATCCTTAATAATTCTCTTCCATGCTGAAGACATCAATGGACAAATACTGCAGGGGAGAGCTGGCAGAACAAAACTAGAAAGTCATGCATATCCAGAGAGCCACAGTTTCCTCTCAAGAGACACTCTTTTCCTTCTATGAGTGCAGAAATGTGGAGTATTTGGCAGATTTGAAGGTTAGTTGATTATAACGCTTGGCAATTCAAGGGAGATATTAGATATGCATTTCAAACTATTGTAAATAAGAAAGAATATAAACATGCCTGTCTATTAGCTATAATTTATCCGAACTAACATTGAAATGTTTTACTTAAAGCATATTAAACAGGGTCATACAATGAAAAAAACAAACCCCCCAAAAATTCCATGATGCCATTAAATAAAAATGATATACTACGAACACACTATAATATTCAGATTTCGCAGTTTGTTCCACAATCTAAAAAGACAATCTATTGAACTCAAGCTGCAAAAGTGTCTCAAGGCTAATAAAAAAATCTCTATGGTTGTGATATCACATGCAGCCGTGCACTTTTACATATTCGTGACACCTACTGCCTGCTCGGTCAGGGTTAAATAACAAGCTGTTCCCGGGCTGTGTAAAGAAACTATCGCTCTATTCATGGAGTTCTTCTGAAGTATCTTAAAATCATAAGCAAGTGGCTGAATTGTATTTTTATCAAGGTCCCTGATAACTTTAGTATGACTTGAATGACTTGACTGTAGACATGAATTTGTGGTCTACAGATGTAATGTCTGATCTATATATCAATACTGCATCTATTTGGTTGACATGTTTGCCACTCATCTACACTACTGTTCAAAAGTTTGGGGTCAGTACTTTAAAAAAGAAAATAATTTATAATTTTACAAGGATACATTAATAATTAACAATAAAATATAAAAGTATTACAATATTTCCTTATACGAGGATACATTAATAATTAACATTAAAATATATAAGTATTACAAGATTTCCTTATTCAAATAAATACTGTTCTTATAGCTTCCACAAAAAATAAAGCAGCACAACTCTTTTCAACATTTATAACAATAATAAATGTTATCAGCATATTAGAATAATTTCTGAATGATCATGTGACCCTGGAGACTGGAGTAATGATGCTGAAAATTCAGCTTTGCCACTACAGGAATAAATTACATTTGAAAATATATTAAAAAATAATTATTTTAAATTGTAATAATATTTCAAAATATATTTACATATTTTACTGTATTTATGATGCAGCCTTAGTGATATAAGATACTTCTTTCATGACCATACAAAAAAACCTTTCAACCTGAAACTTTTGAACAGTGTGTACATTTTCAAGTCAAGTTCTTCATATCACTGTACAGGTAAAATAAGTTTAACCCAAAAGCAGAACCAAAATCAATGCAGGTCGACTGCAGCTATGCTCATCATACCATCAAAGCAGTGATGTCATTTTTATTGCAGGGTTTTCCTATGCCCTTCAACACATTTCCATGACTTACTCCTGGAAAACATGTAGAAATTATATACAAATAAAATATAAATTGCTGTGTGAATTTCCAAATCTATGTATGGTACCAATCTTTTGAATTAATAATATAATTAAATGACCATACTTATTAGTGTACAAAATGTCTCCAATGAGGCCAAGGAGTCAAAGTTTTGTTGGGGCATGACTCCATTAGATCCTGCAGAGAGATGCCGTAAGTACACCACCTGGCATCAAAAAGCATCTTTCTGTTTTGATGGCTATTTAGAAGGATCTGTTCATTTTTTTGCAAGTATGGATGGGTTGCAAACAAATGTCTTTCTCCGTGTGTTCTATAGACCTCCTTGAACAAGAGCCGCAATAGAGAGACTGATGCTGTCATTTTACTCTACCTAAGAGCAATACCTTAAACTCTAAAGAGCAATATTCAGCAATAGCTATTATGTTTTCCTCCAAACAAAAATAGAAAAAAATCATTTTAACTACACAAATGAACATTAGACAATAACAAAAATATTTGCAGGTTTTCCATGGGAACCCATTTAATGAGGACTAAAATAAGTATCTATCAAAGACGTAATCAATGGGAAATGTTTGCTTTTACCCGAATAGCCAACTCAATGGAAGGCAAGTGAATTAAAACAAGCTACAGAAGTGTAAACATAAAGCCCAATGAATGACAGATCTCACCCAGCAGGTGGGTGAGTCAGTAGGTAGGATGCAGTTGGGTTGCTATATCTCACCGACTGGGCAAACACAGAGGGCGGTTCCATCTGACTTGGCACGGCAGGTAGAGTTGTGCAGGCAGGGGTTATGCTGCAGGTCGCAGGGGTCGTAGGCCTGTTCACAGAGGAGGCCAGTAAAGAAGGGCAGGCAGGTGCAGGAGAACTCCCCTGGGACATCAGACTCCACACAATGTGCTCCGTTCAGGCAGGGAGAGGAAGAACATTCCTTCACATCCTCTCCACAATCCAGGCCTGTCCAGCCATGAGGACACGTACACCTATAAGGTAAAAGTATTTTTCAGATTAGAGAGTTCATTGTTTGCTCATGTAATTTCAAGCTTGTATGATTTTGTTTTTCATAATCTTGCTGCTCTTTTCCGTATAACAAACATGAACATTGACCAAAGTGTGTTATGTTCTAAAAAAAAAAAATACAAAAAAAGCACCATAAAAGAGAATCATAAAAGACTCAAAATACGCTAAATATTCTCCATATTCTGTTTCATGGAGGACAAAGTCGTACAGGTTTGGAACAACATGAGAACAAGTAAATTTTAACATTTTTCATTTTTGGGCAAGCTATCCCTTTAAGACATAACTCAGACAAGAATAGTGTCTTGAAATCCTTTGGAATTCCATTGTGTGAAATTACTGAGGAAAATGATATTGTACTAATAAAATATTCATTCATGTACAGACCGACTGACACTCCTGGCACACAGTGACCTTGTAGTATAAAAGCAAATTCCCCCAGGGGCAGACTCCGATTTGGCTTAGCCCTGTGGTGCTTTTCACTAATGAATGTCATACGTCTCTGAAAATCCCTTTTTGTTCATTTTAGACCAGGATTACAATGTGTGCCATGAACTAAACTCTTATAAATGAAACCTACTTAATTTCAGGGGGAAAACACACACACACACACATAGCTATTTTAAAGAGGCAAAGACATTATATTCGTACAGGTGTTATTAAAAGAAAATGAGCAATGAGTCATAATTATATGGTAGAAATGCAAATGAAAATCATAGCGGGTACATTTCTATAATCTTCCATCATTCTCACAATCAAAACATGGCAGCCCATGAGATACAGTACATTATTCACACAAAATATAAGAAAACAACTTAAATGTCCATTAAATGTTCATCCTGTTTCAATTTGAAAGGTCACTTTAAAATAGCTTGATGTGCACATTTTTTGTCTATTTGATGTATTTCCTGTTGAAACAGGAAGATGGGCCAGATCATATCAAATAAGTTTTAGTTTATGTCACAAAAATGAAATCTGTATATAAGTGTAGTCATCTTTTAGAACTACACCAGCAATGCTATAAGCCATAAATCTCCAAAAAGCTATGCAAACTGAAAACAAAACTCGGTTTTACTTTATTTTGTCATTCATAGTCAAAACGGATTCAGTGTTGGGAGATTTCTGGACAGTTGAGGGGATTTATAGGTTAATTGCACTATTGGTCTGAGAAGCATTAAATCCCAGACAGCTGGAAGTAGGACACTGGGAGGTTAGAGCAGTGAGCTGGGATTATATTTACCAGAGTGAATCCCAGAGAGTGTCAGAGGTATCTGCATTCCACTTGGTGGCAGTGATCTTACAGCCGTGCTGCCAATCCCTGTCTTAAACCCATCCTCTATTTTCTCGCTCTCTCTTTTAGACTATTTTCTTCCCCCCTTCACTCTCATTCCTCCCTTCACTGCCCTCAGCAAGAGGGCACATTAGGTGAAACAGAAGCAGGAGCTTTTCTCTCAAGACAGAGAGTCACCGATTGAGAGAATCCTCCTCCTGCTGTGCTGCATTGATTGATTCATTTGTTTTACCTGCCATCTGCAATTCATTATCTCGCACATTTTTGAAAGTGCAGTCTGTCTCTGCTTGACGAGAGAATAGGTGGCTAAACTTAGTGCTGCTTTTTTCATACATAGTCCAGGGTTTGCTAAATGGGGATTTATGAAAGCCTGGAGGTTCATGAGGGAACTGCAGGGGGTTCGTGAGTTGATGAAAAGCTAATAATGAATTATATCGAATGCAAAATAAAAAAGTGACTGGAAGATAATCGCTTTATAGCGTGCAATAATCAAATAAAAGACTCAAATTTAATTAAACAGCTGCATAGTTCAATGCAGCTCATTTATTATATGATGATCAATTATGCATTATTTATTTTTCAGTACAATTGTAATTTACAACTGCAATGTCTTTAATTTTATAATTAGAGTTAAAACATACTTGAATTTATTGTCATTAAATTACTGAAATATCATTTTTTTCAAGTAAATATTCTGTCTAAGAATAGGCTAAAATGGAGAGATTTAAGAAACAGTTAGATTTTTTTTAAAGGAGTCAACATCAGCAGGACATGCAAAGAAATCAATTTTTAGTGATTCAATAAATAAAATAAATCTACATAAACTGGACTACACTCTAAAACAATATGGTTCTTTAAAGGTTCTTAACATGCAATAATGGTTTTATTTAGAACCATAGCATTCTGAAGAACCCTTTTATACCGAAATGGTTCTCAAGGTTTCTTTAACCATAGCATTCCATAAATCTTTGTTAGAGTTTAGGGTTCCTTGTTCCCGCCCTTTTGTTTTTCAAATCTGTAACTGTCAAAGCACTTCATTACTGATTTTCTGGAGTTCAGTGATCCAACTACACAGACCTTCAACACACTCTCAACAGGTAAATGATTTCATTCTTAAATTTAAATACTTAAAATAACTTTAAAATTGTAACCGGCTTCCAAACAAACATGTTCTTATCTTTTTTTTGGTCACATATAGCAGTATGTGCAGCTCTGCTAAGCTTTGGAAACTTCTCTCCTCTTCTCCACTAAGTAAAATTAATTTATAATTCATATTGTTAGACTTTTTAAATTATTACTTGGGTTTATGTATAAACATACCCAGTCACAAAAAAATATTAAAACTATTCAATGTTTTTTTTATCACTTTTTTTCTTTTAAGATTCTGAAGGGCTCACATACGGTCCATTTTTGCTTTTGGCCTTCATTATCATAATTGTTTTTACATGAACACATGAACGTACTGTAACTCTAAACTCAATTGTGTATTTCAGACGTATCAGATCCTACAACCTCATCATCTGCAGAGAAAAATCACCGCTTAATCACACCAAATAATGGACTTAAATGCATCGTATTGATTGGAATATGATTGTTTCACTGAAACTTGGTTTTCATCACATCTATTTTTTGTTCTCATTTTGTGTTTTACTTCTTTACTTATTCATTCACGTTCATTGTCAATTGTCATTCATTGAGGTATTCAGCAAATAACTGTTGTTATAAGCACTGACAATTTTGCAACCTGGTCTCATAAAAATTCGTACCTCTGTGCACTTTCTGTGCGACACCGTTTACGTACCTTACTGCACGTTTCGCCGCAGTTTCAAAGAGAAATGTTCACAGAGTGGCGCTAAAACACAGGTTAAATACGTGAACCCTGGCACGTTTTTATTACGTAGATATAGGTACATATTGCTGTGTTTGTATTACGTTGCTACAGGTACATATTTTGGTGGTTCAGAATTAAAATATCCCCGGATATTTTTCTGTCCCTAAAAGTTAATGCTCTATCGTGTTGGAAATATGCCCTACACCAAACCCAACCCTAAACCTACCCAATAGTGTTAACAAATGCAAAACTGATATAAAAAATGTATTTGTTGATGCAACCGTGCCAAGTACGTCTCTGTACTCCGCGAGCTACCGAACAAACTTACCGTCTATGAAAACCCATAGATACGAAGCTGGATATGTGCGATGCTAACGTTCAAAAGCATCAGTTTTCAAATCTCCCAGCAAATTAATATAGTTTTGAAGTCATAACATGATATTCTTCAAGTAATTGTGCAAAAATTATGCTTTATTAATCAAAACTCTGTAAATGTGTGTGAAAAGGAGTAAAAGGTGTCTGAGTTTTACTGCCTCTAGTGTTTGCATTTCTTTTGGAAACTGCAGTAATATGTAGTTATTGGTACATATTTCGTGTCTCGCTAAAAAGTGCACCCAGGTACGTAAATGCCATGAGACCAGGTAGCAATGTTGCAGGTCAACAAAAACATACTTAATTCACACAACATGCTGCTGTTGTGGTTATGGTTGTTGTTGTTTTAATGTGAAACCCTAACCGAGGCTACACTCTAAGATGCATCATTACTGATTTTCTGGAGCTCATAATTTATTTCTCAAAATGTCTATAAATTATAATTTTCAAATGCTAATTGGTTTTTCTAATTTATTTTCTCTTTTTAGTTTAAGAGAATATGTACGTGACCAGCTCTATACAGTTAAGCATATTCTCCTCTTCTTCACTAAGTAAGTAACAAAGATATTGCATTTATGATCCATTTTGTGAGATATTTTTATTACTAGGGTTTATGCATAAAAATACCCAGCTATCCCATGACTTTATATTACTTTTCCCTTTAACATTGTGAAGTGCTCACATACTATTTTTGCCTTCATAAACAATTGTTTTCACATAAACAAATGAAAGGAGACACATTGTATATCTAAACTCAATTGTGCATTTCAGATGCTACAACCTCATCATCGGCAGAGAGAAACTGCCATTCAATCACAGATAATGATTAACCTAAAGGCATCATAGAGGATTATGAAGATATTTTTTACTGGAGCTTGGTCTTCAATACACTATTTATGTTCTATTTTTTTTACTTTTTTAAGCATTTATTTATGTTCAATGTCCATTGTCATTCATTAATGTTTTATAATAATAACTGCTGTTAGAACACTGTCATTGTCACCCTAATAGACACCTATATTATACGATATTACAAGTATATTATAAGATATACGATAGGTAAGATAGATTATAAGACCAGGCAGATAGACGGGTAAAAAAAAACTATGTTATACAACTAATACTAATATTAATGATATTAACATACTAATATTAATGAAAAACTATCATTAAAAAGGTTATTTATAACACCATTAAGGTCCTACATAGTATTTTCAAAGCATGGTTCTGTATGGAACCCCTCTTTAGAACCATTTTTTCTTAAGAGTGTACATCATTAATCAATGTAGGTTGTTGGAAAAACTAGTCGACCATGTGACCCATCTCTAGCCTGTCCATTCATCCAGATTTTCTTTGCTCCGTCAAGCTGTGTTTTTGCAACCCACCTGTAAGCGTTGAGGAGGTCTGTACAGGTGGCGTTGTTTTTACAGGGGTTTGATGAACATTCATCTGTCTCCCACTGACAGAACTCCCCCTCCCAGCCAGGCAGACAGAGGCAGTCGTAACTCTGTAATGCAAATGAAGACAGCGAATGAAAAGATAATAGAGAGCGGTGTAACACTTTCATCTAACCCTTGCCTTGACCTAGATAAATACAGCATATTCTGCCACCAATCACTCGACGCACATGCAAACTTCTTCATTAAAACATTCACAGTAAATTAACAACATACCAGATGACAGTATGGCAAAGCAGTGCGGCGTTAAAGCAATAATTCATCCAAAAATGTCATGACAACTCGTGATAATTTGTATGAGATGCCGAAATTACTTGGCGTGAATAAAAATGCAGGATTATATAAATATACACTGTACACTACTGTTCAAAAGTTTGGAGTTAGTATAATAAAAAAAGGAAATTAATACTTTTATTGAAACATAATTTTAAATAAATGCTGTTCTTTTGAAAAATGTAAAATAACAAAAATGTATCACATTTCCACAAATGTATTAAGCAGCACAACTGTTTTCAAAAATTTTGTATATTAATAATATATTTGACTTTAAATATAATAACAGATGACACTTCAAGCAATTTCTTGAAGCATGAAACAAGCCAGCAAACAAAGTATTTGAAAAAATGCACACACACACACACACACACACACAAACACACAAGGCGTGTAGTTGTGGTTTATATTATAATTTGTACTGAGGGCAATCTGTGGGCAGCTTCAACTCTCAACCCACCTGCTATTAACTCCAAATGTATTTAGCATGGTTTTCAAAGTTGTTATCTTTACGGAAGAGCAACCATTGCTATGCAAATGCACTCTCTCAACCACCCACCACTGCACATCAGATATTCAGGCATGTCTTTAAAGGCTTGCAAACTACTAATTTTATATTCAGAATTACACCCCATTCTCTGAAATAAACAGCACTTGAAGTGAATGAATGCATACTCTCCATTTTGGTGCTCGAATAGAAGCTACGATGTAAATGCATTTTCTTCTTATTTACTTCAGATGTGCTGTCCTTTCTGTCTTTGTGAGTTTACTACGACTCTCCCCTCCACTTTGACGTTAACGTTTTCATTATGACAATTAATCACCATGGGTGGCTGCTGTCTGTTATTTTGCATGGCAAAGGTTTATTCCATCTCATCCCGTACAATGGAAATGAGCACAGGTTTGCACAGTCAAGGCATGGCTAGAGTTTTTCATCATGGCTGACCTGAGGGTTGATCCTGGAGTGCATGCTAATCTGTGCTTCATCCAGACGCAGACACAGTGTTAAGCTCTGCCTAATGTAATTTGAGCACCGCGGGCCTTATTCATAAGACAGAAGAAGCTATGCAGACATGGTGTGATAGATCAGATGCCTCCAGAAGACTTCTGTTTTTCACCCCTGGCTAAGGATAGTATAATCTTGTTTAGGCTGCTAAATCATCAGCTGGGATCGTAGCTCTCCCGAGAAACCCGGGGTTGTGCGGGGTATTTTTATTTTAATATAAGTAAATAATTAACTACATAAACACTGCCAGGAAGTAAACCGCAATCTGTGAGAGGGATTTTGAAAGCTTGCTCCTGTCTCTACATGAAGTTGCACAAGAAAACTTATTTTTGGAATAAGATAATTGTGATAGAATGAGTTAGAAACATCTCTCATATGCAAGATGAATTTCTGCATAATAATGCAGCAAATTGCTGCTTGGAAAGACTACAATGGAAAATAATTTAGATATTATTTATAAATAATGTAATGATTTTAAATAATTATTAAAAGCAAGTGCTATTTATAAAATGATGAATATTTTGTAGTAGTAATGTAATACCACATGCTACAGTACAGGGAAATGGCATGCTCAAAATTATGGCAGAATACATGCAATATTATTAATTAAATACGTAATAATGTGTACAATTGAGTAAGTATCAGTCAAATGGTCTGTCAAAGTTCATCACTAAACATGAGTAACTGCAAACAGATCACTATGTGCATATTTCAAAATGACAATTAATAACTTTTTCAATAAGTAATATGATTTCTGAATTAGTCACCTAATTAACTTTAAAAATAGCTTTATATTACACGTGCTTAAACTTATCAAACTATTACTGAACTGAAAGTCAAAAGGTAGAGCCATTTAAATTTTTCATGCCGCAATGCATGCTGGGAATAGACAGCAAATGGAACTGTACTACAAAATAGATTATGAAACAACTACATATAAAATAGCCTTATGCATAATTGAAAAGTCCTCAATTCAGTCACATTTTATCTGCTATTGTAAAATATATAATATTTAGTAAATTATATACTTTAGTACAAACTGATACTCACAATAAACAATAAATATAAAGTAAAACAGATTTGTACTATAATTATAAACATCAGCTACCAAAATCTGCATTTCATACAAGCAAATACATCTTAATTGAGATGAAATGTCTATGACGTGTGAAAAATGTAGGGGGAAATTGGATTGCCAATTTTCTAGGGTTACGGAAGACGCTATATCACTGATTTTGACAATTTAAAAATGATGAAGTGAATATAGTGAACAGATGAGCAGAGGAGGCATGCATTTTGGTGCACAAATGGAGTGATTTGTTATGTCTTAAGAGAACACAGGAGGACATCGGGCCATTACGTACACTTCACAACACCATTATGCTCAAGGGGAATGCTGCAACAGCCCCTTCAACAAAGACAAGTTCAGAAAAAGGTGCTATGGGGATATAAAACAGACTGTTGTGTTGAGGTTCTTTAAAACTGCTGAGATATGAAGTAAAAAGAGGAATGATGTTATGGCTTAAGGTCTTGTTCCTTTAGCTCTACTGATGCCACGAGCATGGGTTTGATTCCACGGGAACATGCATACTGATGAAATGTAAGATGATTTGGATAAAAGTGTCTGTCAAATGAATAAATGGGATATAATCCCAAACTCTTTATAAATCCTTTGTAAAGGGGTCATATACTGTACCACGAGGAATCAAATTGTCATTGATCTTCTGGGAAAGTAGTTCATTACACCATGAACACTGTTAATGAAGTATGAAGTAGATTAAAAACTATTTAACACAACAGCAAACCTGTCACTCTTTAATTACTGCAGCACAGCTTTGTATCATCAAATACAATAATATTTCCATGGGGGTTTTACAGGCAGCAAAATGGGGTTGGAAATTGTCATAAACTAAATTATGGCAATTTATGCTGAACAGTAAAATAATAAAATACATTAAAGGAATAGTTGAAAAAAAATTATGTTTTTTCCAAAAATGAAAATTCTGTCATTAATGACCCTCATGCCTTTCCAAACCCGTAAGACCTTTATTCATTTTCTGAGCACAAATTAAGATTTTTGATGAAATCCAAGAGCTTTCTGACCCTCCAAAGACAGCAATGTGTCTACCACATGCAAGGAAACAAAAATAACGACTTTATTCAACAATTTCTTATTCAAATTCATATAGACTATTTTATCAATGCCCTTACTACCTTTCTGGGCCTTCAGTTCTTTGCTGTCTATGCAGAGTGAGAAAGTTCTTGGATTTCATCAAAAATAAAATAATTTGTATTCTGAAGATGAACGAAGGTCTTATGGGTTTGGAACGACACGAGGGTGAGTCATTAATGACATAATTGTCATTTTTGGGTGAACTATCCCTTTAAGATTGTATATATACTGTAAGTTTGGGGTTGGTAAGATTTCATGTTTCTGATTTTTTAAGACGTGTCTAGAGCTCACCAAGTCTCTATTTTCTTTAGCAAGAATGCAGTAAAAACTATCTATTCATCCATCTATCCGTCCATCCTTCAAACCCACCTCTCTCTAAAATACAAAAAATTACATAAAAATAAATCAATATACAAAAAACAACATATGGAAATATTGTGATCCCTTCCCTGTGCAATTCCATAAGAAAAAAGAAAGAAATGACAAGGAAGAAAGGGAGAAATATTTGCTCCACTATAGAGTAAACCCGTCGAAAACAGTTAAGTTGCAGAACTACATTGAAAATGTCCCCACGTCACCACTTCTCTCCACATGCCTCTAAACTCAATCAATTTAACGAGTTCACAAATATTCAAAGCAAGATGATTTGCATCAGATAAGCGCGACCTAGCTCTTTTGCCTATCATGTTTGTCCTTCCAGAGACCCACATATTGGGCAGGTGGAGACTTCTGTTGGCAAACCAGCGTGACAGAATTCTCATTTTCACACACAGAGAAAGGTCAATCTAATTTACTGACTGTATGGAAGTAATGCACTCCCATGTGACTTTCCATGGCTGGCCCTCTCTCCCCATCCCACATCCTTTGCTATATAACCAGCACGTGGAAACAGAATTTAAGAGCTCAATTACATGGTAGCTAAAACATTTCCCAATCAGTGATTTCATACTTGTGACAGTAGAACAATCTTTTAAAGCACTCATGCGATGAGCATATACAGTATACACGGAGCATATACAGGAGCTATTAACACACCGATGCTATTATAAAATGTTATTGCTAGCCATAAACATGTCAGAAGAAAATATGCTCCATATTTCTTTAAATCGCTGGCTTTACATTTGTAAGCAAGATCAAATATTTATCCAAATTTGAGTGTGTCATGGCTTTAAATAGACTTAACATGATGACTGCAGTCATCTCATAGGTCTTGCATGAACTTAATTATAGCAAGAAGAAAAAAAATCCATGTTGTTGACAACTAAACACAAAAAGCTCAGAGGCGCTTTTCTTGATCTGTCAATGACAAAGTCATCGGATCATCTTTTGTCAAGGTTACTCTCTATGCATCTCCGAGATGATCTCATTCCCTGATGCAAAATAGCTACTCAAATCATTAATTAACCCAGCATGCAAGAGGGCTAATATCCCCGCCTGCATCTCTGTCCACAGGACAGCAGCCTGCAAACCGCCCACCTCTAGGTTTCGAGGGATGCCGTGAATAGCCCAATTGCATTCTCCATTCAGAAACCGGGGCCTAGGGTTGCATTATTCATCATTAATAAATGATAAACTATTTTTGCCCTCTTGTTCTGTTCTGAGAGCTACTGGAATAGAAATAGAGGAAAAGAAGAGAAAGTCTGTGAGATAAAAAAGAAGAGAAAGGGCTGGGGAGGGACAGAAGAGTGTGAAATGAGAGCACAGTGGCTGGTATCTCTCTTTTTGGCTGTATTAGAGTGGGTTTGCAGAAAGGGAAGGAAAAGCCAATTTGGGATGAGAGCCAAACAACTGCATGTCACACAGGCTTCTGAGCCACGGATTGCTCTCATTGGCCCTCTCTTTTTCTCAGAGATTGTGAGGTAACACAAGCTTAATCTACAGAACAAAACTGCATTTCAGTGAATAAAGACTCTGGATTTTTGTGTCCAGGCTGTGTCTGTAATAGAAGAAGTATACTAATAATGTTGCATAGTGTTTTATGTTATAATTTTTAAAAGAAAACTTGAAATGACATTTACAACATACTCAGCTTGAGTAATGTGGTGTATTACCAAGTGAAATACTGATTTGATTGGGAAAATATGGAACATATGGTTTAGACATTATTACATAATACTGTTTTCCCCCACTTCTTTGGTTACATCAGTAAAGAAGAACAATTACATGCGGAAATTGAAAATTGTGAAAACAAATATATATTTTTTCCTTATAATATAATGCACTGATGAACTGTTCAATATAAGACCAGGGACACTAATTAAAAAGTCTAATATAAAATACTAGTTCTTATAAGACTTAAAAGGCTTTGGTTCCTAAGTGTCATGAATCAATTCAATGCATGAGAATCAACAGCTACTGTATATTGTTAAATAGAGTGCAACAGTGACTTTCTCAGTGACCATTGGTTGCGGAATAATATTTCCCATTAATTATTCCCTTAGGGATTAAAACATAATAATAATTAAAATTAACTGAAAATTACAAACTTTGAAGCAAAAATGTATTTGAAAATCTGACAAAAAAAAAAGAGAGAGTTCACACAAAAATGAAAATTCTGTTATTTATTACTCACCCTCAGGTCTTTTGAAACCCGTAAGACCTTTGTTCATCTTGGGAACACAAATTAAGATTTTTTTTTTAATCCAAGAGCTTTCTGACCCTGCACAGACAGCAACGGAACTACCACGTTCAAGGCCCAGAAAGGTAGTAAGGACATTGTTAAACTAGTCCATGTGACATCAGTGGTTCAACTGTAATTTTATGAGGCTACGAGAATACTTTTTGAATTGTATTATTTTGTATTTTCAAAAAAGCTCTCAGATTTCATAAAAAATACCTTTATTTGTGTCCCAAAGATAAAAATTAAGGTTTTAAGGGTCTGGAATGACATGAGGGTGAGTAATTAATGACATAATTTAAATTTTTGTGTGAACTATCCCTTTAACAGATTTAATTAGGGAAATAATTACATTTCCATTAACAAAAAAAAACAGATAAGTATACAACACTAGTTTTATATTTATCTGTCATTTGCTTTTGCATATACAGAAACAACATATTTTACGTTTATTGGGAAACAAAAACCTTGCAGCTAAAACTTTTTTTTTGGTGTAATTTGCTTGCTTTGTATGAAGATTTTCTTTGCGGAATCATTGGTAAGGTACACCAGGAATTCCACTGTTAAACATGATTGTTTAAAAATAAGTTGAATTTATGCAGACTGACACCTCCAACAAAAGCGTACCATCGATTAAAAACCTTGTAGCTCTAGTCCAGGGGTAGGCAACGTCGGTCCTGGAGTGCCGCTGTCCTGCAGAGTTTAGCTCCAGGACATCGGCACTCCAGTTGCCTAGCCCTGCTCTAGTCTGTCTTTAAATGTATATGTTATTTGTGCTTTAAACACTGTCTTTAAAACAAAAAAGAACTTGCACATTAAATGGTTATAGTTTAAGTGTTTTTAAAATTATAAAAAATATTGAAAATTAGAAATAATTAGACTGAATGTATTGTTTTGTAATTGTAGACTGAAGTTTGTGGAGAAGAACAGCATGGTTACACTAGGTCTAATACATTATTTGTTCTGTGCCGGTTATGTCATATCTCAGGTGGGCCAGGAATGATTTATATTTTATTAATTGCCTTGCACAGAGAACAATAATCATTTAACAACAGATGGTACAGTGCATTAGTGGCTATTATACATAGTTCCCATATGTATTATTCTAAGAACTGCTGTTGTTCTTTCATTAAGAGCTGTATATGGAAACTAATAGTTAGTTGAAGATTAATTGTCCTTACCAGATGGAGGTCCATGCAAGTCGAGTTGTTTTCACACATGTTGCTGACACAGTCATTGATGTCCTGCTCACATCTTATTCCAGCGTAACCAGGGTTACACAAGCAGTAAAAACCATCCACAGCTGAAGCAGGAAGCACACAGGGAGACAGAAGAAATTCACTTCAGAAGAGATGAAATACAGTTTCCAACTTTAGAAACATTTACAGAAAAAAGGAAGTCGCAATGATGTGCTTACGAACTTGGTTTTACAAACAAGTCATTCAAGGACGTTGTAGTTATCTTGAGCACCATTTTCAGGGCTGGATATTTAATTACAGTAAACCTTGTAAAGCCAACGTCAGTGCAGGAATCATAGCAAGCAATAAAAGATGACAAAATGAATGGGACAGTCACAAGCCTTCCGGTTTTCATCCAAGATACCTTAAATTGTGTTCTGAAGACTAACAAAGCTTTTATGGTTTGGAACGACATGGGGGTAAGTGAAATACGAAAAAAAAAATCATTTTGGGGTGGAGTATCCCTTTAAAGACACTTAAGACATTCAAACTGTGGATTAAATGTTTTAAGATCTACAAATGCCTCATTTTTTACACGCTATATTTCCCTCCGCAGCCACTGTAGTCCAAAGACTCATCATATTCTCATCATATTCTCTCTTTTGTCCATAAACCTTTGCTCTTAAGCTTATCAGTAAAACCGTCTTTTTCTGCTTGCGCAATTCCACGGTCATTTATATTCACCCCAGCAGCTGGAAACACAGTGTGTCCAATTAAATGTAAAATGTGTGTTTGTGTAGCCATCTCTTTTACAAATGTTACAAGAGTGTCACTGTCCACCGTCTTTGCGTTGCATCTGACTTACCCGAAACCTAATGACCCATTCCACAAGCCTTTAATCATTAATGCTGTTGAGGAGAAATGCATCCCCTGCCTTTCTGCTGCAAAACAGCAGCCTGTGACAGAGGTAATTGTGGGTTCTTACAGCCGCAAATTTATTACAAGGCCTGCGCCGAGTCCCAGGATTCTTCATTATCCCTTAGATTTACCACGTAATCTATGCTGCCACTCTGTCTTTGTTCATGTACCCACGATTACTCTCATTAAATGCTCGGGGTCCAGAGTGGCACCCGTATTACTCACACCAGCTGCTCAAAAGATACACCTTGTTCTCTCACTCTCTCCCCATACAAACAAAGCAGATCGCACACCTTCTACATGGTGGACAGGCCCTGAGGGACTGCATGTGTGGGGCTATTTTTGCTGGTGTAGTCTGGGAGAAAGTAAACAAGTAAACTTTGTCTAACGGAGCTTGTTGGAATTGGAGATGCTGGGAGACAAGACAAAGTGGCTGCAGGTTTGAATCCTGTGGTGGACGAGGAATACATGGTTGCCTGGTTACAAAATCGTCCTTCATCTCGGTCACCATTTTACCTCAGAGCACAGTGCTTAACTGCAGGTTGCTCTGGGAGTGCAATTAGTGAACAACATATCAGTTTAGATAAAAAGCATGTGCTAAATGGCAGGGAAATTAGAAGTGAGGTGCATGCATAGTATAGGTTAGCAGGTTATGCTCAGTAGTGCTTTCCCCATTTCCTCATGTAATAAACAAATCCATCATTGAGACGTTTTAAACGTTGCTTCTGGCCAAATTACAAGTCCATAATCCATATTAACGCTTCTTCGAAAAAGTCTGTCTTCTGTTGTCCTCTCACATCAAAATCCACCATAAACCATATTTGTTTAGATCTGTTTTTGCATGTACACAGTGCTTGATCTGTGCATATTTCGCTCCTTATTCAACTGAGATGCGTTTTCAGTGGAGAAAGCAATATTATGGAAGTTAAAAATGCCTTAATGATGGATTTGTTTCTTGCAAACATGCAGCTTTTCAATTCATTTAACTTTAATTGATGGACTGAATTCTTTGTGATGTTTTTTTATCCGATTTTTGGACTCTCATTCTGACGGCACCCATTCGCTGCAGAGGATCCATTGGTGAGCAAGTGATGTAATGCAAAATTTCTCCAAATCTGTTTGGGTGGAGAAACAAACTTAGCTATATCTTGAACAGCCTGATGGTGAGTAGATTTTCAGAGATTTTTGGGTAAACTATTCCTTTAAAAAATGTTTCACACAAAGACATGGACAATAACTTTGAAAAATGTCTTTAAAATGATGTACACTCAGATGAAAATAAAGTCTTTAGCTACATTAGTATTATATGAACAAATGCCTAATATATATCGGACACATTGTCAGACCTGTGTCCCCATGTCTTGTGCCTCCCTTCCTCTTGTGCCCATATTTGGTCCTTCCTGTTTCCTATTCATTATTAGTTCAGTTGGTCCCAGCCGTGTGTCTTGATTATGTTCCAGGTGTGTCTAGTTAGTTCTGTCTATTTGTAGTCTGTTCTGCCCCATGTTTCCTGTCGGTTGTTAAATGTCATGTGTGAAAGTAATTCCGTGTGTTTCTACGTTCTTTGTATACCTATTGTTAGTAAAGTCTTCTGTTTGGTGAAACTCCTCATCTCCTCGTTCCTGGCTCCCTGAGCATTGTGACACACATAGAGCTCCCAGCATGTACTGCATTCAAGAGATACCGTGATAGGGTTACTGTTTTACTGCCTGGGGTTTTGGTTTTATGATGCTCTTATTTTTGTCATCACTGCTAGTTTCTTGTTGTGCTGTGATATTCAATGACTATCTCATTATTTGATTGATGGTTATTGACTTACATTGTTATTGTGGATCTACTTGTGTCCAAAAAGAAGCATCTTATGTTTCAAGAGGCAGGCAGCCCTACCAAGCTGTCATTTAAAACCGCATGAAGACAAATTGGACATTTCCAGTATTGTTAATTGAAAAATAGCTGAACAACATATCAGCAATTGCTGTTACAAGAGCTTACTGACTGAAGGGGACATTTAGCATTCAAAAAATACAAGCTGGCTAAAGTACAGAAGACAATTACTCTTGCTGAGAAAAGACATTAAGGCATCATGCTGCCTTGATTTTTTTTTTACTTTTATCAATATAAATATATATATAAATATATTTTTTTTGCGAAGATAAAAAGTTTAGTTCTCTACAGCAGTCCTCTTTGAAAATTCAGTGTACTATTGTCTAATATAAGTACAATACATTAGGTACAGTAACCTTGCCTCAAAGGTGCACTTACAGTAGTAACTGATGTGATATTGCTTCATCTCATGAGTGTACATAATTTTAAACCTATTTTAAAGAAACATAACATAATTCTGTATGGGTAAAACTATGAGGAAAAATAAAAAGATATGACATCTTAAAAAGTAGCCTTATAAAATATTGTGCGCCCTTTTCAATGACAATATTCAGAAACAATTTTTAAAGAATATATCTGGTACGTCTGCTGTTATAAAAAAGCTGCTTGTTTTTAAACTTTTTTATTTATATAAACTAGGCGTGGCAAGTTAAAATGAAATAAATTAAGTACTTAAATTAAATCATATAATTTCAGAAGTTTCAATAATAATTCTAGGGACGTTTTATCACCAAAGAATTTAGATTATATGTCATTAGTGTATAGTCATTTGTGATTTTTTGTTTTGTTTTTTCAATTCACTAACAGCAATTTCTACCCTATAAAATATTTTAGAGTTTGAAATAACTAGAAAAAATAATTATTCATTATACAAAAGATATAAACTTCTATGAATCGCCCAGGGCTGCGTTTTCCAAAAGCATTGCAAGCTTAAGTGCATCGTAGACCCATTGAAACCAATGGAGCTACGAACAATTTAGGCTTACAATGCTCTTGGGAAATGCAGCCCAGATCTATAAATGACACATTTAAAAGTCTGGTTATTAAATTCAAATGATTGTTGTTGGGTGAACAAATTACAATAAAATTTAAATAAATAAATAAATACATAAATATATACATACAAAATCTTGAAAATGTAATGGTTTTAGCTTAAAGTATATTTTGTCTTATTTTTTAGCCCTTTGAAGCTTGCTAAGGCCCAAAGTGGGTCCTGGCCCTTTAGTTGAGAACTACTGCTCTAAAGATCACTCCAAAGACTACTGGAAAACAGTAAAACTTCAGAACGGAAAACATTAAAATCTGTCCATTTAAATCCTGCAATGACTAAATATAAAGCAGGATGGTTAGCAAGTTAATAGCAACATTATTCAGACAAAAGGACACTGGACAACACATGCTGAAATTGAAAATGTTTTCTGCTAATTCGAGGGGACGGTTTACAGCCTCTTTTAAACAAACTGTAAAATCTTACAAAAGTCAAGGTTTGTCTTAGTCTCAGTGTCACTACAATGACATCCACCACTATGCATGGAATTAAAACTTTATCATCCAAATAAATTACTGCCAACTAGAAAACATCTTCTGTGACTCATTTTAACGTTTTTTTACTACATACAGCATGTCTTAAAGGGGAAGGTGTAAGTGTTCTACTATGCAGTAATACAAACTATTATTAAACAGGTTTCCTGAACACTTTGACTGTCTTCCATTGGTTGGAGGGTTGTATGCAATAACTGATCATTCAGCCTACAAATACAACAACATCAAGTGTGTTCCAATTTGAAAGTACCTCATTGCAAAGGCCTATTTAGTGCTTTGCAATCTGTAATCCTTAACTGACAACATGTTTTTGATCTATGGCTTTTGTAATGATTCATGTAGAAGATGCAACACAAAAGGGCAAAAACAGCTTATTGGATTGCTGAGGGAGAACAACACCCTGCCTTGAGCTTTGATTGTATTAACTCTGTCATTTAATGGAGCTCACAGCTGGAGCAAGACACTTGTCAAGAGCACACCAAAGCAACTGTGGCCAGGTCATACTGAATGAAGCAACTTGTGTCTCATAAAACTGCTTATTAAACTAAGTCACGGCTAACACTGTCAAAGGGGTAAACCAACAGTGCCTTTGCTCCACACAGAGTGCCTTTCTTGAGTATCAGTGTGCTAATCAGACTGAAGGGAAACGTTTTGTGTTTGGGATTTCAAGGCTGAGATATAACTACAGTATTTACCGTCATAACAGAAGCCGTGCAGACAGGGGTTGGAGCTGCACTCGTCTATGTTGATCTCACAGCGGGGGCCTGTGAAACCCTGACGACATCGGCACCGGAAACCCAGAGGGAAGAGGATGGGATCAGCCTCCTCCACGCACTCTGCCCCGTTATCACACGGATTAACGGCCTCACAGGGCAGCAACTCACAGTTAATCCCTGAAATTCCAAATACAGGGTGAGAAATACAATTCCATTTGCAACAAAAACAACATTTTTTTTGACTGTTTGTTTACTCTACAAATTCTCATAATTAATTACTTAAAAGTCCACATCAAAGCAGCCTTGCCACTTCAAAAAAGGGTCTCACATATTCTGACCACTGAATTTTCCTGACTTGTCCCAGACAGAGGCACAAATAATATTTTTTTTGTCAAAGTATTATTTATTTTAACATACATAAAAAAATCGAATTTAATTAAAATTAAACCACTTTGTGGAGTACAATTTTTTTGCATTGAATTTGAATGAAACAATCACAAAAATGATCTTTTCAGTCACTCATGATTACTGCACAAGGATTTATTTATACATTTAATTAATTAATGTTTTAATTACAGTATAGAAATTGCATTAATTGCATTTGAATTAAGTGCAATTTGTCACCTAAGATTTTTTAGGCCTAGATAAAACCGCACACAGTTTTGAAAGTTTAAAATAAAATAAAATGAAACAAAAATGTTCAGGCCTAGTATGGCCCTGTCCCAAATGGAACACTTCATGTGCACTTGCGGTCTTACGGACTTACAATGGCCGCCACGTGCACGTGTCCGTTAAGTCTACGAGACCGTAGAGTGTCCCATTCCTCATTTTAGCGTTCAGAAGGATGCTCGCAAGCGCCCCTTTGCGGCCATTATGCGCACTCGATCTGCACTTCTGCCGAGCTCGCACTGGGGCAAGCTTGCTAACCGAGCTAGCTACCCGACAGTCAAAGTGGCATAACGTCACGAAAGTGCAGACTCAGAGGAAGACCGCAAGGGTTTAGGGTGCCATTTTGGACAGGGCCTATGTGTCAGTCCTATGTCGTGTGTGTCATGTGTTCCTGCCTCTTGTGTCCTTATTTGGTTTGTTTCCTGTCTTCGTTGAGTGTGATTATCAGTTAATTCCAGTCCAGTTGTGTTTGTCCTATTATCTGTAATTATCCTGTGTATTTAAGTTCCTGTCTGTTTAGTTAGTGTTTCCTGGTCTACTCACGGTGTTTCTGTATGTGTCAGCCTTGCCTTGTCTTGCCTGCCTTCATTTAGTCTTGGTCTTGTTTCCAGCATCTTGCTAGCTTGTATTTATTTGAACAATGCCTACGACTTGCACTTGTTTGTTTGCTCTTGTACAATTGTGCACTGACAGTATGTATAAAACAATAATAAATATATATATATATATATATATATATATATATATATAAAACACCCCTTTATATTATTTTCATACAATTCTGCTGAAAAAAGCTTAGATTAGTTTGGGTCATCTTATTAATTCCAACAGTTGGGTCTAAAACCAGCTTAAAAGCATCTCAACACAATATAAGGGTAAATGGTGACTAACCAAAACTGGTCGGTGAAGCTGGTCAACAGGCTAGTCTGGTTAAACTGGTGCAAACTGTTTTTTTTATTTATTTTTTTTTACTGGGAAATGGATCAGGCAAAATGTGCAATAATTGAAGACGGTAAAAGAACCCATAACATACTGGCACATTTGAGACTGATAGGTGAGAACAACTTCTATGAAAATTAATGACATGCCCTGGATTGTCTAATTAGACTCCATGACATTGTTGGGTAATGGCCACTTTGAACTCTCAGGGTTTCAATTAGCACGTGGATAGACCGTGCACTGTATTTTAGCCAGTCTAGACACTAAATCATTTAGTAAAGGATAGCTGTGTGTAATGGGAAGGCGAATGTTTCCAGCATCCCTCCACATAAACACTATGCGCATTTCTCAGAGCATTGAAGCCGTCTGTGCCTTTTTTCCTCAATTTCAAAACTGAATAACCGATATCATCATTATCCCTGACAACCTAATTTGCACGTCTAATGGAAGCGTGATCCGTGATCTCTGTTTGAGTATAAGCAGCGATGACTGAGCTGCCTGATCGATTTTAGATGGGCTGCATTCGGTGTCCGGAATTGACCAGCTGAGCATCAAACATACACACACAAAATAATAAAAAAAACACACATAAATCCCACTAATGCACACTCAAACATACACACACAATATAATAATAAAAAACACACACATAAATCCCACTAATGCTCAAAATATAGCTGTGTAAAACAGGTGTTTTCACACAGCAGATAGCTTCTGCAGTTTCCTGATCTGAATAACATAGTCAAGGAGCACAGCACTCTAGGGGGAATTTGTCCTGACATTTAGGTCTGATTCGATCAACCTCTGAACTGAACCAGCATACCGTAATGTGTGTATATGAATACAGGGCTTACTACAATACATTATCCTCACTAAAATGTTCAACAGTAAGTCAAATGTGAGGTTAACAGGATACTAAAATCATTGTAAATGAAACTCATGCATTGTAAGTGCAGACATGGATTAAAGAGAATTTAACTTCTACCTTCAATCATTTCTGACTGAAAATTACATCAAAAAGTAGAGTATGAAGCACACTGGCAAAACTAGATTATGTTGAGGGTGCCAGTCTCTCACAGGATTTTATTTTCTATTTTAGTTTTTTTATTTTTGTATTTTATTTCAAATATATTTGAATTATAAATGTTAATGGGCATTTGATTTTATTTGGAATTATTACATTGGGAAATGAAGGTGTCTTGATGTGGCAATACTGATTGCATGAGTTCAGACAGGTGAGAGGAATGCTCTCTGAAGTTAATTAACTTTGCTTTTCTTCACCCTTCACCCCAGTCCCTCAGTCTTCATTACCTTTAAATGGAGCCGCGCATCGGCAGTAGTAATTACCCGGTTGGTCAATGCATGTGCCTCCATTCTTACAGGGATACGAGTCACACTCGCCAACGTCCAGCGAGCACTCAGGACCTTTAATGCACAATATCAAGCAGAAAAATCTTAAGAAAGAAGCCCATATCTCTCAGAGGCAGCTTTCCAAAAATGACAAGACATTCACACTAAAGACATTTTTATATTTGGGTACTATGCATAGTTTTAAGATGTGGAGTATTTTTTTGTGCTGGGCCCCGTGAGAGCAATAGTGAAGCAATGGAGAGATAATCAATGAGATAATCAAGGCAATAATCATTAGACACACCAGAGAAACCTGAAGGGCAAATGCATTTAAAGCCATCTGAGAGGTCCAAACACGTGCCGTTGTTCATGCATGGTGATGACTGGCATTCATCTATGTTTATTTCACATAAACTGCCTGAGAAATGAGAGAAAAAGAGAAAGGCACACAAAAAGAAGAAAATAAGAATGAGAGTTGTCGTAGAAATTCCCATGCCAACCAATTATAAGCTGAAGTTTTCACCGCACAAAGAATCTGGAATAAAAGTAAAAATAAATCTAAAATCCCTTTTAAGCCTTCGAGCAATACACCTCCTGGTTTGAAATGAATGTAGATGAATTTACATTCCATTGGGCAGGAGGTTCCTAAAATATACTGAGAGCTTGAGTTGACTCATACCGCCAAATGAGCCTATTTCCTTTCCAATTTGCGTGAACATGAAAGAATTAAGTGGAAATTACTCTCGAAATAGAAATTTAATGTGGCTGGATAAGAACTAAAAGTGCCTCTCTGTTGTAAAGGTTTGTTTGTAAACTAAACATGACACACTAAATCATCATATCTCGTCACGCTGAAGTGTGTAATTTTTTCTATATTAAAATACTTCCATCTCAGTTTAAAGTGCTGAGACAACCATTTGCAGGTTAACTTCTCTCTGGCCATTTAAAGACATTGCTCTATTTGTTTGAACAGGTTGTCAGCTTCTGGCTCAAACGATAGACCATTCTCACAGACTGTGATGACATGTTTTCACGGTTATTAGCATAAATCAATGTTTTTTGCATTTAGATTACATGGAATCATGAATTATGAAATTTTATAAAATTACAGAAAAATGGTTAATGCACCTGCATGCGTATTTCTAATGCAATGGGTGATTTATCTCATTTTCTCTCTTCTGGCCAACATTTGAATTATCTATTTTCTCTCAATCCCCCCCCCCCCCTGTTAGAAACGCTACTATAGATGAGGCAAATGGAACACAAAAAATATATTTGTTGTAGTTTTCCCAATTATGATGACTCCCACTTCTGAAAACCCCAGAAATGTGAAGAGAGTTCATAAAGTGAGTTTGGTTCTTTTCTGAATAATTCCCTTTGGTATTTCTAGTACCACAGATATTACAGTTCCAGATAGTTCCAAAAATTAGACAAATCTATTTTTTACTTCATATTACTAGTACTATAGTAACCTTGACAAACTTCAATATTAGTTATAAATAAACAAACAATGTTCAATGTTTCAAAAGGCTTCAAAAGGCCAAAATGTTGCTAGGGTTATCATTACCACTGTAGGCTGGGGAGTGACTCCTGTACTGTGTAACCATCCGGAAATTTAATTTTAAGGATTCAATCCAACATTTAAACATGGTTGTCAGTTTCAAAATGTAACTGTGAGGCCTTTGTCACCCAAACTCATCATGTGAAACTGCGATGGCAGGAAGGAATAATGTACCTGTGGTCCCGGCAGGGCAGAGACAGCTGAAGGAGTTAAGCTCATCTGAGCAGGAAGCTCCATTCTGACAGGGTTGACTAAGACACTCATTTACTTCAATCTCACAGCTATTACCTTGAGAAGAAGGGGAAAGGTTCATTTCATTAAGGATTTCCTTGCAAATACAGGGGGCCGTGATACCCCTTCAAATAAAATAACCCACAGCTAATGATGAGGAGCTATGGAAGAAAAAAACAACACTCCTGGCCAAATTGATGGAAGAAAATGTGATGGCAGGGTAATGCGGTTTAAGAAATTCCCCTTGATAAGCAGACGGTCAACTAATGTCTTGCAATACAGGAGCAGATTTGAGGCCACAGACCTTTTAAACATGGCTCAACAGAGGGGAATTGAATGTTATAAAACTGGGCAAAGAAAAAATTGCTCTAGAAAATTGCTTGTGGTGGACTTACCGACGAACCCAGGCGCACAGAAACAGTCATAGGCATTGATACCATCTTTACAGATACTGAGCGCACCACAGGGCTTATCCAGACAGTCATCAATGTTTACCTCACAGAATCGTCCTCGTAACCCTGAAAAAGAGATGAAAATGGGGTGAGGGTTAAATGGATTCTTTAGAGAAGGTGTGGACAGAGGGGCTGGCAGGAGACAGACCGTACCAAATCATTCTTACCAGGCAAACATTCACACACGAACCCGAGCGGGAGATCCACACACTTTGATCCGTGATGACACAGTCCTTCAATGCAGTGACTGATGGAAGTTTCACAAAATGGGCCCGTATAGCCATGGCGACACATGCACTTGAAACCGCCCTGCTGCTCTTCGCACATGGAAGTGCCCTTCGCATCGCACGGGTTGGAAGTGCAGCCCGTAGCCGGTATGGAGCAGTCATGTCCAGTGAATCCTGTGTGAAATGGGATGAAAGAGCTGATTGATGTGGCATTGCTCAACGGAGACACTTGAGCATTAGTTATTCAGCTGTCATGCCTCAGTTGACACTCTTGCCAAATGTTGTTACTTGATGCATTTACGTCCTCAAGAAGTGGCATAAACAGACATAAAACACAAATATTATGCCAGTCAATTAACATGCAATGCAAACAGGATGGGAACTTTCACTCGAAACTGGATATTTTGTATTAATTTAGTATTTCTGGGACCTTGACCTTTCAAAGACAAATGGATACATCATGCCAATAAACTTAATGAAGTAAACCTAATAAAACTTAAGCCAACCTCACCAGTAAAACGGTTTACACAAAAATCGAAATCTGTGCTATAGGAACCGTATTTCACCTGGTGGGCATTTAAAATAGGTTTGTCCTCTCTGACTATAGCAGCGCCGGCGCATGGGAAGACCTTATCCAGAGATGTGCAATCAGTGACAGCCGTGGAACAGTTCTTATCTTGGAGAGGCAGCAGATAAAAAAGCACAACAACTCAAGTGATGCAGAGGTCACAACCCAAGAACACATCCTGTCATCAAAGCTCCAATCAAGTGGCATGTAATTGACATTGCTAATCTGAGACGGCCAACAACTGAAGAGTAAACAACACCTAAAATTGGAAGTGTTTACTTTTTTATTAGCCTTTTTTAGTCCTCCCTCTACAACGCTTTGACAATATGTAGTTCATGTCAATAAATCAACAATAATTTCAATAAAACCTGTTAAAATAAATAAATAAAATAAATGCATACACAGATTTTTGTTTTTTCTTTAGCATTTCAGATTTTGGAAATTCACAGATATTGGTTATGACTATTCCCCAACATCAATATTTCACTTAAAACATCTTTCCCAATGTCACAATTTTATGTTAAACATTTTTTCTCAACATCAATATTTTTTTTATTACATACAACATATCTATTATGTTGCTCACTTATATAGAAGTGTGAAAGTGAAGTGTGAAAAATACATTTCACAAATGAATGCACAAATGCTCCTTGCAGTCCTTTTAATTAATGCCATAAAAACTGCATGGATAATAAACGTCAAAAATAGGACACTATACCCACTGCGTAATACCCATATAATTTTATTTACACTAATTAATTTACTTTATTTTTTATTTTTACTACTTTATTTAAACGATCAACTCACATAAACATGCTCAATATAAAATGTCTTCACATAAAAAAAAATCTACAAAAGAGTCACAAATGAGTAAACATACTTTGTCAAAGGCAGTTCAAAGAAGACATACTAATACTAAATGTACAATCTCCTCTTTTACTGCAATGAAGCAGTATCATTGAGACAGCTGTTCAGAGCAGAGAAGGTCTGTGAATCTTTCAGTAAAATCAATGGGAGATCTGAACTGCTTACGTTCCTCTTTCAGAGCATGTTGCCGAGACATTAATGTCTCTGTAATATCAGTGTACACAATGCACATAGAACATTGAAAGAGGGACTGCTATGCTGGCACTCTTTAGCGTTTAATCTATGCTCGTCTGCATATTGAAAGCTTCTAGTATTCTCCTGTGTGTTAACTTGTACAGTGCAATCCTGGACAATGCAGCAGTGAAAATTACAACCTTAAAAAAGATTTTGGCGGGCCACAGACTTGAAACAGAATTCAGTCTAAATATTGATCAAAATTTAGTTTTTATAAAATATACTGTATGATGCCTAGTGCCAGAAGATTTTTTAAAACATATCTTCTGAAATTCCTTTGGAGAAATACACACAAAAGCAGAAATTATTTTTTTTTTGTAATACAGTCCCTAGAACTAACTAAAAAAAGCATTTTTTTCAAGACTCAAAAATCTGAGAAGCAGAAAACGTCCATTATAATCCCAGTCAAATCACAAATAAAACATGAAAAACTATACTACAAATTTGGCCTCTTCAGGTCAAGCCATACTATAAAAAGCTGAAAACAACTGGCCAGCCAATGTGCATGTGTGTTGAAGAGTGTTGAACACTGCTGAACAAAGTGTTCCTGTGGCTCAGTGGTAGAGCATTGCGTTAGCAGCGCAAAAGGTTGTGGGTTCAATTCCCAGAGAACACACATACTGATAAAGAAATGTCTAGGCTGAATGTGCTGTAAGTCGCTTTAGATAAAAGCGTCTGCTAAATGCATAAATGTAAATTATCTGTACAAACAGTGATGGCTTTGACAATGAGACAATTGGCTCTTTTAATTGAAAGGTGGGAGTTAATTTTCTACAGCCGCTATGCTAATTGTTGTCATTTATCCCATTCTCTCCTTATTCTGCCTGTTATTATTCTAAAAAAGATCTTAGTGTAGAAATACAACAAGAAGACATGCTTTATATGGTAGAGAAGTAACTAAAGCTCAACAGATCATTATTAGTATAAAACAGAAACATTTCCCTGCAAGTTGCTGGACACAACTTGTTAATTCTCTTGCATTCCAATATTTGCATTTCAAATAATTCCATTAATGATGTGACTCAATGCTGAGTTAACAAATCTCCCTTAGGAGATGGGCTTATTTTTAGATCTTTGTTGTTTCGCTTTTTGCACTCTAACAAGCCACATACAGTATTGGTTAGTTTGGCTCGCTGTAATATAATAGAAAAATCTGAATAAATCAAAACATTCTTTATAAGAGCTCCTTAGAAATGAATCCCCAAGGGTACATGCATGCATAACCCCCGTTAGATCAATGCAAGTAAAATTATTGGTGCAGAAAGCAGAACCACTGGGAATTTGCTTCACTTCACAGTAGGTGCCCTCAAAACTTACATTTGAATGACATGAAGTAAATATATCAGCTTTCGGTTAACCACACACCCTGCTGATGCACTACATGAGCAGAAGTAGAAGCAAACCCTTTTTAATTAGCACATTTAGCTATTCTAGAACCTTTCATTGTTGACATAAATGCAGTCATTGGTCATATCAGTCATAAATTGAAAACAGCCACATTTCTGTACTGTTCTGGTTAATTGGAGGTGTTTTTGCAATTAAGACATGTTCAAGAATAACACCCGTAGAGTGGTAAACCACACCAAACAGGCATGATTCTCTGAATACTGAAGCATGTATGAGTGCAAAAAATGTTAACATTTAATGCAAAGCTCTTGGAAGCAAAATCCTCTCAAGAACTGTTTGCAGTTTCTGAAACTTCATGAAATGGGTTTCAACAGCTGTGCAGCCACAAACCAGCTCATGTGTGGGCTGCAAAAGTGTGAAGCTCGTCATTACTGGACTCTTGAGCAGTTAAAATCCATTCTCTGGAGTGATGGATCACTCATCACCATCTGCCAGCCTGAATGATGAATCTGGATTTGCCAGGAGAACTCTACCTGCCCGAAATCATAGTACCAGCTGTACAGTTTGGAGAAGGAGAAATACTTTTTCGTTGTTAAGGCAATTCCCCTAAGCTTTACATAGAGCAATACATGCCAAAAAAGTGGCACATACTACATGGTTCTAAGATTTCTGGTTGCTTTTTGAGATAGACGTTGCCCATTGTGCAAAAAAAGAGGTTAATTTAGAAATAGTTTGTTGGATGGCTGTGGATGCCTTGACCTCAACCCCATGAAGCAAATTTGGATGCAACTAGACTCTCTCAACATCAGTGCCAAACATCAGAAATGCTTGCAGCTAAATGGAGGAAAAACTAAGACACGCTGGCTCAGTACCAATACCTACTGGGCAACCTCGCAGTCTACACTGGAAGCCACCTTGAAAGCAGCAACATAATCGAAGTGGAACATCTTAAAAGGTGTTATGAGTGATTTCTACATCACATGCAAAATGTCCCAGTTACCTGACATGTGTCACTAAATTGGGTGTATTTTAAGGTTAATGAGAGTGGCTAATTTTTTTTTGCCAATTAAAACGTTATATTTTTACATTCATTGTTACTGGTGTGTCTTGAATGGCTGGAAACCAGAGAGAACATGTGTGGTCAAAGTTTGCAAAATGGCAAAATTAAGCATCTTCAAGTAATTTAAAGTAATATTCATAGGTAGCAACTAGGAAGGCATTCTATATTATGACATGTAACATGTTTATATATAAAAAAAAATGGAAGTGGCCTAAAAATACATAAATAAATTGATGGAGGATCTAACAAAAACAGTTCTTGTGTAGAACCAATAACTACAACTGAATTCAAAATGAAATTAATTGAACATTTTAATTGCTATCACTTATACACGGTATGTAACCCCCCCAAAATGTTTTTTTTATAAAGCAAATTATAAGAACACAATAAATATTATTACAATTTCACATTTAATTAAATGTGTAACTTGCCATTTCATAGTAAATGTTTGTGAAATATACTAGCAATTTCTGAGTTACATTTGTTCCAATGTACACATCTAAGCTTACATCTGATGTTAGCTTATTTGAATGTGTAGTGTGTACACACACACACACACACACACACACACACACACACACACACACACATACATTAAAATATTGGTTGAAATTGTGGATATTCATTATATTAGGAATTAACTGGTACAATTGCCTTAAAAGTATTACCTCGATTAGTTAAGACCCATCTCCAAGCTTGTTGAGTGAAATGACCAAATGGAAAAAAAGAGAAAGGATATTATGTTCTACATTTAAAGCACCAGTAAAATTAGAATATAAGGAATGTACATCTGAAACAGCTGATTAAAGTGTTTTCATTAAACACACTTTATTCTGCACTTAGCTTATATTTAAAAAGGTAGAGGCGCTAAATGACGTGAAATGCAGAAAAGTGCAGGACTCAAATTTTTTGACATTTTATGCCACCATAAATGCTTTCCAGCGCATGGTCACGCTACAAAATGACTATCATTAGCTCTGTCACAGGCTAAGGCTGCAGGAGGCCCGTGACTAATGCTAGGCCATCAGCACCATCGGTGTGGGCAAATTCTCATCATTCCTCAAACTGACCATGGAACCAATTTCTACCTCTCCCCATGTCATAAAATCTGACAATTATCCTGACTTCATTAATAATGCATAGCAGTCCTCGCCCGCAATCAAGGTTTAATCAGCAATGTGTCTCACAGGTAGGGCATTGACTGAGCCAAGAAATTATTGGCAAATTGTAAAGATTTATTTCCCCCCTCAACTTAATGATATAAATGACTTGGGGTAATTTAGTTGGTTTAACAAGCAGGACGACGTTATCAAACCCGAGACGCTGCTTGCATGTTGTTGCTGCCATAGTAACAATGCGATTAATCACCGTTATTGATTTTTGGGCGCATTCAGATTAAATCAGGCTGCAAAACAAAACAAAAACACATACCCAATGAACTAAATAAAAAATAGAATGATAACGCAATTAAATGACTAAATCTAAATGGATTAGGACAGGTTTGCACAAATACTTACAGGTGGTGATGTTTGTAATTTCTTCTGTAGTTAAAATATTTCTATTTCACCTTAATATACTTGTTTTTTTAGAGTTTTAGGTTCTATCAAAACATTGCTTGCTCGACCACAACCAGCCTGACATAGCTTGCTCAACCAATGCCTTGAGTGTGGAGTGGGACTATCTCCTAGTCTGACCAATGAAAGACAGGGAAAGTGTTTCCGGAAACCTGTTTGAAAACAGTCATTGTTTTGCATTATTTTTGTTTGGTGCATCTAGAGGCACAGAAAAGAGGCACACTTCACCTTTAAAATGCATAAACTTGCCTTGAATCAGTAATGTTGAATACTGTACTTGAGATTACTGAAAAAGGAAGTTTGATCCTCATAACCTCACACATGAGATTCCTTGCAAGTAGTTGCCAATTTTTTTTCAATTTTCAAGAAACAATAGTATCTCCACATGGATTCAACTACCAATAAATAAAACTAGTTTGATTACATTTCTGTGGATCATAAGCACCCTTATAATAATTTGACTGGCAGAGGGCTTCATTCAGTTAGCGTTATGTTATAAGAGAAATGCGGCAATTTGCAATTGTGCAAAATACTCATTGTGCAAATGAAATGTTTAATTGTCTTCACTTCAAAAGCACATTTATGACACCACAACTAGATCTGCACCATAACATCCAAATGTAAAATGGGGCTAGGTTCAACTGATTTTACAGACCAGAAACGGCACTGCATCTCATCAGAGCAGAAAGAAAGAAAGAAATGCATTGCATTGGACATCACATTAAGAGTCACCTGTACATATTGTGCTCTCAGTTATGTTCTAGCAGAATCTGATTTATATCTCTTTTGATTTATCTCACAGAGATGGCTGCCAAAGCGTGCACAGCAGAACAGAGTCATTACTACAGTCCTCTTGGTTAGTTTAATCCCACAGGCAATTAGGATTTGTAGGACTTTGTTTTCCACTCAAAAGAAGCTTTACAGGGTTGTTATTGATTCTGAAAGCTCTGCGGGCACACACGGACTCAACCCACTGGATCATTTAATCATGTTTAATAAGAAGCAGTCATTGCCTCTCTGATTTATTGCATTAAGCAAGCCAGTGACAAATCCAGGCACAGCCCAGATCAAAGCAAAATCATCTTCACACTGATACACATGCATTCAGATCGGACCCCATACACAGATACAAACAATAGCCATCTAAAATCTATCATACAGTGACTCTTATCAGGATATTTGTTCTCATCAGTAGATTAGGCTACCTTTTCACATTTTATATTTTCATCCATCCATGTCTGGATGAGAAAATGGCATTAACAGGACTGCTAATCAAACAAATTGTAAGTCCATAAGCATCAAATTGTTCTAAAAAATGGTGCAGACAATTTAGGGGGCTGGACATGTCACAAAATGGCAAAGGTTTAACACATGAATATTAATTATATAAATCATGAATAATTTTTAATGCATCAAAATAAACCAAAAACACTATAGTTTAAAAGTTTTTTTAGCATGAAATGAGCATATCTGAATGATTTCTGAAAGGGAAATGGATGCTGAAAATATAGCTTTGCCAAAGAATAAATTACATTATAAAACATAAAAATAGATAATATATTTTTGTACTGTATATTTGAGCAAATAAATACAGCACATGAGTATATATTTAAAACTTTTACTGAAATTATAAACAAAAATAATATAAACAATATAAAATATCTATAGACATTTGTTGGTTTTTCGCAACAAAACAAGAGTGGCGTGCTACACAGAAAGTCGTCACTATTGCTAGCTGCAAGTAAATAAACACTAGCATTAAACCAAATGTAACACACTTGGTACTAGCACAACCATAATGGTGCACTCTGCCTCGGAAGCCCATAGCAACAACCATTAGCAAGTCAGACAGAGAGTGCTCATGGTTAAAAACCTTCCTGTATCTTCTTTTACCACGAAGAAATGTGATCCCATTAGAGCTCTGCAGGAGACCCAGCATGTTATACAGGGAGGACTTTGTCAGTTCCACCAAGAGATCTGTCATGACTGAGCAACCTAACAATGCTGTCACCGCGGCTCTGGAAGCAATACGAGTGATTACTGAACAGCCAGAGGGACCCTTCATTATCGTCAGTGTGTTTCAGACACACATTGTGTAAGAAGGTTTCTCTTGAACGCCATCTGATTTAATGTAGGAAAGGACAATACAACTGATTTAAGATGCTCTATCAAAGTCCTTTTAAAGGGATAGTTCACCCAAAAATGAAAATTCTGTCATTAATTACTCACCCTCATGTCTTTCCAAACCTTTAAGACCTTACAGACCTTACAGGAACTAAATTATGTTTAAATACTAAACTTACTGACTGAAAGTTTGTAAAATAAAACTAAAATGAAAATAAAATAAAGCTAAATAGTAATATAAAAAAGGAATAAAACCACACAACAAAATTACAATAAATAAATAAAAATGGAAACCGAAAAAGCTAATTTAAAATGCAATAATAACTATAACAGTATATCAATGATATTAAAATAACACTGCTCGACTCCCATTCCTACAGCTGCCATGTTAAGAATTACGATTTCTCCCATTCATTTTCCCTCGAGTGGTCCGTCTACTCCCCCTCATACTGTCTCTGGCTCTATTCACACACTGAGTTGTCACACAAGTGATGACAACCATCAAAATTTGAGGCAAACAGCCTTCAGCTGATATATTATGAAGCCAGTCACTTTAAATCCACACGGTCTTTAAGTTGTGTTAAAATGAAACAATCATGCAATGTAAAATTATTTAAAGTGATGTAATTTCTGCAAATGTCATGCATTTATGTCTTCCGCTAAAACATGACAAGAAACATCTATGAAAGTCGTCATTGAACAAGTGTGTATGAACTCATTTGCTTAGGACATCACTGGCAATCTCTCATTTAGACATGTCAGGAATAAGTGGAGGTAGACTAATGAAGATGTGCTTACTGATATAGTGGTATTAAACGTTGTAAAATCATCAGCCACAAATGAAATGCTCACTTGCTGTGTAGAATAATGATGCAAGGTAGCTCAGCTCTTTAATCTCTGGCACTTGTAGAACACACCACTGTGGTGCAGGCAGCTCAGACAGTCAAGAGATATAATGTGTTTGAAACGTTTGCCATTAAAATAAAGAAGGTTGGGAGATTCTGACAACAGCTTCTAATAATTTCCTATCTGGTAAAATGGCATTTACTGTATAAGAATATTCATACCAAGAATGCAGCGTACAGAGCGCAACAGTGAAGGTTTAATTTTTTGTACCTTAGCACTGGAAGTATTTTACCCTATTTATTTTCCCCATGAGCTTTTTAAACATTCATGAAGAGTTCCAAGCCTTCCAAAAACCAGTTTAGAGATGATTTAAATTATAGCATATTTTGCCTTTTTCAGATTTGTTTACTTTTAGCTTTAAAAATGTTTACAGTCTTGTTCACTACCTTTGATATTATTAAGTACAAATTGGGACAGTACCATCAGATGTACATCTTGGTAACGTATCTCTCCTTAAAGGATTCATATCAGGACCCCGAAGTGAAATTAAACATGATTTTTTTTTTAAGTTGAAAAGTTGAAATTTGACACTAAAAAATGTAAATCGTTGTTGAAAGGTTTGTTACCACAAAATGGTTTTTGAAAAATAATTATTGAACCCAAGTACTATGCTCTATTCACAGAGCGTATGTAATTTAAATGTACCAGGTACAAAAACAGCTAGACCGAGTGTCCAAAGAATGTAATCTCTCACATATGCACACACAGACCAAAAAATAATAAATAAAAAAGTGCAGACAGAATGCAAAAATGCCTCCTGTGTGAACAGCCCCTAATCTGCATCAGACAGACTGACAGACTCTATTACAAAATGACTTGCTGTCAACTGAAAGCCAATGATGTTCAATGATATGAAAAAAGCAACGATATACAGACTTCTAAACCGACTTTTTGTAATGTCTAGTCAATGCTTTACTCATCTACCGAAATGAACGGAATATTTAAAATGATCCTTGTTTAAGGGATTTTTCGACAAATATGCATTGACTAATAAAGTATAATCGTACTAATACAGCACTTTTTTTTCTCTATTAAAATAATCAATATTTTTTTTTTACAATTAAACAAAAATTGTAAACACAAAATTGCCACAAACTGTTTTCAACACTGATAAGAAGAAATTTTTATTTTTACCAAATCAGCATATGGAATGATTTCTGAAGGATCATGAGATACTGAGGACTGGAGTAATGACAGAGGAAATTTCAGCTTTGCATCACAAAAATACTACATTTAAAATATTAAAATAGAAAATGATTATCAAAATATGACTGCTTTTACCGTAAAAATCTTTCCGATGCCAAACTTCCAAATGGTAGTGTAATATAATATAATAATAACATACTAATAGAATAGAATAAAATAGAATCATGACAAAGTATTGTTCTGATCATCTAAACTGACCTTCCTCACATACGCAGGTGATATTCTTTCTATTCTATTCTCTGCCTCTCCACATTTCATTGTGTTTCTGGCTCGGCTGTAGTTCACCAAGGTTCAGGTCCCTTGAGTAAACCTTCCCTCAGAAGCCTGAAATCAGGACAGATTAAGACTCCCAGAGATGTATTTAACAGTTTTTTCTAAAGCAATGCCAAACAGAAAAATATTACACTTCTACCATTTTAGGCAGCACTTTGACAGATTTCTTAAAGCTTGTTAGCAGAGCTGTAAAACAGCACATTTCCAGAGGATGTTAATGGCTTTTATATGTTTTGTGTGCAGAAGACGCCCTTTCTGACTCAGATTTATGAAGCCATCGATTCCTCTGGCAAGACTACCTGCTGGCTTGTATGCTAATAGACTGAATCTGCACATAAAGCCCTGTTGTGCTGATCTATATCACGTTTGTCTGCTGGTGCAGATACACTGTCCACATGCAGCTGATAGACGAGCACGTCGATAACCTTTGTTATAAATAAAACATACCTACATGCAGTAACTAATATTTGATCAATACCTGCTGGAAACGAGGCCAACTGATGCATGGTGCCAATAATTAAACAAATTACAGTCTTAATAACCTCCCCTGGCAATGAGTGTCAATATCTTAAATTCAGCTCCAACACATTGGCCATCTTATTATGTTCTAATGCATCCGATCGTTATCAAAGGGGAGGAAATGGATGACTAAACACACCTTGAGGGTCTGACAGAAACACCCCAGATAAAATGTACCCTTCTGTGCTGATGATCTAGCTTGGGTTCCTCCTACTCGTATCCTTACTCATGACTCATCTGAAGTGAAGTTGGATTAGATCAGAAAAGACAATCACTATCACAGGTACAAGACCCACTGTCAGTGTTCTGAAAATCATTATAAATCCTAAGCATGTGAATGCATAAATCAACCTAACAATCTCTTCAACTGCCACATGTTTGGAAAAGAGTCATTAATGGACAGCCAGTATTTCTGCCAAACCACGTAAGCGGTATTTAACAACCAATTGTGCATGCAATTCACCGAGAAGTTAATGTAGCATGAAGGAATGTCACACATACAGTGCTGCCTTGTCCAAATGGGATTTCTGACACATTCCAGGGCTGCGAGCTATTCTCACTCCCACAAAGCACCCAAGTACCACGACACGCTCAAAAAATACCTGCTTTTTTTTTCTTTTTCGAAAAGCCTATCTCAAGGGTGTCCAAACTACAGCCCACGGGTCATTTGCAGCCCACCACCTGTTCTGTTGCAGCCAGTGAGAGAGCTTTAAAATATAAACAAATGTAGTTTTTCGCTTTTGAAAAAATTATATTCCGGACACTAGGTGCACAATCAAATCCCACAATAAATCATCTCCACTAGTGTCTTCTCTTTGAATAGCTCAAGACTGCAGTCTCCTCCAGCTTCTTCCACATTATGAGTACTAAAGACGTTTGGAAAACTAAAAGTCCACTGGAGATCCAAATTAAAATAGTGACAAGTTAGTTATAAGCATGCAAGTATACCGTGCCCACTCATACTCAGTTTTTCATTCCAAAAACTTAAATATATATATTTTTTAAAAGACTAATGCACATTTCATGCATACCTGCTGAGTGTGCACAGCAGCATGGGCATGCACGTTTATCAACCACACTTTCCTAGAATGTCCTCTCATACAAGTATTGCTGGTTAATTTAATCATGAATTGGTAGGTCTGTCAGCTTCATTGAAAAATAAAAATGATGTAGACTTTGCAATTCTACTTGAGTAAGGACACTCAGGAGAGGGTACTAAAACTGTCTTTTTATTAAAAATATATATTACAGTTCAACAGTTTGAAGTATGTATGTCTTCTTAATGTTTTTAAAATAAGTCTCTTCTGCTCAACAAAACTGCATTTGTTTGATTAAAAAGCTGAAACAATATATATGTATTATATACAGTGTTGGGGAGTAACTAGTTACATGTAACTAAATTACGGAATTTAATTACAAAATAAAAGTAATTGTAATCAGTTACAGTTACTGAGAACAAAAATGTGTAATTAAATTACAGTTACTTATGAAAATGTTAAGGATTACAAAGGGGGTTTACATCTGATTTTTTTTTCACACACACTCCCACATACAGATTTAATTGATTTCTTTCATAAATTGCAGTCCAAAGAATTTTTCCATCAGTGTGTAAATGCGGTCAAATTATTTGGTTGGATGCAGTCGTGTAAGACTTATACAGAAATATGAAAGACTTTACTCAGGATCAGAATACCAGGCCAGTGGAATGAGATCCAGTCCGCTGGTTAGTCATGGAGTTACCATCGCAAAGTCACCGATTGGAGGAATTTAATGTTTATGCACAACACACTCAAATATGTGCATCCCATCTTGGCGTTTCCATCCAGCATTTTTTTATTGCAGTATTCCAAAATGCGCATAAAAATAGGTCACTGCAGCTAGCATCCAGGGTGAGCTAAAATGTTTCAGAAGTCAATTATAACATGCAATGGGTTTAGTATATGCTTTAGCTCTTTTTTTGAGTGTTTTATGTCATAGCTGTGCAAAGATTTGATTTAAAAACACTCATAGCAATATTAAATTATTTCTTGTTATGATTTTAAATCTGTAACTCAGCATGATTTTAAAGTTAAGTCTGTGTAAGACATTTTATGGTGGCAAAGGGACATTTGACCCATTTTCCACAAGAGAATTTTTATCTAGAGGAATTTATTCGGTAGTGGTCGTGTAATGTGTTTCCATCGTACATACCTTGGATAAAAAATGTATCAAAAACAGCTACTCAAATATGTTCATATGATTTTATGCACATTTTTTGAATTTATGCGGTGCATATCTCATTTTATGCAAAATATGCTCAAAAAAATGTATCAGTTTTATCTGCTCTAAAATATGAAACTAAAATGTTTCATAAGTTTATCTGGAGTAAAATTTTGCGCGCATTTTTTTAAGATTAACCAGGCATATTTAATTGTAGATTAAAGTATTAAATTATTTCTTGATGATTTTAAATCTGTATTTAACCTCAGATGTTTTAAAGTGGCCAAAGGGGACATTGGATGCCCATTTTCCACAAGTGACTTTAGGGTCTTCTTGATGGTCTCAGTGGTCTTAAAACAACACCCCTTTTACCTTGTCAAAAAAGCTCTGTTCAATGATTCGTGCATATCTCTTTACATGCATGAGCACTGCTCACCCCACATCTCTCTTCTGTGGAAGTGATCATTCTCGAGTTTTATCTTTTTAACAAAACCTGCCTCGAATTGTCCCTCATTCAGAAAACAGTCTGGAGTAAAATAATTTGCAGCAGGCATAAATTAATTTAGTTAAAGTGAAGTGATGTGTGGCCAAGTATGGTGACCCATACTTGGAATTTGTGCTCTGCATTCAACCCATCCAAGTGCACACACACAGCAGTGAACAAACATATCATGAACACACACCCGGAGCAGTAGGCAGCCATATTGCTGCAGCACCCGGGGAGCAGTTGGGGGTTCGGTGCCTTGCTCAAGGGTCTCACCTTAGTCGTGGTATTGAAGGTGGAAGCTGGTTATACACTCCAAAATCAAAATGGCTTGATAAGGAGTGGATTTCTATCATTGTAGGGTGGCTGTGTCCACAAACTGCTAAGACACATTTATATGCAAATTAAGATATTTTGCATCCAATGTCTCCTTTAAAATTAAAATATTATAATCTTAATTCAAGGGACGAAAGATTTCGAAAGTTTGACAGTAATCAGTGTTGAGCACTACTGTAAGTTTAACCCTGTCTGCTTTACATGTTTGAACAGTTGAAAACATTATACATTTAGAAAAGTAATAAAAAAGTAATCAAATGTAATCAGTTACATTACTTGAATAAAATAATTGAAAAATTACAGTACTTATTACATTTTAAGTAGGGTAACTTGTAATCTGTAACCTATTACATTTCCAAAGTAACCTTCCCAACACTGATTATATATTATATATGTAAGGAATAATTGACTCCAGGCCGTTGTGTGACTCACCACCTCGGGTGTGCATTATTTTTCTAATAATTCAATGGCCTGGAGTCAATTATTCCACTTATACTACGGTTGCCACACCTCAAGACATCGACCAGATGATATATTTCAAGGCATTCGTCCAGGTTTTCTACTTAAATCGCTATTGTGAGTAGGATTATTTCTTCAGCTTCTCATCTAACACCTCCCTTGCTAATTCCAAAACGTCATTTTAAAATGTAATGGAGGCATGAGCCATTGATAGCAGACTAATGCAGTTAATACAGTTAATAACTAAGTTATGAGAGAGAGAGAGATTAATGTTACCTCTGTGAGTCAGTGATCGGCAGCATGTCTATAGACTTTATAGTGAGACTTTAAGTTAATTTTCTTCACGAACAGCGCTGTTGTTGCTACCTCACTTGTGACAAGTCATGTTACTGATACAATCGTCAGAGTAGTGCTAACTCCATTAGCACTTATGTTAAGGTGTGTGCAAACTATATGTGCATGAGTATGCTATGTGCTTTCCTTACATAATAAAACTTAATTTTGTGGCATAAACATGGACAAGATCTGTCTATTTTATCCTTTTGTTTACTGTATTTATTTGTTTGGCCAGTGTCGTTGTGGGTTTTGGTTATTTTTCTGTTGTAAGACCTTTGAAATAACAGAAATCACTTGGCAAAGTGATACGGAACTGTAATGCGTTCAAGAGAGCTGCCTGGAACTACGTTCGCCGTGCGTTTCCCTGAAAATAATTGCACACCTCAGAACGTTCGCAGGCCAATCAGATTCAAGCATTCAATGGACCCGTAGTATAAATATTGTTATATAATATATAAAACATATAAAAATAATTTTTAATTCAGTCTTCAGTGTCACATCTTTCAGAAATGATCCTAATATGATGCTGATGAAACATTTCTTATTACTATCAATGTTGAAAACAGTTTATTATTTGTGTGGAAACCTTGATATATTACTTTGATGAATAGAAACTTCATCAAAAAACAAACATTACAGACTGATGTTAAAGGGTCAGTTGGGTGTACCATTATAGGTCTAATTGATGGGACTGTCTCAAGAGTCAGATTGTTGTTCCCTTAAAGGTAATTTTTCACTTTTTTTGCTGGCAAAATAAAGCATAAAAATACTCACATTATGCATTTTTTTAAAAATCACTACGTTCACTATGTACCTTTAAGATGAACTTCCTTGGTATTTAACAACAATATAAGAAAGAACACATGTTTCAGTGACTTGAAATGCGCTTTATAAAAGTATTCAGTATATAGTCTACAGCAACTCACCTATCAAGCCAGTATTCTGAAATACCCACATTTTAAGCCCCACTGGATGACAAAGCCCATTAAAATATAATTACATGCATAGCTCCATACACATACAGGTCTGCTGAAGGATTATAAGAACAAGTATTTGCATTTATTGGTCTTCTGAACCGTGAGGGTAATGAGAACACTTTCACTCTCAGGGGCGAGCCGGCATGCCAAGAGTATATAGATGTGAAATAATTAAATGAAAGACCTGACATTGCAGTTCACAGAGGATGCCAGTAATAAAATGTCACACTGCACTCAGAGAAGAGACACACAAAATTATATGAACACGAATATTTCCATATATACAGCTGTAAAATTATACAATGAAATCACAAATAGGCTTAACAGAAAGAAGAAAACGGAAAACATCCAGCTTGCAGGCAGTTATTCAATGTTTTATATGTAGTGCATTCAAGAACAAGACGATAATAAGGCCAGCTATTCACTAATGCATGGGAAAACGCTGAGAGTAATGGTTCAGAAAATCATGCAAACGACGCTTTGGTATGATCACACTGTAGTATCATGAACAGGATCCTTGTGTGTCCTTACAGAAAATGTTGGTTGGAATATAATCTGCCATTATGTGCATCTGAAGTTGTTCTTGGTACTGTGAGTAACCCTTGCCATCAAATAACGTCATGAAATCACCATACTCTCATGACTACTCGCATGACTAGATATAATTCGTATCCACAGTGTGGTGGCAGCTTATATCCATTTATTTTCCGGAGGGCTATGATTCAAACACTTGCCGAGGAATTATTGAGACTGCACTTATTTTCCATCATATCCTGATATGTAATATGCATACTTGTCAGCTTTTTGGGAGGATGCAGAAACTAAAACCGGCTCCATTCTTGCCAGGAAGCCCACTAAGTTCACCCAACCTGTTGCTCATCAACGGCCCAGTAGACAGGACTGAGATGAAAAATGTGCATGATTGAGAGCATGGCTCATTTTATAATCTGCATTTATATTAAAGTTTTTACTAAATCACATTGAGCAGCACTGTTTTGAAATTCATTGTTCTTTGTTATGGCACTCCTAAACATTTTACAGTGAATTGGGTTATATTACATTCTGGCATATTCTCAGGAAACTAACTATGTGATTTCTATCCCATGACCTACTGCTAATATATATATATATATATATATATATATATATATTACATATTTCAGGTAATGTACATCATATTCTACACTCATATAATATTATATTTGTCACACTTAGCAAATATTCAAATTAAATTAAATGCTAACCTATAATATAATTCTGGAAATGTAGGGACGTTTTTAACATTTGAATAAAATGAAAACTAAAAGACTTTCAAATCACATGAGCCAATATTTTATTCACAATAGAACATAGATAACATAAATGTGACCCTGGACCACGAAACCAGTCTTAAGTCGCTGGGAATATTTGTAGCAATAGCCAAAAATACATTGTATGGGTCAAAATTATTCTTTTATGCCAAAAATCATTAGGACATTAGGTAAAGATCATGTTCCTTGAAGATATTTAGTAAATTTCCTACTGTAAATATAAACAAATTAAATTTTTGATATGCAATATGCATTGCTAAGAACTTCATTTGAACAACTTTAAAGGCGATTTTCTCAATATTTAGATTTTTTTGCACACTCAGATTCCAGATGTTCATTTTTTTCATATTGTTCGATCCTAACAAACCACACATCAATGAAGAGTTAATTTATTCAGCTTTCAGATGATACATAAAACTCAATTTCGATAAATTGACCCTTATGACTGGTTTTGTGGTCCAGGGTCACAAATGTTTAAACAGAGACATTTTAAAATGTTATGCTCAAAATGAGCTAATTTCAAATTTGATGCCTGCTACAGGTCTCAAAATAGTTGGGACGGGGGCATGTTTACCATGGTGTAGCATCTCCTCTTCTTTTCAAAACAGTTTGAAGACTTCTGGGCACCGAGGTTAGGAGTTTCGGGAGTTTTTGTGTTGGAATTTGGTCCCATTTTTGCCTGGTATAAGTTTCCAGCTGCTGAAAAGTTTGTGGTCGTCTTTGACATATTTTTAGTTTAATGATGTGCCAAATGTTCTCTATAGGTGAAAGATCTGGAATGCAGGCAGGCCAATTCAGCACCTCTTCTACTACGAAGCAATGCTGTTGTAACAGCTGCAATATGTGGTTTTGCATTATACTGCTGAAATACATGTCATCTGGAGGGGAGCATATGTTGCTCCAAAACCTTTATATACCTTTCAGCATCCATAGTGTCTTCCAAAACATGCAAACTATCCATACTGTATGCATTTATACACCCCCATACCATCAGAGTTGCTGGCTTTTGAACTGAATGCTGATGACATGTTGGAAGGTCTCCCTCCTCTTTAGACTGGAGGACTTGGCGTCCGTGATTTCCAACAAGAATGTCAAATTTGGACTCATCTGACATAGAACACTTTTCCACTTAGAAACAGTTCATTTTAAATAAACCTTGGCCCACAGGACATGACGGCGCTTCTGGACCATGCTCACATATGGCCCTTTTTGCATGATAGAGCTTTAGTTGGCATCTGCAGATGGCACGGCGGATTGTGTTTACCGACAGTGGTTTCTGGAAGTATTCTTGGGCCCATTTAGTAATGTCAATGTCATAATCACGCCGATAAGTGATGCAGTGTCATCTGATGGCCGGAAGACCACAGGCATCCAACAAATGTCTTCAGGCTTGTCGCTTACGCACAGAGATTTCTCCAGTTTCTCTGAATCTTTTGATGATGTTATGCACTGTAGATGATGAGATTTGCAAAGCCTTTGCAATTTGACGTATTCCACAATCTTTTCACACATTCTTTCACAGATTGGAGAGCCTCTGCCCATCTTCACCTTTGAGAGATTCTGCCTCTCTAAGACATCCCTTTTATAGCTTATCATGTTACAGGCCTAATGTCAATTAACTTAATTAGTTGCTAGATGTTCTCCCAGCAGAATCTTTTCAAACTTTCTTGTTTTTCAGCCTTTTGTTGCCCCCGTGCCAACTTTTTTGAGACCTGTAGCAGGCATCAAATTTGAAATGAGCTAATTTAGTGAATAAAAGTGTAAAATATATCTGTTTAAACATTTGTTATGTTCTCTATGTTCTATTATGAAAACAATATTGGCTCATGTGATTTGAACGTCTTTTAGTTTTCATTTTATTCAAATTTAAAAAACGTCCCAACATTTCCGTAATGTAATTTAATATAGTATAATATAATATAATATAATATAATATATAATGCCTAGGCCTAAGGTGGGGAAATAGGATTTCTGGAAAGATCAACAGTAACCCTTTAAATTGAAATGCTGAGATGTTCAGGCACTGTTTCCTGAGAACAAGGCCTCGAAAATGGCTTCCCATCACTTATTATTTGAGATTCAATCTTGAATGTTGAATTCCGAAATCTAAATTAATTTTTAAGGTTCTAATCTGATCAAGGCCTCCAACACCACACCATCTCCCGCAAGTATCATGCCCTCTAATGAGACCTGTCCTGGCAAGATGGAGGTCTGTTTTCTGTCACCATCATGTTTAAGAGAATTAAAGAGAGGCCGTTTTAATAAACACTAGAAAATTTACACTGATGGATTCTCTTCCCCTTGGGCTGGTAGATTATCTAGAAAGCAGGGAGCATGAGTCACACAAGACATGTTTCTTGAGACCCAATAATGGTTGACATCAACATATGTATGTGAGCAGTGGAGATAAGATCTTCACTAAAGTCTAAATGGTTCCTGGGAAATAATTATCTATATGGACCCGTGGCTCCTTCCCAAGAACAATTACATTTTTCAACATAATGCTTACTATATATCAAGTTCTTTAAATCATACATGGTGTGGCACAGCTGCTTTCGGCTCAGGATGTATCTGCTGTTTTGGAACAGAGTGCTGGACTTTACTTACCGAGTAGACAGATACAAATGTAGTCATTGACCAGATCAATGCAGGTGCCCCCATTAAGGCAGGGTCTGGACCAGAACTTATTCATATTCTCAGAGCATGTTCGACCTGCATGATGGACATGAACACAGATAAATAGATAACAAGATGCCTGTATCATATCATGTTATATTTCTGTGATCAGTTTTTGAAGTCAATATAAATAACTATTTGCAACATTTTTCACTTCCGTAATGTAACATATTTCCAAGTAAAACAAGGTATTCAATTAGAATCATAATCATTGCTTTTATTGAGAATTAATAAGTGGCCATTACATTTTAGAAAGAAGACTGAATAAATACAGCTTATATATATATAATATATATATACATACACAGAAATAAATATATATATACAAAAAAAAACATTATAAAGATTTTAATTTTAATCATTTTTAATAATGGATCACAATTAGGCTAAATGGCCACATTTTCTTTTTAATCTTGAGGAATTCAACAATGTTAGATTTTGAAAGTCAATGGCTGTCAAAAGCCCAGAATGGTTTCCTGCCTCAGTAGTACTGCTGAGTAAAACATTTAGCTTACCCTTAAATCCTGGAGCACACAGGCATTGGTAACCTGCCACCAAATCAATGCAAGTAGCACTGTTGGCGCATGGTGCACTTTTGCATTCATCTGTCTCAAGCTCACAGAACGTTCCTCATATCCCAGAATGCAGTGACAGGTGTAGTTGTGCTGTTGGTCCAGACAGACGGCGTGTTCTGAACACTGATGCCCAGAGCAGAAGTCAATGTCAAGTTCACAGTGGACTCCGGTATATCCGTGACCGCAAAGGCAACTTGGAATGCATAAAACAGTATCTCTTAATGGAATCGCGAACAAAACAGCCGGACACGGTATGAAAATAAATGGCTGAGTCGTGGGGGAGGACAATGTAATTTGCTTTGCTTTCTATCACAGGAACATGCTATTTGTTTTAGCAGCTATGGGTGGTTTAATTCTAGAATGAGACAGTAAACAGCAACTGAACCAGAACAGAATATCAATTTAATTTTATACTGAGAGAGGCACCTTGTTTGAAAGGATTAATCCATTTAAATCACAAAAAAAAAAAAAGAAAGAAGAGAGAACGAACTACAAGAGGACAACATCATGCTAATTTTAAGGGAATAAAAATGTAGTTATCCTCCCACCCAGTATGTCGTTCCAAATCCCTATGCTTTTATTGTATCTATGAAACACATTTTTTTATTTTATTATTATTTAAAAAAAAATCTTTATACCATATTTTCCATACACAGTGAGCTTTGGATGTCAAATCTAAAAGGCACTATAAAAGAACAATAAAAGTTGCCCAAACAACTTAATTTTAAAACAATACGCCAGTTTTGTGAAAATAAAATAAAATAATTTTTAGATTATTACCTCCACTACAGATTAGAAATCAAATGTATGGCCTAGGGCAGTATTTTTTTGCAATGACATTTGGTTGCAAGAAAAATCAATGTTTGATTCTATTGACATTCAACCAGCAGCTGTTGCCATATTTATTTGAGAGCAACAGCATAGTTGAGGGTTATCATCGAATAATGACTACATTTTACCCTGTTCATATCACAAAGCTATCAGGTTTAAGCTACAGTATAAGGCTTCAGAAGACCTGAAACAGAGTTTAATGAACTACATTTAGGGTGTCTATTTGTGTCATTTATAGAGCTTGACAGATCATGGTCACTGTAAACTCTTTGTGTATGGAAAAAAAAATCTGTTTAGCTTTCGTTCAGTAGAGAAACAATGTATGCAGATTTGGGACAACAAGAGGGTAAATAATTACCAACATCAGTAAATAATTACAGAATTTTAATTTATTTATATTTATTTTATTTGCATTTGAGTTCATGCTAATATTTATAAAGACACTTTAAATGCATTTAATTTGTTTATAATTATCTTTGTATATAACAAAAGAAAATACTTGAATCCACTTAATTTCTAAGCACAGCATGTGCTGTACTTGCGTAAAGAGATCTGGAAAAAAATAAAAATAACAAAATGAATTCACCCAGACTCACCTGTACCCACCAACTTCATCCACGCAGGTGGCTCTGTTCTGACACCTGTGCTGGACACACTCATTTATGTTGACCAAGCAGGTCGGCCCAGTCCATCCAGGTGCACAAACACAACAGTAACTGGTGATGTTGTTAAGAACACAATGTCCTCCATTGGCACATGGCTGTCAAAATGAAAATCAACCATTATTCCAGAACAATCCTTCATTTAAATATTTGTGTAAAGGTAATTCTGGTCTTTTGAAAACAAACGGGCCAGTGTTAAATAAAACATGCTGGTTGATTAAGGAAAGCTAATGCATTTTAATTGCCATTTACGTTAGTGGTGATTATCAACACAAGTAAAACAAATTTGAATGATCAAGCATGTTCAAAAGAGACATGCAATTTGCCATTGGTGATACAGTTCAGTGACAAAGCCTGCAAACAGCTTCACATCTTCAAAAGAATATAAGCGTAAGCTTACTAAGATGAGCGTGCTAAGAACATAATTTTTATCTGCTCTTTTCAAGTGGAAAGTGGGAGATGGTGGTGTATGCATTTTGAATGAGTTCATGCACTGAAAAATATGCCTTATGCATATGCCTTGACATTACTCTAAAGAACTGTTTATACTTGATCTGACTCAATTTTATTTGTCTGTCTTGACACTGGCCTAATGTAAATAAGTTTAGTTGACTGGAAGTAAAATAACACTTTGTTGGTATAATATGAATGATTTGCTTCAAATCAAATGCCTATGCTGCATTCCATGGAAGCCACATCACAACTGATCAACAAAGTCATTTAAGGTTTGATTTGAGAATTTTTCCAGAAAAAATATAATATTGTGAGTATTAACACAAGTATGTTTGAGTTTGTTACTACAGTTGATATCTATTTTGTAAATAAATGCACTTATTACTTTTGTTAGTGTTATTGTAACCATGGTGTTAATGCACATACAGGTGCCTCTCAATAAATTAGAATGTTGTGGAAAAGTTCATTTATTTCAGTAATTCAACTAAAATTGAGAAACTCTTGTATTTAATAAATCGAATGCACACAGACTGAAGTAGTTTAAGTCTTTGGTTCTTTTAATTGTGATGATTTTGGCTCACATTTAACAAAAACCCACCAATTCACAATCTCAACAAATTAGAATATGGTGACATGCCAATCAGTTAATCAACTCAAAACACCTGCAAAGGTTTCCTGAGCCTTCAAAATGGTCTCTCAGTTTGGTTCACTAGGCTACACAATCATGGGGAAGACTGCTGATCTGACAGTTGTCCAGAAGACAATCATTGACACCCTTCACAAGGAGGGTAAGCCACAAACATTCATTGCCAAAGAAGCTGGCTGTTCACAGAGTGCTGTATCCAAGCATGTTAACAGAAAGTTGAGTGGAAGGAAAAAGTGTGGAAGAAAAAGATGCACAACCAACCGAGAGAACCGCAGCCTTATGAGGATTGTAAAGAAAAAAACGATTCAAGAATTTGGGTGAACTTCACAAGAAATGCACTGAGGCTGGGGTCAAAGCATCAAGAGCCACCACACAGACGTGTCAAGGAATTTAGCTACAGTTGTCGTATTCCTCTTGTTAAGCCACTCCTGAATCACAGACTACGTCAGAGGCGTCTTACCTGGGCTAAGGATGCTGATTTCATTTTCCAGCAGGATTCAGCACCTGCCCACACTGCCAAAAGCACCAAAAGTTGGTTAAATGACCATGGTGTTGGTGTGCTTGACTGGCCAGCAAACTCACCAGACCTGTACCCCATAGAGAATCTATGGGGTATTGTCAAGAGTAGTGCTTCCCAAACCTGTCCTGGAGGACCCCCTGCCCTGCACCTTTTGTATGTCTCCCTTATCTAACACACCCGATTCAACTCATCAGCTCGTTAGTAGAGACTGCAAAAACTGAATTGGGTGTGTCTGATTAAGGAGACATACAAAATGTGCAGGGCAGGGAGTCCTCCAGGACAGGTTTGGGAAGCACCTCTTGACCCCTGGTCAAGAGGAAAATGAGAAACAAGAGACCAAAAAATGCAGATTGGTCTTATGGAGTATTCTAATTTGTTGAGATTGAGAATTGGTGGGTTTTTGTTAAATGTGAGCAAAAATCATCAAAATTACATTTATGTATTTTAGCAGACGCTTTTATCCAAAGCGACTTACACTGCATTCAGGCTATACATTTTTTTGTCAGTACATGTGTTCCCTGGGAATTTAACCCATTACCTTTGCGCTGCTAACGCAATGCTCTAACCATTGAGCCACAGGAACACAAAGAACCAAAGACTTAAACTACTTCAGTCTGTGTGCACTGAATTTATTTAATACACGAGTTTCACAATTTGAGTTGAATTACTGAAATAAATTTTTTCCACGACATTCTAATTTATTGAGATGCACCTGTATATGCTAATTTACACTTAGAATTACAATGAAAGCGATTTGAATTGTGTTGGGCTAGTGGCGGCTGAACCCTTCTGACCTACCTGTTGATAGTGAGGGCACTGAGTGTGACATATATGGAGCTGGTCACCTGGCAAATCCACACAGAACGTTCCAGGGGGACAGGCGACATTTGGAAGAGCGCAGGCGTTTACATCAACCTCACAGTAAACCCCTGTGTATCCTGGAAAGGGAAGTAAGAAACACAAACCTATCTCAAGAACCACTTGCACTTTAGTATCCATGCTTCCTTGATTGGGAACTAAAAGAACCTTGTGCAAAACCAAAATGTAAAAGATTAAACAAGACTGAAACGCCTTCACTCTTGTTAATGCCTTTGAGAACGAACTGCATATGCTCCTCATGCCATTGTGCCTCAATCAATAAGGTCAATCAATGAACTTTATGCTGCAAGCTGGAAATCAAATTTCTTTTCTTCTTCTTTGTTTCTTGGAAAAAAGAAAGTAAAAGAAAACTGCAATCCATTTTTGAAAACTTATTCAAAGCCCCAAAGCCAGCCAGCCCAAGTGAAAATAACAAAATTGTAAAGGTCAGAAAGAGGCTAGTTTGTTTAAGGGCTTTTAGAGAGAGAGAAAAAATCTGGCTTGCTTGCATTTGGTTTACATAATGAAAATCATTTCAAAATTCATTCACATAAAGGTTTAAGCAGGAAAATCACACTTATGGAAATCAAGGATGGGTCAGGATGGTTGACTACAGTCGATTAGAGAGATCAACTGGTGAATTTATGTAGATTTTTTAAACAGACTTTTAGACAGGGTTATAATATGCAACACATATAATCTCATAGCTTTCAAAAAAGAAAAAAAGATAATGCTGCTGTCAAAAATGTGTATTTCTTGGTCTATTTACACATTCAGTTAAAAACAACCCAACTTTTAAAAACAACATTGAGACCCCTATGTTCCACTATGCTGTGCTTCATACAGCTGTTGTTTTAATTTTTTGAATATTTTGCAATCTTTTGTTTACAACAACACCAACCTAAGTAATAATTAATTTAAATAATAAAAAACAGAAACAAACTGGAATGCCTCATGTTCCAATTAAAAAGGGGAAAACATTTATTTATAATACCATTAAACACACAAAAAAAATAATTCTTTCATTATTTTCTTTCCCTCTTGTTGTTCCAAACCTGTAATACTTTTTATCTTGTGTGCAACATAAAATATATTTAGAAAAAATCCTCAAATTGTTTGGTTGCCAACACTCTTTTAAAAATAGCTTTGACAAAGTCTTACAGGTTCGGAATGAAAGAAATAATAAAAAAATAGCCATTTTAAACATTTAATTTGACACTCAATTCAACTTAATATCACATACTTTGAGTCAATAATCTTTGTTAAATTATGTCCACTAATTCACAACAATCTTTTTAAAATGATGTCCACTATTTCACAATAGCCCAGCCTAGCTTTTTTATTTTTAAGAGGAAACATCTTCAATCCTTTTATGAGGAAGTCATTCAGATGATTCTCCCTTTTGTATCTCTTTCTCTGAGCAGCGAGCACGCGTGGGCAGGTTTAGGGAGGGGGTGTTTGGGACTCTGGGTCATCTACTCATCGAGCGGAAGGGAGCAGCTGGCAGAGAAGCATGCTTGTAACCCCGCCAGTGAGTTGCCAATCTCTAGGGTGAGCCATCAGGTTGCATCAGTGAATGCAAATCATGCCTCAGAAAGAGTGAGCAGAACCAACAATTACGGGAGGGAACCATATCAATGCAGTGGCCTCAAAAGGGAAGAGCATTTCATAACACAATATTGACACAATTCTGCAGTACTAATAAGCTCTGGCAGTGTGAGAACGGGAGTGATTTGCTCAGCTGTCAGTCAGAGCCGCTGGTGCTGGCACGGTGGGGATTTGTGGCACAGTCAAAAAAAAAAAACACAGCTAATTCTCAGGAGTAAGAGAAACTCATACCTGAAGGACAGGCACATTTGTAGTATCCAACAAAGTCAGTGCATGTTCCCTGGTACTGACAGGGACTGGAATTGCACTCATTTACTTCAGCCTCACAGTAGCGTCCTGCAGGAAGACAGGGGTGTGAATGGAGTGTTAGTTAAGCTTTTGCGCTCCGTCTCCCCTGAAGATATTGACTTCACTTTTGACATTTGGGATTTAGAAGCAAATTTGGAAACTTCCCCCTATGGCTCATGGTTTGGTGCACGTCACAGAGAAGAGAGGCCAAATCGTTTAGCAACAGTTCAGATTGCCATTTACTGAGCCACAGTTCAGACAGTTAATGCAGACAGACAGTATGCAAAATGATTCAATATATGGAACTTTGAGAGATGCCAGAGAGGGACGGTATATAAAGTGTGACTCAACATTTATGTGGAAAATAGGCAATGAAAAAGAAGTGAGGAGGCACAGGAAAAGGATGTCAGACAAATAAAAACAAATAAAAAAATAGTTCACCCCAAAAAAATCAACTCACCCTCATATCATTCTGAACCTGCATGAATTTCTAGGCAATTATTGGTAACAAAATTTTAAATATTATAAATAGTTTTGTTCATTGAAATAAAGGTTATTTTATTATATTAAATAAAACATTAACGTAATAAGACTTCTAAATCTAAAATAAAACTATGCTAATCAGTAAAGCTAGCAACATAAAAAACTACAAAAGCATGTAATAAAATAGCTAAAAATCAATTTTTAAATGAATATTGAAAAAATTAAAAACATTAATACATACCATAATAGTATATAAATAGCTCAAAAAAGCTTTTTTTCCATGGAAACATTTGGCTTATACTACTGTCAATCTTTAAAAAGTACTAATGCACTGTATTCCAATAATTATTATTTTTTTTTATGTAATAAGACGTACATTTTTATATAAAAAATGATCCTAATTTGGCCGGTCCATATTTGAAGAATGAATCATAGTAAATGTACGTAGAGACTATATTCCTCCATTGGCCTAGACGAATGGCCCGCACGGCCCATTTGAGTCACAAATTCTAATTAATTTAGTGTGCTCAGGGCAATTCAGCAATATTTGCCAACTGTTTACGATGAAAAATCCTAAACGACAGACATTAATTTTCAGGGGTGCAAAAACTACTACTGGACATTTCGAATTTCTTAATGTCATTTATGTTATTCTTCACAATATAAGATAAGAGTGAATGTTTGTAAATCTCTATCGAGGCTTTCTTCTAATTTCAAGTGTCTAAGAATAAAAAATAAAAAACCCGTAAAATACTATTCTCAAGCTTACTCTAGAATATTGTATCTGAAGACTTTTGCTTTCAAGTGCCACGATTAGTGATATATATTCATACAAACATAATTTGCTAGTTCACATGCATTATTTTATATACACACTGGCGATCAAATGTTTGAAATAATTAAGACTTTTTATTTATTTAGTTTTTGAAAGAAGGATGAATTTATTTTATCAAACATATATAATAATATAAAATATTACACTTAAAATATTGGTTTTCATTATTATCAATACTGGAAACTGTTTTCACTTAATATGTTTGTAGAGACTGTGATTCTTCAACTTTTTCATAATTATTTGATGAATACAAAGTTAAAGAACATAATTTATTTTAAATATAATCAATTTGTAACTTTACTGACACTTACATCAATTTAATGGAGTCTTGTTGAATAAGTATTAATTTATAAAAAAAAAATTACATTACCCTGACTAAATAGTAATGTATCACATTTTCCATAATAACATGAAGCAGCACAATTGTTTTCAACATTGATAATAATCAGAAATGTTTCTTGAGCAGACAATCAGCATATTAGAATGATTTCTAAAGGACCAATAGAAAGGCACCATAAAAAACAGTCCACATTCTGCACCACATTCCAAGTCTTTTAAGCAGAGCATTGTCATATGGACTGATATTATATTTAACGTTAGTGATATTAAACTGTCCCTCTAAAAGAAATGTGTAATAATTATTCAAAATTAGTTAAGTTACTATTTTTCATATAAACCAGAAAAGACTAATTATAATGTAAACAATTATAATGTAAAAAAACATGCATTAATGTTAATGATAATAATTTCAATAATAAAAAAATAGATAGCATTTTTATTTCTGAATTGTGTTATGTGTTAGCTGGTTGGTTTATGGTGTGGTGTTTTTCGGACCGGGTTTGGTGGGCCGCTCTGTGCCAGAAAGTCCACGGCCACTTTTTAGCCCCAGTCCGCCCCTGCCACTATCTAATGTCAATTTCATTGAATAACAGTGCTTATCGCTGGGTAACAAGCTCTTGTAAGTTGTGGAGAACATTTTGAAAATGACATCTAATTAATATAATCTGTAATATTTTTAAATCGAACTATTTTGTACTGAATCCGTGTAATTCTCTAGCCGTAAAGGCTTTCTCTCCCGGGTTTTCTGCAACCATGATGCGCGCGCATCCCAAATGTTTACAAACCTATAATTGGTCTATCTATACTATCCCATCGAAATAAAAATGCATGAAACACCAAAAATAATACAAATCTTAAAAAAAATATATATTTTATTATTGAATTTAAATATATAAAGTTTTATGCTAACATAACATGTATAAAATTATTTAATAATAAAAAATTTTTCTTGAAAATTACTAATTAGGGTGACCACAGGCAACTTCATAAATAGGGTATGTGGCACAGAATCTCATATTTTTTGTGTTCATATTTACAGCAGTTAGTGTCCAACAGCAAACCAAGAAGTGTTCTGAAGGTCATATTCCCAGCTAACTGGCTGGATCTCTATTACATTTTACATTTATGCATTTAGCAGACGCTTTTATCCAAAGCAACTTACAGTGAATTCAGGCTACACATTTTTTGTCAGTATGTGTGTTCCCTTGGAATTGAACCCACAACCTTTTGCGCTTCTAATGCAATGCTCTACCACTGAGCCACAGGAACACTATTAATGTTGTTCATCCACACAGTTACATAACAAGTAACATAACATGGAACCCAATCAATCAAATCTTTGCATGGAAAAAGCAAAAAAAGATTTGAAAGTCTTATCCAGTGCAAGATCTGCTTCACCAACGCTTTTCTCTGCTGTGGGAGAAGCTGCATTATCTTCTCTCAAGCATGTCGTCTGACTTTTTCGGGGAAGATCATAATGAAAGCACTTGACATTTCACATTGGCCTTTCTTGCAATACCATGGTGAGGAATGGGACAGGGACAGTCGTTTTTAAGTCTGTGGGGTCATTAATCGATGGGGATATCGTTAGCATCATCGAGATGTCTAAATAAAACATTGAAGTTTGAGCTGTGACATGTTTTCTCCTAATAGTATTCTAATCCATTATACCGCTCACAGAGAGGCAGAAATTGTCAGGTGCCTCTTGTCGCTGACAATTGGGATGGGGAAAGATGGATTTCTTCATCTGCTAAGATGGGAAATAGAGCCATCAAGGAGACTGAGAGGTGATAACAAGGACACAGAAGCACTGGCGATTATCCCACTGAAAATACGAGATCTGCTGCGTGGTACTGAAAGAAATCTCTCAGGGATGGCATTTTTCAAATAATACGGCTTCATAACATGTTACGGTTTATAGGTGTCATGAAATGTAGATGATCTATCTGTAATTCATGTAAAGTGCCTATAAAATATTGCGTCACATTTTCCTGTGCAAAACCATTGAACCACAATGCATGCCACCGATATCAACACATCACGACTGATGAAATCCAGTAAATCATTTGTCTTGCTTGTTTATTTGTTTCTGGGTTGTTTAGGCAAATAGTTCATTCTGTGCTCATGCGCTGGTGGCCAAGCTAATGATAGATCTTGCTTTCCCAGTTAGATTTACCAGATTAAGTGTTCTCTAACCTCTATTTGCCCTTCATTTAGCAGGCATGATGAAACAAATTATAGAATAATCCAGTTAGGAGGGCAATGTGCAAAGATGAGTTACGGTAAAGAGATGCCTCAGGGCAGCAAGACTCGTCTCGGTGGAACACATACTCAGAGTCACATTACAGTGGATGATATAGATGTTGGACATGAAACTGTGTCATTCAGGCTAGGGAAAAAAATGGCTTCTTTTCAATTTTAACAGAACTAACCGTGGCCCACAGGATGCTGAATGACAAGAAGAGTAATTTACTGAACTGCAATTTCAAGGATGGGCCTAACACAATTTTGGTAACAAAACATAATTACATCATTGACTAAATATGACAATTTTTTTCTATTATAGGTAGAATATTTTCCTCTCTACGGAAAAGAAAGTTCAATGCTGCTGGAAAAACAACAACAACATGCATCTAAATTATCAACCAATTCCACTAAATGTTCACATTGTTTACAACAAACTATGGTTAAAATAGATATTGATATGAACGTGTAAATGCCCTATACTGTATCAATACTATGGTCTATCTTAAAGAGGTTTGGGTAAAGTGTAGGATTCCTAAAATATGAAAAATATTATTTCAAGAATTTTACTTTCATTCAAAATCTAATTCTGTATCCAGTTTGCTTCCTTGCTTCATTTTTTTGGGATTCAGATGGACTTTAAATTCAGTCCTAAAGTCCTCAAGTCTAAGTGTCATGTAACTTCTTCAAAAATGTTGCCAGAATAACACATATGGTTGCTGGCAGATTTTTTTATATTCTATATTCATAATTCCATGGATATACTGTAGCTAATATATAAGAAAACTATTTTTGTTCTATGCAATCTTTGACACGGTATGAAAACGTGACAATAATTCTCCTCACCAATCCTACTGTAGAAAAACAATCTGAGTGTGGCTTTAAAAAGCTTCTGCTGCCAAACTCTGTGCAAACTCAAACATGAATCAGGATAACATATTCCGGAGTTTGTTGATATAGTTTTCTTTTAACCTGTGTATCCAGGGAGACAGATGCACATATAGTGTGGGGGTGCAGTTGGCTGACTCATACTGATGCAAGTGGATCCGTTCAAGCATCTGTTTGGATAGGCTAAGCATGCGTTATCCAAGTACTGACAAAACTCCCCCGTCCATCCTGGTGCACAGAGACACTGTGGGGAAAAAATATGTTTTAGTAATTAACCTTAATTATTGGATATTCAATCTATCACTAAAACACTACATGCATGCATCTTTAAATTACGTGACATACGACCAAGTATGGTGACTCATACTCGGAATTTGTGCTCTGCATTTAACCCATCCAAAGTGCACACACAGACACACACACACTCCGTGAACACACACCCGGAGCAGTGGGCAGCCATTTATGCTGCGGCACCCAGGGAGCAGTTGGGGTTCGGTGCCTTGCTCAAGGGCACCTCGTTGTGGTATTGAGGGTGGAGAGAGCGCTGAACATTCACTCCCCTCACCTACAATTCCTGCCGGCCCGATATTCAAACTTGTAATCTTCCGATTACTAGTCCGACTCTCTAACCATTATGCCATGACTTCCCCTTCCCTTCCCTTCCCCTCCCCATCCCCATCTTGTGTATTAAATAAAAAAAACATACTCTTATAGTTTGGTTAAACATACATTCAAGCTTTTGATGAAAGGCTGTTGTATGTTATGTATGTTGCCGGCTACAAATTAAATTTGACTAAATATCCTTAAATCTGAGTTCTTAGCTAATTAAGTCCTTGGCAATTCTAAGAATCTTTACTCAGAAGGCAATTATTTAGCATATTAGAGTTCAACAATTATAAGGATGGGAAAAGGAAGTTTAAGAAGAAAAATGTTGCTGATGACAAACAGATTCTTCATAAATTTGCTAATGAAGAAATGTGGCCTGTTTTCTGGACTATGTCAAAGTTTTAATTAAGGATGACAGTGATTAGAAATTAAACAACCAGATGTCTCCAAACCGCACGCTAACCAAATCAGTTCTTACAATAACCGATGTGTATACATAGCAGAAACTTCTGCAGAGAAAGAGTGCTTTAAAATTCCAATGCAAAACAGTATCTGTGCAGTTTTCTCAAGTAGTTTTTTTCCTCGCCAAGTTATTTTAAGTAAAGTCATATATATCAGCCATGAAGTCTTCAAGAACACATGTTGAGCTTCCCGGAACGTTATCAGCTTACTGAAATAAAAATAGAGAACTTTTACTTCATCTTTCAAAGTTAATGCTGACATACTCAAAAACTATTTTTCCCTTCATTTTTGAGAATGTCTTCAGGCCTCATTTTCTGCTTTTTATACCTGTAAAATAAACATTTAAATATTCTGTTTAATGAAACTGTTCAATTAAAAATGAAAATTCATATTTTCAAATTTCAAATGAAAATAACTGTTCGTTCACCAGCATGTTCCAAACCTGAATTCTGTTATTTTTCATATTTTTTTCTCCCCATTTCATTAAAAAATCTGGATCAATAATAGGTTATTCATTGCTTCAAAAGTATTTTTTCCATTATATCAAAACAGAATTTATATTCATACATGCAAAGACTTTGCATGACTGTGTCAGATCCCCACATATGAACAACCAATTTTGATAGTTTAACAAATTGTACTTGAAGTAAATCAATTCATGTGAAGCGCATATTCTAGAGCACTTCATAACAAAAACAGTGTATAACTGTGACACATCACTCAAAGAGCAGATCTGTTGATGGGAGTGACAGAAAGATGATATTGAAATAGAAGAGGATGGCTGAAACCTTGAGACACAAGAATAAATCAAGGGTGCTTTAATGTGACTGCTAGACTGAGAACTCTTATAAATTAATAGACATGCATTAGCCACTAAGATGGGGAGAGATTTTTGTTGGGATGTTGGATGATTATTTGCATTGTGATTTTGGGTAAGAAAATCAAAGGAACAAAATCTAACTATATATTCCGTATATAGAGAGAGCTTATTTCTCCCCCAACGTTTTTGAAGTTTTCTGATTTACCTTCTCTATAATGGAGTAATATAAGAAATGTATGCTGAAATTAATTTGTTATGTATTTTATCATACAAATTAACCATTCAAAAAATTAGGTTACTTACATTATATCCTCCAACTAGGCTGAGACACAATCCCTCATTCAGGCAGTTAATATTGAGCAGCTTGCAGAAGTCAATTATTTCTTCACAGCTCTTTCCGGAAAAACCTTGCCGGCATCTACAAGAAGATGACATTAACTGTAGCCACATATAAAATAGAATTTGAAGAGTAAAAATTACCCAGAGTAACAATCACTGATGAGATGATGAAATGCAGACACTTTGCTGCTGTTTTTAGATGTCACAGGTGTCTCATAATGACTATCACGCTTCTTGGTGAGGATATTACCTTGGTGAGGATTTGTGGAATATTAAAAGATCCTTTAAGCAAACGAATGACAGGCATGTCCTTTAGATGTTCAACCTCTGGCACACATTCTTAATAAATAGAGAATATCCTCTTATTTCTTTGGCCATAGTCAGATCTTACATTTATGCATTTAGCAGATGCTTTTAACCAATGCAACTTACAGTGCATTCAGGCTATACATTTTTTCAGTATGTCTGTTCCCTGGGAATTGAACCCACAGCCTTTGCGCTGCTAACGCAATGCTCTACCACTGAGCCACAGGAACACAGTCAGGATCTTAGCCTTCCTTCAGCTGTGATAAGTCTTCAGAGATCTTATTTTGTCACACATAGGCAAGATCACTCAATTATTAACACAAACTCCCAGGTGACCAAATGCTATTGCTTTTATCTCTCCTTCTCTTTACGCACGCACGCACGCACGCACGCACGCACGCAGCACACACGCACACACACAACGCACATTCTCTGGTCATGCTTTTTCTCAATTTTTTATTAATTTTTCTCCTTTCAATCCCTATCTTATTTTCTGCTTGTCATTTAGTCAAAGGGGCCATCAAATGTATTGATTCAAGTGATCGTTGCTAATAAAAACTAGAAAGATGAGCAGGAGCAAGAGAAGACATAGCTATGAACCCCCCAAGGACTGGAAGAACTCATAAAGCAGCCGAAACTGTAGCGGATTCCCTCATTATCAGCAGGAAGTAATTCAAAAGCTGTCACAGGCTGAATATTAAACCACACCACTGGTAATGTAATGAACATTTCAGTGTCTACAGACTATATTTCTATTTCTGGCCAGTAAAATAATATACCAAGAAGAAACACACAATCACAGCATACATGATATTCAGCAGTACAAAATGGGAGTTTTATCACAAAGCAGTTGATCAAAGTAAAATGTATATCTTTAATTAACAAACTATGAAAAGATACTATACATGATTGGTCATCAAAGATATGTCATCAAACCCAAAGACACAAAATCATTCATAAGGGGATATTTCTGTCTGGCTATTTTTCTAGATTACAGGCCTCTATGCATGAGAGGTCACACAAGACAATGTAAAAAATCAATGTGAAATCCTATTCACTTACTATTTATTTCTGTAATGTGCATCCCAGAATATATGGAGCAAGGAGCTTAAAGTGGAAATTATTTTCGTCACTAAAATATAAACAAGAAACAATGAACAGGGACTAACCAACCAACCAAACAAGTTTACAGAAGACAAGACCAGGTATTTTAGTATTTTACAGCAAGTAGAAACAGTGCCTGTATATAAAATAATTAAGTTCAGCAAATTGGTATTTAAATACCATTAAAGTGTGTTCTGTATTGGTAATCAGTTTTATTTTGATAAGCATGACACAATACAGCATTGAGCGTACATGAAAAAAATTCTACCATTATAAAAACCCTGATTTATGAGCATTTGGGGAACTGAAGGTGTCAGAATAAACATGAAACGCACTTTATCGTTGTCATCACTGAGTCTGGCCAATCGTGAAATAGCTGTGTCATCATCAGAGCTTGTACAGCCACTCTGGAGAAGCTGCGCTGACTGAGCAAGCCAGCTGTACCCGAATTGCTCTCTCTGTACTTAAATGGCTTATGTCAAAGTATCGTGGATGTGGCACTGTCTCAAGTCAGACAAAATTTTTCAAACACTTGTTCACTGTTCAATTCGAATATAAATTGGTCTTTGCAGAATCGCATAAAGTTGAACACACACAAGACAAATAGGTTAACAAGACTTATTAACAACATACACATCAGATCAATGAAGGCAACAAACCATAAACACAGACAAGAGCAATATATCAAACTTGAAAATAAGAGCATAACATGGACATTAAAATAGATCACTACAACTCTGATACTGTAATAACATGCACTAAAGTTGGGCCCTATTTCCATTTATATTTCAAATTCCATTTACATTTTTTTCAGAATTCTGTTTTTACAGAGTTTTAATGGTTATATTGAATTGTATTAATCAAAAATCATGTCTAATTAATAAAAATCATAAATTCACAAAATGTAATGGTATTTATTTTACAAATTTTTTTTTAAGGACCAATTGATTTTTTTTCAAATTCTGTTTTTTTTTTTTACCAAATTCTGTCTATTTCATACATTTTCTGGATTCCATTTTAATAGTTTCATCAAATTGTAATAATCAAAAGCATCTCTAGTTAATTGATTTTATTTAAAAAATAATTTATTATTATTATTATTATTTATTTTTTTTTTTTAAGAAATACTGTGTTGTGTATTTAAATGTTTCTACTAAATAAATTCTGGTAAGTATTTTTTCTGCTAAACATTCCTTAAAAATTTACTAATATTATTTTTAGTAGTAGTAATAAGTATTACATTTCTGTCACAGTTTCTTCAAGGTAAACCAAACTTTTATTTTGATGGGTTGCTGCGAAGACCTTTCAATTTCTGTTAGTATATGATAAGATGGTAGTTTTTCTCGAAAGAAACTGTAAAATAGTCATGAAGTGACTCTTAGAGATTCTTAGAGCAGTTCTAGAGATTATGTTCATGTACTCACATGTACTTCATTCACAAAGAGACAAGCAGGATTCATATTTTAAATGTATTTTTGCTAATTAATATTCACAGACACTAGACCAGGGGTCACCACACTCGGCCCTGGAGGGCCGATGTCTTGCAGAGTTTAGCTCCAACTTGCCTCAACACACCTGCCTTGAAGTTTCAAATATACCAAGAAGGACATTGATTAGCTGGTTCAGGTGTGTTTTATACAGGTTGGAGCTTAACTCTGCAGGACACCGGTGCTCCAGGAACAAGTTGGGTGACCCCTGTGCTAGACCACATTGAGTCTTGATTTAAGTGTACTGACCTACTTTTGATTTATCTATCCGAAATTTATCACATTCCACGTTATATTGTAAATTCCGTTTTTATGTCTGGATTCGTTAATTCCATCAAAATCATTAATGCCAATCCTGTGGATCTGACCTAATATGTCTTTATGTATTCTTACCTGCAATGATACTGGCCATTTTGAAATATACAGATGCCACCATTGAGACAGGGCAAAGTGCCACACACCTCCACCTGCTCCGGACATTTCAGGTCTGCGCAAATACATGTGGAATTCTGTATCAAAGAAAAATAAACAGCCCAAGGAGGGTTAGTTACATGTCAAGTGGAGAAACATGCTTAAAACTAGTCACACACTAAGGTGAGTTTGAACACTCTATATGTGCATCACATAACTCTTTTCCACCAAAATAGAGTTTGGCGCCTGGCCAAAGTAGGGGCTCGTCCCAGGAGATCTGCAAACTGAAAGCCAAGCACAGTAACCGGCTATGTAACCCAGCTGTAAACAAATATAGTGCATCATAGTCTTTATTTATGAGTCTTACTCCTAGTTTTGATAACAAATTTAAACATTCCAAGTCATTTATTTAGTTTTACACCATCACAAGTTGGCCTTGATGTAATGGTCTGAAATAAAATAAAAGTGATTATATTATATTATATTTGTTAATGAAACCATTCAATTTCATAAAAATAATGGACTGCATAACGGTACGGTGAGACAAAAAAAACAGCCAAGAACTTGTTTGAAGTATAAACATACTTGATTAAATCTGGAGTGATTCAGTTTGTGTTTTGAGTTGTTATCCTGTTCCGCAACCACTGACATTACCGCTTCCTGGTTTGAGACCAACAGAACCACTTATATTTTAGAGGAAATGCGCAAAACAGGACTAGACTGGACACAGGCACTGGCAACAGCACAGATACCCCGTTGTTAACCTTGGACGTCTGCCTGCAGGACAAACAATATTAGGGACTTACATTTATTTATTTTTTCCCCTTTTTTTTAACTGATCATGAAAAAACAAGGAAATAATCAGCACTGGAGCATCCAGAGCTGAAAAAGCAGTTCAATAGACAAGTCATTAGCCAGTTCTGCTCTCCGACTTGCACTAACCAATCCTGACATCAATAACATTTCTGACTCAGTCGTTCAAAAATGAGTAATAGAAGCAGAGAACAATCCCAGATGAAAGATGGAGACTCCCACTGATATAAGCATCGGTGCAGTTCTAGAGCGGCGTGAAGGATTATTTCATTTTCATACAGATGAGCTCTCTTAGGAGGATGTTTCAGACAGACCAAATCAATGTCAAACAAATACATGTAATGTGTCTGAGTGTGTGTATGTGTGTTAGAGAGAGATTAAAGTCTATATTTACTGTCGATGCTTTCAAATGGTTAAATAATCTCATGAGAATCTGCTACGGACAGGCCTATGTGCTGAATTTCACTACCGAGTAAATGAAGGTCACATCAGACAATTAGTCAGCCACTTGCCCACTTTCTTCTAAATTCATCTCTTTATTGCAGTAATGGCTCACGAGCAGCAGACTGTAACTGTAACTATCCAGGGAAACATTTCTAAGTGAACATGGCATAAATATCCCATAATTCAATTTTTTTGTTCTATACTGAATATGCAACAGCTTACTCAAGTCCAATCAAAAAAATTGTCACATATGCCGTACCCATTCTGCTATCAAAACAATTATTAATGGTTATTGTAACCTTCAACATGACACAAGCTGATCTGCTTCAGGAGTGTCACAGAAATTTGCATGTGGCATTTCAAATTAATCCCATTCTCTCAAGCAAAAAAAAAAAAAAAAAACATAATTATGAGCAATGTAAAAAAAAAGAAACAAGGAAAAGGCCTTACAAGTTTGTCTGTGGTGCAAGCTTCGTCCAGTTGACATCCGTTAGACTTGCAGTAGCTGTCAGCCTCAGTGGTGGTCTCACAGTTGAGGCCTGTGAAGCCCCCTGGGCATGTGCAAACATATCCATTAGTAGTCTCCTCACAGCGACCGTCATTCCAGCATGGGGTTGAATCGCAGAGGAGCCTCTTTCGCTCACAGTAAGTACCTGCAATGAAATAATTTATTGAGAATGAATGACTATAAAATTATCATAATTAAAATGAATAAAAACACATGGTTCTGTCAAAGCATTTCTGATTTAGACACTGGGTTTCATTCGCTAACTGCGTATGCACGCATGTGTGCATAAAATCACACTGATGAAATCAAGATTCATCAGTAAGTCTGTATTTTTGTCTTAAAACAGGTGGAATAAAATGAATGTGTTTATTTGCCAGTTCTTCCTGTTATTTTTATTTTTACAACAGTTATATGCAACACAATGTAATCAATCTGTTACTTATGATAATACATTTGTAAATCCATCAAGTTCCAGGGCAATTTATTACAGTGCAACATTGTTACTTTGTAACATAGCAGCAACTCACTTGTGGGAAAACTGTGTACATGCTTTTCTTTACTTTTGCTTCAACTTTTCTTTATTAGGTTTGTCTTTACTTATGCTAGGTTTGTGTCAAAGATCAAATCACAGACAGATTGGGATTTTCAATAGCCCATTCCCTCTCGGGACCTTTTGGTTAACTGAATATCATTAGTTATTTTATTAAAGTATGTTATTCTGTTTACCAGTGCCTATTATAGCACTACCGGTTTCTGATAGGGCTTTTAAGAAAATTCAAGAAATGCAATTGTAGAAAGAATCATGCTTTTTAAAATACATAACTAGTCTGATTTAATACAGCTGCTCTTTAGCTTAAATCATCTTCATAATAACTATTAGCTTCTGACTGCTTATTGAGAACAAATGTTCAAACGTTACGGCTGCAATGACAGCGGACAATTGCTCCAGCATATCAACAGTACTGAGAGTACTTCAGCGTGGCGTCCCATGACTCACATTTGGTCTGATGAAAAATGAGAACATAAAGCTCATATTACCCCCCCCCCCCCCCACACACACACACACACACACACACACTTTTCTCAATGATTCACTAATGTGGAGGTTCAAGGGTCCAAATTAAGTCCCCATCTTCCCTGAACCGAACAACCCAATCAAACAGGCTGAAGTCTTTGGACCGAGAACATCTAGGCTGCCGGTTCCTCTAAGGTAACTGTGGATTGGAACATCGGTCTGATTTCCGCTCCCCGCAGGTTAAATTTAGACTTGACTATGCAGCACTGTAGGTTCAAGGTGAACATGATTTGATTTTATTCCCTAGTGGTGCTCTGTTTGCTTTTTCTTTTTTTTCTCCTTCATGTTCCTCAGCAGGAGCTAACTCATTTATCTTCCTTGTTACTGTGTTTTCCTTTCCTTTTGTCGTTCAGTTTTTTAAAGCATATTCTAGCGTGTTAAGCTCACAGGATGATACAAAGGTCATCAGTCCCAGAGGCACCCAACTGCTTTTGAGGACACACCATTGGGCGTCAGTCTAACTGTATGTCTCTCTGCAGTGTTTCTCTGGGATCCACAGTGGGATATTGAAAATGAAAAGCTCTTGACATTATAAAAACTCCAAGCTAAACATATTATTTTATTCTTCCACAAGAACTATCTTTGATTGGCAACCCTTCCTCGCAGGAGGTCTTTGAAATGGTAATGCATCATATAGGTACATGATTCAATGTTTGATAATGGCAGATGACTTAATGAAGGTTGATGAAAATCTTAAAAGCAGTGATATGAAACGGATCGCGACACCCTGCTGTGCACTACCTTGAGATATCACCAAACCAAATCAGAAGCCAACCTATTAAAACCACTCAGAAACAAGACAATTACACCATTTGAATTTCCACAAAACCATGGGGCAGGTGAATAGCAAAATTAATAATGTATCCAATAGTGCATAACCTATTAATTCTGTAACATGCGGATACAAACACCCCTAGCAGTCTGAATAAGGTACACAGGAGAGTGGAATCAAAAGAAAATCTCATTTGAAGTGTCCCACGTGTGGGGCTCATTATTATGTGTGTGTACGCTCTGGTCCGTAAGGGCAGTCGGTACCGGGCCAGCCGTTAACTTCACTATGATTAATGGGGTGACAGCTTGGGCAAAGTCAGAGAGCTGCTGGCCCCACAGGGGGCCCAAACAGAGCAGAACGGAAGACCAGTTACTTTCACTTCCTTACAAGGTGCTCCAAGAATGTGCGAGAGACTTTGTTGATGTACTGATGTCAAAGCGCAACAGTTCTGTCTAATTGAGCTGAATCATTAGTAAACGAAGCTGCATACGGTAAAGACAAATCAGATGCAAATCATTTATTCTCAAAACCCTACCAGCATTGTACGATTTTTGAATACTTCAGAAATAATTAATGTCCAAAAGTGAACTTTACACTCAAGCAAACATGAAGGTACTCAAAGCTGTCACATTTTACCACAGTGCTGAACTCTTAAGCTGTGTAACGCTAAAATCATACAACATAAACATCAGATGCTTAACTGTATTTACACATTCATGTATATTCACTATTCAATAATTGGGTGAATAATTGACTTGTTTTCCTTAAATAAACTGAAGAAGCAGCTAAATTCTTTTTTTATTGATTTACTTGATTGAAACCGGTTGTTTGAAAATGTAAACAGTGTTACGCCAAATAGTATCTATTTTAAGTCAACTTAACTTGAAGCGATTATGTTTGATGCACCACATGATGCAGAGGTGCTAAATCAAAATAAATTGTTTAAATAAAGTAAACAGCATGAAAATGTATATGATAATACATATGTATTAATAAATAATAAACTTAAAATCTTTCCTAACCAATTTGACCATACAAAAAAATGGATTTCAAACAATTATCTGGTGTGGATCAGGTTGGCAAACATGAAATTGCAACTTACAAACAACTAAAAGGATTTGAGTCAGATCCTCAAAACAGATTCTGCCTGTCTGAAAGCATTAGAGACCCTTGAAAAATCATATTACATTTTTTTTAAACACTGAAGCTGATGGTATTCTCAAAAGAGGCCAGTTTTCATGATGCAGATTGCAAGTGTTCCATGACCGTTTTACTGTGAGTGGTGAATCTCAAGTGGAAATTCATCATAAACCGATAGTCCTAAATCTGTGTCAGACAAACTAGACATTTTTCTTCCGCATTAAAGCTGTAGGCATGACATTAAAGGCTTCTGTCTGCTTGAACAAACTGCTGCTACACAAAATTCAATTAACCAACAAGCAAAGGCCACCTGGACCTCAGACTGTAGACTTCATCATGATGTTATTATCAGGAACACCCAAGGGACGGTGAAACTTTTGTTACTTATTTGTGGGTGAGATGCTCATTAGCCCAGCAATGGTTTACAGAAGAAAATGAGACTCATTACTTTCCAAAAGCATGTCATGGTCGTGCCTTATAAACAGATTGGGAAGGACACAGGAGCATAAATTGTTTATTTCTGTCTCTTTTCTACAGGAATGGCCTCATTCATGAGTTTTATCAACCTGAGCATCTAACTCAAATAAGCCACAGCCAAAGCCTTTATTAAATAATTGGCCATTTATGCACCAAGAATCTTCTGAAGACTTTCTTATATTAAGGCTTCAATTGTTCCATTTTTCAAATCTGCTTGTTCACTTAGGAAAGAGAGCTTAATGTGAGCAGAGATAGAAAAAGCCTCACTCAGATTTGAGTTTGCATAATTGTGCTGCCATTGTGAAGACACCCAAAATGACCCTTCATTAATCACATGACTCATTATCAAAACATAATGAGTCAAATGAAGCCAAACAATAAAAAAATTAAACATCCATTACTGGACCTCAGAAGAAATATCGCTCTATTGTGAAATGCATAATTTGCAGAGGCTTTCTACAACAGACTTCTAACTGAATGTTTTTGATTTTAAGCAAAGACTGTAATCATACTTGCCTGTATATCCTGTGAAACATGCACATCTGTAGGAAGTTGAGGAGACTTGTACACAAGCTCCTTCTTTGCACCCTTTACTGCAGTTTTGATGTCCAATGATTTCAGAGCAGTTGACACCTAGAGTGTGAAAATATAGACATTACATTGAATTCATGTATATTTATTCAGTACATTATCTGATTATTGACATGTCTGATGTAAAACTGTTATATAACAATGTGAAAGATTTCAAGAGAGATTGCTGCTTTTCTGCAATCCATTCAATAATGCCATATTACCTACTTTATGTAGTAATATAACTACATAAATATTAACTTTACGAAACTTTAAATAGTGCAGTATGGTTCAAACTTATAAAGCAAACATTGTAAATATCAACAAATATTAAAGAATAAATGCTCCAATGCAGTATTACGTTATTATCCAGGCATTTTGTATTTGTATTAATATTCAAGGAAAGTGGAAGGTGGGTAAATGTCAAGCTTGGTAAAACACAAAAAGTGTCTTAAAAGTAGTCTATAAAATGGTAAACAACATCCCAAGCGCCCTTAATTCATACGACAGCACCGTGTGAGGAGGAGAGTAAAATTTAAGCCATTTTTTACAGATAACATTGCTGTCTGTCATCGCTCTCAAGGGAAACATCAACTTACAAGCGTTTTTAAAACACACCTGAACCAATGCTGTTTGCAGTCAGCGCACAAAAGCCCTGGCTCCAAAGGCGCTATTTTTTAATTGAACGTCACCGCAAATGATTTGACCACAACGCAAGAGTTGACAATTTACACGTTTCATTCTGTTCCTCCCACAAACATTCACATCATATCATAAAACCATTCCTTTTGACTACTTTTGTGGTTTCCCCCTCGACATTTAAAATCAATCCACTTTCACAGAAGGCCGTTCTGCCAACTCTCATGTTTCATGGAAGAAAGAAAATGCTACAGCAATATGCTTGGAACGAAATAAGGTAAATAATGATAATTTTTGGTTTCCTTTTTTTATTTGATTTGATTTAGTATCTTTAAAGTGATCATATCATGAGCAAAGATGATGTAATTTAATGATGAGGGCTGGGCGTAAGCACTGATCTATATAGATCAGTGGTAAGTAAGCATTTTTTTAATGTCATGTGAGAAAAGTTTAGCCAGTCAGTGTATTAATCTATATTTTCTCTTTACTAGATGGCACAAAATCTTACGTCAACCAGGCATATTTTATGCTTATATTATTATTATTATTATTTTATTTTATTTTATTTATTTAGGCATATTGTAGCATAAGATGGCACTCCTAGAATTGTAACAGAAGGTTATTATGTTATAATGTTATTATATCATAGGGTTTTTATTAAATAATTCCATGTTAGATGTGATTTCAGACATCTTTGTTTTAAAATTAATGTGTTATTTGCTTGAATGCAAATATGTGCAGGGTATTTGCTTTCAGTATTGAAACGGTTAAAAAAATAGGCATGTATTCAAAATATTAATGTGTTCGAGCTGAAGATGGAGTGAGTGACTTAGTTATGATATATATTACCAACTGTGATCAATTTCTGTTCTCTGCTTTAATGTGACTCAGATCACACTGGCCTAGTTATGATAGCATGTTAGCCAGCTGTCTCTAAGGAACGCCTCCAGTGCTTCTAACAGAAGTACAATGAATTATTCAGTAGACATGAAAACAAACCACATTAGCTAGTATGACAACATTACACCACTATGAATACTCCACTCTCCTTGGTGCTCACCAAGAGACCAACATTTAAACAATATTTGGATGCCGATTTTATTGACAAGCAAGACAGGGAGAAGAAAATTAAATGGTAGGAGGAGGAAAACTATAAAGTATCGCGCAATTAAAGAAATGCTTTCAGGTGGCACAAAAACATATGAGCATAATTACCATGATTAGAGAACTAAAGAGATGGGGCGGGGGATAAATCATTTTAAAAATGCTTTTTCAAATAAATGGTCCACAGGGGCTCTAGTTCTGAAATAATTGTACAGTGCTAAATGTAGAAAACTTATAATTATGACAGATAAATAATAAATAAATGTCTTTAAAGAAACTAGGCTGTTCTCTGTAGGGGGGTGGACACCCATTAAACCTCCCCCCATCCATTATGATTGAAAGGTCAGCATGGATTCATAATGCACTCTGTGTTAAAGGGATGTTAAGCCAGCATTAAGCTCAGTCGGCAGCATTTGTGGCATGATGTTTATTACAACAGAAAATATTTTTGACTTGGCCCGTATTTTAATTTTTTTAAATAAAAAATGACCGGTTATAGCAAGGCATTTTCAATGGAAATAAACAGTGTCGTGCACCATTCATAATTTAATAAAAAATACCTTTTAAATTCCATGTTTCGCTTAAAGCAATAAAAGCTGTCAATTGAGCGTAACTTGCATTGAGCTCGCAATATGCCTTTAAGTTGCAAAAGTTATATTAAATAACAGACACATGTTCTTTTTGGCAAACTACAGTTCCTCACCTGTAAATGGAGCTGGGCAAAGACATTCATAAGGTGGGAGATCTGTGTAGGCTGTTCTCTTGCTCAAGCAGGTGCCTCCATTTAAGCATGGCTGTTCATAGCATCCATCAATATTCTCGCAATAATGTCCTGAAAAGTGTTTGTGGCACTGACAGCTAAATGAATCATCTTTAAATGTAGTTCTGCATTCGCCATTTCCCGAACACAGACGGAGAAGAGGTGAGCTCTGGCAGTACTGAGGCTTTACCAGAAGTGCAATGCGTAGGCCAAGCCTACACAGATGACTACTGCCTCTATGAACGACCATGAAGTAATTCATACCAGACGTCAGCCATTTCGATTCCACTTGCAAAGTGCCATTAATACTGTTGGCAAACACCAACTGCTCCTTTCGTGGCTCTAAAATCAAGCAATTTTCAAACTCATCTTTGGACACATTGATTAGGTGGACACCATATTTTTCCAGCTTTCTGTCAGCAGAAACAAACATCACATCTCCAAATTGAAATTCCAGTGGGCAAAGCTGAGGAAAGTGATATGGCCCAGTTGTCCACAAGCGTCCATTTGTTTCTGTTTGTCTATTCCAGCACTGGGTCAAGCTGCTGCAGGTGTTCTCCATGAGGGTCCACCTCACGCTGATGTTCTTTGGCTGAGTGTGCCATTCACGAGACGTGGCTCTGCGGCAGGTTACCTGGCTGTAGACGGTACCATCTATTACACAGCTGAGCAGCAAGGCAATGATAACTAGGTCTGGGTTTCTCATGTTTGTCTTTCTTCAATCTTGACTGTTTCTTTATTTAGCCACTTGATGCATTTCTTCAGCCAGATGCTTTTCTGGAACGCTGAACTGTAGATTTTGATTGGAAAAAAAGCATGTAGATGTTTGTAAGCAAATATGTACAATCCAATAATGTAGCATGTTGCAAAAATAGCATGATTACTGCCTTGAAAATTGAAAAAATGAAATATCTCGAAGTTACATATAGCGCTACAGGACAATTTTACATACAAATGAACATTCTGATGTCACCCATCAAAGTTTCTGGGTGCAAACGCTCTATCAAATTTCAAAAGAAAACAACAATTGGTGCTAATATAGATTTACGGTGTGCTGTAGTAGGCCTACTACTGAACAGTCACGATTGTAACCTATTGAGTATATATGTACTGAAATCTCCACTGGCCACAATAATTCAATATCTTCTGAATCATTAAAATATTGGTGTCTGGAACACCATGAGTAAGAAGACTGTATCGTAAACTGCAAGCTTTTTTTTGTGTGAATTTTATAAGAATTGTGAGTGAATAGTATAATATTTTTTTATAAGAATAGTGCTTATAAGCAGCTGTTGAGATAGTATTCTCACTTGAAATGGAGTAGAAGCTTGGACCAGGAAACAATATTTGATACATCATGACAACAAGACCTTTTTTAATTGTATCACATTCAGTACAGACTGCAAACTCGCAATCACAACTTCAAAATATGATTCAGTCAAAAGATTCAGCAAGCAACCTTAACTAAGCAATCTGTACATTTTGACAATATTAAGTTTAAAAATGAACAACAGCACACAAATGAATGCTCATCCGAATGCAGTCACATCAGGAAAAACATGGTTATTTCATGGTTATTGAGCTTAATTCTTAAAAATGAATTCTTCAACTTCTGTCTTCCACAGAAAAAAATAACAGCATACAGGTTTGGAATAACACGAGGGTGAGTAAATAATGGCAGGATTGTTATTTTTGGGTGAGTTATTCCTTTAACTTGTAGGCATAGCTCCTGTGGATGAATAAAAGCATCTGCATTAGTTGTGAAATTGGATAAATAAGGAACTTGTGCATAAAATACAAAATAAGAAAACCTCCAGTGAATATGACACACATTGAGTGGCTCAAGCTTTAAATGTAGTTTCAGGGCTCTTTCACAACCCTGCAGAACCATGGATTTCTCCCACAGCTTGGCATCGCTCTGCCCCCAGGGAATCAACTTCAGTAAAATGGCCAGCTCTCTGCTCTACCTGCCTGCATGAGGCTAGTCAAACTAATGAGCAGTCACATTTGACTCTCCTTTCCTGTGTGCTCTCAATCTTGGACTGCTTGCCTGGAAGAAACATTGCCCTCAAATCTCTCACCACGAGTGGCAAGAAGGGCAGTAACTGGCTGCTCCACTTGTCATAGTCACTAGGTTTCTGTCAGGTGTGTTGCACCCACTTTTCCTAGTTGTGTAGACTGAAATGAAATCGCATTTACCTTCATTTTAATGGATTGTTTTAACTGAAAAATATTGTTGTTGTCTTTGACAACATTTGATTGTTAAACGGATGAAGATTAAAAATGTGTCCTCTTTTATCATGTCTTATATCATGTCGTTCCAAACCTGTATTTTTTTTTTTCCACACACACATGAAGACATAAAAAAAAAAAAAAATTGTAACCAAACAGTTTTGGTCAATTGACATTGTATTGACCTTCTGTTATTTTCACTGGAAGAAAGAGAGACACACATGTTTGGAACAGGAGGGGGAGTAAATATATATTTTTGTGATATATTCCTTTAACATAACAAAAAGCACTGTAGTACTGTAGATTCAGTAGCCGGCACTAATGGCCTTGATGTTTATGCCTTAATCATATAAATTAATTTAATGGCCTCTTACCATAGGCAGACAATTTCCACTTTTGATTAGCCATCATAGCAGTGGTCGTCAACAGTACTACATTATAACATTACTACACTATAACAAGTACTACAACACTTGTTCACACGCAGTCGCTCTCTCAATAATGCATTCAAACAAATGTAATCTTACAGTGCTACTTCATCGCTATCTGATTTCGAATGAGCAGCAATCTGTAAGAAATGCATCGATCCGTAGGTAAAATAACTGACAAAAACGTAATTATTTTCATCATAAACAAAATTTGCTCCGCAAAAAGCAGCTATTATAATGCTGACAACCATGTTATTAGCTTGTCATGTGGACGTGGTAGGAAAGAAAAGTTTGCACACCAGCGTTCCAATAAGTCACTTATTATCCTTTGACTATGTTCTGGCCCGCCATCTTGTGGCAAATTCTTTTTTTGGGCCCGATGCCAAACTTTCTTGCCAACCCCTGCATTATAGGATCTACAGTCTATACCACTTTAGTATCAAAAATGTTCCAAATTATGTCAATAGCATTAAATAAAAATTAAGTGCGCCCCATTAAATTTTTTTCCTTTTTCCATATATGTGAGCATATTGATTGGAAGTTTATTTAGGCAGTACTGATGGGTGAAGATTATAATTAATTCCTCAAATGACTGTGATAACATGTCTTTTAATTATTTTCTTCAACAAGAATGCCTTAAGTTCATTTGTGCTTTGTGACAAAAAAAAAGTGTACCCCCATATTTACCAGGTATTTGCCCCTTGATGTGAAACTAGAGACTCTTTCTAAAACTTTCTCAATAACATGTCTCAGTAACTTTCCTTCTGATAGACTCAGGCAGCTGTTTTGATCTTGGCATGACAGTACCATACGGTACTTGGCATGATGCTACTGCATATTTCCAAACCAGACTTTCTTTTTTTATGATATTATACTAATTTCCACTTGTTTTTTACTAATTGATGCATCTAATTTCTAATTTTATATTTAATACATTTTAGATTTCTAAATATGGGAATGTACCATCATTGTAAAAATCGTTACAAAATGTTTGTACAACATTTTAAGTGTCGTTTGTTAAATTATATAGCCCTTTCTCTTTTTTTTTATTCATGTTGTGTTATTTTTCACTGCATTGTAGGTAAATTAAGTCACATGAGAGTTCTTATAGTGTTTATTGAATCACCCTGTACATTGTCAAAGTGTTTACTTGTTTTTGCTTCTAAGTGCCATGTGGTATTGGAGGGACATTCTCATTCAAGAGAGTTTGATTGGGGGTAAAATCAAAGACAGTACCTTGAGTTATGAGTCATCAATGTTTTTGGTTTTCTAAAACCTAGGAGTACATTAACATGTGGAATCACTCAACTCCAACAAACATGGACTAAAAGCTGTGAAGACCTGCTGAGGTTTTCATCTACCTCTTGTTTTGTTACTTACACGATAATATCTCACATCTGACCAAGTGTGATGTTAGCAAAGCTTGAGCTTCCCTAAGGTAGAAACAGCAAGTGACGGTGCTAAATAAAATATTCCCTCTCTGTCGCATACACTTTCTGCAACCTGATCCCTCCGTGTCATCCACAAAGAGGAGTTAAATCAGACCGAGTCTCTCGCTCCCTCAGGTCCTGCTCAGGCTTGTAAGGCAGATAAAAGAATAGTGTTATGTAGATATCTCTGTGCCATCAAAATTCACATGTCTTCAGATCTGTGAATGATGGTAAGAATAACAAACAATGATGACTCTCTCATTGGACACATTCTTACTGGATAAGCTGAATAAAGGAGGAGGAGCTAAGAGGTGAGTGATTGACAATATGATCATGTTCCTAGAATATAAACATTTCATGCTGTGCAAACAGCAAGAACACTTCTGGTTGGCTGTGATTTGTGACTTATTGTTTTGTGTTTTTGTAGTGTGGACAGACAAATATGTCTTGTCGAACCTGGTTAGGGCAGAATCTGGTGAATCTGACAACCAGAAAGTGTCCAAACCATTTTTATCTTAAGTTTGAACAGTACATCCATTGTTTTATAATTTAAAATCTTCTCTCTCAATTTTTTTGTCAAAAGTTTTTCTTTAAAAATTGTGCTTGTGCTAGCTTTTCCCCCCACATAAATGCCACTTGGTTTGACATTTTGCTGTCTGAGAGTAGCTTAAATGTCCAAATTCTCATTGGAGCCACTGTACTGTGTGTATACTGACCATGACAGTGGAAGGTAGCTGATATTTCTAACAAGACTCATTAATGATTGAAATAAATATTGACACAAGATTAGAGTTAATTGTTCATTGAGTATTTCCACATGTCCAAACCCTTCGCTTGCCCCTGCATTTAACTTCTAACTCTTTTCATATCAGTCAAGGAACTGTGTGTCCCCTCGACAGAGAAGAGATCTCTATCCCAGATCTGTGTGATCAAAGCGTATAGATGGAAGGCTGACAGATATAGAGAACTGAGAGTCTTCCTATGTGTGGAGCCAGGGGCAATACTGCACTATCACCACGTTGTCTACTGGCAGATGGATGCCACAGGGACATGAGAAAGCTCAGATTCAGCAGTTCAAAGCCTAGACACCCTGAAAACAGCATGAACACTGATGGGAGGAATGATGACATTATGCTCCAACTCAACAAAGACAGTGGAATGAGGCAACACACTGAAGCAAGAATATGAAGTAATGGACACTGAAAAAAATCGGTCAACTTCCGATTTCTAATTATGTTCCTTCGAGCTTTGGCATTTCAAAGTGCATCAGAAATGAATAGCCACTGCTGTGTAATGTAATTATGCAAATACCTCATCTTCTCCGAATGTGTGTGACTTTAATTAGAGCACAGGGTCTCCCACCGAAGAAGCAGACATACTGGTTGGACACATCCTTAATCTGTTTGGACAGATATTATCTCACTGTACAAAAAGCATATTTTTCTATGAAGCTTGGACCAGTCGCTCAGGAGGTGGGGGATGTTAATCATAGCGCAATCAGAAGTTAATTATTTCTGCTCCGAAGGAGAAAGGAGACCTAAAAATGGCACTTCTGTGCCAAAAGAGTGAAGTGTTGCTTTACACTGAGAGGCTAAATGCAAAATCACAATTGTGTTCCAAAATATGTAAAGCCGTTAAAAATAAACTTATTGATCGAGGCAGGGGATTTGTTATGGGAGGGCTGACAAGAGCTACAAAGAGGCCTAATGGTTTCTTTCAAATATGGCTGCCAAATTGGCCAATGATGTCTCTTCAGCATTCAGCATGGATAACAAGGAAGTTGCTCACACATGCACAAAACAGACAACAAATCAATAGGTATATCTAGACCATCTTCAGTGACCCTCGTAACCGACAAGACCTTTCATTAGTTGCGAAAGTGAGGCCCTAAACAGTCAGTCACATCACAATGTTAAGAAAGAAAACTAGATTGTAAGGAACTGTAAATCTTACAATTGTTCAGATCTACAGCATAATTGTGTAAATGTACGAATGATGCAGGAATAAAAAAACAATAAACATCCATATAAACTGTTATGTTCTTTTAATTTATTGTAATATTTTATTTTAAGCTATATGTATTAAAACTCACCACATTATGTTTTAAGTGTATTTAAGTGTTTTACCCCTCATAATTGCTGCTTTACACCTTGCAAATATTACCTTTTCCCATAAATTGCAACTACAATCTCACAACGTGACCTTATTTCTTATATTTAGCTTTATCTCATGATTACCTGTTTTATTTGTTTTACTGTGAGGCGCACAGGCTTTATCAGCTCTTAAAACTCTACATAGGCATTACCTCTATCTAGTTTACTAATATATATATTTTTTCTAAACATAACATTGAATACTATGAATATTGTTGTTTTTATGACCGATTGCTTGTGATGTTTCTCTTATGTAAGTCACTTTGTGTAAAAGCCTCTGCTAAATGAAAAATGTCAACGTATAGTTCAGTGATTCTCAATTAACTGATGTTTCCCATATTTGACACTCATTTGCGCTCTGCAAAGAAGCAGATGAGCTAAATCCAAGATGTGCAGTGTTTGGGGGTCTCCAGAACCAGGATTGAGAATTATTGATATAGATCTTTAAGTACTTCATAAATACATTTACTACAGCTTCTCATCAGAATATTACTGTCCAGATTCAGTTCTTATTTCTCTGCTCTGAATAATCCTTAATGCTCCCATTTGTGTCCAGTGTTCAAACCAGAAAGAAGAGCCTTGGAAAGTCAGACAGAATCGATGCCACAAAAGTCCCAAAGATAAATCATGATTAACCTGCTATTTGAACATCCTGCAGCACTGGCAGTCTAAGCCCTTCTCAAGAGCTGAGTAGTAACCTTTTGACTAGAGATAGACATGAATAGCATTTCTGACACAAGTCTATTAAATTCAATATATGTTGTGCATTGTAGTTCATTTATGTAGGCCTTCTTATCCAGATGGTATGCCATAGGGCATTTTATACAGGGCTGTATTTGGATAATATTTTTTTTATTTGTATTTTTTTATTTTTTTGATGCCTTTATTTAACCAGGAGAGAACCTCACTGAGATTAAAAATCTATTTTCCAGGAGTGTCCTGGCCAAGATACTACAATATCTGAAATGTTTTTAACAAAATATCACATGTTGGGTTCATTTACAAACCCATTTGCAAAATCTTGACTGACAGTTCATGAAGAAATTGCTATCAACATTTTGATAGCAACAGAAAAGCCAATATCTGAGCGCTCTTTACCACCTGATGCTCAACTTTAACTGTGATAATCACATTTTCAGCCAGTATAAAATCACCTCCCACATTAGCATGCAGCCGAATATTGCTTCAGCCCTCATTCTCAAGGGACTGAATCAGCAAAAACGTTACCTGGACCGTAAGAATGAGAGAAAGATTGCAGGTTAAAAGGCTCTGAGAGAACATGATGAAGTAGCTGTTAATGGCTATTCATATGATCACAATATCGATTTTGAATCAATCCAATTATCCAAATGCTTTTATATATGGTTAATCATTTCTTGAAGCACTCAAAGTTGTGAATTTATTGTGTGCCTTCACACTCTGTCAGGAGTAACGTTGAGGGTAAAGCATATGCTTCAGGATTCCAATCCATGTAATTCTTTGTTTTAAAGAAATTATGGCTGGAAAGCCACTTCCTGCACAAAAATATTGACCCACACATTAAATGTTTAATAAAAGTCCCAGGCCAGGAATATGAGCTTTTCAGTTAATTCAGTAACTTTATCTTTCCCACTGACAGCCGATCAGCTCAAATATGATATATGACTGTAGCGCAGTGTTAATAAATCTACTGTGCGCTCTGTGAAGACACAAAATGATACTGATTTTTAGTATTATTCACAATTTATGACTTACCTTTTAAGCTGTTATCAGCTCACAGCCACCAATTATAAAGTGAAACATCTACTCTATCAAATTAAATCTCTGAATTAATGCTGTTTCTAGAATCCAGGTGATGTGCATGACAAAAATAGAGATGTCACTGAGAAGCCATTAACTTACTTGACAAAGTTCCACTTCAGAATGAAAGGATTTTGTTTGTCCCGTTGGGTTTTCAAACAGCTCTCCAAGTGAATTCAAAGCATTGAAACTCGTTTAACATCTTTTCCTGACTGTCACAGTCCCGTCACGGCTTTGTGTGCTTAATCTGACTACTGAAGCCACCATCTGTTCATTATTGTCTGTTCCCAGAACGACAAGTGCTTGCTCCTTAAGTTCATGCTGCAGACCAATGCCCGACATAAAGAGGTTAATAAATCCATGCAAGCATTTTATGCAAATAATGTTGTAACAAACTGGAGTTTTTATTGTGATGTTTGCAAGTGGGCGGAGGTTTTGCAGCATCAGCAGTGTGAGTTAAGTCTGTTGCTATGGTTACCTGACGCTAATGAGGATGCATCTGCTCGGCGCTTTCAGTTCTGTGCATGAGAGGATGCTAGACCTTTAAAACCTCTTTGCTGTGAAATGCAAATGCAAAACTCAAAAAACTGTTTTTGGGAATATTATATAACAGAAAAGCATGCTATAGTGTTAAAACTTTTTCAAATGATGAATTCTCTTGAGAAAAGTTGTGTGGTAGTATCATGCATGCTACTTTTATGTAAATCCTGACATACTATGTAAAGGGATAATTATTTTAAAAATTAAGTTTCTGTAATCAGTTTCTTCACTTTCTTCTGTTGAACACAAAAGAAGATATTTTAATGAATGTTGGTAATAAAACAGTTGCTTGTCCCCATTGACTTAAATGTATGGGGGGAAAATACTATGGAAACCAATAGCCCCTTTCACACTCATGGTAAATTACCGGTAAGAGATCATGTGTGAACAGGACCTTTTCAAAAATACCGGTAAATTTGTTCCCTTTCGATATTTCACTCGTATTGCGTCGAGTATCGACGCTTGTATGGGAAAAACTATTTTTTCTTCTTCAACTGAGCCTATTTCAAGCAGTACTACTTCCCATATCTCAGGGAAATCGAGGTTACGATAGTAACCGAGTACGTTTTCAAATTTCAGAACACAATGACGTCAGGGGTAGCGCGTGAGCCAATGGTTATGCAGCCCGCCATAGCCCGCCAAAATGGGAGGGGCATCTGACTATACAATCAGCTGCCCTTCCACCGCATCTCAGATTTTTTCTTTCAGCGACGTTAAGACCCTTCTTCGCAGAATCTTCGCAGTATATTGAAACGCAGAGATCTGCCATGAAGGTGCCTCAGCAAAAAGATTAGGACCATCTTGCAGTGAACAGCAATTTTAGATTTAGTCGGTTATCCCCTGCGGCTATTTATGGCAAGATCTAAGAAAGCCTTACTAGAAGAACAAATTTCAGCGCAGCATTGTTTATTTTTGCAAATTGCCACACCGTCATTGTAAGATGTGCGGGAATTTACCATGCACCTGATGACACTCACGCTGAGTGTGTGTCACGCTTGGGAAAATCCAATGCTGCTTGCTCAGCTGGGCTGAATGCTCGCACTGCGAGTGTTTCAGTCTTGCTTAATTTAAAATCTCATCTGCGCTCGCGGTTAGCTTTCTTTTCAGAGAGTGACTTTGCCCCTTCGCCCTCCAATTTTTTTTTATATATATTACTTTGCAGGGATTGTGAGAAAAAAAAACTGGTGACAAGCGAGCTCATGTTGGCTCAATGCTGCCTTGCCGTCATAGAGGGTGCTCATATTCGCTCGGCACAACGCTACCCCTTCCCGAAGTTAATTTTTGCCAAGGAACCCGGCCCAAGATCGCTCTTGGATCCGGCGCCTCAGAAGTCCTCCTGATCAGCCAGGCAGAAAGAGGAGGGTCCCGTTGTGACACTTAGGACTCGGGGGGGCAGTTCTGGGGAAGAGATGGGCATGTTACTGCTCGCTACCTCTTTGAGGCCCTTAGAGCAGCTAAAGATCGGCCATCCCCCGCCGGTCCTCGCTTCTGCGGTGCAGCTAGCTCCGAGCTAGCACCACAGTGCTAAGCAGCAAGGACTCCCAAGATCTACGCGCAGAGGTGATGGAACAGAAGTATTACTCCTTTGAGGAAAAAGGAGGCCATATAAATCGAGTGGTCCTCCATGCCAAGTAGCGAGTCCGGGTTTTACAGCCGCTACTTCCTAGTACCCAAGGAAGGATGGAGGGTTGCGTCCTATTTTAGATCAGACTGCGTCATTTGAATTACGTCTGATGGCAAAAAGCAACTGAAGTCGGTCAGCACGCTCGCACTTTGAAACAGAGTCATGTCTCAGATCAATATGCCCAGGGGACTGGTTCATGTCACGATCGATCTAAAAGACGTGCACATGTCTTCAGATCCAGGTTCCACATCACAGACGAAGTTCTTGAGGTTTGCATTTTGAAGGGGTGGCATAAGCTTACCAATACAAGAGTTCTTCCTTTTTGGTCTGTACTCTCTCCCCACACTTTTACACAGTGTGTGGATATTGTTCGGATCTCTCCCCTCTGTGATCCCCAGATGGCAGTCCGCATACTTCAACTACCTTGACGATTGGCTTGATTCTGGCCCAGTCGCAGGCAGTTAGAGTTTAAGGCATCGCACATTGAGACCCTCCTCCTCAGCCCACATAGGTTGCCTGGGGGTTAAGACTCAAATGCCAAGAGCATACTGTCACCCAGCCAGCGAGTTTCTCCATTACAGAGGCCACAGTTATCTCAATGCAGATGACAGCAACTGTCTCAGCGGAGCGACCACGAAAATTCAGCGCCACACGGCTTCCATCAGGGAAGGTACCGCATGTCCGCTCAAAGCTTTTCAGAAAATGATGGGCCTTATGGCAGCAGTTTCGCCGATACTTCAGTTGGGTCTGCTTCACATGCGACCCATCCATTTCTGGCTGAAGCAGAGGGTTCCATCCCTAGGGGAAGCCAATTAGCATCACGGACGCTGGGTTGGAGCGCTGTGTGAGGTCAAACCGACCTTTGGTCTATGGTCCGAAGAGGAGTCGGGCCTACACATCAACTGCCTAGAAATGCTAGCAGTGTGTCAGGCCTGTCAATTCTTCCTGCCGGTCATACGGGGACACCATGTGCTAGTACGCTCAGACAACAGGTCCGTGGTGTCATACATAAATCACCAGGGCGGCCTCGTCTCGAAGCGACTTTGCATGCTGGCGAACGACCTTCTTGTGTGGGTTCAGAACAATCTGCGCTCACTGAAGGCGACGCATGTGCCGGGCAAAATGAACCAAGGAGCAGATATGTTGTGGAGGAACAATGTCTCTTCAGAGGAATGTTCGCTCCCCCTGCTCGCGGTTCATAAAATTTGGTAAGTCTTTGGCAGAGCTCGAGTAGACCTCTTCGCCCCCGAAGACAACTCTCACTGCCCAATCTTTTTTCCAAAGAGCACGGATGCCCTGGCCCACGGATGGCCCAGCTTTCCGCTCTATGCTTTCTCCCCAGTCGCTCTGCTACCGCAGGTACTCAGGCGAGTCAGGGAACAACGGCACAAGCTTATTCTGATAGCCCCCCTTTGGAGGAACCAACCGTGGGTGTCAGAGTTATTCCAGCTGCTGAAAGCAGCCCCGTGGCCGATCCCCTTGAGATGGGACCTCCTCTCTCAAGCGGACGGCACGATATGGCATCCATGGCCCAAGTTATTGGCCCTGCGTGTGTGGACGCTCGACGGGAGCCTTTCCGCCTCCCAGAGCATGTCCCAAACACTATGGCAGAAGCTAGAACCCCGTCTACTAGACGTCTCTATGCTCTGAAATGGTCCATTTTCTCGGCTTGGTGTCAAGGCCGTGACTTAGACCCGGTCACCTCCGATGTGTCAGTGGTTCTTTCATTTCTGCAGGAGATGCTGGATAAACAGCGTTCCTCATCCACCAAAGTTTACGCGGCAGCCATAGTGGCTTTCCATGCCAGTATTGCTGGCGATCGGTGGAAGAGATTAATTACATTTTTACGATGCGCCAGGAGGAATCCCCGCGTCCCGTACAGTTCCACCTTGGAACTTACCAACCTATACGGGCCCTAAAGGTCGTTTGAACCATTGCAATCCTCGAGCCTCAGAGTACTCTCGTTAAAAAACGCCCTGCTGTTAGCACTGGCGTCGGTCAAGCAAGTAGGAGACCTGCAGGCCCTTTCCGTCAACCCTTCTTGCCTGGAATTTGGGCCTAACGACTCCAAGGTCGTCCTGAAGTTATGTACCTAAGGTGCTCTCCACTCTGTTCAGAGCCCAGGTCATAGCGCTTTCTGCGCTTTCCCCCCTGACAGGCAGCCAGGAATCCCTGTTCTGCCCCATCAGGGCCCTGAAAGTATATATTGAGTGTTCTGCCTCGTACAGAAAGTCAGAACAGCTTTTTGTTGGCTTCGGTAACCGCGCTAAAGGTGGCCCTGTTACGAAGCAGATTTACGGCAGGTCCCTCACTAATTTAGCCTCTCCTGGCTCCCCTTTCTCTCGCCCAAGCTGTGCTCTTCCACACTAGGCAGGGATTTGAAAGTCTGGCGACGTGGGCATCTCGTTCCCAAAGCATTTGACGCAGCTCGAGTTCCGATGAGGAACGTTTCAGGTTATGTATGAAACCCTAGTTCCTCGAGGGAACGAGACGCTGCGTCTCGGGGCCACACTTCCGGCATCCCTGCGAGCGCTTGCTTCATTCTTAAAAGCTGACGCCGGTTCCACCGCACGTACTTTTATGCTTCCTGGTCTCTACGTCACCCTGCCCATGATCTCTCGCCCATCCATTGGTCTGATTACACATGTTATTCAGAGTGTGGTCATGCTGAATGCGTTCCCAAAGCGTTCAACACTGTGTCTCATTCCTTAGACGAACTAGGGTTACATATATAACCTGAGACGTTCTCTATAATACATTTAAATTACATTTAGTCATTTTGTAGACATAATACATTCCACAAGGAAATAAGAAACACAACTTTTATTGGTGCTCTCTGTGTCTTGAATATAGGCATAATACTGAGCATGCAGACATCATGGTAGAGAGAAAAGATGGTTTTCACCATCATGTCTGTTTTTATTATATTAATGTTATTTTCATGGGTGAAGGAAGAGTATGATTTTGAAATGACATTCAAACTTCAAATTTGACTTTCAGAATTCTTATGAATAATGATATTGAGCAGAACATTAACATGAGTCTGTGCATGCATGTCATATATGATGATAACATGAGGTTGTTTCTGAGAGAGAGAGAGAGAGAGAGAGAGAGAGAGATGAAGTAGTTTAACAATCAAAATGCATGACGAGTGCCTGTCCTTGATTATTGCTTCTGCTTGCTGTGATATTTCATTCTATTAGCACTTATTTAATATTCTTAATATTCTTGTGAAAACTCTCAGTTTATCAAGACTGACATGTCCAGAATGTAATGGGATTTGCTTAAATTCTAGTCTTTTCAAAATCTCCTTCATCTCTGTCTCCTCCATTGAACGATCACCTTCATGCTACCTTAAGCCTAACAATGATTGCTTCAATAAAATCAAAATTCATTAACTGAGGTCATGCCCAAATAATAATATAAAAAGCTCTTTGTATTATATATCAGGCTCTAAGTAATGCCAGCCATTTAATCTGTAAGGACACAGATACTGAGAGAAATAACTTTGTGAACACACAAAATACATTAAAATGCCATTTAATCTAAATGTCCATCTGTTTTCATTCAACATATTAACATTCTGGTTGGGCAGGATGGTTGAAACTAGCACACTTTTAATATTATTTAGTGTTATTATTTTGTATATATGTTCACACATATTAACAGTCAATTAAATCTTCTAAAGCAGTGACCAAATTGACTAGTCCCAATAACAACCAATCTTTCACTGTTATCGTAAACAACCTAATGTCCTTATTGGACATCAAGTACTGAGCAACTCTGTCTGCAACTGGACTTACTAACAAGCAGACCTGTGAAGAACAGCAATTGATCAACTGCACCGACTGTAAAAATTGGGCACCAGTGCTCCAGAAAGTACTCACTTGACTGTTCAACCTATTATAGCAGTAACTGTATAATTACATTGCGTAATTACATTTACTGTGATTGGACTAATCAAGCTCCAAACAGAATCGAAGTGAAGGTTTTGATTGCATGTGGACTCAGCAGCAACCATTTTGTTAAATTATAGCAAATGTTTTAGCATTTTCTTATTCCTTTTATTTTTAATCATTAAATTGTGTGTGTGTGTGTGTATATATATATATATATATATAGCCTGCATACCTACAGAGCATACTGTACTTCATAAGTGGTTGAGAAGTATGTTCTTTGTCAAATTTATTACACTTTGAATATATGGAAATTTGGGTGCAGCACAACTGTTAGAATTGTGATTTACAGATTATTTGAAAATGCTCCTCAAACCCAGTGAATGCAATTTCAGTTAAGACATGCATTTGCACACACAATAGAAAGAACACAGGGTTTGGTGTGGAAAGCCAGTCAGTGAACCAGTACAGCCGACAGCATAAATTTGTTTCTCGGTGTGATTACAAGCTCTACTGCACATTTGGGGCCACCTCAAAAAATTAAATATCTTGAAATATATCTGAAATTCATGCATGGATGAATGAAATTGATAAATTGACACATAAACTGTGTCAAATTTATTCAGTCGGTGATTGGGCAACAAATTTAATGAAACTAATTTTATTCCTCTGTGACTTGAAAACACCATCTCTGGGTTTATGATGTAAATATTTGTTTTTGACCAAATTGAGATTATGTATTCTATTTGATCATGTTATTTGCAGTCGTGTTCACATTTGTTTGTTTATAGGAGCGCTGGGATAAACAACATTTCGGATTGCAAATGATCCTTTAACCAGCGCAAGGGGAAGATCCGTGTTACAGAGCATGTAAAAAATAAATAACTTTATTTCTAGGGCACTTGGCAATGCTCAGCTTTAGCACTATGGGTTTTCCTTCAGTTTCAGGCTAGATTAACGAGTTGCCCTTTTGCTTTGAACGTTACCCATATTTCTAATCCCTGCGGCATGGGGAATCTTCATTAGAGAGAGAAATATTGACCTTCAAGTGTCTTTATGAAAATGTATAGCAGTGTAAAGTAAACATTTATCCATAGGACTCCTCAAACTAGCATCATCATTTGGACCTTAAAACGCCTCTTACCACCCTTTTCATCATATCAGGGTCCAAGAACCCTGGCTCTGCCAGAATGGAGGCACATGCTAAGTGTCAGGCCTACAAGGATATTGGTATATTCTCAACAGTGTTAGGGAGTACTAACTGGAAGTAGTGACGCAGTATTACTGCATTTATCAGATGGGTGACAGTAGGCCGGCTGTTGTTAAAAATGTAGCTTTTCCAATAACAAACTACTTTTAGCCAGTAAGTTGCAGTGTAGTGTGACAAAAGCCTGAATTAATATTTTGGCACAATGGACACATTTTATATTTCTGGGGTTATCAGAAGCAGATTTTGTTATAGTTGGGTACATTTCTATAGTGGTGGACACAAAATAATGAACACAAAATAAAAACTGTGGAAACATCCTAACATCTATGAAAATAGTCTATGTGTTGCACATGCAGCTTTACATTTAAACACTCACTTAAAAAAAAAAAATAAAATATTAATATTTAAAAAAACATTATTACTATTTAATATTCAGTTTCTATAAACACTTTTTTTCACTACGATACAAGTGATCAGTTTCTTGAAAGTCACTGAGTTGCAATTTTACAAATTAAGGCCATAAGGTCTTAAATCAGAGCAGAGAGTCTTGAATGGTTCATAGTCATGGTATTAAATGTTGCATCCACTGTAAAAAATGAATATCTTCCACAGTATGTTTGGTTTGTTTTTCAATGCAAATATCTAAACAGCACTGAATCAAGGTACATTTACTTAAAATGCAAAATGAAGGTAGCTGATGTCTTGTTTTCTGAAAAAATTAACAAAAGTATGTGAGTTTATGCTTAAAACAACAAAATGCCCCCAATGAGGTATGAAAATGTGCTTGTTAGCAAATATGTGTTCTCGTTTTAATCAAAATGTCTTTTATATGTCATTTAGCTTCTCTATATTGATTTAAGAATCTTTAGACATCTGCACTAGAAAAGAAGACATAATACTGAGGAAGAACAGCACTTTTCTTTATAAACACTAGAAGTTAATTTAAAATTTTGTTAGTTTTATTATTATTATTATTTTAAGTATTACATTTACCTTCATAAAACCAGCAGAAACCCTGATTATGGTGTTTTATAGCTTAATTAGTATTAAGTGAAAATCTGCTCAAATATGCGGTTTAAGGCTGTCATTCTAATTGAGATCCTGTGACATTTAATTTTATATAATATATGTTATAATAAAAGCTATCATTGTTTGTTTATAGTGTTAATTAATGCAGAACATATTCAGATATCTGAGATTGTATTAAAATGTTAGGATCATTATCACTTAAAACCATAGAGACAGATTGAGATGCATATTCTGGCAAAACAAGGCAAGAACGGATCCATGAGGGATGCTTAGAAACACAAGCTTAGTGTCTGCAGCTTTATACATTTAATTAAGACAATAACAGAATAGCCTGTGCATTATATTACCATCTGCAGAAATGCCAATCCTTTTGTGAGACAAGCTTTTAATGAATCAATCAGTCAATCTTTCATTTTTCATTCATCAAGCTGACCTGAAACATTTCAGAAGCTCTTTTCAATTTATGGCAGGTGGCATCTGGGAAATTTCTGGTTATTGCATTATGTATTTGATCAATAATAATAAAATCAGCATGTAAATGAGCTACCTTGGATATTAGAAGGACTACAATCCTACAGAGAGTGATACTAATCAGCTACCAGCTTCATCAGTTGTATAATTTTCTCACCATACTATGTCTTATTAGTTTGAAACTATTACAGTTTTTTACCATCACTTTTGCACAAATAACAAACCTTTATGTAATTTTTTCAAAACTCTAGACACAAAACTCAAAACAGTCATTATTTGTAACACAGGCTGTCCAATGTTCAAAACTTTGCATATTGCATTCATATCTTTAAAGAAGCATTGCATTTGCAGAAGCATTGGTAAAAAATACAAATTTATCATGAAATATCATAGGAACATTACTTTAGATCACCCATACACACAATATACCCATAGTTTCGCTGTATAGTTGTTAGTAAAATCATTAAATATAGTTGTTCAAAACACTTGATACAGCTTCCATTATGGTTCTACACATTCATGCATCATTGTAATAGACTAGAGAGAAAAGTACAGACACTGGAATCATTAAACAAAATGTGAAAACAATTGATGTTATTGATGAAATGATCAACTCGCAACAGGTAAAAAAAAAGGACAAAAACTTTATAAAACTTCAGATAAAATAAAAAGATAAAACTACAGTAGGCCTACAGTAAAATGTCACCTAGAGTGTCCCTCACTGCACTTCTATGTTTTTATCAACCCTGTCTTGTGGATTTGGCCACAGGTTCTCATCCACATCATAATGGATAATGGATTTCATTATCTAAAGAACCTGGAACAATTATTCTGGTATGGCAAATCCAGGCCTGACATTGGTCATTGCGGGCATCATCTATGGCCTGGAGAAGAGGGACTTGTTTGTGAGGAGCTTATTGAAAACCTTCCACCTCCATGTGGAGAAAAACTCTTCAGTTGGGTTACAGTAAGGAAAGGGGAGTATGGGGGTAAATACAAGGTGATAAACTGTGGATGAGCCTGAAACCGTGATCACTCTCAGTGCTGTCGCTAGGAATTCTGGGCCTTTTGCACTGATTTTGCAATGGGGTCCCCTCAAAATCACATTCAGTGGGGGGTGGTCGAGCCCCCCAGAGAACATCGTTCTGGGTCCCTCTCAACCGCTGTGCTCTCAAACTCTCCTCCATCTCTTGGCCTGCCTCATCCAAAAATATGAATGATTTTCATCAGCTTCCAGCTCTATCACCCTCTAAAAAGACATTTACTGTAGGAAAAACAAATGCAGATAACAATTATATAAAATGTTGGGGATTTTTTTCCTCTCCCAACAACAGGCATCTTGAAACTGATCATACCTGAACATAAAATGCAATGCAACCTGAACTTACAATGCAATTACCCATAATATCAGTGACTACTATCAGTGATGATGCTTGGAAAGACACTGCCCTTCATCTTTTAAAATTCAGAAGACAGAGTGAATTTATCCCTGAACCTCCTACGTACATCCAGAATACTGTCAACAATTAAAATGTTCTTAAAACACTTACTGCATATTGCTCAAACTGGCAGAGGGAATCTGAATGCAGAACACAGTTACTCAGAATTGTCCTTGGCAAATCATGATTGATCTAATTGTTTCTTGCATTATGGTGTGCAATCAACCCATACAAGGTTTTGCAGTTACATCCCAGCTATAAAATGCTGTGTGAACAATTTTCCCACTAAACAGAGACTGTTTGAGATATTACACACTCTGCTGACCTTTTTATTGTACCTTGTAATTAGCACAATGCTAACTGTATTTTATGTTGTCAGCACGTGATGATTAATTAGCAGAAGGTTAAAACATAACATAGCTTGACTTTATTATTAATGCTAATAAGATTACTTATTTGTGGCATGATCTGTGTTTACTGAGAGAATGAAATGACCATCTGTCTCACTACAAACCTGCTTAGTATTTGAAAAGTCTTAGTGGAAAGAGCACAATTGCCTGGAAGGTGTATTATCAGACAAATTCTCCCAATTTTTAGGCCTGCTAATTTATTTATAATATAATATAGTAACTAATTATTTATATTTACACTAATATTTAACACATTTAATTATTGCAGGTTAGAATAATATTCTGAGTTTGCATTTGACAATTTTATTTATTTTGAGGAACAATTAATCTGTTTTTATGGAGGTGAGATGAGTAAATGCATGTTGACATTTAGTTTAGAACTACAGTAACATCATGTTCACGCAGTGCACACAACGCCTCAGCACTTACTCACGATTTCTCTCAACATGAGGAAAGGAGAGCTGTCAGTCAATACATGGGAAAATAAAGTAACTGTTATTGCTTATTTGAAAAAGGAACTCATATATTTCCTTATAAATTACAAATAAATGCATTACTTTACTAGTTACTTGAACAAAGTAATCTGATTATGTAACTTGTGTTACTTGTAATGCATTACCCCAACACTGTTCCCAGGCAAACTTTTTTATTAACTACTGTGATACACTTTTCTTTTACACCATTTCCATATAACTAAACATAAGTCTGTCTCTGGCCTACAGTTCACAGTAATTGATTTTGAAATCTAGGATTTGTGTTTCCAACCCAGGACCCACTCCAAGCAAAGTTTGGATTTAGGGCTTCGGCCCAAAGTGCTGGGTCATCAGAAAGAATGGTTTCATTCACCACAAAATTATTTCATTTGTACCGGCTGTGATTTTGGGGGAAGTATTGTCATTGCCGCAGATGAAGCTTCTTCAGTGGACAATCTGGCTGGGTCAAGCAAATCTTCCTCATTCGGTTTTACAGGCAAAACAATGGTACACTTTAACAATCTTCGCATGAATGTGAAACTGTGAATATTGTTGGTTTTTATGATAATTGCTTGTGATGTTTCTCTTTTCAAGTTTTAAGCCCCACTACAATATGTGCACTTCTTTGCTGTTTCTTTCTTGCCAGCAACTCATGCTGCACATACACTGCACGATTTTCACAGTTTTCAGCTCGCTTTCCCATTCGCTCTATACAACTATTTTGGGTATCATGAAGTTGTTGTGCTGTTTGCACATTGCACAATGGATCAGCAATTGGAGGACACACATTACATAATATTTCAGAAGGATCCATGACAATACTGTCTTGTTTACAAAACACATGCACAAGCAGTGATACAGGGAATGACATAAGATCACGCATGAGTGGAATTCTTGTGCAAGATTAGAATTCCTCCAAATGTAAATGGTGGTCCAGAAGAAGCTTGTGATCCAGGTTTTCTGTCTGTGTGGTGATTTACAGTACCCCCCCCCCCCAAAAAAAAAAAATTGGTTTAAATAAATACAATGGGAGACTATAGTGGAGATAGTGTTTGCCCTGCATCTTGCTCTCTCGTTGAAAGTAGGTTGTCACCGATGTAATTTCCAGTCAAAACACATTTCACACTGCAAGACATAAACAGGTCCAGATATTTAACCTACTACATATTTCCTAGACACTGGCGCTTCTCTCAGATCCCATTTTTAATAATTCACACTATGCAATCATCACTCATTTGAGTGAGCACCCATTTGCCTCAGATTTTTTATTTTTTTTGGCTCTGAAAACTGTCAGCGAGTTAAATTTGAGCCTAATCTCTAAATCCAATCAACAACCGATGCATAGATCCAAGTCCCCATCCTACATCTTTTCTATTTCAATAATCTGTTACACTCGAATGTACATCACAATGCAAAAGAGAAAATCTGCTGCTACTTCTGATTCCTCGCGATTCACATTTCAAGACCTCATGAACTGGGTTGATAAGCAGCTTTCTTTACTTTGTTAATGTATTTATTATTGAAACAGGACATTAAATGGGCTTGAGGAACATATTTTTTATATAAAAAAATAGGCATTTACATTTACCAGACACTTTTATCCAAAGTCAATCCAAATTCAGGCATTGTTAGTCAGGATGTGTGTTCCCAGGGGAATTGAACCCACAACCTATTGTACTGCTAACGCAATGCTCTACCACTGAGCCACAGGAACAGATTTACGTGATTTACGTCATGAATTGATTTGTCGCTTGCTGTTGCTAGTCAGAGATAGGTGGTTGATGTATTAGGGGAGATACAGCCTCATTTTAGTGGACAACAATTTAGACACCCTTGACTGCAGAATGAGTCATCAATATATTCGGTCCTTTATTCAAGAAGAGAAAGACTACATTTTAAATGTGTATTTCTGCTTGTTTATTTTTAGTTAGCACATGCCCAAGCATGGACTAAAAATGTGGGACTATTTTTCACGGGACTACTTTTATGTTTATTCTGAATGACAGCAGTAATGCATTTCACCTATTTTAAATTGTGAAAAAAAAAAAACAAAATAAACATCAGCACATTTTAAGCAAAAAATAATTTCTGGGCTAGTCCATTTTCGGGGCAGTTTAGTGCAGAAGCATTGCAAGGGCTGGTAAAAAAAAAAAAAAATTGATAACATTACATCAATGCGGCTCATCTGAGCTTCTTACCTGTCACAGAGAAATTCAGAGGAGCCCTTAGGGTAATGAAGCTGTGAAATATTTATCAAGCAGTGCCTTACTGTGTCATTCCTGCGGTAGTGACAGAACTGAAAAGAATGTGCTGTCCTTTCTACAAACTCCTGTCTTGCATAAAAGTGCTTGCATATGATGATGTCAAGAATTGCATGAAGTTATGAGTAGCAGTGAATGTAAGAATGTAAAGATAATTTGTATATGATTTCAGTGCAGCTCTGTGTTTCTGGAGGATATTTATGGGGCACTTATCACACATCTTTCTGAAATGCTTGATTCAGTGGTCCATTCTGGAACCTTAGTTTTGTGTGTATCCCTCAAATTCAGAGGAGACAAAATAGAGGAAGAGACTGCAAAGAGTTTTATCTCTGTGGATTATATTTGAGAGGTTTTGAACTAGAATGACAGTGATGTTTGCTGACTAAACACCTTCTTAATGGAACTTGTTCTCACAGTTTCCTTCACAGGGTCCTGGGAGAAATAGCTCATGAACAGACATAATTATGTTGTTGTGAGATATGACACTCAAACCGTAATGAGCTCAGTGAACAGAAAATGTGTATGATGAATTTGTTAATAATACTCTTGGTTCATTTTCAGTGTCATGTTCAAACTGAAACCGGAAATCAAACTGGTTTCCATTAAGATGATATTATATTAGGCCTCACTTGTTCTTTTAATGCTGTTTAATCAATCAGTAACAGTTTTGTGTGTGTATGTGTGTGTGCATATAACTTCGTTGTTTGATCAGGACAGGAGGCTCTGTATTATCATTCTCATGAATAAATCAGCATATAATTGTAGTGTGTCTAACTATGGCATATAATCTGGATTTTCTGGTCACAAATTTTCATATAATGAACATTAACTGTATTTTTGACCATTTTCCAGGCAACTGAATCCCTGCAGAGCTATGCTACTCTCTTGTAGGCATACAAGCCGTCTTTCTTGTCATAAAATAATTTATGAATAAATATTTACTTAATGTGACAGCAGCATTATGCATTGTAAAACATCAAAGTTCAGGAAGAACATGGTCATGAACATCTTTTACTTGTTGTGTCACTTAGAGATCATTAATTTAAAATAGCACATTAGGTAAAGGTTTAGGCAGAGCTACATACTTGATTATAGACATGACACTTAAAAGATTTAATACATAAGTTTGACATAATCCTTTGCAATTAATGCTCATTTTAGACAGAGACTAAAGTTGTAGAAAAATTGAGCTTAATCCTAATCAAAATCCTGACTCCAACCCATAAATGTATTACACATGTCAAGGCTTTGTTAATAATCTCTATTATGCGTCTATTATGCTTAAGCTATACTGTGGTAATTTTATGAATTTTTTTTTTTTCTCTCTCTCATGTCCACTTACAGTATAGTGCTGTTTTTAAGTAAAAATAAATATGCCTGTTCTTGTCCTGTCTTTCTTTCTTTCTTTCTTTCTTTCTTTCTTTCTTTCTTTCTTTTTTAGCAACACTGAATGCTGTGACCTGGTGCTCATAAACCTACCGTGGTTTGCTGTTGTGTCAGATACAGTTTTATTCTTTATTAACCTGTTACCTAGAACCAGGACGCCGGCGCACTGAACGCTCTCTGTTTGCATATATTTTTTGCACTGTGTGGTACACTTATTTTTCAAGGCACTACAGACTCTATAACTTTTTATCTTTTTGAGCATTATCAACTCTGGATGATGGATAGTAAAGTTTTCAGCTGTGAGTCCCAAAATGGGGGTGCTGGCTTACAGGTTAACTGTTAAGTCTGTATCACATTGTTACACAAAATAATGTATGCTGTACAGCAGTAAACAGCAGTAAACCTAAGCCAATTAGGCACAACATTTGCCATGATTATACTACAAGAGCTCTTCTGTTTTTAAGGAATAATAGTACATAATGTAACTCATTTTCTCCATGAAGGCTGCACCTGAAGAAAGTTGCAAAATTCATTTTTGATGTTCAATAAAAACATGCTACAACTTTCAGAACTCAAAATCTTCCCTCTAACACCAAAAGCGCATTTTGTTGGCTGGAGAGGACGTTTCAGGTCCTGAATGTTGCATTATATTATTATAGTACATCAAGCTATTTTATGATGAACATTTCCCAGCCCCTTTCAGCCCCAGTGTTGTCTGACCTCTCTCAGCAGTGCGGCAAGGAGCATCTTTGTCTGGCATGATGCCCAAAACAGCATTCAAGACGCGGGAATGCAGCATTCCACACATACCCAGAACAAAATCATCAGTCTAATTAAAGAAACAGTTCTCTTAAAATAAAAATACTGTCAATCTAAACCTCTGTGACTTTCTATTTTGGAATTTTAAAATAAAATGTAATTCCTTTTGGCATTACGATTGCTTGAACCATTGCAAGTAAATCAGAATTCGAATTTTTATAAAATGCAGTTAAACTAGAACTTAATTGTGTGATTATGTTTCAATTCAGAAAGTGCTTTCCTTAGGATGTTTGTGGAACAAATTGTCATTATTTAGTTTGTGGTTTAGTGCTAGTATTCTGATTTTCTTTTTCCAAAAAGTTTACACTGATTTGTGGTATTTGCTTCTTTCATGTTTTATCCTGTTGGGAAACAGAGCAGAGCCATGGTGTTTAACGGTGAGTGAAGAGGAAAGGATACACAGCAAGGACACACAGCACGTGCCTCCATGGACCTCTGGGATTAAGATATTAAATGTGAATTATGGCAGATGAGTACATCCGTCACCTTGCCGAAAGCAATGATGTTCCGCTTTTACAGAGCCATCAAAAACCTGCTGTGTCAGAGATCAGCATGATTTTAGGTCTTTGTCACACTGAGGGAACAATATATCCCTTCATTCTTGTACGGTTCAGCGGTAGAAAAGCCTAGATCGTGCTTATGTGAATGATTTGATAAGGAAGATGAAATTTCGTATACTCCCCTCATGCAAAGAACATACATTGTCTTTTAGATTTCCTTAGGTATTAATGATAATTATAAGAAATTATATGTATATATATATATATACACTCACCGGCCACTTTATTAGGTACACCTTTTCAATTGCTTGGTAACACAAATTGCTAACCAGCCATAATCACATGGCCGCAACTCAATGCATTTAGGCATCTAGATGTGGTGAAGAAGACTTGCTGAAGTTCAAACCGAGCATCAGAATGGGGAAGAAAGGGGATTTAAATGACTTTGAAAGTGGAATGGTTGTTGGTGCCAGACGGGCTGGTCTGAATATTTTAAAAACTGCTGATCTACTGGGATTTTCACGCACAACCATCTCTAAGGTTTACAGAAAATGGTCCGAAAAAGAGAAAATATACAGTGAGCGGCAGTTGTGTGGACGAAAATGCCTTGTTGATGTCAGAGATCAGAGGAGAATGGGCAGACTGGTTAGAGATGATAGAAAGGCAACAGTAACTCAAATAACCACTCGTTACAACCAACGTATGCAGAATACCATCTCTCAACGCACAACACGTCGAACCCTGAAGCAGATGGGCTACAGCAGCAGAAGACCACACCGGGTGCCGCTCCTGTCAGCTAAGAACAGGAAACGGAGGCTAACAATTCACACAGGCTCATCAAAATTGGACAATAGAAGATTGGAAAAACGTTGCCTGTTCTGATGAGTCTTGATTTCTGCTGCAACATTCAGATGGTAGGGTCAGAATTAGGCGTAAAGAACATGAAAGCATGGATCCATCCTGCCTTGTCTCAACGGTTCAGGCTGGTGGTGGTGGTGTAATGGTGTGGGGGACATTTTCTTGGCACACTTTGGGCCCCTTAGTACCAATTGAGCATCGTTTGAATGCCGCAGCCTACCTGAGTATTGTTGCTGACCATGTCCATCCCTTTATGACTACAGTGTACCCATCTTCTGATGGCTATTTCCAGCAGGATAATGCACCATGTCACAAAGCTCAAATCATTCTTGAACATGACAATGAGTTCACTTTACTCAAATGGCCTCCACAGTCACCAGATCTCAATCCAATAGAGCAGCTTTGGGATGTGGTGGAACGGGAGATTTGCATCATGGATGTGCAGCCGACAAATCTGTAGCAACTGTGTGATGCCATCATGTCAATATGGACCAAAATCTCGGAGGAATGTTTCCAACACCTTGTTGAATTTATGCTACGAAGAATTAAGGCAGTTCTGAAGGCAAAAGGGGGTCCAACCCGGTATATATATATATATATATATATAAATACATCAAAGACGACTACAAACTCTTCAGCAGCTGAAAACCTATATCAGCCAAGAAAGGGACCAAATTCTTACACCAAAACTCCAGAAACTCATAACCTCGATGCCAAGACGTCTTCAAACTGTTTTGAAAAGAAGAGGAGATGCCACACCATGGTAAACATGCCCCCATCCCAACTAATTGTGTGCATAAAATGTACAAATTTCTCAATTTAAACATTTACATTTAAACATTTCTGTTGTGAATAAAATATTAGCTCATGTGATTTGAAATTATTTTAGTTTTCATTTTATTCAAATTTAAATAACGTCCCAACATTTGCGGAATTCGGGTTGTACATACATTTACATGGAATATGCATTTGTATATGCATCAATATACTGTATGGGCCATGCCTAAATTGCAATATATTTAAAATGTATACATATACAGACACTAAGATACTGCATTATATTTTCCTGCATATTCCCATATTTTTTTAATTGTAAGGGTCAGGATATGCATCCTGTATGTTCTCCTAAAAGTAACCCTTGTTATGATATTCAAAAGAAAGACAGAAACATGCAGCAGGTACAAAAATGTTGATGCTTTGTTTTGGCAAAAATAAGGATGAAATGGTTGTGAGTCTGACGATGAAATAATGTGCTTGAATTATTCAAAACAAACACAATCAGCGACAGTCTGGCTCTCACTCTCACATCCTATGAAAAGTTGTTGTGGTTCAAGAACTTTTTTGACATTCTGTGCATGTGGTGATACTGTAGCTCTTCAGCCAGAGCTTCCAGACTCTAAACTCTACATCTAATATAGCAGCATGTGGTTTGTGAGTTATAAACACATCAGAGAAGTGATCACTCATGGCAACACTGAAGATGAGGTGATTTAGTCTTCAGTCTGACACTTGATTAAATACTGAACACAAAACAATGCTGCTCAACTCAAATGTCAGATAAGAGTCTAAACTGCCTGTCATACTTATCAGCAGAAATGAAATTATTGCGATTTCACAGTTAGCCGTCTACCCAGGATATCATTCACTGGTTGCAAACAAAAGAACACAAAATGATGAAGACACATAAACCATATAATCCATTCCCAAAACTATAAATATTTTGAGAATTAAGACATCAGGGGCCTGTACCATGATTGTATATGAACAAATTCAGAGTTAGAGGATAAGTTTTGAGTTGACAAAACCAAACCACTCCAATCTGGCTTTGTTGGTACCATGAAGCTGATCATCAACTTTCTCTGTCAACTCAGGCTTGATCCTGAGTTAATGGAGCGTGTGCACACGCATGTGTTACATCATCGGCGAACAGCCAATCACAACAAAGAGCAAGTGTGATTAACTTCTCGCGAGAGAGCCAGTGAGATTCAAAAACTCGTTTAAAAAGGTTAAGAGATTAAAGAATATGAGGAATTTAAAAACATTTCCACTGAAGCCCATTAAAGAGGACAAATAAAGGAAATTAGCTTGCTCTATCAGTGCAGTCACAAGTGAAACTTGTGAAGTTAGTTTATATAGTTGATAATATATAGTGATTGAGACTCAAACATGTAAGGTCACATGTAGCCATTTTTAAAGTGTCATCTATTGATTCGTCCACTTATTTGCATGACATATGATCTGCATATATTAATATTAATTTAAAATAAATGCTTTATAATAATTGTTAAACTAAAAGTGCCTGTGTGTAATGGAATAATAATAATATAAATCATATTATAATTATATCAATCATAAGTAAATTGTAATTATCATTCAAGCCAGACAATTTTGTTGTATTTCTGTTTTTTAAGGTACTTCATAGTGACCTTTAATTTGTAGCAAGATAAACTGGGTGAGTGACTTTTTTGTGTCAGACTTGTGTCACTTTGCTCATATCTGATTGGTCCAATTTCAGTTTGAGATCTCTAACTTAGAACATAAACTGCCCGGAGCAGGTTAGCTGTGGAGTGTAAGTTACTATGGCAATGAACACAGCTAAAAGCCAAGCCACTTTCATGGTACCTCATTCATGGTACTTCTTGTCTTCCCTGCCGCTCCAACTCTACAGCATGACTTCACGATTCAGTTAGGTTCATCAACAATTACCCCATCAGCTTCGGTCAGAAATCTTGGTGTAATCTTTGATGACCAGCTGACCTTCAAAGAGCACATTGCAAAGACTGCTCAATCTTGCAGGTTTGCACTTCACAACATCAGAAAGATCAGGCCCTTTCTGACAGAGCATGCTGCACAACTTCTTGTCCAGGCCCTTGTCATTTCTAGGCTGGACTACTGCAATGCTCTTCTGGCTGGACTTCCATCAAACACAATCAAACCTCTACAAATGATTCAGAATGCAGCGGCACGACTGGTCTTCAACGAGCCCAAAAGAGCCCATGTTACACCTCTCTTTGTCTCCTTGCACTGGCTACCAGTTGCAGCTCGCATCAAGTTCAAGACACTGATGCTTGCATATAGAACAACCACAGGCTCAGTACCTGCCTACTTCCACTCACTATTACGAATCTACATCCCCTCCAGAAGTCTGAGATCTGCTAGTGAGCGACGCCTCGTGGTACCATCACAGAGAGGCTCAAAATCACTCTCCAGAACATTCTCGTTCACTATTCCTGACTGGTGGAATGATCTTCCCACCCCCATCCGGAATGCTGGATCCCTGTCAATCTTCAAGCAACAACTGAAAACTCATTTCTTTCGACACTACTTGACTTCATCCTAAACTAAAAAATAACAAAATCTTTATCTTTATCTTTCTCTCAGGAACTGAGGGCAGCATAAATGTAAATTAAGTCAGTATACCTATTGTTTATGTTAAATATAGGCCTACTGGTGACTTTGGAAACTTATTTTTACTACACTATATTCATTGCCTCTGTCTTTCATTGACTGTCATTTTTTAAAACTTTGTTGAGAAGTTTAAAACATGGAGGCAAAATTTGAAACACAATGGCTTTTTTGCAGTTGTTTCCTGAATAGTATTTGCATAATTGTTAGCAAAATGTTTCGTTTAATTTGGCGAGTTTGACTTCCCAGAACAGTACGGGGAAAAGTTGCATCTGATTATTCTGTTGGAATAAATTATAAACCACAGAAAGAAAACAACAGCGAAGATTTGCATTAAACTCTTGGCTTGTATGCCATATGGAAAGAGTAATAGTACATTCCCCTGCAGAATTCAAGATTAACCCTCATTACAATGCCTTAAAATGTAATCCTATATTTAATGAAATATCCCAGAGAAGTTGGTTTAGAATATCCTCCTACTTGAACTATCAGGTCATGGCTGAAGCTATTTATTTATGTACTATATATCCTCCTGACTGTTGACTCTGGCTGCTCATCTTTTAAATGCCACATCTAGACTCAGGATGCAATATATGTTGTGATACAGATTATTAAACTTCCTTTTTTTATTCAAACAAATTGGTTTAAAAACATTCAAATACAGCATTCATAATCTCTAATGAAAGCAGAGCTGCAAAGCGAGCCCTTAACATGCTGGGAACATTTCCCTTATTCAATTAGCATATTTTACAGGCCTATCAAGAATGCAAACACCGGGTGCCAGATGAGGAGGAGGAAAATGGAAAACATGAAGAGCAATGTTAAACGGAGGGCGAATGTAAAGTTAGCTATGCATTTAACTTGAGCTAATGCATCATATTTTGACCACTGACATAATAGGACACAAGGTGATAGTACCTGCAGAAATATATGACTTGTAATAAAGCTCCCTTACAATACTCAAGACACACACACACACACACACACATACTATATATGTATATATATCATTATGCTATATGATCATTTTGGATTCAAACTTATTGTTCGTAGGCCATATTGATCTGAGCTTATGCACTTCAGTATGAGGAAAACAAAACAAAAAATATATTTGTGAAAAACTGATGAAAATATTTGTGAAAAAATTGCATAAGCTCACATCGATGAGAACTGTGATCAATCAGTTCCAAAAAGAAATACAAAATCTGTGCTAATTGAAACAAAACAAGATTGAATCCAATAGTTGGTAATAATAGAGTATAACAAGAAATTAAAAGCAATGCTTTCTAGGCTGGTCATTTTTAACCACCAACAAACAAGGTAGGGAAAAAATATATAATAATAAATAATAAAGTTGTTATACCACGTGTGAGGAAAGTCTATAGCTTTTTCAGGAGCAAACTAGCATTTTCAGGACAAAGAAAATCCCCTCGAGGTCAAAATGACTGTAACACAAAATGAGGGATAAATCATGTCTTTGGGGTAAATATTTTAAACAGTTCAGATTTAAGTATTTAAGTATCCAGGTATGTATTAATGAATGAATTCAATCAGTAGCACTAAACAGATGGTTATCGTTTCTCATGATGACTTCTGTACAAAAACATTTGCATGGCTCCTCTGTGTTCTCAGTTCTCTGAAATGTGCATTCTTTGTGCCAAATACCCAAATTCTCATTTCCTGTAAAAGTGTCAAATAGCAGCCATACAGAACTTCACAAATTTCACAAACATTTTGTCCAATTCCTCCATTTAAAATTAAATTACCACAAGCTTGGTGTGAAAACGGCCATCTTAACAGAAATGTTCTCCAGCTAAATATATATTTCTTATATGTATATGCATTTTTTTTTGCCTGTCCAACGAGACTCTGCTTCACAACAGACATTTAAGTACATTATACTTTTAGCATCTTATTTGTCATTGTGTTTGATGTTCTTTGTAAAATTATTTGTTGTGCCCTTTGGTATATTGCCCTAGTCAACTGACACTGACATCTTTCTTGTTTTATACTGCATGGTTTACTGAGGAACTACATCTAGTTCTGCTCCACTTACACTAAAGGGATGACAAAAAAAAGACAAACTCTCACTTTGACTTTTCTCACTTTGTATCTACAAAGACCAACCACACACACAAGTTAATTGGTAATTGAAAAAAAGACACTATGGTTTAAAATAAAAAAGGCATATTTCCCAGAAATAAAACTGCCAAGATACAGTAACTTTGTTGAATTTTAATGGTTTGTAGTTCATTGCATTAAAAATTATCAATCGCTTCCAGCATTCCTGGCAAAGACTTACACCCAGAGACAATTATCATGAGCCCAGCTGTTATTTTAATCTTGATAGGAAAATGAAGTTCTTGCAGATTCTCATTGTTAGCATTCAATAGAAATCCCCAGGTGAGACAAAGTTAACAAGCAGAGAGATGAGACAATTACATCTCCAGATGAGCCCAAATTGCATTGACATAAACATTTTTTTTAACAAAAAGGTTTGTAGATAACATTGAAAATCTTTGTTAATGTTCTTTTCAGACACGTATTTTGTATTGCAAATGAACATGACCATATATTCCAGAAATGGCAATGTTATAGAAAAAAACACTTTTTCATTTGTATTTCTTAATAATAATTGTGTTATAAATTATAAAAAATATTACATTATTAGTTTTAGTGTATTAAATAAATATATTATATTTTAAACGATACATAAGAATGTGATTTTAATAATTTATTTAAAAACATTCCTACTTCAAGCTTCAAGGTTTTCTTTATTCAAGATTAAATGCATTAAGTTAAATTTGAAATGTAATCTCTGACCCATGAACTAACTTGGATGTGAACATTTGATCTTTGTGCACAAAAATAAGCTGTTATTTGCAGAGTTTATGCTGTCCACCCACACCATTCATTTACTGGACACAATTAGACACCAATGCCAGAAAACTTTTAGACCTCTAAACTAAATCTTGCTTTTAAAAAAGCTTTGTTTTTTTGTTTAACATAAAAGACTTTCATTATACAACCAAAATATGACCATTTGCTAGTCTCGTCTATGTGACGCACAGCCATCCTAGCTTGACATTTGGACTGTTTCCCCTGTTTCACAAAGTTTTTAAAGCTATATTGTTCTTTCGGTACAATTTGCAGTCGCAAAAGTTCATCAGATCTGCAATGAATACATCATCATGCATGTTCTGGATTTGCTGCTCAGCTCTGAGTGTGATGCTCACTGAGTCCAGGCTGCAAGTGTAGGTTGCTCTTTTCCTGTAAGACAGGAGGTAAAATAAAGCACAGGTCCAGTGTGACCTTGTTATCCATAACCCTGCTCCAACCATCTCTCTCGCCCATTATATCAATCTAGACATCTGAGACACCTGCCACAGTCGCCCAGAAGACACAGGTGTCTCTGAATCAGTGTGGTAGTCACTTGTGGCAATCCGGTCCCCTGACGTATTTTGTAATAGTAATTGGACGGGGACCAGACATGTCTCTGAGAAGCTACCACATGAATCAACCTGTACAGGGCAGTGCTTTTAACAGGATATAACACTTTGGGTGGTCCCAGTCGCCCCAAATGTCCCATTCATCTTTCTTCAACGCTCTCCTTCTCTCACACATTTTCTCCTTCTGGTTCTTGCCAGAAAACCCAAGGTTGGTTCAAGGTTGTGAAAATAACTAATTTTCCTGCTGTGTTCTAATAGCATTGTGAGAAAAAACTAATAAAAAAGATGTAATCCAACCCAGGATAGTTGGTCAAATTTACAGGCCCAAGATGAATAGACTATCATCACAGGGCCTGGGACAATGTTGGAAGTCCCCCCTGACAATGGCCCTTATTACCCCGCAAAACGTCTCAGGAGTGCAGCTAGACTCTGCTCCCAGTTCGAGGACAGCTCTTCCATATGGCCTTCTGCTGAGTTCAGAATAATTAGCCTTAAATATATAAGGAGTTTCCCTTAAATTGGCCGTGTGTATTTAACTAGGGAATTCTCATAATAGAGGGAGGCTGCCCAGCCAGCCATGGTGGACAAGCAGTGTGATCGTAATTATTTTTCAGAGATGGAGAGGAGAATGCAAATCATGTAGAGCAAGAAATATGGAACAGATTCTGCTCAATATTGCAGAACTTCATTATTATATGACAATTATATGTGACGGTAAATTACTGTGAGGAGAAGAAATAAAATAAAGAGAGCATAATGAAATCAGGGTGTTTCTTCAGCTGTGGGCACTTTTGACCCTGTGGACTTTCTAAAAAAAATTTTTATACTCTCCCTTGTTTAATTTGTCTATTAAAGCAACTGTATAAAGTTGTGTGTATTTTTGCAACTTTGAAGCCCCCTAAAGTTAAGTGAGTGTAATTCAATGTCGTAAATATATTGCTGTCATAATTACAGTGGATAGCTGAAGCTATACATGCAGTATGTGCACAATTCGCAGAATATCGTACCCACTTATACAATCTCATTCACCTTATTAGAAGTAAGTGTACCATTAGAATGATTTTGAAACTTAAAAAAAAATTTAATTAAAATAAACCTTACATACAGTTGCTTTAAAAGTGAGGTTTGTAAGTTTTTATTTTTTATTTGTATGTAATAAATTTTCCTAACCCAGATCATTGTTCATTGACTAATGTAAGTATGCCATTCATGGGTAAATATTGAGCCTGCCGGGTACCATCAAAACATTTAGAGCGGTCCGATCAGATCTGTCAGTTCTGGGGCGTGGCTTATGTAGCAGACTGAGCCAGAGATATTTATGTCAGGAAGAGGACCATTTACCTCCAAATGTAGTTTAATGCACACAGAACAAAACCTAGAAATAGATTTCCGAATATAAACTGCTTAATCTGCCATTTTCAGTAAGATTTACTATATGAGGTGTTCGTGTGCCTGCTTTTGTACGTTTAACTTGAATCACGCCCAACAAATATCTGTTTCAAGCAGTGGGTAATTCACTCGTTGATTTGCTTAAAGTCTGTTTTGCGATTCTGTTGACAAACATGTTTTGATTTTACATGTGTATTGCTAGCACAGCAAAAATAGATAGCTTTATGTTTCTAAGCCAAAATTCTGCCTAAATTGATTCTGACAGTAATGAAAACATAATTTCACACAGTAAATAGTGAAATAATTTAGGAATATTTTTACACTTAGATTATTTATATTTTTATGAATGGGATTTTCATTTTTTCAGTTTGAAATTCTGGCAAGAGGGTAAAGTTATAGCCTACTTAAGCTTAAAATACATTGAAAAAAGTAAAATAAATAAATCATAAGTCATGGTAAAAAAAATTACAGGACAAATAAAATGTTTAATTTATATGAAAAAAAAATTGAAATCTGTTTTAAAAGCAAATCACCTTTAGGATCTAGAAGCACAAAGTTGAGTTGTGCAGGTTAATTTTTGCAAGTTCAGTCTTATTTTTATGGACACAAAGCCCTCGCCTTCTAAATTTACAGACAAATTGCACATAAGTGCAATTTTCTGACCCCAGAATACATGTCTTTTAGATTGGAGGACTCAATAACTCTCAAGCAGCTGTCCCTCTGAGATGCGGTCAATAGCTGTTAACAGCTTTAAATTAAGTTATTGACAGCTTCCACTGACTTTACTACGTTTAGATGAAACCTCACATAAAGCATCCAAAATTGGTCATCCTAAACAGAAGACCTTAAAAAGCCTTTTGTTTCCTACAATCAACCTGCAACATGACTGTTCATTACTGTACAAGGGAAAACCCTGGAGATGGGCCATGTGTTAGAGCAGCTACTCAAAAAATGTAGTTGTCATGGTCACAGACCATAAATTGTCAGCCCTACATGTGCAGCCCAGTCCATTAAGATGCTTGAGTTCAATTAAAGTTCTTCTTATGTTTCAGTTTTGTAGAAGAAACGTGACTATTAGGTGCCAATTAGGCCTTGCATTTATCTCTCGGAATCTGGCTCTTAACCTGACTGCCTGAATGAATGCGTGTGCAGCGGGCTGTGTCAAGACAAGGAACCTTGTGCAATTCATCTACTACAGCAAATCTGGCTCTGATTTCTACCCTCTGTCCATCGGGGTTTGGCATCTACTAAAAGAAACCACAGGCACACGGACTGGCTGCTCCCTGAACAATCAATATTGACTTCCAGGCCTGATCTATTTTAGGGCCACTCGTGCTGCAAACTATAGATCTTTAGGATTACTAGACTTTACTCTTCCTGCTCTGGAAGTACTGTCTGTTCTGTGTGTGCACAGTACTCGCACTGCCATCAAAGCTCAGCTGGTGTTGTTTGTATGGCTACAAAGTCAAATATATTGATATACATTTACATTTATGCATTTAGCAGACGCTTTTATCCAAAGCGACTTACATTGTATTCAGGCTATAACTTTTTTTTTATCAGTATGTCAGATATAGTTTTAAAATGCATGTTGGCACAATGATCCCAACCATTACACAACACTTAGTTCTAGTCCTTGAATCTGATCGAGCAGCATTTAAAGAGTGCTGATAACAGCACTTTTGACTTGTCACTGTTTGTATCTCTCTGCGTGTCTGTCTACGTGCAGTGCATTGTGACTTTCTGTAGGTCACATTATTGCAGCAGTAGGTGGCGACAAGTCTTTGGATAATTTGCTTTGATTAATTCAAAAACACTGATTCATTATTTTTTGTGTTTTATAGATGCAAGCTGATGCATTCAATGCATTTTTATTGACAGCAAGAATAGTCTAATAAATGAAAATGTTGTGTCTAAAATGTATGTTATTCAATGTTGACTTTGTTTAATGAGATTGATATTGCTGTCACAATTGCAAGCCAAAAGGTATACATCCCTGCGAGGTAGGCTAATTTTTGTTTCCTTTCATTTACTTGTTTATAAACTGTCAGTCAGTGCAGCGTACTTTGAATAGCATGAGCACTTAACAGTGTGCTAAACGGATTAGAACATGGTAAATTAAGTATACACAACGTAACATTGTTTAAAATCCCATTGTTTCTGCACAGAATGGCAATTTTCAGCAAGAAAGAATGACGTCTTCCAGTATCTATAAGCTGACCACAGCAATTTTACTGTAAATGCAAAAACTTCCTCCACTCTGTAAACAATAACAATTTCCCAATAGTACATGGATAGAGAGGAGAAAAATCGGTTTGGAAAACATTTCCTTCACAGGCTCTCGACAGCTCAGTGAAGCTAAATGATTTCTCTCAAGCACTGCTGGATCAAGTTAAATGTCTTGCTCGCAAACATCAATCCTGTTTATCACATGGGGGCTAGGAGGTGTTTGTGCACTGCTGTTTAACACATCTCTCCCTCACAGGCACAGCAGAGTGGCATTTCCCTTCCCTCCCCACCACAGAACTGCCGGCTCTCAGCACACATTTATCTGTGATTGATACGCGACTCTCACAAGACGCATGGGACCCAGCTATCATACTGTGTCAGGCCACAATCAAACAAATAGTGTTCATTTCCCAGACAATTTCCGGCACTTTTGTCAATTGTGAGGTATATACGACTGGCGATGATGAGGTAAATTTGTCCAAAAGCATCATTTGCCAGGGGTGGTCCTCAGAAAGTGTTTAGATGGGTTTCCTGAAGGAGAACAAACAGTTAGCACACTAAAGCGCTATTAAAAGAACCAATGACTCGTCTCGGCAATTCTAACGATCCATTAAGCTTTTGAAGAAAACAAACTTCCGCCTACCTTGAGTGAGTGAGTACACAGGAAGATATTTTTTTTAAAAATATGTTTGTAATTATTCCCATCCTTGATGTTAGTGGGTTTAAATATGTAAATGACCCTTGAAGTTCAGTGAATCATCGTAAGTCCTTTATATTCATTCTTTTAGTTTATTTATTTATTTCATTTATGGTATGTCAGTGTGAAAATAGTACTGACAAGTGTGTGGGCTGTTGGGCCACTTCAAGCCACTTAATAGTGTGACATTTTGTGCCAAGCCAATTAAGTCTTATCCACTGCCTATTTGATTTCTATGAAGGATCCTTAGGTCAAACTGAAGGATGCTGTTATTTTAGGAATGATGCACTTTTATGCTATATGTTGGTCATATCTATCTGTATAGTCATTAAGTAGTTTTGCCAATAGGAGCAATAGTTGGACATTGTGTCATTGTGTGGGAATAGAAATGTACAAAAAATAAATATTTTGTATAAATAATTTTGATAAAAATAGTTCAATGTATAATATATAAATGTATAAATAAGTAAATGTTCTATATTTTTTTATTTACAAACATGCATATGATTTTATAGCTCCTTTTTATTTGTTTATTTTAACAACTTCAACTGTCATTGAAGTTGTGTATAGGTACTGCAATAACTGAAAAAAACAAAACAAACATGTGTCTGCGTTGCCTTTTTGCTGAATCATTGGTGACATGTTGCATGGTAGATTACCAGAAGCTCGGGAGAGATTCAGAAGTCCAGAGTGAATCAAATTTAGTAAATAAAAATGTTGCTCTGCTGCACAACCAGCTATTAAGCTTTAATTTCTCTTGTCATGCCCCTGTAATACTGCGTCTCTAATGGAGATCATGACATTTTCTGCTAGCTGCTCAACAGCCAGAGTGGCTGGTAATGCAGGAGGGTTGAATGTTTCTTTTAACACGGGCACTTTGAGCTATTTTCCAAGCCCATTTGTGTTGCCCAGACACAGTTGTTATTTGTCCAGCTGGGTGAGATGGACATCCTTTCAGGTCAAGTCTTTGTTGATGCAGCATCTCAGCGGGTTGGATACCTTTCAGTACACACAAGTAATAAATTACACCTTTGCCAGGAATAATCACAGCTGGCTTAACCAGCTTTTGTGAAACTTAATGCACTCTGATCTATGTGGTTATCCATGAGTTACTCTAGTGATTATAAAGATGCAGAATGGAAAAATGGTAATTAGTGGCTTTCAGAATGTGAGGTTAAAATAATAGAATGAACAGAATGTGAAGTTAAAATAATTCCTGTACTTGGTTCATACCATTATACTAGCTGTCCGAGTGGCCATACCTCATAGTTGGTGATCCTTGTAGCATTTAAATCTCTTCATATTTATAAATGTGATTTTTATTTTATTTATTTATTTTTTGGCTGAATATACAGCCCTCTTGGAACAATGTACCAGGTTACAACTACAATAGTGATATTACATATTTCTGACTTGGTTTTGGTTCTTGGAAAGACACCTTTTATACTTGCAGCAACAATATGTTTAAGATTTTAAAATATATATAGATTAATTTTTAAAGCATGAAATATATTCAACAACATTAAACAAAATGTGGCTTGAACGTATAGGCCTGTGACTTATCTCACTACTGATTTCCGATTAGAAAGCTAATGCACAATCACTTGATATTACTATCTGTTCCTCGGAAATTGTAATATATGGTAATTATGCTGAAAATTGCTATTCCTTTGAGGAAATTACTATAATCAAAACATTATTCTCATAACAATTATTCCGTGACAATCATATTTTCTGTAATTACATTAACAGCAGTTGCTGCCGTGTGACTCAAGAGTGCATGAAAGCAAGATTTGGGATCTAAGACTGTCGAATAGGCCATGGTCCTGAAACAAAGAGATTAATTGCAAAGTGATAACTAATTTATTGTGAAACCATAAGCTTCCACAGATGTAATTGCTCTTCAATTGCTGCCACGTTCTATAATGCTTAATTTGCGCACTTGTGCACGCTGTCCGACGGCACACTAATATTAACAGACAGCCATTTCCAAGCCTTGCTAATGCAATAAGGTGCTCATGTAGAATAACACTCTAAGTTTAGGGAAGGTAATCAAGGCTGTACTAATTCCTCATTCCCAGCTTTTCACTTAAAGGAAAGATTGGTTAGTGCAGGGAGACTTTTTAACGAGGGCCTGTCCTTGGTTTTATTGAAAGTCTTATATCCGACGATGGCTTTTCGCAATTGTCAACGGTTCCAGGAAGCTCTCCAACAAAGCTAAACCTCTGTTAGCAAGTTACAGAGCTGTGAAAAATCCCATAACAGCACTCTAAGCTTGCAGCTCAATAATTATTCCCTCTCTGTTCTACTTTATAGCACTGCTGATTTTGTTCAAGAGAATGGGGAGTATTTTGTAATACTCCAGAAGTTTGTGATTGTCATGCAATGATAGTGTCTGACAAGAAACAGGGCCACCCAGACACCTCGCTTTGCCTTTAGTTTTTCAGACAGTTTATGTTGTGCGTCTGTTAATTTGGTCCTCAAATCTGATTGGTCGAGCAGCTCCAAGAGTGCCAACGTTATTCCAACCACACCGTCTTTGACACTTTGCACTGTTTGTAGCATCTGCTTGCATTTGCTTTGTAGACAGACTGTCAGTCTAGTAAGTAGTGGAGATTTTTTAGTTACTCTTCCTGCAGGTTTTATCGGCTTACACAAGACAGGAGTCTCTATTTATGAGTGAGTCACTGATTCAGTTCAGTCAACAATTTGTTAAAAATGTGTATTCATTCAGCAACGTAATAAGTGACAAGAATCATTGAATCATTAAAATAAAACTGAATGAATGGGTAGTTGAACAAATGATTTGTTCAAACACATCGAATCATTCAGGAACAAAGAAATTCACTTTCTTAGTATGAATGAGTCACTAAATCATTTACTTAACTGATTAATTCAACAACGCTCATTTATTCAAGAACAAAACTAGTGTTTTTTTTTTTAAATGAGTCATTGAATCATTCACCCAAAAGCTTCATTTAAAAACTCTAATTATTTGACGAATGTTGCCTGTGTTCATGATTAAATCATTGAATCATTCACTCAACAGTTGGCTGCCATGACAGTTTGTTAAAAAAAGTTGATTCATTCAGGAACGAACAAAGAGTTGACTGTTTTAGTATAAATAAGTCCCTGAATTATTTACTCCATTTTGTTCAGGAATGCCAATGTGTGTTGCTCGTGGACGTGTTATGGTTGATTTTTCTGATTGTTAATGTTAATGTTGTACAAGAGCAATATCACACTTTGCATTAGTGCTGTTTCTACAGGCTTGCTCATGAAATATTGCATAAAACGTCATTGTTTTTGCACTCCATGCATTTCAAAAAGTCTGTGCGTCCAGTATAGGCTATAAGCTTAGTGATGTATTGAAATTATCGAAATGAAAGCACTTTTTCTTGTAATATTGCTTGATTCTATTGACAAAGAATATGACAAGCTGTGCAAGGAAAGCAGTCGGTAATTTAAGTGGGTACTGCAAATGATAGAGCTGCATGTTCTTTCATTATTTAGATATTAAGTGGACAGACTTTGAATATTATATTTGTAATTTTACAAGTCTAAAAATCTGAATATTTTCATGGTTAAGCCTTCATAAAACTCATGCAGCATTACAATAATCTGATTTCGTAATGCCGTCTCCTCTGAAGGACCTGAAATTAAACGATTTCAGACCACTAGCTGTCACAATCTTCAAGTGAACACAATTGAACAGAGGTCTGGCTGAAGGGGCTTTTCAGACTTCAGCAAGAGTGGGTCACAACCACAATGAGATGTGAACTAATATAAGCTCTCAGAAAAAAAATGGATCACCTTCGTGAGAACATTTTTACAATAATTGGGGGAGATATCTGCTGTGTCCCCATTCAAGCAGTGGGCAGTCTTTGGGTGGCATTTCATTATCCTGACAGGAATTGTCATTAGAACAAATTCATCAGCGGACAAAAAAAGCGAGATAAATGGCTGGATGAGAAATAGACAAGCCTATCTCCTGAGCTGATGTGGAATAAATGTTTATACATATATCATTATGTTAGAAGAGTGGAAGCGGCATGCTCTATATGAACATCTTTTTCAATTTAGTGTGTTTCAAATATTAATGGCAACATGATTTGACCTATTCGCGAGGCACAGGGCATGCAATGAGAAAGATGGCTCATTTAGTGAGAGGAGACCTCTGGCCCTGCTTCGGCTCCCCATATGGTAGGAGATGAACAATGAATGTGAAAAAAGCCAGCTCATGCATTTTAAATTCCCCCTCATCGCTCTATCTGAGCCATGGAGGAGAGCCCAAATGCTTTTTTTCCAAATGGAGATGCATGTTTGTGAGAATATTGACTTACCTCACACACAGTGTGGTTATTTATATCATAATAGTTTGAGGCAGATAGAAGGTGACATCTAGTAATGCAGCTAATTTGATTAGGAGTTTACCTAAACAATATTATTTGATACATACAAGTGTATTTAGTCAAAATAAAAAAGGCCCAGGCCATCCAAGAAGACATTTAGCCTTACAGGTCTCATTACATGATCCTCTGCAATGAATGGGTGCCATCAGAATGATAATCTGAACAGCTGATATAAACATCACAATCAGAGGGGAGCATTATTGTGGATTATGGACTGGTATTTTGGACAGAAATTATGAAAGTTAACCACGAACACATTCACTGCAGAGGATCCATTGGTGATAAAGTGGTGTACTGCAGAATTTCTCCAATGAATGAATGAAGAAACAAACACATCTACATTTTGGATGGCCTGAGGTTGAGTACATTTTCAGCTGAACTATTCCTTATGCAGTGCTTCTCTAGTGAATTTATCTTGTTGTAAGAATGTTTAGATAGGCTAATAATATTTGATATTCTTATGTTTATTTAAAGCACCTGCTAGGGGGTTCTGAACTCACTTTGCAGACACTGCAATTAACTCAAAAGTGAAACTTATCAACTTGAAGTGTATTGTAAACGTCATCAAACACCCATTTTTTGTCTAATGCTAACACAAACTCTGCAAATTGTCAGAAAGACACCTTCAGCCTTATTACAGACTGTACATCTATACATCCTGACATAAGTGCAATTTTTGTCTATATTCAATATACATACTGTATATTCCATCAAGGTAGATAGAAAATGAGATAGAAACAGCAAAGATGTTACAGACTGCACTTGTTCACTGAACCACATCTCGCATTGTCTTACTCTGGTTTATCTTACTCCATTTTCAGTTAAGTTTGGAAATTTTACAATTCCATTACCTTGGCTTTGTTTTTTTCTCTGGCATCCAGGCCATCTGTGGCTGCGTATCAAGTCACAAACAGGAGGAAGACAACAAGGGGGCAAAGAAGATTTTCTTGTGTGGAAGAAGTAGGTTGTATTAAACTTGCATAGAAGTGGAGCTGTGCAAAAGTGAAGGACAGTCTTATAAATTATGCAACAGGCAAACAAACAAACAAAAATGAGAGGCTCCAGAAAAAAAAATCCATCTGGTTGCTACAGTTTGAAACAGCATTCCAGCAGTCCCAGTATTATTTGTTATGCTGTTTACTCTTTAAGGCAAGCAAGAACCTCAGAAAGGAACAAGCCCTTTAACATACCACCTAAAAATTATTGCGTGCTCTTTGAAATATTGTGCTATAATACCATGAGGAGGAATTCTGTTTGAGATTGAGGCTGTAATGCTATAACTTTGGGAAAGAAAGAATATAGCTGAGAAATCGGATTCATTTTGGATCACTTGATCTACTGATCAAGGTCCTATTTTTTGTCTGACGTCTGTAATATGATGTGCCTTTATAGTGCTAAATATATATATACAAAATGGTGTCTTAGATATGAGATGTAATAATGTTTTCTGCTCCAAACAATTAACATCAAGCATCTCCAAGAATAAATCACATGCAGCTAGTCTTGTAAAAATGGTACTCTTCATGAAGAAGAGTGTTAAAGCTTCTCAAGAAACTAGAAAATCCTTATAATTTCATTGCTTTGAGGACACTATGCTAAAATAGATAAAGAATAAGTTACACTAGCATGCTTCTTTTGCTTTTCATTGTGTTGCATTACCTCTAAATAAAAAAGCTTGCTAAAAGCTTATAATTATGCATATAATTATAAATGCATATAATTATAGATGAGATATAATTAAAATATTATGTGTATAATTAAGCGAAGTAATTAATTAAAATAGTCATACCTGATGCTTACTGATGTAATTCTACTTATAACCTCAAAAAAGCAGGAGCTTCTAAACACGAATATGACAAAAGTGTCTCCAAATAATGAAAATCCAGTGTTTTTGCAGGCTTTTAATTGTTGGCTATGGACAAAAAACAGTTCAAACAATTCTTCAAAATATGTTCTTCTTTGTTCCCCAGAAGCAGAAAATCATACAAGCTTGGAACGGCATGAGGGTGAATAAATAAAAGATTTCCATTTTTGAATGTGATGTCATGCAACAGTATTAGATCCACCTACTCTAATTTTTCTCAGAATATTGTCAGAAAGGTCAAAAAGACATAATGAAGGTGCACTAGGCAGCACAACGACATATTTAGTTTTACTTACAGTTTTTAAGGTCAAAATAAATGAGAAGCATTGTGAAAAATAGACATTCCTATCCGGTCTTAAAGGGACGGATCACCCCAAAAATGAAATGTAATAATTTGTGTACTCACCCTCATGTCATTCCAAAGCTGTCTAACTTTCTTTTTCAGTGGGGCACAAAATATATTTTTTTTCCCCATACAATGAAAGTCAATGGGGTCCAAACATCACTGACTTTTAAAAACATCTTATTTTTTGTTCACAGAAGAAAGAAAGTGATAAAGATTTGGAACGACATGAAGGTTGAGTACTTTTCGCTCTTGTAAGGACGTGTATATCCGAACACCCCTTCCCGCCCCCTTCTCCATGTCTGAGAAGCATTCTCTTTAGATCAATTACCAGCCAGAGCTATCTAGGTTGTTTCAGCATCATGGCAAACATGGGATTAATTACTGAGGACACACCAGCACCACGGTGCAAGGGCGCTTCACCAAAGGATGGCTTACAACCGCTCTGTGCGGGCCGGAGCTTGTTTGTCAAAAGAGGAGAGCGAAATCCTGCCGAACCCCTCGTGCGGCGCTGTCTCACAAACTAGTCATTAATTACACAGTTTCCTTCATCCAGAGGAAGCATCTCATGAGTAGCGTGCCGTACCCCTATTGCTCCCAGTTTCGCCCTCTGGTGGGTGTCAAGCTCGTATAACTTTATATTCTAGGACAGGCTTACTTTTCAGGCGTCACACACAAGTTTCTGCTTCTGCTCGCAGCGAAGATGTTGTGTCCTATTCAAGACACAATATTGAGGGTGACTTTCCTTGCATGATTATAGAGTGCAGATTATTTGGAGGTTAGGTTTAATTGTTATCCTTGTGGAGCCCGGGGTTGTCTAATTACATGGATTTGTTAGTGACATTTGCGTGGCCAAAAGGCCATTCGTTTCTAATTTTTCAAAAGTAGTTTTCCTCGCAGTTATTTATCAGCATAGTGAGGAGGGCAGCCACTTGCAAATGATGAAAGAGCTCTAGGGAAACTAGCAAAGGGTCAAAATCTTCAGAGTTGCCGTCAGCTGTAATTTGTGCATCTGGTGTTAAACCGTAATGGGGGAACTTAAATTACCTGTGTCTGAATGTCATTTCAGAGTTATGGCATAAGCTGGAAATATTGTTTGTTTTTAAATGCTATTTGCTCAGTTTTTTGTTTCCTGAACACCTTGAATATTCCACTTCCTTCACAACAACATGCTTACCCCAGAGGTATCTTGGATTTTCAGGTAAAGTAATACATTTTTGCTTTCGGCAGGCTGTTGGGATGTGACCTCACTCGTTCTTGGCACACCTTCGTTTTTCCTTTATGAAAGTCTTAATCTGGTTGGTTGCCAGCATGCGGGTCCCTCTTGCTCTCTCTCTTTTGTTCTGTTTAAAAGACTGAATTAACAAGTGTTTGCACACATTGACAGCAAAGCTTACTTGATAAAAGCGTAATCAGTAAACTGTAACTGCATGGTAATGAGTGACATGACAGTGACAAATAACTTCAGAAATACAGCATTTCAATGTGAGGGGCTGGTTGAGCTAATTCCTGTCACAGCAGAGGAGTTGTTTTGAAAGCATGCACATTAACTGTGCATATGCTATTAACAGAGTTCTCTGTTGTTTCATGTGAGGATGATGGAAAACGCACTTTTTTTAAAATAAATGTAAGGCATAATGTACAGTCATTATTTGAGAAAGAGGGGTATTTATTTATTTCACTTATGGATATGAAACGACTTGAGTTTTATTATTTATTTTGTCATGTGAGAAGAAAAACAATACAGGGGAAAAAAATTCAGGGATCTCAAACTTAGATCCCACTGGCAAAATTTGCTAGATCGCCCCCCCCCCCATAATTTTCAAAAAATATTTATTCGTTTATTTTTATTACAGCATTACTAAGGTGGGGATCAACAAATCATTTTAGCATTTAGAGATTTTAGCATTTAGATATTTATATTCAATTCAGTACATTAGCTAACAGGGCCCTACACTCCTCTTATGATCAGGGACCCCTGTGGAGAGGTGAGTAGCTTCAAGTACATCGGTGTAAACATCTCCGAGGACCTAACTTGGACTACACACATTCAAACACAGGTTAAGAAAGCCAGGCAAAGACTGTACCATCTGCGACAGCTGAGAAAATTCAGGGTCTCACCAGCTATCCTGAAAACTTTCTATTCAGATAGAAAGTTTATATTCAATGCAAAATAGCTTCAATACAAACTGTGCATAGTATGAATGTAAATGATATTTATTCCTCAACACAAACCAAGGTACCATAAATATTGCTACTATCTGTCAAAACATTCACAAGACTCATTGTTAACTGATATTGTTTTTCTATTACTTTTTATTGATATCAGTCACTTTATATTTTTTTATTTTTATTATTTTGCACTGATGTTTGTGCATGCTTTCTTTTATTTTTATACATAATTATTATGGTATACCTTTGTATGTCATTAAATACTTTGTTGTCATTAATTTAAAATTATTTTATTGTAAAACCTCAATAATTGAATAACACTGTATTTTTAAGCAAATCTTTACATGAATATCCATTATTTGTTTTCATATTGTACATTATGTTTTGATGCTTAATTTCTCTTTTAAACTGTGAGTCATTCACAAATGATTGATTATAGTATTTATTGAAACAAAATAGAATATTGGCTTCTCAATATCAGGCAGAATTTTAATATCAGTGCATCCCTGCTTTATTTTGTAGAGTTTGAGACTGCTGGTTGCCAGGGAAAAATGTCTGTTTATGGTTCATAGCAGAAAAAAAAATTATTTAAATACAGAATTACATGACTATCCAATCAGAAAGAGATAACGTGCATTACCTAATTCATTCCAGAGTTGTGATATATGTAGTCTTGGAAGGACTCAAACATGGCATACTGGTTTTGCCAAGCTTGTTCTATTGGACGATGGAGGTGTCTTATAAGAAATTGAACACACAATGGCCAATTTGGGAAATTATTGCAACAGCTGCTGCTGGGTAGAGTGGAAATCAGGAGAAATATGAGGGAACATTCCTCAGCCAGAATCGTAAATATCTTCTTCATTAGTATGCATCTCTATGCACTACCAATAGCATCTATTTGTGTGTTTCCAGCCAAAACCTTGGAAAGAAAAATATATGAAGATATTGGTTGTTGATTGGCTGTTGTGGGGTCTGTGCATGAATATCCCCTCCCAAACCCTCTAAATCATAAAACATCAGCTGTTCTGCTGCATATTACCAACATACTGAAGATAAACACGGGCACCAATGAAATATGACAAAACATGTCAGAACGTGTTCCCAAAAAGGTCATGCCATTAAGTGTTTATGGAGATAAAACTGATAGTTTGCATTTCTGGCCTTTGCATGACCTTTTAGTGACAGTATATGTTTAGAGTCAAAGTGTCTCATTATCTCTGTTCTCCATGAGACTCTGTTAATTAAATTGGGTACTGAAAAGAGTTAAGAACAAAATAGGTACCATACTTGCCACCAAATAATACAGCATTACATAAAAAAAATTCTTAAAATAATGAAATAATAGGAAATTTTGAATGTTGGCAGGCGTAACTTGGATTGTAAATGCAATCATATTCAACAACAGGAAATACTCTTTGTGTAATTGTTCTGCTGTGAGGCAAACTACCAGTGATTTCATTTATGAATAATTGTCAGATTGAACAGTTTGTGGCACAACATACTGCAATTATTTTCTTAATTAGTATTTGTGTTATGTTTCCACTATCTAAAACTTTAGTTGATTACTTGGAAGAAGAAAAAAGATATTAAGACTTGTTTTCTTAAATTAATTTATTTTTCATATACCCAATTGGCAAATAGAAAAGGTATCTATAAAAAAAAACAAAAAAAAACAACAACAACAACAGTTTTGTGTTGTGTATTAATTTAGTACACTAAATTACAGTCTGCATTAATGTATAAATAATATAAATATTTATATTTTATGCAAAATATGAATTGGCCAGTTAGCATGACAAATGTAGCCAAGAGCTGCATGTGTTATTTTCAAGTGTGAATTGTGTTAAGAGGATGATGCAGCTCAATGGTCTGTACATGTTTGTTAGCTTTTGCCTCATTAAGCTTCATGTGCAAACTCCATATTTCCAATCAATATTTGAGAGGATCACTGAGCAGTCAACATCTCTGTAAAATCACAATATATAAACACCACACAGCTTTTGTCTTTTTGTTCAAAGAATAATTCACACAAAATTACAAAGTGTTTTTTATTTACTTACTTTCAAGTTGTTCCAAACCAGTATGATGTTATGTTTTCCTATAGAGCACAAACAATTGGTAACACTTTAGCTTAGGGATAAATTCTCGCTTGTTAACTAGTTTCTTATTAGCATGCAAATTACTATAGCATATTGGCTATTTATTAATACTTATAAAGCACACTTTAATGTCTTATTCTGCATGACCACATTTTAGATCCCTAAATTTTACCCCATTAATAAACTTAACATCTAACTTATTAATGAGCAGAAAATTTGGAATTTGAGGTAAACTCCTACTTAATATTTAGACAATTTTCCCTTACAGATCCATAATATATGTAATATAACACAAAAATAACAAGTATTAGGTCACTTTGTATAAAACATCTAAATTAATAAATATGAATGTTATTGGTGCTTTCTTTCTTTCTTTTTTAAATACATTTTAATGTGTGTATTTATTTGTTTGTTGGTTTATTTTTGATGTTTTTTAGATCCTGACAGACAAGGCCTCTATGAACCATTGTTATATGATAAAAAGCTGCATCAATATTTTTCGAATAATTCTTTTTGTATTCATGTGTATTGGTTTTGAAGGATATGACGTGACTAAATAATAACATTATTCAAATTTGTGTGTGAAATATTCCTTTAACATTAAACAGCGTAAATGTTAAATTTCAGTATTTCATCAGAGCTGGAGAGATGAAACTGAGGTTTTGAGGCTGTGGATGCCACTGCTCTGTGCTGCTGTGATAGTAACTCACTAACCAGTGAGAAGAAACATGGCAGAGTCTCCAAAGCACCGAGGGGGAAAAAGAGCCCCTGACCTCCGCCACCCCTCCATACACATTGTCAAATTTTGATTAATCGCCGCTTGCCATCATTTATAGATGAGTCGGTTTACATTAAGATTCAGCTTCCCCCAGTGCGCAGAGGGTCTCACCTTGGTTCAGGTAGCTGGCTTCGCAGCGGCCTGGGGGAAAGGCTTTCGGCCAGCTGGAGGAAATCTACTGTCCTAGATACTGGGATAGTGCCACCACACCTGCTGCGATTCACCTCCTGTCCTTGGGTTTGTGAACCCACTGGCCATGTCGACTTCAGAAACGATAATAAAAAAGCTGCTTACTGTAATTCATGGTAAATTGTTCAGCACTTTATGGTGAGCATCACCAAATGTAAAAGTTCAGACAGTGCGTAATTAACAAAGGCCCAACAGACTCTCACAAAGGTCTTATGAGTTAATTATAGTCTGTGCGGCAAATGGATGGTGAGTTACCACAGCTAACAACATTTTCCAGAATCATGGAATCTGGCGGCTGCTTAATATTTTTTTGACAGAAAATGAACCGTTTTGATAAATGAGGAGTCAATTAAATTGAATTAGTTATAATTAGACAATGCTCACAATTATGTTGCATGCAATTTTCCAGTAATGGACAACTAGTAAAAAAAAACATCCTGTTTCTGCTCAAGAAATTCCACCCATTAATTATTGGCATTCCAATTGTAATTTTCAGTGCTGCTCACAAATGAAACAGCTCTGCTGTTTGTAGCGATCTGCTCAAGCTGGATTGATCTTTCTTCAATGTTTCATTCCATGTGGCAAAGCCTCCAATGATGATTACACATCGATTTGATGTCCAGATAAAATTAGCTGAGGGCTGCACAGCAGAACATCTGTTTTGACGACGCCTCTTGTCAATAAGGGCTGCGAGAAACTGAATAAAGATTTGAAATCATAAAGTAAGCAGAAAGCTTTTCGCTATTGATGTCTCAAAACAGTTTTGTCTGAGGTGTTGACCACACCAAAGGCCTGTGCATGAAAAGATCTGCTACATATTTACGATGTAATCAGTTTTAGAATCTGTTCTCTTCTTGAATGTAGTTTAGAACAGATGGTTTGCAGAAGTAGAACATGTAATATACAAGTGTGGCATGTACAGTATAGAATAAAAATACAATAAAACTTTAGCCAAAAAATAATCTACTCTAAACCAAAGCAGTTTATCTATTATTTTCATGTATGACAGAAATGGCAAATGCTATGATAGCTATGAAAATAGATGTATGTATATATATATATATATATGTGTGTGTGTGTGTGTGTGTGTGTGATATACACCATTTCAGATCGTTTAACCTTGATTAATAATCTAATCGCAGTGGGTAAAAAATATATTTCATAATATTCTTCTTTGCCCGAGGCATTTAAAAAAAAAAACTTCCACATAGGAGTTGTCTGCCAATATATACATGATTATTATGGGGCTGTTAGGCCCCCTTTTACTAAATAGCTGGTGTTCAGATTGACTAGCAAGAAGCCTACTGGGGTTCTAAATGCTAGTATTGAGAATGTTGGAATAGTGAACACTGGAAAGTAAATAATAGGGCCAGTGAGTGCTCTTATGCAGTATCAGCTAGTATAAGTCCCACTTTCTGTTTCATAGGACAATTCAGTCAAGCTTTTTGCGGCCAGGATTTCCACACAATGGTGTACTGCACCATGTAATGATTTAGTGAGATAACATTTTAAGTAAGTTAAGAATAGATCCAGCACCCAGCTCTTTATGATCTTTATCTAACAGATATTAAATGTGCTTTTTTTTCTTTACGTAGAATTACAATAAATACATACATACATACATAAATACATAAAATAAAAAAAATGTGTTTATTGTGTGTTGCACTGTGTTTCTATTTCTGCCCCTTTAAGCAAGTGACCCAGGTTCTGTGTCTCCACTTCCAACCCTGCCTCTTCCGTTTTGGATTTCTTGGGAGAGGTATTTTTAATTAGTCCAAGTATCTAATTTCATCTTTTATTATTTGCATTTTTGAGCATTTCATATGGGTTTGTTATTATTATTGTTATTTGAATGTTTGAATTTTTTGAAGTGACGTGTGGCCAAGTATGGTGACCCATACTCGGAATTTGTACTCTGCATTTAACCCATCCAAGCGCACACACACACACAGCAGTGAACACACACACCGTGACACCGTGAACACACCCGGAGAAGTGGGCAGCCAATGCTGCGGCGCCGAGGAATTATGGTTGATGAGTTAATGGAGTATTGTGACAATTACTTTTACCAAAGGCAGTTGTTACACGATTTACAGACTTGTCACAAGGGATGTATCGTGGTTGTTATTAAGGTTTGAGTCAAATTTTTTTGTCATTTTTGGGAATTCTGTCTTTTAGATTTTCTAAATTTCAGTATCATATTTTTCTGTAGTTATGTATACAAGTGAACATAATAATGTACTGTATATTGCTGAAAACATAAAACAGGTGTAAGGTATTTTGGTAAGGTAAATGTCAGGTTAAGGCAAGTTGTCTCACATTCTTTTTTATCGTAAGTTTTTGAATAAAAAAATGATTTGAAATATCTTCATATTACTTTTTGTACATTATTTTAATTTTTCTGAAAAGGCTATTTCATGACACTGTGACAACTTACTCCATATAATCTGACAACTAGACTTGTTCTCCTTTATGTGTCTCTGCCTCATGGATGACCATGATTCACATTTATCATACGTTCACCACACACATTATATGTAGTGTTACTTGTGTTTAACAGCTGAAGGGTGACCAGGCATAGCTGATTTAAACATTTAAATATTTATTACTATTGTATCATTAGACAGCCATATGTTAATTTATGTGTCCTTATATTATTCTACATCAGAACATAGCAAGTCTTAAAGAGTCCACTAGATATTTTAAACCCATAATACAGAATGTTACTTTCATTTCAAATATTTATGAACAGAGCATTATCTATTTTTAAGCAAACACAAGTAAGGCTAAATATCATGTGGAGTTTATTTGACATTATGGGTGGATCTGAAAAAAGAGGACATCCCTCAAAACACAATCAACATTGTATATTGTATTTGAATTTGCAAGGAACTAAATTGACACAATCCATAAGTTAAAGGACAGACAGCAGGGGATTCATGGATTTTGTTCCGTTATGGATTTACGAAAAATAATGGATTTTTTTACTGTAGGGCTTTAGATTTTCTTTATGAATAGAGCGTGTACTTTATAAACACATTTTTAGACATTTGTGTCACACTTGTATGAATATATGAAACATTTAATTAAATAAAATATCAAACAAAATTGCCATCTGCAAACTAATTATTTTGTATTGCTATAAAAAGGTGTTAAGCGCAATTAATGAGAGAATTAACCACTTGCAAAGACTAATTTGCTTTGAATCATCACTCTCGGAATAGAACCCTTGATTAAACAATACCACGACCGCTTATTTAAAAGTGACCGTATGCCTGTTTTATTTTACTGCCTACAGTAACATAAGTTAGTGTTCCTGTGGCTCAGTGGTAGAGCATTGCGTTAGCAGTGCAAAAGGTTGTGGGTTCAAATCCCTGGGAACACACATACTGATGAAAAAAAATGTATAGCCTGAATGCACTGTAAGTCGCTTTGGATAAAAGCATCTGATAAATGTAAATGTAACAAAGCACACTAGTTGCCAAGACAATCGTCTCCAGTGTTATACTTCATACTCTTTTGTAGTCTATTTTCAGTACAAGATGAGCAAATCTCTTTGTAGATGACAAGTAAGAATCTCAGGATTGTATTTCTCTCTGGCACAGGGTATTCTGTCCTCGCTCAATGCTTTCTTTCATACTCATTATTAGATTAAGGTCTATCATTTAGGAAGCTACAATCAATTACATCTGATCAGCTGCAGTTCTAGTCTGCATTCACATGGATAATGAAAAAGTCTCTGCTGCTGTCATTTGTCACTCTGTCGGTATAAACCCACGGTCTATAACTCATTCAAATGGGTCAAGGTTTCTCCTGTGAGTGTACATGTTTAAGGGGTGGAGCTATTCAGTACAAGAGCCGACAGCGTCTTTTCATTTTCCTGCAGATGGAAGGAATATGTCCACGTAAAGCAGGACAAAGCTGCTGTAATAACATTAGAGGAAAGTCCTCTTATGTCCTATGTCCTCCTTACTTTATGTAATCTATTGAAGTTATTGAAGCTTAAACATGGAAATCGTTTAGTTTTTCTTTGAATCCCGTTTAAACAAGATGGATTCTGTTTGAGCAATGGCATAATTATTCAAGGAGTGATGTTTTTTATGACTCCAAAACATTACCTCCTGGTACAATTACAGAAATCGGTATGATCATATCTAAATTTAATAATAATTTCTAGATCTCTGATTTGATCCTGTTTGGTTTATTCCAGTTCGTCTTGGCATACAGTGTATAAACAAATCAAATTGTCAAGTTTTAGTAACTACATTGACAAGAATTAATAAATACATTGCACGATTATGTTAGCTGATGCATTACGAATGCTAACAAATGAGACTGTTACCAAATGTTTTACATACCTGCTTCCTTTTTCTCTTTCTTGCTATAATTTGCAACAAAATATGGCAGTGATTATGCTGACATTGTGAAAAATGGCATAAACAGAAGTTGGATTTGGTTGCCATAAAGCAGAAGTTGGATTTGGTTGCCATAAAGCAGAAGTTGGATTGGAATTTATCTACCTAATCTGTTCTCTAAAGTAAGAGAGTTTGACTTTCAACACACTATTTTCAGAAAGCGCAATATAATTTCTCAAATTGGACAAACGGTAGGTTCCTTTTTTCTGCTAGTCTTTATGAAGTAATGACAATTTTGCCCTTGGAATCAGTGTTATAGTTGACTTTTCTTTTTGTGTTTTAATGTTGAATATGACTTGCAATTTAATTGTAGATTGCTTTTATATCAATTTTTATTTATAGTAATTTCCTTTTTCCATTTATTTGCAGAGAGGACACTCTAATTAACATCCTCATGGAGACAAAACAAACTCAGCACTCAGAGTTCCTTAAAAATATTTGGAGAAGCTGTAAATATCAAATCTGTAAAGTCCTCCACAACCCATTAACACATGCTGAAAGTTTTGTTAATATTCATAAGGTCATTTACAAAGAAAATGAGGTTTGAGAGTAATTCCAGTGAGATAAATGAGCCTGAACAGACAGCATGATTTAACGAGAGCAGTCAATGAATAAAGGCCATCACAACTTTCCGCTATCCTTTTTCATTTTATGTTGTTTCCAAACTCCTTTCACTTTGTTTCTTTTGTACAACACATAAAAAGTTATCTTGAAGAGTGTCCAAACTGATCTTTTCCATTTCAAATAAAGGTGATTCTCCTAAACATCTCCTTTTGTTTTTGGTGTAATAAAATCAATTTGTTTTCCACTATAAAGTTGAATTAATAATGACAGAATTTTCATTTGGAACTCTTTAACTTGACCCTCCTGTTGTGTTAAAATCCCGTTATAACTTCTGTTTTGGTTTTCATGGAATTCATCAAAAATCACCACTATGGAAAAACGAATAATTCATATAAAAACAGAAAACCTCTACTGTAGCTTCTCTTAAATTAAAAGTAAACATTGAGTCTTATATTAATGATCTTTCATATATTTAATATTTTAGTATTTGATGAGCTACAATAAACTTTTTTTTTTTTTTTTTGCTATGCTCTTTAATGTTTTCCAAATTATTTTTTATTTTTGGCATTACATGGAAATCAGTAAGGGTCAGTGTGTCTGAATTTTCCATGCACATTAATGACGCTAAATAAGAAAAAGTCACAAAATTTCAAGACGAAATAAATAGGCCAGTTTTTAAGCAATTAAAAAAAATGAATGTTGGTCAAATTGACCCCAAAAGAACAGGAGGGATAAGCAATGTAAAATAAATAAAATACTGGTGCATCTTTTTAGATTGCTGTGTACTAATGATACTATTATGAATACTGACAATACAGCGTATCAAAATTCAGTAAAATGTTCAATAATTCAACACATTTCCATGTTCAGTCTAGATTTTAAAGTACAGTTATCATAACACCCCCATATCAAAACAGCAACTAAATAAAATAGGTCACTACCGTAAGAAGTCCCAGCAAAGCATACCTACTGTATAAAATCACTACGTCAAAGTCACCGTGAACAAGCCCTTTCCTCTGCCAGCGTTTCCATTTACGTCTTGCAAGCGGCCTTGTAACAAATGTGGAGGCAGAATTCTTTGCAAGTGCATTTTGTCATGCTGTTTTCTTTAGGCCAAATCCCATTGGTTCACCGAGTGCTCATGCATCAACTACAATTTCACCTCTTATATATTGCATGCAAGCAACCCCTGCAGATGGGACCTCCGGAGGTAGAGCGCTTACAGTTTGGGCATGAATCAACGGGGCCATTGTGTCACAGCATTAAGATCACCTGCAATGGGTTTGTTTAACAGACCTGGCCACAGATGAATGTTAAACCTCTGCTAAATTGCTTTAATCCATGTAAATTCAATTATTCAGCATACAAAGACCCACCAGTGACCTTTCACTACAACAGCAGAAAGCAATCACCGTATTGATTTGCTAATTAAAGAGGAAGTTCTGTTACCTGTGTACTAAATCATCGATGCATGTTAATAGCATGAGTGCATCTGTCGGGCCGAGGAGAGAAAGATCCACAGGATTATGATATTGCATTATCTCCAGACATCAATGGCTTTTTATAAAGTCTCTGAAAGCTTTGCTATTGATTGAGCGGAGGACACGATTATGACAGAAGGACTGCACTGCTTGTTTGATCCTCCCCGGGAACATTGAAGATTGCTTTGCTATTTTGCTGACACTTAAACCAAGCTGTGCACATCGACGAAGCTGCGCCTTGACATATTGTAAGTCTTTTCAGTATAGAAATCAATAGTTTTATTGAAAGTTCACTCCTCTTAGGGTTATTTTCTGTCGCCTATTGATCTGCAGGTGAATGAACTGCTTTTAGTTCGGACGTCTGCGGTGCCAGTTCTGACAATTATACACTTGTGCGATGTTGTGTTGGCACAATTGCTTGGGAGTCTGTGGTGAGCAAATGCATTCTTCTACATGCATTTCACATTTATGCATTGCTTTTTATCTTTTAACTTGTTTATTAGATATATCCAATGCAATAATTATAACAAACTTCTGCATTGGAACACTTTTTATTATGAAAAGCACTTTGATTCGAAAATGACGATCAATTTGATTTAAATTGAAAATGTTTCTCAAGTTTATACTTATAACATTAATAGTGGATAAAAAAAATTATTGTATTCATTTCCATTGACTCTTTAGTACAGTAAAAATATAAAATCCAATTATTTTATTTTGCAAACATGTTACATTTTTTATGAGATCGCCTCATTTGGGGTCCTTAGCATAAAAAAGTTCAAAATCCCTGTATTTACTATAATATGTTGGTGTATTCTCAAGAGATTGAATTCATGACTTTGTGAACCCATGTCTTTACCAGGTGATGGCATTCCTTCTTTCAAAGGACATGTGGATTCAAAGACCCCAACATGAAATCACCATATGAAATGTACAATGTATTCATCCACTCCAAAGGATGAGCCAAACGTCTGCTTCAATTCCAGAGGATGCTAGAGGAGCTCCCTCAGGCTGGACTCACCAACAGTCCTAAAAAATGCAATTTCAGACTACTTGAAGAGTGTTACCTAGACTTCTAGATCAACTGGGGACTGATAAAACCATCAAAAGCAGATAGAAGCTTAGCAGTTTTATACTTCCTGGTCTACGAGTATGAAATATGTATGGTGCTTCCAAGGGTAGGCAGGTTACCATCAATGCCTCATGCCTAGTTTTTCTAGTATATCATTTCTCCTCTCAAGTGTGACCAGTAATGGACAGCAAAAAAAATACTATGAACATCTAAGGTTGGGCTAGCTTTTGGCTTCCTAAAAAAAAAATCTTTCAACTGGTTTTACATGCTCCAAGTTTAATCTACCCTTCACTCTCCGTGTTCATACCAAGCTGCTTTCCATGAAGATGATGCAATTGACTGTCTGACACCAGCACTGTACTGTACATGTCTTTGACATCACTTTAACCAATTTTTTGACACATGAACAAACAGTCTTCATCCCAACGCGCAACACATCTTTTATTTTCGCTCTCAGCTTTTTCAAATACCAGTGCACACTAATAATTATTCTCATATTTAGTTATTGTTAGTGCTTCAATATGTCGCTACCTTTACAGGGATTTGGTGAATTAATGAAATCAATTAATACGTTTTCAAATCCTTTTTTTCAATAAAAGTGTTGTTTATTTTACATGGTCCAGGTCTAAATTGAATTACCAAATTCAAGTTTATTTGTATAGCGCTTTTCACGATACAATCGTTGCAAAGCAGCTTTACAGGAAATTAAGTTTCCACAATATATTTATATATTGTAGAAACTTAATATATTTAACTTATGGCAAAATTTGGTTAATTCTGTATATTGTCTGAGGTTGGCTTCCTCTGAGGTCCTCTGAGGGATTGCATCAACTCTACTCAGGTGTTTGTCATCTCAGATCATTTAAGGGTTGGATCCAGACTGAAGCTTGTGTAATTCCTAGTTAACCCGTGGCAGAAACAGAGAAACAAAGTAATTAATACAATTAATGAAATTATTAATTATAATTATTCATTTTAAATGAATAATATAAATTTAATGCAAAAATAAAACATTTAATATAGAGCATTTATACAATGGCAGGGATGACTAAAAAAGTTACAATTTTAATGCTAAATTCAAATTATGTGTAAGACAATGTTCAAGGTGATCACTGTATCAGTCAATGTAAAACACAAATAAAACAAATTTAAAGTGCATCTTTATGTCTTGAAATATGTTTTTTATTATTATTTAATTTATTTATATATTGATTTATTTGTCATGCGTATGGCTCAAATGTGGTTGTACAAAAAAGGCTGTCAAGTGCAACAATTCATATTTACTGGTCAAACATGGCAAAAAGTGGTTTGGGTGTTGGTTAAATGTTGGCTAAGCCTTGCAGTAACATCAAATCCCCCTGACACATTTCCTCTTGTGCATTAGTTCATGTGCTGAGCTCATTTACACTAAAATGTGCTTATTTGTATGTTTTTTTTAATGTTTCCCCTGCATCATAGGAGGTCATGTTCCTGTTGTAAATGAAGTGACTTGAGCTGTCTCTGCGCTCAGCAGTTATTTGGTGAAACTCAAGATTCATATCAAAACACATTAGGTAAGTACTTTTCTGATTTATTCATATTTATCCTTTAGATTTAGGTTATTAACCTAAGGATAATATTTAAGGGTGAATTCACTAAAGAGTTTTGCCACTTTTGTAAATATGTTTTTTCATTAACCAAGTGCGGTGCAGTTTGAGATGCACTAAATGTGCTGAAATGGTCATATATATATATATATATATCAGTGCTGTCAATCGATTAAAAAAAAATACTAATTAATCACACATTTTTCTAAAATTAATCACAGTTAATCCCAGCTAACATTACATATTAAAGATTGTTTTAAGTTCACTTAAATTAGAAGTTAAGTCTAATAAATGTTAAAATTGATAGCTCTCAATTATACTGTAATACTGAATGGCTACAGTCAATGGGTAAATATTAAGGGGGAAAAAAACAATTGTATAGAGACATATTGATATCAGTGATGCTGGCCTTCAATCATAAACAAAGATGCCATTAAAGAAACGGTCTTTGTGTTGTTTGTACATTTGAAGTTTGAATGTGAAATTATTGCAATATAATAGTAATTATTTTCCAGAAAAACAGAGACAGAAGTTTTGAGTGGGGTGGCTAACGTGTTAATCTGAAAAAATAATCGCCTGTGTTAACACGCTAATTTTGACTAAACTAATATATATATATATATATTTGAAGTCAAAAGTTTTCATAAACCTTGCAATAATCAAAATGTTGATTATTTTACCAAGCTTTACTCATATGCAACTATTTCAGAAGATTCAAATACTCACTGATGATCCAGAAGGAAAAACCATGCAATAAGAGCCGGGACGTGAAAACTTTTTGAATTGGAAGATCAGGGTAAATTTTTAATTAATTTGTTAACTTGTTAATTAACTTCTGGAAAACATGTAACTATCTTCTGTAGCTTCTGAAGGGCAGTACTAAATGAAAAAAAAAAAAGATTTTTAGGCAAAACAAGAAAATATACACATCTTCCTTCTGTTTAAAAGTGTTCACGCCCTGGCTCTTAATGCTTGGTTTTTCCTTCTGGAGCATCAGTGTGCGTTTGAATCTTCTGTAATAGTTGCAAACAAGTCCCTCGGTTGTCCTCGGTGTGAATAGATGAATCTCAAAATCATACAGTCATTGTTGGAAAGGGTTCAAATACACAAAATGCTAGAAAACCAAAGAATTTGTGGGAGCTGAAGGATTTTTCTGAAGAACAGCAGACAGTTTAACTGTTCAGGACAAACAAGGGACTCATGAACAACTATCACTAAACAAAAAATAGCTGTGGATCATTCAGGTAACAACACAGTATTAAGAATTAAGTGAATGTAAACTTTTGAATGGGGTCATTTTTATAAATTCAACCATTATTTTCTCTTGTGGACTACATGTAAACATATTTTATGTGAAATGTCTTATTCAGGTCAGTACTAAATCAACAATAGCATGCATTTTGTATGATCTCTCTTACTTGATGAAATAATCAACATTTTGCAGATTCTGCAAGGTGTATCTAAACTTTTGACTTCAACTGTATATATGCTGATGTAAAAATGTGTACCTTGGATGGCTTTGTAGTAGCTTTAGGTAAAAGCATTTATCAAATGCATGAATGTAAATTCATAGTTTGTGGGCATATTCATGCCGTTACCTGATTTGAATGATTCCACATGTAAATTGGGAACTAAAATGCTGCAATTCATTCTTAGTGAATTCCCCCTACAGAGTTTTGAATTACTTGTCATGTAAATGTTTATTTCCCATGTATAATGGTGTATATATTTAGTTGGTGCTTCATATAATTATAAAACTGTTGCATAAAAACGTTGCTTCTGGCAGTAGTTTTGTTTGGTGAATAGGATTTAAAACCATATAAACAACACAATACCACTCTGTCATAGACAAAAGATGAAGAACCACTTCAATGGTAGTACCCTCAGCAGCTTGAGTGCCCCAGCGATTGTGGGAAACGCTTGCGGAATCGACTTCAGTCAAGACGGCATCTTCCTTCCTGTCTTGTACGGAATCTTCTTCATCATCGGCACCCCTTTAAACCTGTTGGCGCTCTTTGGGCTTTACAGACTCATCCAGTCGGAGAACGTCCTGCCAGTGTACGTCATCAACCTTCTGATCGCAGATCTAATTCAACTTCTGACTTTGCCTTTGTGGATAGACTACTATGCAAACGGACACTACTGGCGCTTCGGACCCCAGAGCTGTCAGTTCATGGGTTTGTTATTTTACATTAGCATTTACGCTGGCATCTTCTTCATGTGTATCATCGCTCTAGAACGTCACCTGGCCATCGCCAGACCTCTCAGTTTCAAGCATTTCCGTAACTTGAAGTTTGCTCGCTGGATAGCCCTCGGTATTTGGATTCTAATTGCGGTGCCACCTACCATCGCGTTCAACAAGCTCTTTCCCAAGCAGGAAAATTACACTCTTTGTATCGAGAAGTATCCCTCAGAGGGCAGTTTTATCACCTACAGGCTGATTACTCTGCTTGTGTCCTTCATCATACCCCTGAGCTTCATTGTTGGTCTCCACAGAAAGACCGTCCGCTCACTGATGGCAATCAACTCGCTTTTATCTGAGGAGAAGAGGAGTATCAGGGGTCTGCTCACCCTTTTGGTGGCCGTATTTGTCACGGTGCTGGGGCCCTATCATTTCATCGGCTGTGTGAAGTACGTGGGACTGCTGATACACAGCAGTCCGTGCATTTGGGAGAAGGCTGTGTTTGTGCCCTATCAGTTAGGACGAGGCTTTCTGAGCCTTAACAGTTTGCTGGATCCTGTGTTTTACATCTTTCTCCGCAAAGACTTTCGTGCCGCCGCTGAGAAGTACTTGCCCTGCCTGAGGAGAGTGAGGAAAAGATCATATCGGACAGAGAAAGCGACAAGCTCCACTCTAGACTGTGATTGAAGATTTCCCCCCTGGTTATGTATTTGAAATACACTTTGGACAAAAAACTAAGAAACGATGCCAAACTAATATAAACGGTTTAATTAGATTTATGGTGGTGTCATCATCTAAGACAGATGTTTTAGCATTATTGTTCATTTTTAATCGAAAGACATTTGCCATTGCTACACTTTTAGTTAGCCTTGCTAGCTCCTGACTTTTTTGTTTGTCTGTTGATCATTTCCATGTCTGCACTGCTGGACCGATTTTTTTTTATTTTAATTTGTATTATATTATTTTAGTTTATTTTTCTGTCAGTCATTTCCATTCCTACACTGCTGGATTTTTTTACAAATATTTTTTTTTTTAATCAAATCTGAATTTAATAGGCAGCCAATGAAGGGTACGCTGAATTGGAGTGATGTGAGTGCTTTTGCGACTATTATGAAGGAATCTGGCAGCAGCATTTTGATCTAGTTGAAGGTGATCAATTATTGGCTTAGAACTACCACAGTATAGTGAATCACAGTAGTCTAAGCATGAGGTGATAAAAGTATGAACAGCCATCAGCCACGTTTTATGATTTAAGAAAGGTTTGATTTTTGATAGCAGGCTAAGTTGATAAAAACTAGAAACTATTACAGAGTAGATATGTTTGTCAAGGTTTAAGGACTCATCTAACAGAATGCCCAGGTTCCATACACATGAAGATCCAAATATAGTTAAAGACCTCCTTGATGTAGAATCAGACTAAAAAATCCATGATCACGGCCACATGAGCAAGTGATTCACGTTCACAGGAAGCTGAGGTTTGACCAGTGAAATAAGTTCCCACGTGATTTCATGATCAGAATCCGAAAGCGCTTTTCCCATGTGAAATGCCAACATGTCGCTTTCGAGCAATGTCTTTTTGGGACAAATCAAGCTGGCAGAATTTAGATCTCCAACTGCAGTATGTCTCACTGTGAGATTTTTGTGCCATAATTAATAATTACACCCACTGCCATCAACTGCAAAGGCAAGAAAGAGACGTGTCTTGCCAAGGGTCACAGCTTGCATGAGACCATTAGAAACACTCAGCAATTCAACAATTTTATATTGATTTTCATCATTTTCCAACACTGTCTACATACTCACCTCTCCGTTTAATTCAGATGTGTATTGTTAGGGCATAAAATATTTATTTTTTTAGTGCAATGAACTAAGGATATGCTATGAAGGACTGTTTTTGGCCATACATTCCCACAAATGCAATGACTCCAGAGGAAGCCATTGACCACATTTAGAAATGTCACAGTTCAGCACTTTACTTCATTATATTTGTGATATCGCTGTGTGCTATTGCAAGTTGTGTGTTTATGTTTGTTTTATATTCTGTCTGAATAATTTTCATGTTTGTACTGTTGGAATGTTTATTTACTGTCAGTTTTATCATGGTTTTAGCAGTGTAATCTGTATAGTGGCCATTTTTATTTTAAGAAAGTGTTATATCATTGCATTTCAACAGGAACCACACTTTGCTTTACAGAAATATTACAACATCTGGTTACATCATTATTCCGGTCTTCTCAAAAATCTGAACACCTATGAAAAGCCATGCAATTCAAAGCGAACAATATGTGTTCAGGCCAGCCGTATTGTTAATGTGCTGTTTCTTTGACTACATCTTCAAAAGTTGTCAAAGTTTTCCTTCTATTGAAGTCTGCATTTGATCATATTTTGTGGAAGTGTGTAGGCCGACCAACTATAACACACAACTACCCACGTGCTATTCTCTGCGGGTAAGAATAAAAAAAATCTGTGAAATCTTGTAGCTTTCTATGATCAGAGTATTCAAATAATAAATTGAATAAATGCATTCATGTTTGAGCTGTTGAAAAAACATGAGAGTTTTACTACGAAGTCATACTTCTTTCTGACTCTTTATACTTGCTTCTGTACTCTTTGACACTGTAAATTCTGTGATCGAACCCGCTGTACTATGTAGAAGAAATAAATGGCAAATGCAAAACCACAAGTGGTTTATTATTTAGTACAAATATGAAGAGCAGCATTCTTTGAACAAGATTGTTATATTCATGCTGCTGTCCCAGTAGCATTTCATACCCATTAAACTTTTAAGGCTTCAGAGAAAATATCACAGACTTCCTGTAGCATGTTCAAAATACAAACATACATCCTTATCATCATGAAAATACAGGACATACAACTTTTCTTAAATGTTGCATGTTACTGCCCAATACTGCACTCATTGCCATACATGATCCAAACACCCCTTTATAATATGAAAATGAAAAGAACCTACATGTTTATGTTAAGACCAAATTAAACCTCTTCTCTTGCTCGCAAACTTTGTCACACACATTAACAACTAGGCACATTGAAAAAACATACCGTTGCTACATTTAGCAAAACTCCATACATTTAAGCAAAAACCTTAGTCAGGGTAAATGCCATTTTGAATTTTACACAAATTAAAACAAGGCTGTGAGAGACAGAAAAAAATGCTGCTGTCAGACTAGACTTTGAGCATGTGAAATTTCTTCAGACACTAGAACGGTTGTGATTTGACGTCTTGTTCTGCAGCAAATTTTTTAAGTCATTATTATTTTTTTTTTTATTCATCCAAAATATAAAAACATACAATCTACTCCACTTTCCTCAAAGAGGTCAAGTTGTGACATTGTTCTTCTATTGGTCACACAGCTTCATGTGATACAAATATGCAGGTTAGAGTTCACCAAACTTGAACATTGGAGTGTAAAACTTATTTGCATAAGCTTGCATTTCTGCATTGCATGTGTATGAATGCAAGTTAATGGAACAAAAAGTGCAGTGTAACCGGCCCTTTACAGTCTTTACAATGGGACGCATTGTATAAGTTACTAGATCACATAATTTTCACATCTGACATTTTTCAATACAGTTTTACAGGTTTTGTCTACTGAATGTTTGTTTATGAAAGAGGTTTCATCAGCTGATCAATTGTCATGTTAAAAATGTATATCCATTGATCACACTGTACTTCTATTCCTCTCAACATGATTTTCTTATCAAAAATTAAATATGACACTACCCTGACTAAGGTCTGTGCATAGAGTAGCCTACAATTCACTGCATATTCTAGCTGATAATAACACTAATATCAAACAACACAATATCAATACAAAACAACTAATTGTATTTTTTTTTCATGTGAATTATTACTGGAGCAGATTAGTAAAGATTAATAAAGACTTATATTCAGTTCCTTGTACAACAGACCGCTATGTTATGACCTCAAAACACTTTTTACCAAAATGTATGATTTGTAGACGAATACATTTTGACATTTTCATCACATATACAGCTCTCTTTATATATGTTTTTTGATATTGTAAACTTGCTCGGTAGCTCACCTGTTACAGCGCTGAGAACCACGAACGGTCCTGTGAAACAAGTCGTGCATAAAAGACCTCAAAAATATATAGAAATTACATGGTTGCTTCAGTGTATGCATTTTCATATTTTTTTAACCATCGTTTGCCAGATTCATGTTTAACTGTTTAATTTAAAACCGAACTTTTAACCCCACTCACTGGTCATTTCACTTTAAAATTGCTGCTGCAATAATAAAACATTGCCAGATTCATGTTCATCTGTTTTGGATACAATGAATGTGCCGTGAAATGTGCAAGATGCAGCATAACATCATTTTGCAGAAATGTCGCCACAGGCACGTTTTTTTTTCAGTGAGTGTGGTTGTGCCTCATAGTAAGTGTATCAAGCACTATACTATTGATTTTGGTAGGTATGTAGTAGATTGTCTCACGAAGGAATGGCAGCATTTTGATTTTAGATTAGCATTTGTCTGTTCCTTTAACCTGCCTTGTCACTCACTGGGTCACGCAGACCCAATTTGTCAATGAGCTCATTGTAAAACCCCTCAGTAATGACGTGGGTGGGCATGATGGGTCTGTGCTGGCCCTGCATCAGAGCTTATTGATCCCCACACCTGAAATACTCCTTAGATATGTATCACGTCAGTGGGGTCTCTTATCAGTGACTTGCAGGCCCATGCACGCCTTTTATGTAAAAATTTTACGCAAAACTTTAAAAAGACTCGAGAGAACTGCATATTTCAGTGAGTGTGCAGCTGCTGGCGGACAACGAAGCCAACAAGTCACCTTTGAACACAATTCAAACATTCCTCCTGTTTTTTGTAACATTAATCTTGTTGCCTTGCACAACGAATTATAAATTATCATGAATAAAACAATATTTTAAAAAGAGTTGACTGGTTTATAAATTACTATTTATTTTATAATAGATAAAATGGAAAGTCGTTCACACTAAAGCTACAGTAAAATATTAATTATGAATTATGCCCTTTTACAACTCAGTTCACTCTATGGCTATCTTGCAAATACAGCGTCTTCTACTTCTCTGATGTACTAAAATGGGAAAACTGAAAAGCTTTGAAACTGTCCGTCAGTGCTAGGCTATGTTTTAATAACATATTTCAAATCAGAAATGAAATCCGATAACTATAGCATCATAAATTTATGCTTTTTTTTTGTTTTACTCAAATCCCTCAGAATAATTATATTTTTTTGGCCGGTCAAGCTAATTGTTCACAAACAGACACATGATTCCTCAAACAGATGATTCCTCAATTAAAGAGGTGACTGGCTAATTTAACGGTAAGGCGGGATTTCTGTTCCTCTTTCATAAAGGTGATTGGCTCGTGTAAGTGTAAGGTGGGAGTGCAGCTGTGTCATTTGAGTGTTTTTTTTTGTTTTGTATCTTGTATTTGGAGGGGGGGGCAACTGATTGTACAATTTATTCGTCAATTAAACAATAATGTGCAGTACTGTACCAGCCAGGTATTCAAACAGCAGCAGAGATAATTTATCTTTAAGCAATGGTCCTGTTCTACAGTATATATTCCTACAGGAGTGGTAAAGGGCAATAAGGCATCTATATAGCACATGTGGGTGTACACAAAATCTATTCCTACACCTGTCCTGGATTGTAGAAATGCTTTCATCTAAGACTTTGGCAATGAAATGTACTCTTCTATTTAGAGGTCATAGAGGGCCATGAAAAGCACACATTATGCCATGCAGTGGAAACTTCTCACTTTCAACATAAGTGACAGTTTCAGTATTGCTAACAGGCACAGGGTGACGGGTAAAATGTTGTCATTTTCTGAAGAGCAGAAACAGAAGCATTGAATTTAATGTAGCTATTTGATATTGTTGTGGAGACATCCTTTCTCCCTTCCAGTATAATACATATACTGAATATCAGAAAGATGATGTCTGATGAAAACAACTGAACAAAATGCATTCTGTTTTGTTAGGAGTCATCCTTGTGTTGATGTGTCTGGGCCCAAAGCCTTTGTCAATGACGCATCGCTTTTTGTTTTTGTTTTTTCCCCTACAGATTTGTGTTTGTCTTATTTTTATTATTATTCAGAACTGGATTTTTGTTCTGTTCTCTTTCTGTAAAATAACTACATTCTTTATACTCCATTTAACCAACAACCTCATGTTTAATTAATTACACACAAAACTGTAAATAATGACTGAAAAATAAATATAAACACTGAAATAAGTCTCACGGTGAAATTCATTAGGCTATATTTTGTTATGACTATTGTGTGAAAGGACTACGTGTTTGCTAACAATTATCTGACCTCCAACAAAGACGGAAATTAAGCATGTTGCAAAATGTGTTTAATACAATGTTGTAATTGTTTATATAATTTAGTGCACATAACAGATGAATGATCATGGCCCTATATGGAAATTATAGAAAGAACAATGTTTATTTTCAGTATCAGAGACTAGAACATTGCATTATAGGTTATACATGTTTGTTGTGCAATTTATTGCCTGTGGCATTATAAACTGTTCTTGGTCCATTAGTTTGTGTAATTTGTTGGTTTCTTCAAGCAGAGTTACTATGTTGTTAACTGGAGCCAGAAAGTGATGAAACAGAAGGTTATTTATTCCTTCAAACACTTTGTTTATAGTAATATTTTTAATTTATTTCAATTCAATGTTTTAATATAAATTTCATATATGATTTAGAGGTGGACTAAACATGTAATCACTGACAATTGATTTACGATAGAACAGTTAAATTACCAAGAGTAATATTCAGTGAAGTTTTTTTTTTTTTTTTGTCAAATTTCACTGACTTGACACCGATTGACAAGACTTCATTCATAACTGAATAATCTCTCAGAAAAAAAGGTATAAATCTGTCACTGGGGCAGTATCCTTTCAAAAGGTATACCTTTGTACCTATTAGAACCTTAAAGGTATATATAAGTACCTAAAGGCCCAAACCCCCCTCCATCGGCTATAGGTGAACCAAAAACAACTGATAGCTACACTCAGTGATGTGTGTCAGGTCCCCACTATGTTAGCAGCAACTTACACAAATGTTTACAGAACAAGTGGAAACCCAGTGTGCCTGTAGCTTTCTCTAACCCCGTTTTATCACGTGATAGAAAGTCTAAGGCCTTCTCAAGCTGTACGGCTGACCCATCTAATCTGCGGCCTGTAATGCATCAATCTAAGATTGCTGTAGAGACAAAATGTAATTCCATCAAGTTAGCATTTTTAAACAATCACTCACTAAAACATAAATCATTTCTGATCAATGACTTAATAACCACAAACAACCTGGATTTTATTTTTCTAAATGAAACATGGCTAGAAGACAGCTGCAGTGCTACCGTCCTCAATGAAACAGCCCCTCCTAACTTTAATTATATAAGTGTCTGCAGAGCTGTTAGGAGAGGTGGGGGTGTAGCTGCTCTATTTAAATATGTTTATCAATGCAAGCAAGTGTCATTTGGTCAGTATTTGTATTTTGAATACCTAGGTATTGTGCTGAAAGGTGCTCCACGCATTCGGTTTATCATTATTTACAGAACTCCAAAATACTCTCCAGCCTTTGTTGAAGAATTCACAGAAATTGCATCAATGATTTCCCCAGAGTTTGACTGTTTTGCAATTACAGGGTATTTTAACATCCACATAGATAATGCATAAATCAAAACTACAAAATAAAGTATAAGTGTTTTAAACACTTTTGACCAGAGTCAGCATGTGCATGGACCCACACACAATCGTGGACACACTCTAGATTTACTCATCAGTAGAGATCTAAGCAATTAATTATTGTTATTGAGGATGTAGCACTATCTGATCACTTCTGTATTTTTTTTTTATATATTGATCTCTGTTACCACTGAATCTAGATCTGTCTCTGTCATATAGAGATACATTAACGAGCACACTATTGTGCTATTTATGAAAGCTATGTCTTTAACACAAAGTATTTCTGCAGACTCAGTTGATATTCTCCAGGATTCATTTAACTCAAAAGTTAAGAATGTTATTGATGATATTGCTCCGATAAAGGTCAGCAAGAAGACTGGGAGACAAAAATCATCCTGGAGAAAATCAACAGCAGTTCAGAGTATGAAAAGACAATACAGAAAAGCTGAGCAGATGTGGCGGAAGACGAAACTTGAAATTCATTATAGCATCTATAAAGACAGCCTTCTTGCTTTCAATGTGGAACTAGCCACAGATAGACAGACCTTCTTCTCAAACCTTATAAACAGTAACAACGGTAACAGTAAAAGTAACATTAAACAACACTTGCACTCTTTTTGCTACTGTTGAGAAACTGACAACCCCCCCCCCCCCCAGTCAGATTCCCAGTGAAATGCTCTCCAACAGCAAATGCAAGGAGTTTGCTCCCTTCTTTTCTGAGAAGAGCAATAATATCAGAAAGGAAATTGGCATATCCTCAAGTTATGCAGAGGTCATACAGATTCGACCGCAATAAAAAATGTGACTATGTCAGTTTTTGAAGCAATTGATAGCAACATTTTGGAATAAATAGTACAGCACCTTAAGGGTGAATCCCAATTCTCTGTCTTACCCCTTCCCCTTAGTTTCGCCCGTTCACGTGAGAGTAAGGCTTATGCCAATTCTCGTTTTGATCGAGGGGTAGGGCTAAGGGGAAGTGGTAGATACCCCTTAAAACCAAGCATTTTCGCGAGCTTACTTGAAACCAAGGAGTACCCAGAACACACTGCGCAACCGGCAACAATGGCAGCCAGATCATCCAGAGAGTGTTATTTTCGGCTTAAATATGTAATTAAAAAATTACGACTGTCTTGTTTTGTGCTCTACACAGTCCTGTAACTTACATATACTGTATATTTTCAACCATGTTCTTAATTTAAATGTTTTTCAAAATGTTAGTTTTCTACGCTAACGTTACATTGCTGATTTGCACAACAGTCCCGAATGCGAAAAACATCACTAAAACCCACACAATCGACATACACACACTTGCAGACAGCATCTTGGAAGTTTGTGATCAACACTTGTCGCCTCTGGTGACGTAGCAACCAGCCAGCGACGATGTATGATGACATAACAGTAATCAAGTGGCGTCTTATTTCACATTCACCCCTAGCGCTTACCACTCGGTTTCGAGGGACAAGGGTTTAGGGGTAAGACGAAGGGGTAGGGGAAAGACAGAGAAATGGGATTCACCCTAAATCTTCAACATGCAATCTTGACACACTTCCCACATCTTTTTTCAAAAGTGTGCTTAACTGTTTAGAAGCAGATATCTTAGAAGTGGTAAACGCCTCACTTCTCTCTGGGACTTTTCCAAACTCCCTGTAAACTGCAGTTATTAAGCCCCTTCTGAAAAAGCACCATCTTGATAACATCATGTTGAGCAACTATAGACCAATATCAAATCTTCCTTTTATAGGTAAGATTATTGAAAAGGTAGTTTTTAATCAGTAGAACAACTACTTAAACTCAAATGATACCTGGACAATTTTAAAATTGGTTTCCGAGCGCATTACAGCACATAGACAGCACTCATTAAGATAATAAATGACATTCGCTTTAATTCTGATTCTGGAAAAATATCAGGGCTGGTACTACTAGATCTTAGTGCTGTGTTTGACTCTGTCGATCATAACATACTTAGAGAGACTGGAAAACTGTGTCGGGCTTTCTGGGGTGGTACTCAAATGGTTCAGGTCATACTTAGGAAGGGAGAGGTTATTATGTGAGTATAGGAGAGCATAAGTCTGAGTGGACGTCCATGACATGCGGAGTCCCACAAGGCTCAATTCTTGCACCGCTCTTGTTTAGCCTGTATATGCTCCCACTAAGTCAAATAATGAGAACGAACCAAATTGCCTATCACAGCTATGTTGATAATAGCCAGATTTACCTAGCCTTATCTCCAAATGACTACAGCCCCATTGACTCCCTCTGCCAATGCATTGATGAAATTAACAGTTGGATGTGCCAGAACTTTCTTAAGTTAAACAAGGAGAAACTGAAGTCATTGCATTTGGAAACAAAGATAATGTTCTCAAGGTGAATGCATACCTTCACTCTAGGGGTCAAATAACTAAAAATCAAGTCAAAAATCTTAGGGTGATTCTGGAGACAGACCGTAGTTTTAGTAGTCATGTCAAAGCAGTAATTAATCAGCATACTATCATCTTAAAAAAATTGCAAGAATTAGACATTTTGTTTCCAGTCGAGACTTGGAGAAACTTGTTCATGCCTTTATCACCAGCAGGGTGGGTTATTGAAATGGTCTCCTCACTGGCCTTCCAAAGAAAACTATTAGACAGCTGCAGCTCATCCAGAATAGCTGCTGCCAGGATTCTGACAAGAACCAGAAAATCTGAGCATATAACACCAGTCCTCATGCTCTTACACTAGCTTCCAGATACATTTAGGATTGATTTTAAAGTACTTTTACTCATTTATAAATCACTCAATGGCCTAGAACCTAAATACATTGCAGATATGCTCACTGAATATAAACCTAACAGAGCACTCAGATCATTAGGATCGAGTCAGTTAGAAATACCAAGGGTTCACACAAAACAAGGGGAGTCCGCTTTTAGCTATTATGCCGCCCGCAGTTGGAATCAGCTTCCAGAAGAGATCAGATGTGCTAAAACATTAGCCACATTTAAATCCAGACTCAAAACTCATCTGTTTAGCTATGCATTTAATGAATGAGCACTGTGGTGCGTCCAAATTGATATTTGATGCACTGTATTTTACGTATAATAATTCTTTACTCTTAACTGTTTTAAATTCATTTTAAATACATTTTTAAATAATTTCCTTGTTTTTATTGTTGTGATTATTACTATTTTTTATTCCTTGTTTTAAATGACTATTTCCCTTCCTTTTATGTAAAGTACTTTTAATTATCACTGTGTATGAAATGTGCTATATAAATAAACTTGCCTTGCCTAAAGTGTACATATTATGACCTAAATGGTACATATTTGTATATTTTGAAAAGGTACCTCCCCAGTCACCTTGTACCTTTTTTTCTGAGAGTATACGACTAGACAAGCATTTTTCTGTTTTTTATAGATTATTATACAAATAAGACTGAATGGGTGCATATAAAAAAAAATAAATTACTGTCTGTAAAAATCGATTGCTAATTTTTAAAGAAAAAAAACTTTCAAATTGATTTATTTATTTAAGAAAGATTCATGCTAAATGAATGTGTTTTGGCAAACATAATTTCAATATTCAGTCAGCTTTGGCAATAAGGCAAAGGTGGGTAGAGTACCCAAAAACTGTACTAAAGTAATAGTAAAAGTACTAATTGAAATATTTACTCAAGTAAAAGTAATAGTTACTTCTCACACACACACAAAATATATTTAATGTAATTTATTTCAGTGATGAAAACTGAATTTTCATCTGCATTTATGCCAGTATTCAGTGTCACATAATACTTCAGAAATCATTCCAATATGTTGATTTATTATCAGTGCTATTCTTTTTAGCTTTCTATTCATCAAAGAATCATGAACAAAATGTCACAGGTTCCAAAAAGATTAAACCGCAAAACTGTTTCCAACACTGGTAATAAACCAATATATTAGGATGATTTCTGAAGGATCAAATGACTCAGAAAACTGGAGTAACAGCTGATGAAATTTGGTATTTTGCATCACTGAATTAAACCATAGGCTATTTCAAAGTATATTTTGTATACATCACCAGACACGGAGAAGAGTAAAAACGTCTCGGGTTACTTACGTAACCCATGTTCTCTTAGTAAGGAACGAGACGCTGCGTAGCTCTACGCAGAGGGAATACCCCCAGGTGTGACGATTGTCTGAAGCCCAAATAGAATAACGCCAATTCATTGGCTGATGGCGCGAGATACCGCCCCTACGTCATACGTGTTTGACATAGACCTGCGCTCGTGCCATCTTACCCCTTAGATTTTCCTGTCGAAGAAGCAGGTCGACAGCAAGAGGAGCTTGGTAGCGGACGCAGCATCTCGTTTCCTACTCAGAGAACATGGGTTACGTTAGTAACCCGAGATGTTCTCTTTCATAGGTAACTCAATGCTGCGTAGCTTTACGCAGTAGGAACGATATACCACACACGCCAAGCTAACGCGCTACCAGACCTGGCCCATTACAGACCAGAACAACCAAAAACACAGCTGGCTCAAGCAGAAAGAACATGGGAACCAGGAGCTGTGCTCATATCAAGGTTATAGAACCTTACAAAAGTATGGGGAGAGGACCAACCTGCCGCCATACAAATGTCCTCCAAGGGTACCCCTCTAAACAATGCTTGGGAGGAGGCCGCCCCTCTGGTGGAATGAGCTCTGATGTCTAGAGCTGAAGGCAGACTGCGCACTTCATAGGCCAACGAAATAACATCCCTAACCCAGTGGGATATTGTGTGTTTAGACACAGCTAGCCCTTTGTGGCCTGCACCAAAACACACCAACAGCTGTAGGGACTGACACCATCGACCGGAACGGTCCACATACATCTTCAGGGCTCTAACAGGGCAGAGCAGATGACGATCATCGTCCTCACTTGACCACTGATCCACACCCCCTGCGGCACTACCACCTGTGAACGAAAATATGTAGAGAGAACTTTGGGGACATAACCAGGCCTAGGTCTTAAAAATGCCTTGACCAGACCAGCAAACTCGGTGTAGGACTCGCTGACAGACAGAGTGCGCAAATCTCCCACATGCTTAAACGAGGCCAATACCAACAAAAGTGTAACCTTTAGTGTCAGAATCCTCATGGGTGCGGACTCAAGAGGTTCAAAAGGAGGCTCTAGCAACCCCTTCAGGACAACAGAAAGGTCCCAAGAAGGGAAACTAGGAGGACAAACCGGCCTCAAGCGCTTAGCCCCACGCATAAAAGGAGGACACTAAACGATGTCTAACCAGCGGAACAACATCCGAGTCCCTTCGAGCAGCGAAAGCCGCAACGTAGACTCTCAGGGTGCTAGCGGCTGCTACAGCCAAAAACTTATGTTGTAGGAACTCCAGCTCTGAACCAACCGTGCAGTTAACTGGGTCCACAGCATGAACTAAACACCAGGATTCGAAAAACCTCCATTTGGAGAAGTAGAGCTTCCTAGTGGAAAGGGCCCTGGCACTATTAATGGTCTCATGGACTCCATCTGAGAGATAAAAAGCTAAGGGCGACCTATGATTGGCCATACCTAAAACTTCCAGATCTCTGGAGATGGGTGCCAGATTCTGCCTTGAAGCTAACATAGCAGTTCTTTCCTGACCGGAATCTCACATGGATCGCCCTCCAGAAGTGAGACCAACTCCGAGAACCACGTCTGGGAAGGCCAGAACGGGGCTACTAGGAGAAGGCAGTTACCGTGTTGGTCGTCACTCGTGATGAGGCGAGAGCACGGCGGTTGGCACCGGAGAATAGCGATTCCATAGATGCGGTCGCTGAAGTGGAAAGAATCCCAGACTAAAGGTTATCGAGAAATGGGCAAAAAAAACCATGAGAAGCGAACCCTTCTGAAGAGAAGAATATCTGAGGGGTGAGATGGCGCGAGCGCGGGTCTATGTCAAACACGTAAGACGTAGGGGTGGAATCTCGCACCATCAGCCAATGATTTGGCGTGATTCTATATGGGCTTCAGACAATCACACACCTGGGGGTGTTCCCTCTGCGTAAAGCTACGCAGCGTTGAAAGAGAACTCCTCACATGACCGCTACCGAACATCTAAACAAATGCACATTGACAGATCTAATTCCGTCTGTTCTGCAAAATGTAAACAAATGTAGCCTATATATCTGCAAGCGTAAATATTTTGAAAATATCAATATTGATTGTGTCTAGGCAAATGCATTCCTCTTGGAACAGGTCGCGTGCCGCTGTGCTCAACACTCTTGATGTTCTGACGCCCATTTTTAAACTTTACAACCGCTTCAGCTCGTGCGGCAAGGAACTGAACAAATCATTCAAACTGATTCACGAACCGATTCACTGGTCTTTCAACTGCTTTGATCAAGCCTTTGAACAGAATTGACTCATTCAGAATTAATAATTTGCGAATGGGCATCGGTATTAATATAACATTATTCCTACCTTAGCAAGAAATAAAAACTGGAGAATCTAGCATAAGGTTTGGCGTTTGCATTACCATTTCTGTGAGGACGTCTGAGAAGAACAGTTAACTGCAGCTTTGAAGAATGCAGAGGAGCAACAAAGAAAGCTGTTCAGCGCTGTCTAGCTAATTGGCAGGTTTTTGAAATTTATCATCAGCCAAACAGCACAAAGCTAAGAGTGTCCTGAAAAATGAATACAGAAATTATCTGGGAATGTTTACCGTCAACATGCAGAATAAAATAAAGAGGAGGAAAATCACTGTTTTCTGAAACAGAAAAACAAATGGGTTTGGTTTTAGCCAGGCTAGGCATGCTCATGACGTTTTGTCTTTGACAGATTGTCTGTGGGCAACAAAATACATTCAACAGCAATGTACAATACGGTCCTCGCCACATTAATATAATAATAATTTGTTACATTTATATAGCCCTTTTCTGGGTACTCAAAATGCTTTGACATGAAATGGGGGAAATCTCCTCAACCACCCCCAATGTGCAGCATCCACCTGGATGATGCAACGGCAGCCATATTGCGTCAGAACACCACACAACAGCTTACTGGTGGAGAGGAGACAGAGTGATGAAGCCAATCAGTGTATGGGGATGATTAGGACGCCATGATGGTCCAAGGGCAATAGAGAATTTTTTTTGGCCAGAATGCCGGGGTTACGCCCTACTCTTTTTCGAAGGACATCCTGGGATTTTGAATGACCACAGAGAGTCAGGACCTCGGTTTAACGTCTCATCCGAAGGACGGTGCTTTTTACAGTATAGTGTCCCCATCAATATACTGGTGGGTCCTAACTGCATGGTGAGCACTCCCTGCTGGCCTCACTACACCTCTTCCAGCAGCAACCTAGTTTTCCCAGGAGGTCTCCCATCCAGGTACAGACCAGGCTCAATGCTGCTTAACTTCAGTGGGCAACCAGTCTTGGGCTGCAGGGTGATATGGCTGCTGACATATATATGCAATCAGCTGGTCAATATGAGAAAGCAGCCATTGCTTATTGTGGGTTTTTACATGTTGTTGATGGAGAGTGGAAGTGTGGCTGGTTGGATGATGGAATTGCCAGCATGAGTAATGAATTCACAGTGTTTTCAGTGGAAATATGGATGACTGCCTAAATCCATTATGAAAATGATGATGGATGAATCAACTGACTAGCATGTGCTTGCCTTTGTTGTACATACAGCTGTTGTTTAATACCCTTTGTAACCTAATCAATGATCTTGTGTACCTTCCCAAGATGTGACTCTGAAGAACACACAAGCATGTACTTTACACTAAAACACATTTTTTTGGTGCCTGCTCACTTGCTTTACTCAAGTAAAATGAGGAAATACAACATAATTAATTTATGTAAATCATGATGCTACACACTTGCATTTAGCAGATTAAAGCGGGCCGATGATAGGTAATATTGTATATTTTGCATAATAAAAAAAAATTGAGATATACTTTATAGCATATATGTCATGTGAGTATACTGTATGTATGCAGGTAAAGTTGGTTAGATATATATCTAACATTATATACACCAATGCCAATCAAAAGTTTAAACTGATTAATTATTTGGATGCTCAATAAAAAAAAAGGTTATTATGTCTCTTATGCTCACTAAAACGTTGGTTACGGATGTAACCGTGGTTCTATGACTGGCGGAAGACCGCCAGAAGGCGTAACAGAGTGGAAAATCTTCCTGTCCTTCAATTTGTCGAGAACCTAATATAAAAGCTGTCACCTCGTGACCTTAATGACGTGTCCATCTATAAATACCTGCTTACACGGCATCACTTCCTCGAAGTATTCTCGTTGACCCGAGTGACCAGAGGCTCTGGCGGTCTTCCGCCAGTCATAGAACCACGGTTACATCCGTAACCAACCAGACCGCCAGAAGGCGTAACAGAGTGGAAGACGAATATAAAATCTGTCACGAGGGTCTTGTCAGCATGCATTGACATAACTCCATAGTCGCCAATTAGAAAAATGTGACTGAAGAAGTGAAACCATTATAATTCCCGGTGTGCCAATAACAACCTGTGAGATGCTCAATTTATTTTATTCCAAATCTCAATTTCAATGAAATCAAATGACGTTCTTTTCTATGCGCGGTCCTTCACCCAGTACTGCTGTTGAGCAGCCGTTTGGGGCGGAAACAACATTAAGTCTATAGAAACGTGAGAACGTGGAAGGTGAGTTCCAAGTTGCCGCCGCGCAAATGTCTGTGAGCTGAACTCCTCGTAAAGCCGCCCATGACGTTGCCACTGAACGCGTGGAGTGACATTTCACTGGATTGGCGAGGACTTTATGGGCAGAGGCATAAGAGCTCGTGATGACCTCGGTTATCCAATGAGCAAGCCTGCCCTTGGATACAGGGGAACCTTTATCACGATCTGAAAAACAAACAAATAACTGATCGGTAGTCCTCCATGGAGCTGTCCTATCCACATAGACACGCAGGGATCTCACAGGACAAAGTTCCTGCCGCATCTGGAGGTCTACGGAGTGAAACGCTGGCAATATCACTGGTGTGTTAACATAATTACTGGACAAAACCTTTGGTAAAAAAGCTGGGTTTGGCCACAGCGTCACTTTAGAGTATTCTGGACCCCACTGTAAACATTGCGGGGCCACAGAGAGAGCATTTAATTCACTGACCCGTTTTGCTGAAGAAATGGCCATCAAAAAAGCGGTTTTCAAAGAAAGCCATTTAATATCCGCTAATAACAGTGGTTCAAACGGATGCATGCAAAGGTTATCAAGGACAACATTAAGATCCCACTGTGGAATCATGACTCTACAGGGAGGGTTTATTCGGTTAACCCCTTTTAAAAAAGCAACCACCAATTTATGCTTTCCAATAGAGCAACCCTCTATGAGCCCCTTGTGCGCTGAAATCGCCGCTACATAAACTCTTATTGTAGAGTATGACCGGCCCATCGTCACTAAATTTTGCAAAAATTCCAGAATGTCAGATATGGAACACCTTTGGTGATTCAACTGATGAGCGCTACACCATCGTAAAAACAGTTTCCACCTATTCTGATACAGTGCTCTAGTTGACGGTGCACGAGCATTTAGAACAGTGTTCCGGACCCCCTGCGAACAGACCAAAAGGCTGGTGTCGCCCCCAACGGCCAGACCCACAATTTCAGAGTCTGAGGTTGATTGTACCGTTCAACTGTGTCAGGAGATCTGGTCTGACCGGCAACTGGGCTGGCGGACCTGTTAAAAGACGGCGAAGGAGCCGAAACCACGCCTTGTTCGGCCAGCAAGGGGCTATTAATAATAACGGCTGACTCGTTACTCGAATGCGACTGAGAACTAACCAAATCATCGGGAATGGAGGGAACGCGTATAGGAGACCTCTTGGCCATTGTGGGCCATCGCGTCCAGCCCTAGCGATCCCACTTCCTTGCACAGCGAAAACCATCTCGGACATTGCGCTGACTGAATCCTCGCAAACAGATCCACGTCTGCCGCGCCGTACGTGTTCCAGATTAATTGCACTATCTCTGGATGGAGTTGCCATTCCCCTGCCCGAGGCGCACTTCGTGACAACGCGTCCGCTAACTTGTTCATGTGCCCTGGTATGTGTATTGCTCTCAGAGACGACAGATGGGTGTCTGCCCAAACCCAAAGTTTGCGCGCAGCCTGAAGGAGTTTTAGTGACCTTGTACCGCCCTGATGATTTATATTGAACACCACCGACACGTTGTCTGATCGTATCAACACATGTTTGTGGATCAATTGGCTCGAGAAATGAGTTAGTGTTAGGAACACTGCTTTCAGTTCTAGGTAATTGATGTGTTGGAACTGGATCTTTTTTCCCCAAGTTCCCCTCACACCCATTTGTTGCCAGACCCCTCCCCAGCCTTGCTGACTGGCATCTGTAGTAACGACTTCCCTTCTCGCAGGCGGTGGACCCATAGCAACCCCTTGCATAAGAAACCCCCTGCTGCGCCAGGGTTTTAGCGACTGCCACGCTGCGTACGTTACCTTTACTAAGGTGTACTTCTGAGTCTTGGCTGACAGATGTCTCCCAATCAGCCATCGTTGGAAGGGTCTTAGGTTCAGCATGCCCAACCTGACCACGGGCGTCGCCGCGGCCAGCATACCTGCAAGCCGTAACAACGTGAGGTACCTCACCGATCTGTCTGTTCTTATTTTGGTTAACATGGTCAAGATCTTTTGGGCTCTGATCTCTGTGAGAGAAGCTGTCATATTTCGGGAGTTTAGTTGAACTCCGAGAAACTGAATGCACTGCCCTGGAATAAGCTGACATTTGGTCTGATTGATTGAAAACCCCAGTTTTGCGATATGGGCCAAGAGCTGTCGCAAATTGTCTGTCACTTTTGTCGGGCTCTCCGCGCACAAAAGCCAATCGTCCAGGTATGGAAGCACACATATGCCCTTTTGTTGTAAGGGAGCAAGAGCTGCCTGAACAACCTTCGTAAAGACCCTTGGAGCCAAGGACAGACCAAATGGAAGGACGTTGAATTGAAATGTTTTCCCTTCGAAATGAAAACGTAGGAAGTGGCGATGATGAGGCGCAATCGGAACATGGAAATATGCGTCCTTTAAATCCACTTTTACCATCCAATCCTGAGGCTCGATTGCTCGTAGGACATCTGACGTCCGAAGCATACGAAAAGGCAGGTATTTTAGTGCTTTGTTTAGATCTCTCAAATCCAATATAGGACGGAAACCTCCGTCTTTTTTCGGGATGACGAAGTAAACGGAAAAAAAAAACCCGCGTTGCGGCAGGTGGTTTTATTTCCTCTATAGCGTCTTTCCCAAGTAGTGTCTGAATTTCCATGGAAAGAATTCTGTGTTTCTCTGGGTTCGTCGTAATAGAAGGACGAATCCCTGTGTTTACATGGGGCCGGCGACGAAATTGTAGGCTGTAACCTTGCAAAATTGTTTTTAAAATCCATTGATTTGTCGTTATTGAACGCCAATAATGAATTTGTGATGCTGAAAACCTGTTCGTCGCCGACCTTAGCGAGTCACCGCTGTCTGCGAGCGGATTTGATGTCTTTGGGGGGACGATGATCAAAGGCAGCTGTCGCGTGTCTCGAGCGATGATATGGTCTCATTGGAGATCCATATGGCCGGAATTGCTGGACGATCTATTTTGCGGCAGGCCTCGCCCTGAAATTTGGCGGCGCGAGGGAAAAGTAGCCCTGCGGAACGTGTGGGGCAAATAACCAGGCACTTTAAATGAAGCTTGCTGCTCCCGTAACTGACACCGTGCTTCTGAAGCCACAAGCCTTCGGTCTAACGCCTCCTGAGCTGCTGGACCAAATATCTGACCAGGAACCAAAGGAAGCTGACGCAGAGCGGCTCTGCAGGATTCAGATAGAGGCGACTGCGCTATCCAGACTTGACGGCGTGCCTGGACCAACGACCCCATAACCTTACCACAGTGACCCGCTATTGAACCCACTGATCGCAGAGCTAACCAACTCGGTGACTGTAGTGTCTGGTGAGCTGAGCGAGGCATTGATTGCCAGTAACAAATGGGCAAGTGTATTAACAGTTCTACCTAAACAGGCCGTTGAATTGTATATCTTGCCAATTAAGTTGTCCGTCCGTCTACATTCCATATTTGGACACCTTGGATCCTGCCTCAACGCTTCGTCAGGTGGCACGATTAAAGAAGCCACAGCGGGTTCTATCGGAGGCATCGGACCCAAACCTATTGTCCCCGGATCCTCCATTGCTGCTAACAGACGCGAAACCCGATCCAGTCTGGTTGAGTGGGCGGATTTAAAAGCTTGCGAGAATACCTCCGTAAAATCTGGAGCTTGTGGAATAGTAAATGCATTAGTGCGTGGCAGGGAATGGCAAAGGCGATTTGTATGCATGACTCCCGTTGTTGATTTGGGATCGATTCCTAATTTTGTTAAAGCGTTTTTTATTGTGTTTACTAACTCGTCAGACCCAAGCGATCCTTCACTTTGGTCATCACTGTCAAACACACCTGATTCCTTATCTGAAATGGATTGTTCCTCCGAGAACAGCGAGTCTGTGGCTGCCACGGAAACGCAATCTATGTCATCTGAAAACAACGCATGATCAGGCTGCGAAAAGGCTGGAATGCAGGTCCCCTCGCTGCCTGGTTCCGAAACCTCAGGAATTGGCTGGGGTTGCAGTTTGGATAGAAACTCATGAATCTTCCCTATTCCATCAGCCAATTCGTCAACTCTACGAGCAAGTTCTATCTTACCTTTCTTTTGTTTCGGGAGAGGAGCAGAGGCTGAAGCCGAAGCCTTTCTTTTCATACCTCCCGTATTACTGCTTGACCCTGCGAGGCGGGCACGTCGCACTGCTAGGGGTATCATGTTGCAATGGATGCATGGATCTTCCAGAGCTTCCCTAAGATGCTCGACGCCTAGGCAGCTCGGACATTGGTCATGTCCATCATCAAGTCCCATCTGCTCCTGGCAAGACGAACACTGTGCGGACATATCTTTAGACTACAGACTCAGGAAGGGAAATGGAAACACCAGTACCCTTACAATGTCTTTTTACGTTACTTGCGGGTTTTTTTTATATCTCACATTCCCACGGGCGGTTCGGAAATACCACGCTCACCCGATAAACAATGTGTTTCACTTGGTATTGCAGGGATACAGCTGTCGGAATTTAGTCCTAATTAGCTGCACTTCACCCTGCAGGTTCTCCGACGAGAAGACGAAAGAGGAAGTGATGACGTGTAAGCAGGTATTTATAGATGGACACATCATTAAGGTCACGAGGTGACAGCTTTTATATTAGGTTCTCGACAAATTGAAGGACAGGAAGATTTTCCACTCTGTTACACCTTCTGGCGGTCTGCAGCCAAGGAAATAGAACTGCATTTATTTGATCGAAAATACAGTAAAAACAGTATTGTTGTGAAATTTTACAGTTTAAGGCGATGTTCACAAGGCGAAATAACCTTTTTCAATAGTAATATATTGTAATGTATTACTGTGATGGCAAAGCTGAATTTTAAACAGCCATTACTCCAGTCTTCGGTGTCACATTATCCTACAGAAGTCATTCTAACATACTGATTGGTGCTAAATTATAATTTAGAACTGGATCAATTATTCATATTTTTTAAGGATTCTTTTATGAATAGAAAGTTTAATGAACAGTATTTATTTGAAATATATATTTTTTGTAACATTATAAATGTCTTTAGTGTCACTTTTTTGACCGATTTAATGCAATAATTGTTATGGGTTTTAAATCATACTTACTCCAAACAGTTAAAAATGTATTATTGACTAAGGACTTGAATTTGCATTACATAAGGCATCTTTACAGTATATGCATAGAAACAACCCCCCTTTTTTAGGACTAAATAAAAAAAAAATTCCTGTCCTTCTTTCATCTGAGTTAATTTGGGGTTTGGCTGAAAACGTCTGTTGGTCTATTCCACCATTGTGGTTATGCATTCTCATTCATACATGAACCGTGGTTCCCATGGCAATGTCAGCTTTCATTTTCTCTTAACTTATGCCTGTTTGCATGCATTCTGGCTCTATTTCTTCTCCCTGGGCAGCGCTCACTTTTATGACTGATTAGCCAAACTGATTTCCTATTCCGTCTTATTCGGAGACATTCAGACATCCCATCAACTGCAATCAAACAGCGAGGTAGAATTGATGGACAGGAAAGAGATGCAGAGACCCTAAGGATTTGAATGTTCTGCCCTCCTATAAACTGATCAGATGTTTGTGGATGGGCAAATGTATCCATTGTCATCTATGTTTTAACATCATACGCATATTCAGGAAGTGCTCTTAGGAAACCAAGAAATCTGATCAATTACGTTTGAGGAGATGCCTTAAAACTTACAACTATCTACTGTATGAGCTTCTGTGAGGGAAATCATATCTCATTTCTAACTAAGGAATAGTGTAGGGAGGTCTAGTTATTAAATAATTTTTTTCTGTGTACTGTGCAATTATTTTCCATTCTCACAGCAAAGGTCAACTTATTCCCCTGTGTTTTCTATGCGTTATCTATTCCCGTAGTGTTCTCATTTATGTTTCGATTAAATTGACAAGTTGTATATTGTGTAATCAATACTGTGCAAACTGCAAGCGTGCAGCTGTGAGATTCATTGCTAATGGTTACTCTTAAGGGTGCACATTTCATCAGTGTCGGACGTAGAGCTTATGATGGAGGAATAAATCATTTGAGAACATTTAAAAGGTACAGTTCGCCCAAAAGTTCATGTCAGTTCAAACCTGCTGTTCTTTTTTCCACAAGCACAATAGTGGACATTTTTAAAGACTTGTTGCACTGTGTCACAGGTCGTGGTTGTAGAAAAAAAAGGCGTACGAAGAGTAACCATAAAGGGGTTTTAATCATCATCAACACACGAATTCCATTGAAAAATAACATTAATCCAAGACAAAGACTAGGGGAGAACTGAGGACTTATAAGCAAGAACCAAACAAAGGGGACTGATGAGATAATGAATACAACACAGGTGAATACAATGAACGATGATTAACTAATGAGAACAGTAACTAAACCAAATAAGGGCAAACAGGAACACACAGGTGACACACTGCAGCTCTTGCCAAATATTCATGTGACCAGTCTAAAATCGACTATAAAAGTCTCATTAAATGGCACTCACGGACTTTTAAGCTTTGTGTGAGTAACAGACCAAAATATAAGCCATTATTCACTGATAAAATGTTATCTTTGATTACATCAATATCGACTGTCCATTTTTGAATCTGAACATGGTCTATGGACTTTTAGTTTTGCTCTTTTCTTCACACAAAAGGTATCATATGGCTTAAGATTTTCAATAGGTCAATGGAAAAGGGGGTTTAATGGAATAGATAGGAAAATGTTATTAAAAACAAATAATTGTTTTTATAAAGTTGTCGGTTGCAAAATAGATATAGTATTTAGATAATTTATGTTTTGTGTGTATATATACACATACAGTGTTGTGATTTTTTTTGCCCCCTTCCTGTTTTTGTATTTGTTTTTTGTCACACTTAAAAGATTAAGGTCATCAAACTAATTTGAATATTACACAAAGATAATGCAAGTAAATACAAAATGTGGTTTTCCAAATGCAGACCTTCACACTACCACCACCATGTTTGACTGTTGGTATGATGTTCTTTTTATGAAATGCGGTGTTGGTTTTACACCAGGTGTAAAGGGACAAACACCTTCCAAAAAGTTCAACCTTTGTCACATCAGTCCACAGAATATTTGCCCAAAAGTCTTAAGGATAATAAAGACAAGGCTTTGTGTTCTTTTTGGTCAGCAATGGCTTTTGCCTTGGAACTCTCCCATGGATGCCGTTTTTGCCCAGTCTCTTTCTTATAGTTGAATTAAGAACACTGACCTTAATTGAGGCAAATGAGGCCTGCAGTTCTTTAGATGTTGTTCTGGGTTCTTTTATGACCTCCTGGATGAGTTGTCATTGCGCTCTTGGAGTAATTTTGGTAGGCCAGACACTCCTGGGAAGGTTCACCAATGTTCCAAGATTTCTCTATTTCTTTATAATGCCTCTGACCATGGTTTGCTGGAGTCCCAAAGCCTTAGAAATGGCTTTATAATCATTTCTAGACTGATACATGTCAACTATTTTGTTTCTCATCTGTTCTTGAATTTCTTTAGATCGGGGCATGGTGTGTTGCATGCTTCACTTTTTCAGACAGGTTCTATTTAAGTGATTTCTTGATTCAACAGGTCTGGCAGTAATCAGGCTTGAGTTTGGCTAGTGAAATTTAACTCAGCTTTCAAAAATAATGTGGTTAATCACAGTTTGTTCATGATTTAACAGGAGGGGGCAATACATTTTTCACGTTGGGTCAGGTAGGTTTGGACAGCTTTTTTCCCTTAATAAATGAAATTATAATTGGGCTATTCTTTCATTATTTCTACATCTGTTAAGCAGGTAAAAGGTCTGGAGTTGATACTAAGTGTGTCATTTGCGTTTTTGAAGCTGTTGCTGTGAACTCACATCAATTTGGTCAAAGGATCTCTCCATACAAGTGAAACAGACAATTGTTAGGCTTCAAAAACAAAACAAATCCATTAGAGAGGTAGCAGGAACATTAGGAGTGGCCAAATCAACAGTTGGTACATTCTGAGAAAAAGAATGCACAAGTGAGCTCAGCAACATAAAAAGGCCTGGACGTCCATGGAGGACAACAGTGGTGGATGATCGGAGAATCCTCTCCATGGTAAAGAACCCTTTCAAACACTCTTTTCGGTGCAATTTTTTTGTTTTAATGCAATCATATTTGAAAATGAAAATGTAATTGTTAAAATATAAATACAATATGTAAATCACAATTTAAGCATGAATCTCATCAAATCCGTCAACTCTAACACAAAAAGACAGATGTGAAACTTTCTGCAGCGGTTATATTGTGAGCGTAACAGCTTAGCACCGATGACATGGCCTATAAGAAACTGGTTCAGTGAACTAAAACATTGACCTCATCCCCTCCAGTTAATCTGACGGTTGCACTTGTGTAGCATGCTGGCCTCCGTGGGACCATATCTATTTTCTCTCAGCACTTTAAAACCAATCTGGAGCAAGGGATATCGACAACATTGGCCCTGCCACGTACCCTGGGGAGACCTGGCAAGCATGTTCTCCTCAGACTGACAGCCAAATATAAATTTAGCTGTCTTTGATGTTGGACTTGTTGCCACTCTATGCTAGAACCCTCAAGATGTGCCCCCAATTGAATAGAAGTGTCCCTTTTGATGCTGTTGATGACAATAATTCAGCTGGTGTAGTTTAAATAGAGAGATGTAGAAAAGTGAAGCTAAATATGCATTGTTTAGCCATGTAATGGTTAGGGAGAATGCAAATAAAATGAATTTCATGCTCATTCTGTGAGCTGACCACCTTCAGATGTCCTCTAAATCGTTTCTACAACAACAAGAACAGAACAGATCCATGTAAACAGCCTAAACAAAGTAAGTCCAAGCATTGCTAATTAGTCAAATCTCCGGCTATTTGGAAATGCCACATTAATTTGACTTGTTCCACGGGATGAAAAGTCTGCAATGAGTTTTTGAGCTGTTGCTTGGAGCCAGGTATTTAGTATTGAATGTGTCTTCACTGTTCTTTCAGGTCCAGCTAGCTTCGCTCTCACCTTAAACCCCATATCAAACAGCCACAGCTGTAGCAGAGCCCCAAGCAATGTCTTCCTAATTCAATTCAACTGCTTGTCACTGTGGGCAATTCTAGATAGAACATTATGTGAAAGGATAAACCTTTTCACTTTGCATTAGAAGAGAGGTTTTATCGTTTATTTTTGACTTTGCCAGGAAAATAAATTAATCAAACTCTCTCAGCACTATTTCCACAACCGTCAGGGCTTTCCACTTATCCAATTAATAATCCAGTTTCCTCAGATGCAGACAAGACAATTATTAATAAAAAAGGAAAGGGGGAGCCAAACAATACATTTTTAGGCAGTTATAGCATTCCGCCATAGCACATATTATATCCAACTTTATTCGTATTCATACAATACACTCACATAAAGCATAATACTATAAATTTCAACAGCTTTTTACAAATTGTAACTATATTATTGCCTAGCTCTTTATATAAAATTGCAAATATAAGTATGTCCAACTTTATTCTCATACAGTATACTTGCATAGGGCAATACAGTATATATATATATATATATATATATATATATATATATATATATATATATCTCAAATAATTGCTTGTATCTCATACTGTAAAGCTTAAAGATATTATTAGAATCATTATTTTCTGTAAAGCTGCTTTGAAACGATGTGTATTGACAATAAATAAATAAAATATATAAAAAATACTTATTTATTTATTTGCATTTTCTGATTGGCCAATCATTTTTTTAACTCAATCATACAGTATATCTAAAATGAAATTGCTTGAATTTATATTGCATATTCATCTGTCTATCCATGTATATATGTGTGTATATATATATATATATATATATATATATAAACCACACACATACATATATTAAATATGATTTATATCTCACTTTATTCGCCATCTTGCCACAATTCGCAATGAGCCAAGTAAGTATAGACAAGCAAGTGTGTACATGTTTTTGGAGTATTTTTTATTTAATTTTGACAATCAGCAACGTGAGATCAGTCTGCTGTAATTGCCTACAGAGTCGTTAAGAGATTCGCTTCAGGCTAATGTGCTTGAGTTACTTACGTGAAGCATCACAAGCTGCTTATGGTTGTGGAAGCATTCAATATTTCGTGGTAATGGGACTCTTCAGCCAGGGAGGAAGCTCAAATAATGGTTTGGCAAATCCATGCCAGCATATCAGACATCTGTCACTCCTAGCAGCCGCCTGTCGTGTTGGGATCCATTCCTGGCAGCATCTCTAGCAGATATCCCAAAATGTCTTCGACATGCACGACTTAGCCACAGAATTTATCTTCGACCTCCTGTGGCAAACCATAGATCAGCCAGAACTTTTATTAAGTTTAGCTAGCAAACATATTGGCTTGCAACACACACTGTGAGATGTGGTGACAGACCGGTGCATCCCTGTTAATCATTGTTTGTGGAAAAAAATACATGTCATTTATGGTGGGGACATTTTGGATGAATTTGTTCCCCACCACTTTATGAAATTGCTTGTAGCAAGAATGTACAGTATAGTATCTAACACAGATAAAGCATCTCCAGTTGTTAAGCCGAAGTTTTCATTTCGTTAATGGGTACTATAATGAGAGGCAATTGGGCGCCAGAATATGTTATATTTTATGTTTTGCTGAGTGGTCGTTGTGGTTATAATCGGTTGTGGAAAGCAATGGCGACAATCCTTTCTGCCACACACACAGTTCTCTCCATGAATTGCTGCAGTATCTGTTCCGGTGAAATCCAGCTTGATCCCTTGAGTATTCGTATATATGTCGCTTTAAGGCCTGTCACACCAAGGATGATAACTAAAACTATAAAGTTTGAATAATTATTCTAATTCTATGAGTATTAACATCCACGCTACAACTATAATAATGAGAAATGAGTAAATTGTTTGCAATACTTTCAAAATGATTTTTCTAGCTGATAAAAACAATCAGAATCCACCCGACTTTATAGAGCTTGAGCATTTAAAGTGGCAGACGACAAAACTGCAGTGCAAGTGTATGAAAAACAGAACATTATCATCCTTTTGTGTGGATGCTAACAATTATTGTTACAGTTATCTTTATAGTTATTGTTCTTTGTGTGAACTGGCTTTTACACATTTGTACATAAAATGTACAATATGGATATACAGCACTAAAACATAAAATTATTTAAGTAGTTCAATAAATGTAAAATTTATGAATCCTATATTATAAAAGTATTTTTTTAGTTACATGTTACTATTATATTGATGTATTTTTTTCTTTTTAGGCACAGATTGGCCTTGGCAGGCAAAACATTTAATTAATAAATGGATTTGTAAAAAGTTGTTTTCAGGGTTGCCAGGTATTCAGCTATTAAAATCTCACCAAAATTGTATTCAGGGGGGTAAAAATATCCTCCCATAGGGTTTCCACCATGGTAAAAGTTGTAAGAGGTTGTTAAGTTGTGGTGTGTTGTGGTTCCGCTTCAACCTGCGGACTAAACAAAAAACCCACGCAACTGTATAAAAATTGCACAATTTCATGGGACAACCAGAGACTTGGCAATACTGGATATTTTATACATGAACTTCTTGTTTTAGATGCTGTCCATATTTTATTCATGTACTTTTTGGTGTCTATGACAACTTACAAAGCTGTATGAAAAAACAAATGACATATGAATAAGATTGCTGATGAGATACTGTTGTGACACCATGCTGTGACGTGACAACTAGCTTGTTCTACAAAACCACTGACCCCTCTGCTTTGACTACAAATAAACACCCATTTGTCTGTTGTCCAAAAAACGAATTGTCTATTAGCATTCAAGAGTAGACATGATTGACTAGTGGTTGTGACCTCTGCTCTTTTCTAAAGGTCAGCTGATTGCATTAATTCCCAGAGGACTGTTAGTATTGGTATTAGTATATAGTCTGTCATTGTAAATATGTTGTGGTGTCTTGATGGGTGTCTGAAATCGACAATCCCATGTTGGCCTAGAAAATGCAGTATGTTTCAACTCTGCATGCAGAAAGTTGACTTTCCTTATCTGGAACTCTCTACCTCCACCACACCTCCATTATTTTTGCTGCTGTCAGCGTTTCAACCTCACCTCCAAATCCCCAAATGATTTTGGCAGCTGGAGGAATGCACGAACACCACAGCTATAACATTTGAGGTGATTACTAATAGAGTTTATTATTTCCGATTTGGCAGGTCATTCGAGTGTTGGGGCATATTTCCAATGGCAATACCCTGGGTTGCAGTGTGGACGATGACTGTGGTGGAAATGTCTGCTGCAATATATTTGGACCCTCATGAGCAAAAACCCTATCACCCAGAGAGTTGGCTTCACACAGACTACCTGCTGCTTTTAAATTCGGCCATAAAAAGCCTTTGAACAGTTCTGTTTTGACAGTTGAATGTGGCCAAGCTTCTTAGCAGCTTCCTGAGGTTATTTCTCTGAGGTAGCAGAGACAGAAAACACAGATATTTCTATGAAAATGGCTATAATTGGGAATTAACCCCCTTATATATATATATATATATGCAATAAAGAACAAAGGGGGTGGGGAGGATAGGTGAAAAACATAAGTGATTTGATATGTTGGAACACAAAAAGCTTTGGCACCCTCTGGTGTTAACTTTATTTTCTATGTTGATCCTGTTTTAGCTCAGCCCTGTACAACAAACAAAGACTCCCTGGTGTTGTATTGCTATTACTTGATTAAAAGCCCAACATGGTAATTCCCAGCAGCCCAGATCCGAGTCTCGGACTTCACAGAGAATATGAAGACACGCTGCAGATATGAGCATGAATGAGAGGCTTTGTGCAAATGCAAAATCTCTCCAGTATTTTGAAACACAGCTATTAAAAGCTGCAAGGCTGTGTGCAGAGTATCATGCCCTGAAATGGCGTCATATTTTGGTAGTGTTATGAAAAAGGAAGAAAAATCTATATTTAGAGCACTTTGGGCAAGAATTTACTAAACAGTTTTGTGCATGGTATTTTTCACTAGCCACTCACAAACCAGTTTAACCAGTGCTGCAATAGCTCTGCACCATGAATCTTTAAATTCATTTACATTCTTTTCAGTGCAGACACACACTGTTTTAATGTAAATTAGCCTAATTATATATGCAATATAATAAGCCTTATGTGATCAGTGTTGCACTATGAATTAGGAATTAAAGGAATATTTCACCTGAAAATGAAAAGTGAAAAAGCCCATCACCTGTTGTTCTCTTGCATCGAAATCCACTAATGTTTTTGTTCAGAACCATTTTAGACTGTTTTTATTTGTAAACACTTATTGATCTGTGCACATTTCTCTCCTGATTCAGATGAGATGAAAAAAGTGAAATTATGGATAGAGGACTAAAGAGGATAAAAACGCCTTAGTGATGGTTTTGTTTCTTAAAAACATGCAGCTTTTTAATTCACAAGACATGAATTGATAGACTGGAGTCATGCAGATATAGAACACTTGTGGATTATTGTGATGTTTTATCAGCTGTTTGGACTCTCATTCTGATGCACCCATACTGATGAGCAAGCGACATAATGCTAAATCTGTTCTGACGAAGAAATTAACTCATCTACATCTTAGATGGCCTGAGGGCAGAGGTGGGTAGTAACGAGTTACATTTACTTGAGTAAATTTTTGGGGTAACAAATACTTTTAGAGTATATTTAAAAATAGGTACTTTTACTCTTACTCAAGTATATTTTATTGAAAAAAAAATGTAATTTGACTTCGTTACTGTGGGCGACGCTCCTCTCGTTACTTTATCTTAGTTCAATACAAGTGAAACATGCTTCAATTTATTCCAAACGCGCCGTCTTCTTTTTTCTGGACAAAGAGCGATGCCCATTCGCGAATGATTCAATCTTTTGAGTCAATTCTGTTCAAAGGCTTGATCAAACCAGTTGGCAAACCAGTGAATCGGTTCACAAATCAGTTTGAATGATTTGTTCAGTTCACTGCCGCACGCGCTGAAGCGGGTTTAGAACATCATGAGCGTTGAGCACAGCTGCGCGCGACCTGTTCCAGGAGGAATGCCTTTGCCTAGACACAATTAATATTGATATTTTCACAATATTTACACTTGCAGAAATATAAGCTACATTTGTTTACATGTTGCAGAACAGACGGAAGAAAATCCGTCAATGTGCACTTGTTTCGTTATGTTCAGATATTCGGTAACGTTAGCCGGTCATGTGAGGAGTTTTTACTCTTCTCTGTGTCAGAGGTTTAAAGATAATTCATATACTTTTAAATAATTTAATTCAGTGATGCAAATCTGAATTTTCATCAGCTGTTACTCCAGTTTTCAGAGTCATGTGCTCCTTCAGAAATCATTCTATATTGATTTTTTACCAGTGTTGGAAACAGTTTTGCTGTTTAATATTTTTTGGAACCTGTGACATTTTGTTCAGGATTCTTTGAATAGAAAGCTGAAAAAAGAACAGCATTAATAATAAATCAATATATTAGAATGATTTCTGAAGGATTATGTGACACTGAAGACTGGTTAAAAGGCTGAAAAAAATTCAGATCACTGAAATAAATTACATAAAAAAAACAAAAACACTTTTTTATATTTTGAACGGCAGTGTGTGTGTGTCATGGGTTGCTGGAGCACGAACTCAAATGAGCACGATGGAGGCTATTTTTTATATTTTAATAAACCACGGGAAAATAAACAACCACTTAAAATAACGAAAGACAGGACCGAGAATCAAGGAACAAACAGGAACTAATATACACAGGCTAATTTAACAAAACAGTTGCATGGAATAATCAATCAACTAAACAAGAACAGGAAAATAACCAAATAAGGAAACTCAAAACGGCAAGGCTAAAACACAGAAAACCAACTCCACATCCTGACAGTGTGTATGTATATGTGTATATACACTATATTGCCAAAAGTATTGGGTCACCCCTTCTAATGAACAGGTTTGACTATTTTAGCAATTTCCAAGAGTACAAATCTTAATGTTTAAGCATATAATGATTGTGTGATTCTAATTTTATAGCAACAGTTTGGACTGGACCCTTTTCTATTCTAGCCTGGCAATGCCTCTGTGTACAAGGCAAGGTTAAACAATTTTCAAAGAATATTTTCATTTTGGGGTAAATTATAATGTGCAGTACCTTGAGACAAAAACTCAAAATTGTGTCAAAAACTTCATTTGTTCCAACACCATGACTTGTGGAACATTCAGAAGAAACATCACCCCCTTCATGAAGAGAAAAAGGCACTTTCCAAACTGTGGCAACAAAGATGGTAACATAATTCATGTTCTTAAAAATTGTATTTCCACCTCTGTTGCAACATTTTGAGTGTATGAAATGACTTACTTTTCATTGGTGTTCTGCAGAAGTCACACCAAGTGTTCACACTGGGATTAGGACTTTGGCTTTCTGCAACCACAAGTTCTTCCACACTGACTGAATCATCATTTCTCTTTGATCCTTGCCTTATACACAGAGGTATTGTCATGTTTTATATATATATAATACTGTATATAAAATAATTCAATACAAAAACATATTCATATATAAAATATTGCAGAATAAGGCATTAATGTGTGCTTTATAAGTACTAATAAATAGCCAATATGCAAGTAATATGCATGCTAATAGCAACTAGTTAATGGTGAGAATTGGTCCCTAAACTAAAGTGTTACCAAAAATACTATTTCCGTTTTTTTACTTCATGTTTAATTCAGTGTGTTACTGGAAATGGTTTCTACATCATTTTTTTCAGTAAAAAAAAGCCATTGGCAGGGCCATTTCATTGAATTTAAGCTTTGTATGTGAATGTAAACACACTTGAATATTAACATCAGTGCGCTTGTATATTGCTTACATCTGTTCTCCTTGGTCTCATGTTCTCGTAGACCGAGTATAATCATTATTTGTTGGAACACAGCATGCTTGTACAGACCAATGGCCTGTGCCCATCCAAGGTGATCGCAGGCTGCATTTAATTGGTGGCGGTGAGCATGTCTCTGGACCCTCTGCTGAGAGCAGCATGCGATATGACTCTGCCACTTTTACCCTGTCAACCGTGCTATCCAAAATGTTTCCAGACAGCTCGAAATTTTCATCTTTCAGTTCCTGGGTGGCATTCATCAACCTCTAAACGAGAGGACGCGACACGGCACTGACTGATGTGGTTTCTCACGCTGCGATTGTGAGCTAGATACGACCCTGCACCACTAGTGACCAGCACCAGACATGTGGTGATCCCACTTTTCTCGAGCCTAGTGGCTGTAATTTCAACATTTAATGAGTCCAGTTTTAGTCCAGCTGCATAAGTTCCTTCAAAAGTGAGGAATGAATCCTCCTGGATTTCTCCCATGAAGCTCCCCGGGAGATGCACAGCACAAATTACCCCATTAATATCTCTAAACTATTCGCAGAGGGATCGGAAATAAATAATCCTTTTGAGTGTATAAATTCGCCCCCAGGTGAGCAGCATGGGGCATTTATATGTTCCCCCTTCTGGTTCCATTACCTTTCGTGTGCAGCGACCGCAGGGCTGTACGTGGGGAGGGAGAACCGTGTCATTTTGTCAATAAAGGCCGGGCAATTGATCTGCCCTCTCCAGGGGATGCAATCTGACGTGCTCTGTCAGAACACTATAAAGGGAGAGAAAAAGAAACATGCCAATGTTACTTCGGCTAATTTAATGAGTATTGATCAAAAATAAATAAATAAACTAAATTCTGTGAAAAATCATTAATATTCATAGAATTAGCATCATTATGCTTGCACACCGTTGCCACTTGACTCTGTACACCGGTCTCCTGGTGATCATTAGAGAGTTACGGTTGAAGTTCTGACAAGAACAACAACATTGTGAGTATTTATTCACAAGTCTGGACCTTTTTTGGTCCTCCCTTCTTTTCATCTCAAAGATGCAGAGTGCCTTATAATCTGCTGGTGGAGGGAACTTACAAATGGAAAACGAATTGGAAAAAAAGCCTACAAGCCCATTTGCCCTTTCCATTCATGCCCTTTATGACGACTTTATCTTGTGGTAGAAGAGCCGAGTTGAAAACATAGTGTTATTCCGCCAGGCAGTTGCTTAACGAATGAGTCAAAATGTGGTATTGAGAAGGAAAGTGTTCTGAATCTATTGAATACCAGAATGTCATTGACAGTGACATCATGGTTGAAATGTTCTAGTGACACTGATGTTAACTGGTCTACAATATAACAGCATTTCAGTGCCATTATAAAAGGAAATTTAAACGATTTAAAAAAATGAAATATCATTAGGATATTTTTTTAGAATCACTTCAAAAACTCTGAAAATGAAACATTACGAGTCATAATAGTCTACCAGAACAGTAAGCTGGAGTGTCTAGGCAATGAACTACACTGTTCAATAGTGTTAGTATAATAGTATGATATGAGTCGCTGCCTAATGGATAGAGAGTTGAACTTGTAACCCGAAGGTTGCGGGTTCGAGTCTCAGGTCTGGCAGGAAGTGTCGGTTGGGGGAGTGAATAACCAGTGCTCTCTCCACCTTCAAAACCACGAGGTGAGACCCTTGAGCAAGGCACCAACCCCCAACTGCTCCCCGGGTGCAGCAGCATTGGCTGCCCACTGCTCCGGGTGTGTGTTTACTGCTGGGTGTGTGCACTTGGATGGGTTAAATGCAGAGCACAAATTCTGACATTGGGCCAAATGAGTTTCTTTGATGATGCCTACCCCCTCAACACAGCTTAGCATGCTCATGCCATAGAAGGACTTTTTTATCTAAATGGTTCCATGATTTCACATCTGAAGAACCAAAAGGTTCTTTGTGGTGAAAGAAGGTTCTTCAGTTATAAAAAGAAGAAAGAGATGGTTCTTTAAAGCTGTTCCTGGAGGCTGCACATGGATTTCTCCTTTGTCTGACACACCCATTTCAGGTCTTGGAGTCTCTACTAATGAGCTGATGATCTCGGTGTGTTTGATTAAGGAGACAAGGAAAACATGTAGTGCTGGGGGGCCTCCAACACGGTTCTTCTATGGCAGTGATACTCAAATCTGGCTTGCGAGATCTAGATTTTAGCGATCAAACTCACCTACCTGCGAATGATCCTGAAGACTGTTACTTTAAGACTCCAAGGGAAGTTCGGCTTCCCCTTAAAAAAGCAAATATGTACTATTGTGTTAACATTTTATTGACAAAAAATGCGTAAGAACACGTTCATCTTGAAGATGAGTGTTCAGAATCAGCTACAGTAGCAGGTCGGCTGACTCGATTTCCTTCTCTTCCTGTAGTGTCACAGTGCATTTCCCTTGAAGCCTAATTGACTAGTGATGGGTCGGTCTTGAACGAAAATCTTCCACCAGTCTTCAATGGGGCTGATTTGAACCATTTTTTTTTCAGTGCTTCGAAACTAGACAGTCATTGGATAAATGATTATGTGGACGCTCAACTGGCCTGGACTCCGGGCTTCTGCGTGATGATTGGAGGGTCTGTCGAAAGACTGCATCTCCTTTTGATTGACAGCGATTTGTGGTTAGTTCGCATCCTATTCAAAATTTGCTATAAATTTTCATCATAATTTCGAGTTTAACCTACCTACTTTTTTTATCATTCATTTTAGGCTTTTTCTTGAAAAGGAACTTAGGGCAGAATTTACGTAGGACCATTTTTATGATGTTGGCCGAAAATGAGCTTCCCCTCTTTGAAAGACAAGCAGCCGCCACTGCAACACTGATTAGCATGCTCAGGTGTGTTTGATTAGGGTTAGAGCTAAACTCTGCAGGAAAGTGGATCTCGTGAGCCAGATTTGAGTATCCCTGTTCTACGGCATTACTGTGAAGAACCTTTTAAGCACCTTTATGTGTTGGTGAGCACAAGATACTTTTTTTTCTAAAACTAAAACAAAAAATCCTATACCAGTCTCAAGATTTTGATAGTGTAAGACTTGCAACAAAACCACAAGTTTGTGGTTAGTGCATCCTATTCAAAAGTATAATTTAATGAAACCTACATTTTTTTTTTATTTAAGCTACAGCTTTGGCAGGCAATGTAATTGTTCACTGTTTGGTAATGTTGTTTTTTTTTCCTCAAAATATTTCCACATTGTTCACGCGACAATTTTATTCATACTCAAAATTGTATGACTTTTTTTCCTCTTAATATTTAGAGCGTGTGCCTGTAACGTTATGATTTAAGTCTCTGACCATAGTAATTTGTGGTGGGGACGGTAGGGACATGTTTCCACTTGTTGCCATAGCTGTCCCCGCCACTCCTGACAGATATGTGTCTAATACAATTTGAAAGGGTTTCCAATTGTCAAGCAGCAGTTTTCATTTTGTTTATGTATGATATAATAAGCAGTGATCCAGAATTTCCAAACATCTTCGAGTCATTGCTTTCAAACTGAAAAATATTAGCCATCTATTGTGCTACTTATAATATATATGTATATGTATATACACTTATGCTAACAGCCAGCTACTATAAGTGGCTTATATTATTGTCAGTGTGGATCCACCGTTTAATGAATGATAATTCAGTCAGAAACAGTCATGGATGAGAATATGAATGTGAAGTTTGACATTAATCATAAGACAAGTGTCGCTTTTTATGCTAATAATTATAATACTAATAACATTAATGAGCTATCATTAACATAAAGACCACATGAAAATGGCATTTACGTCATTTGCTCTGTCAATGCGTAAAAAAAAACATCACAAGTTTTTCCATTTAGAGAATATACTGAGCAATGAAATGCAGTTTAATAAATAATGAAACATTAAGACTTATAATTCAGGATGTTAGTGTGATTTCTAAAGCGCGGTTATTATCTGCGCTATATTCAAAATCCCAGACAACTAGACATGTTGCAGGCTGTTTCCTGAGAGCAACCCTGCTCTATTTCTTTGGCTATTTATTATTCAGCTTAGAGTCCCTATATAGCCATTGTTCAAGGCAGGACCTGGATGTGTTCACATACTTTGACACACTAATTAGTCCTGCTTGTGTACTGGCTGCTGAATTGGATGGCATCAGTAAACAGACATTAAGCTGAGATAAAATGAAACAAAACATTCCTTGCTAAAGAAGGAACTGGTTTGGGTTTAAGTCAAGTCATCATGTGGATGATTCTTTTGAAATGCCACGGTATTAATCAGTGAATATTAATAATTAATAGAGAGACTGTTCAGCAAGGCAGCATTTATTTGATCAAAAACTATTTATTTGATCAGCATTATTACAAATTAAAATAAATGTAAAATGATGGCATGTAATTCACATGATTCATTAACATTTATTGTATGATTACATGATGATTCTTTGCAAAAATAAAATCTTTTGAATCACTATAAATTTATTTTCATCAATGTTGAAAAGAAGACTTTTTTGAGTTTAATATGGTCAATGAGACACTATTGTTTGTTGATAAACATTTGCATATGGCATTTGTTTATTTGTCATGTATTGTGACGTAATGTATGGTGTTGCGAGCAGGGAAATGAAAGTATGACTAAATAATGGCAATTACATTAGAGAATATAAACTCAATACAATGAGCAACTTTAAGATAGCACTGTGGCTGTTAATATTCCTTAGTTTGCTTGTTTGTTTGACCAGTAGCAGGTCAGAATAATGTTTTAGAAACTAGTTAAAAATCAGTCATTCTTTTCAGTCAGTTTGATGCCTCTAGTGGTCAGAAATGGCACTTCACCTTTAAGACTTTTCTTAAGTAAAAACTTTTCTTTTCATAATAAATGCTGGTTGGCAATTCTTAGCACATACACAGGGATGACTGCAGGATTTCTTCCGAAGGCATAGCGGCAGACACACAGAAAACAATATAAAAATGTATACAGTACGTGTTTGCAAACACTTTATTTTAGCTACATTTAGCCTAAATCAATAAATAAAAATGTTGAAAGTCAACCTAATTTCTTTGTTTAAATGTAGCTAAAATACATTGATTGCAACCATTTACCTTCAAAAAATGAATGTGAAAATTACACTTCGCAAAAAAAGTTCTTAACACGAAAGTCAGCAATAACACGTAGGCTTATAGATATTTTTTAACTCTAATTGATCGATTTCATGAGACATTCGTTTGTATAAATTGTTCCGATTTTTTTCTAATATGCATTTAAATATTTATTCATGTTTATTTCATGATGCAAATATTAAAGAGGAAAATATCATTGATTTCAATGCAGCATGAACTGAGGAGAATGTAGTTACCTCACTACAAATAAAAAAACGCAAAACACATTTATTGTTTGTATTCGATCTCAAAATGTACAGAAAGATGAGACTTTGTGTTATAATAAAAAAAAACACACACAAAGCTTATTGCGATTATTGGGTGGCTTGCTTGGCAATGAATGGACTTGAAAACGTTAAATATAATTTCCAAGCATTTACAAAGTAATTAAAACAGCTTGTGAATAGTCACATAACGGTATTTACTTCATAAAAATCAACAAGTTAAGCCTGTAATTATATAGCTTCTTACATTTTCAGATTTTATTAATCTGTTCTTCTGAATACCTTAAAATGTAAAGGATTTGCTGCAACGCAATTTTGTCTGATGTGAATTATTTAGCCTATTATATTTTTTAATCCATGCAGCAGACGCTTTAAAAACAGCTTTAAAAATTACTTTATTGCATTCCAAATGCTTTTAAAGAACTTTTCACGATCAAATCTACGGGTAGCAGCTTGAATGCAAAACATTGTCGTTAATTCGTTGCATTCCCATTTGTAAAATAGCTAGCCTAATTAATTATTGTAGGCTAACCCGATCTTATATGGTAAAGGTGCGTATAGCAAGAATTTCTGTTTTTATTTGGCGTGATATTCATATGTAGAAATTGACTTTGGCGTGCAAAAGACAGATCAATTCATAATTAATGGCATGGCTGTTCAGTCGACAGAGACACGGGACACATATATCTACTAACAGCTGAAATGTTTGTGAGGCGAATCTCATGGTAGCAGAACCTGATTTTACCAAGTGGGACATGTTCCTGGATCAACATCTTTGTTGACCCTGGATCAACATTGTTATTAACCAATCAGATTTGAAGAACAAGTTTCTCATTTTTGTGAAGTGTAGGCTTACAATCAGTGTTTGTTGCTTGTACATCAGTGTCATTCATCTATCATTTCCTCTGATTTTAGGGATTACTCATGGTTAAGGTTAGGTTTAGGTGTAGGGAAATGGTTAAGATTAATTTTTTTGATTAAAATGTTGTTCCAGGGTCAACAATATATGTTGACCTAGGAACACATCTAACCCAGCAAAATCAGGACGTGCCTCATGGTACGCACAGTGCGTACAGCCGTACACCTGCGCGGGCCACTGCACATACACATTCTGCTATACCGATCTCTAATGCGTACCTGTATCTTATTTGCCTCCGCATATAGCACTAACATTAATCAGAGGTCTCCTGCTAACTTTATGTAGCTTGATGCTGTTCATAAATGCAGATAAAAACCTTGTATTTTTGTAAGATGTACTGAAACAGAAGCTGTGTTTTATGAAAGCTATTAAGACACTAGAAATCGGATGGTATTAAATTAAATGGCACTGGCAGGTAAAATTACTATAAATATATGGTTTTATATTGTAAATGGTGAAGGTTTTGCCTTTAGTGAGCCTCTGAACCTCTAAAAACACAAAGACAGATGTCACAGCTGCATGTGTGTGTGTGTGTGTGTGTGCATCTGCGAGATACAGACATAACCACCTTTAAATCATGACCTGCAGAAATGCTATACGTTTTTAAGAGTCAGACAGCACCCGCAGACCTTCTCGGCACTGCTCCAGATCTTAAAATATCTCGCAAAACCTGGTGTTAACAAAGGCGTACAAAGACACGCTGCTTCATTTACATGCAGCTGCCTGCCTCGAGCTTACACAACATCCAGCCCCACTGAAAAGGAGTTTGGTAAATATGAGGCTGGTATGGAGTGACTCAGAGCGTTTGTGAATGGGAGATCTCTCTCATTCCCTCTCTTGATCAATTACACGCGCATACCCCATGCCGAGAAGATTTTTGTGTTTGCCCAATAGCAGTGCATTAGACTGAATTCGACATTAGCAAAATAGCCATTATGCTTTGAGTTAAGCGTTATGTTGTTTTGTTGTTTTAATCGCATTGCTTTTATGTTTATCCAATTTGTTTTCGAGAATGGACTAAAAAGCACATCTGAGGGACATCAGAGGTTGCCACGTTGTGGTCCACGGTTTGAATAATTGGAGATGAAATCTGCTCATTTGTAGCCGTTAGCCTATTGCCCAGTGTATTTCATTAGCATAATCACAATCCATTTGAAAACACTCCCCTTTTTATAAATAAGCGTGTTTAAAGCCTGAAGCCCCCTGGACTTGAAAAATTACACCATCAAACCAAACACCTCTCATATCTTCATGCACAGGAATGAAGACTCAGTAGGAGGCTTGGAAAACTTTGTAGCAACTTTTTCACGAATCCCCTGAAGAAAATAAACACGAACGGCATGGATATACTCGCATTTCCCTTTAAAGTTCAGCTTTGTTAATGAGATAAGCTAAATTAAGCCGTATTCCCAAAGTCTCACCTAACAATATCTTTGTTTAATAAACTTTCAAATAATTGCAGTCTAAAATGATTGTGAGGTTAAAAAAGTATGATATAATATGGAGGAGATCCAGATATTCTTTCCAATGCTTTCAGTGAATAATTGGTACCTAACAGGGTCATTATAAGAGTAGTACAAGAGTTTTATTTTTCTTTACCTTCATTCCATTAAATGAAACAAGAGCCTGTTATTCTACTGGTGCATGCAGATTCCATTGGCAAAACTGCATTATGAAGTATGACATTTACAGTTTACAATAACGATTGAGGACACATATGTTTATACTCTGATTCTGCATATTTAATGTCCATTTGTAGTCACAGAGCTGATTTAATTTCTATTGGCCAAATTGATAGTGGACTAAACTGTGCTCTGAATGGGTAAACTGTCCAGTTTAAGCAGTCGACTTTAATGACTTAAAACACATTTCTTGGTGGGAAATTGTCTTCTAAGTTGTGAAGACAGGACCTGAGAGCACAGGCTTTTTCATAAATTACTTTCTTAAAAATTAAATAGGTAACTTTTTACTTCATTCAGACTTTAGGAGATTAAAAGAACAAAGAACTCTCCAAGGATTTCCCAAAAGAAAGTAATGAGAAAGCCTTGTGCCTTTATCCTACGTGATTTCTTTGTCTTATGTCTCAAATTTCTGTGTTAACTGATGTGATTGCAGCAATGTTTCCCTTCAATAGCGGAAGAACAATCCACAAGTAGTTATCAGGCAATAAGCGCATTCTTATCATAACATTCCGTTTCCCCCATTTTCTTAGTCTTGATAGATTTAAGCAATACAATACAAGAGAAAATGATATTGCGGTCTTAGAAGGAGTGAAGCTTCATGCAGCCTAAATACAATAGTATGTCAACAGGAGACAGTATATAAGGTGCTGGATCATTAAAGGAACATTTTGCATTAGATCATGACCATCTTTGGCAGATAGTACATCATTCTATAAGACTGCCTGCATGGGTCATAAAATTTCACAGCATGGAAACACGCAGAGATGTTTAGTGGGTGTTGGATCCTGCTCGGTTTTGAACGCTACCCAAACTGGCATTGTAAGAAATTACAATGTTTTTTTGATGAACAATATTTTATTGCAATGTGTTAAAGTGTGATATTTTCACAACTGTCACTGCAGTCATTTTTGTTGTGCATTCATATTTCTTGTTTCGACACCCTCCGATTTTTTTTGTACACCACATTTGTCAGGTCTCACTGCAAAGTTTTTGCTTGAGAAACCCCACAGATCCCTCTTCCTAGCATAATTGAGCATCAGGTTTGACAAAATGTCATTTATTTCATAACAAAGAAAGGCTCTTATTCAACAGGGAATCTCACTTTTGTTCTCATAAGAATATTCTGTTCAAAAAAGCATGGGTTTCACCTTTGTAGGGAACCCGCAATGCATTTAAAACTATTATAAATCTATTCCAGTAGTAAATGCCACCGCTTTTATCAGTTTTTGTGGATTATATGCTGGTGTTATTAATTTATTGATACATTTGTACTTTTCTCAATGACGCATATTGTTAAAAATAATTGTCAAACATGTACCCAGCATGCTTTGCACAAAAAGCTGAAATGGATTGCTGCCACACTCTCCACAAAGACTATTTCCCACTTTCTTATCTTTTTATTTTAATTATTTGGAAGAGAAATTTTCCAGCCCATTGTCTGCAAGTGAGGCTAATTATTTTATCACAAAAATTTTAATTAGCTGCATCTAGAGCAGCGCTTAGCGCTGAAAGTCTCTTACACTAGTGTTGATGGATGTCATATGTGACATACTCAGAATCATTTATTCATTATCCGTAGGTTAGCTGTGAGTGAGAGAAGTTTCCCAAATGTTGAACAGATGCCTTGAGAGCGAACTCTGGCAACCTGTGCAGATGGCTAAATAAATATTACTGTTCACCAGTGAAATGTTCTCTGCTTCTAGATTTGACTTTTGAAGACGGTGCCCTCCTTTATCTGCAATACGTTAAGACTGAAAGAAATGAGCTGTTAATGTAATGTTCATTTGTTAAAGTGAGTCAGGTTTTGGTGTTATCAACATTGTACGAAATCAGTTCTGTTGTGAGTCATCAGATATGTAGATTAGAAGCAGTTCAACTGTTAATTGGCTCCTTTCAGTCGGAAAAGAGTAAAATGCAAGGTAGGAATTTTCACAGAAAGATTTTCATAGTAACAAGTGCATTAATCAAGAAATGAAGGGCAGTGATTTGCACTGTCTTTGGTGTATGATTACCTTACTTTTCTTTATATTCTGTGTTTTTACCTGTACAGCAGTAGCAGTATGAATATAATGTACAGTAACTCTATAATGTACAGTAATGTCTGTTTTTGAAGTTACAGAGCTGGTTTCAGGGGTTCCTGCTGTTTAATTTTCATTGGCCAGATTGATGGTGGACTAAATGCACTAAAAAAAAGTTGAGCAGACTTAAAAATATAAGGCAACCAGCTTCAGCAGATGTTTGAGTTATCTCAACTTATACTTTTTTAGGAGATTTTTGAGTCCTCTCAACTTTTTGTTGTATAAACACAAGTTGAGAAAACAAAAAAATCTGCTAAAGCTGGTTGCCTTCAACGTTTAAGTTCTCTCAACTTTAGATTTTTTTTACAGCATTGTAAAACAAAAGTACAAAAAAATAAAAGGTTGAGCCAACTTAAAAAGTTTAAGGAAACCAGCTTCAGCAGATTTTTGAGTTTTCTCAACTTGTTGTTTTAAGTTTATACAACAAAAAGCTGAGAGAACTCAAAAATCTCCTAAAAAATAAGTTGAGAGAACTCAAAACTCTGCTGAAGCTGGTTGCCTTAAATTTGTAAGTTTGCTCAACTTGTTTTTTTACAGTGTGGATACTGAATAAATTGTGATTTACATTGTCTTTTACATTGTGCACACTTACCTTATATTTTCATGAATAATCTGTGTATATGAATAATCTTATTCAGTCTGGTCACCTAATGGAGTTTCCATCACCCGGTTTTAAGCAAATTTTGAAGTGTCAGATCAGAAACCAGTGGAAGAAATTGCCTTAATTCGTAAAAAAAAAAATTACACTGGCTTGAGGAGGTTTTTGACCTGTACGAAAAAGACTTAATGCAAATAATGGGAGATGGATACGCATTTGCAGAATAAATTCTGACATAGTGAACATCAAACCCACATGACTAATTGGCTGATGGTGTCTTTACATTTTTTTTATTTACTGTTGGTTACTAGACTACCAATACCACCATTATTCATTCAAACAACTTGATGGAAACACACTTAATTCGAAATTGTTTTATTTGAAAAGATTTGCTTCACATTTTTCATTATTTTGCTCCAACCCAGTTATTGTTGCCTTTGGGTTGCTTATTTGGAGTTTAAAAATGATTTGGGGGATTTAAAAAACACTGAATACTAATAGTAACTTGACTTAATTTGATAGCACTGAAACTATTAGATGAGAACAAAACTTGAACAGAATAAAGCTGGATGATGGCAGTTACCTTCTGTAGAGATACTTTATAGCTGAATGGAATTAGTTTCATAATTAACACATTTTTAGACAGCGACAATGTTATTGAACTGAATCAACACTGAACTGACTCAAGCTGAATAATGACATGATTTTCTTCTGTAAAGCTGCTTATAGCTGAATTAAACTTGTTTCATAATTGATTAAGATTACATAGTTATTGAACTTAATGTAACTTGTTGGCGTGTATTCATATTTTACATTTGAGCAATGTGGATTACTTTATATTATTTAATTACTGAGAAATACAATCTAAAAATAGATTGTGCATATTTAAAGTGCACAATTCGAGTTGTTTTAGAATGCATGAGTGTGATAGGAATTGTAGTTCTAGAGTGTGTGTGTCATGTTAATGATTGTGTATTACCTGTTGTCAAAGTAAAAAAGTCAAAGCACATCCACTTTGGAGGAGAGACAGTCTCAGTCAGGTGATGGTGAGAACACTTTCACTTTCTTTTAATTGGCTCTGAAAATTTGGTGAAATGTCCTCTTCTTTTGAGAGAACAACTGAATACAATGCAAATGCATCCACCCTCTCAAAACTGACCTCCGAACAGCCACATCTGCTGCCGCCATATGCCCGTTCAAGGGACCGTTTCGGCCTCTCGTGAGAAACGCTGATACTTTCAGATGCATCTGGTCTCTCATCCGTACAGCGAGGGCGGCTTCTGGTGGGATATTTGCATAGACCGTGTTGGAGGTCTGGGGCAGCCGAGGGCCCAGTGGTTGGTGTAGTGTTCAAAGGAAAAAGACGAAAGACCCAGAGGATTCATGTGGCGCTGGAGCATTGTCTCTGAAAAACAGGAACACTGCTGGGGAAGAAGCGCCTTGATTTAAAATTTGCTTACAAATCCAGCCATGGCTCGGACGAACTCCACAAGTGTGCAGAATGAGAAGCAGAGGGGGTGAATAAAATGAAATATGCTCTCAAAATCTCATTTAAGGTTATTTTCTCAGCATAGGTTTCAATTTAATAGTGCTAAATTTAGTAAGATGATGTTAGGTAAGAGATTGGGGGTAAACAACAAGATGCCTTGAGAAGATATTGCGTTATAATTATTGTCACATGTTATTTTCTCTGGGTGTTTGTGACTAACTTTCTATAGAATACAACAAACAATAGCATTTAAGTATTCATATGTTTATGGCGTCAAAGTGTTTTGGGTTCCTATTGCATTCAAATATGTTTGTCAATACATTACGCAATAAATTAGATAATACAATTATATGATTAGATCAACTATGGGTTGCATAATCAATGCTGACAGATTAAGAAGCTGTGAATAAACTCGGTGTGCTCCAGAGATTATTCGCACTCAGAAATTGACCTATTTGGCTTGAAACCACATTTCGTGAAAGCATCAAATACAAAGAAACCTCTTCTCAGTAAAAAGCTTATTATAAAAGGAGATAGGTACAAAGAAAGATGCTGTTTACTTTCATTAATAATAAAAAATGAAATAACATAAGCCCTGTGTTATGAGCATACACTGCAATTCTTAATAAAAACTCAATTTGTAAGTGACCTTAGCCTTATTCTGGATAAAAAGCTAAATAAATGATTGTTATTGTGCAAGGACAAGGGAAAACGATGCCTATTGGTAGAGCAGTAGTAAAGCTACTTTAAAATATGATTAGCTTGCAGCTTCAGAACATAGTTTCAAAGTAGCCAAACTACAGTCAGGCTATCCATTTGAAAAGTAGTTAGCTGTAGGAGAAAGTAGAAGATAAGTCACTGAAATTAAACATGAAACCATTTTTAACTGGTTCATTTGAATCAAACTTGCAAATGCTATATAAATCTAAAGCTATTTACTGTTGTGTCTTTCTTGCATATACTGCTACCACTAAATGTAATTAAAGAAATAGATTCAGATCCAGAATTCTGTATGTAAATGTATAATTTGGAATTTAGAATTTTTCTTTATGTAGTTCCCAGCTTCTTGTATGACTCAACTTTCTTACTCCATGCTGTAGATTGAAAGTTGACAGGGATCACAGACAACCACGGTCACCATTTGCTTCCACTGAATGAAAACATTTGTGCATTTTTTTATTTTTTTGTTTGCACAAAAACCCTTCAGACTTGCTTTCACCACATTGATTATAAAAGTGAAAGTGAGGTGACATACAACCTAGTATGGTGACCCATACTCAGAATTTGTGCTCTGCATTTAACCTTTCCAAAGTGCACACACACAGCAGTGAACACACACACACGGAGCAGTGGGCAGCAGTTGTGGGTTCGGTGCCTTGCTCAAGGGCACCTCAGTTGTGGTATTGAGAGCGCTGGACATTCACTCCCCTCACCTACAATTCCTGCCGGCCCGAGACTCAAACTCGCAATCTTTCGATTACGAGACCGACTCTCTAACCATTAGGCCACGACTTCTTCTTAGGCGATCCATCTTAGCATGTATAGTAAATGTTCTAAGGTCAAATGTGACTACTGAGCCTCAAAAAGATACATTTTGTCTAAAAGTGCGTCTCCAGTCAGCATAATATAAAACTTCGATACTATTTTATACTATAAATAGATCTGGTTTAGATTTTTGTGGGCTTTGAAATGGTTCTTGATGCGCTTGAAGGGACTGCAATGCCTCAGGTGTGAGGGGATGAAGCGGAACAGAGACGCCACACGCCAGAATCGCTCGTAGGCACCATGGCATCTTGACAGAAGAAATTAAGCTGCATCAGTGCTGGCCTAATGCTACAGCCTGAAGACAAACATGTAAATGTCAGCTCTTTAATAGACATGTGAAATGGATCCTGTCAAATTGTAATTTTATTTTTCCAGGGTAGGATCCAAGAACGGCTGAATGGTATGCTACATATCCGTAAAACGTTCCCATGTATACATTAATTATGTGCCTCACCTTAACAACCTTAAATCTGATAAAGAAAACATGCTATAAATTGGCTGTGCATGTTTTCACGTGAGGGAAATTAAGTGTAAAATAAAAATAAGCAATGAAACTATACATTAAAGGGGATGATTACTTGAGTATATTCTCTTCTTTTATAGGACATATCTAATTGCAGTTCAGTTGTATAAAATGGACTCAATAATTAATTTCTTTATATAAGTGTTATTATACATGATTTTCATCATGGAATGTATGTAAGTCATATTCTTTGTAGCCAAGCTTAAGTTAAATTACAGTTTCTCTCCTGAGAAAGACAATAAATTTCCAATAACATTTCAAAGTAAGCATGCAATATCATAACGTCTCAAATAAGATGCGAAACAGCTGAAACAAAGCTTGATCATAATTTTCAGAGTCTTCTAAACACTAATTGACACAGTAAGATTCATCCACGTGATGAAAACCCAACCATCTGCCAGAACATTACAAGTCATGATGTTTCATCAGCCGCGAGAGAAAATCGTTGTGCTGATGCTCAACAGCTTCCACGCTGGGCCTCCAGAAATGTGGAGCAGTAGATTTGTAGAAGAGGGCAAACAGTCAGACTAGTCCATAACATATCTTTTGCCTCAAATGAAATTACGATACAACCCTGTCGGGCTTCGTTTAGTTCTCTGCCTGCGCTCCCCACAGTTCTTCTTTTGTCATGAAGCAGACATTTCTCCAAAGTTTTGTTGGCAGCATCCTACACTGTGTAATTGATTATGTAGATCTATTCATTTCTCAAAGCATTGAGAGATTCACCAATTAATTCCACCGCTCTGAATAATAGCTGCTGGTTCATCTCGGGGAAAGCAGTGGGCTGAAACAATAACGTTGGCAAATAAGAAGCAAAGTAATAAGAAGTTGGACTTTAGGGGAAAAGCTGACACGTCATTGGAAAATACCAAGTCTTGCTTCAGGGGAGCCATTTTTCACCCTTCAAACACAAAGAAATGTATTGCGACTAAAATATCTGAACTTATGTCTGTCACAGGTTGCTAGCGAGGTTGTTTGCATGACAGAATGCTACTTGAGTTGCCTTGGATTTGCCTGGGAAGATCCCATTGTTTTAAACAGAATACAGTATAATAAAGCCTCTTTATTGGCATCTGTGGTTCATATGAAGAGCTTTATAATCTATGGATCCTTACCATTCTATAAAAGTTTCTTTAGAGAGGAAAAACATTATTTTAGATTTTTCAAATGTTCTTCACACTAAGAAAATAAATAGTTCCGTTCGCTCAAAGATTCTTTGGGGATTCAAGGATGGTGGTTCTACGCCATTGCTGCGGAAACCCCTTTTTGGAACCTTTATTTTTAATATGTCAAAGTTTCAGATAATTCTGTAACTGTGTGATTTGTAAGAGTGTGATTACAAGCTTTGGTTGTGCCACTTTGCCAATGATTTCCATATTGTTGCGAATCTTTCATGATTGTTTTTGTTTGCATGCTCCGTGGTTGGGGATTTCAGTGGAGGAGGGATGTAACGTCCATTAAAATCCTGTTTGTTTACCACAATTTTAATCCAGACACGGTCTTAAACTTGTTTATTATATTCATGTACTAAAAACAGCAAATAAAGTGTAAAGACTTTTCTCCTCCAGTTCTGTTTTTGACTTTCCTTTCATCTCAATTTTTCCCCTGACTCATTTGGTTCAAGATGTCTAGTGGGAGGAATCTCATGTCAACAATATTCAGAGGCGAGGTTTTTCCACTGGTTTGCGTGTGTGTTTATCTTGTTGGTGAAGTGTAGGTTGGAGATCTTGAAAGTAATACATGTGGATGCTCAGAAACCATTTGTCACCAAAACACAATATTACTTCGATAGTTTCAGCAACACTCCAATTCCAAGGGCAAATGCAGCCATGGGGGAAAAAGTGCACGGTGACATGGCAGAGAAAGATGCCGCGGTTCCTGCAGCCTGATATTTGGCCCCTGTTCCTCACAGGAGAGACCCTTCTCAGTGTATTCGTGTTTCAATAAGGCTTTGAATAGTTCTCACCCACCATCACAGCTCACTGAGCTGAAAGCTCCCAAAGCTCCCCGCTCTTCATTATGGCCGCTGTATGTGGGACGCCTCCGGGTCACTCCTGATGTTCCTCTGGCCGCCTGAGGAGGATTTTCGATGCAGCACTCACAAGCCGTGCCAGAACAACCAGAGGCAGGGGAACACAATCTGTGAAGCAAGAGATCACTGATTTTTAATGAACGAGAAGTGGTGATTTGAGATCAGGGACTTTTTTGGGGGGTGGGATTGAAAAATCATTTGCAGCTGTTTGTTGAATACAGATTGTGCTCCCTCCTATTTCTTTGAGCAATTAATTTTAATCAATTCTTTCTCTGATCTAAATGTAAAAAGACTATTGGTAACAAAATAGAGGTTCTTTGTCGAACTTCAAGGTCTTTGGAGCACAATGTGACATTCAGCTGATGAAAGTTTGGGTTAAAGATGAGGCATCATGCATGGTGCTCAAGGACTTAAAAAGCTTGCAGTAATTTAAGGTTAAATGTTATTGCTACAGCTGTATGCGGATGAGGAGAAATAAATTATTAGGCACCATACCATATATCCATTATTTAAACAATGTTTCTTGTTTTACAAATATACATGTAGAACAGAACAAGAGCAAGAATTATATTTACATGTTTTGTATTGTTCAATGAAAACATATATACAGTACTGTACATAGAATATGCAAATAGAACATGAAAAATTAATAAAACACAAACAGACATTGTAGCACATTGTGTGGTAAAATAAATAGAGTTTTCGTTATGGTTCCCTTTGGCTGCAACCTTATTTTTATTTAATTTTCTCTAGGTCGCTGTAATAGAGTTACAGTAGAACACAATTGGTTGCACTGGGTTATTGCATTATGATTGACTCTTAAGGCTCATCAACTTGCAATCTCCACTCTATGGGAGTTGCTGAAACAATATAACCTACTATACACAATTATAGATGGTGAAGTGTTTCTAATGCTGTTGTGATGAGCTGAGTTGTTGTTAGCTGTGGTGAACTTTTATTATGAGTTGTCAACAAGGTAAACATAAATCAAAACTTGGCATACAGAATTCAATAAAGCTACAAACCAGGGTTGTGTGCTAGTCAGAAATTAGTTTAAAAGGCTTTTTAATTCCAATCCGATCTATTTTCAAATTAATTCGAATTTAAATTTAGGTTGCGAACAGAATTTGGATTAAAGTACAACTGAAATTAAATATATGAAATGTATTTACAGGGTATTAATTACAGCTAGTTCCACCGACAGAAATGTGTATCTACTCGTATTCTTATATATATATATATATATATATATATATATATATAGTCATCTGCTTTTTTTTTTGGGGGGGGGGCAATTTCATTCAAATACTGATTCATTATCTGAAAGGTATAGACAATTATTTCATAACAACCTCTAGCCTTGACTATAAAGCACAACCCCTCGAATGTTGTTGCATAATTTAATAGCATCCTTTAGCAGCTTTGGTCTAATTTCAATAGCAATGCACAGATTTCAGAACAGGTGTGGTATGTTGTAATGTTGTCTTTTTTGGCACATTTTCTGTATTAATTATAAATGAGATGGAGTTTTTGAGGGTGGATGACAAAGAAAATATGGATATTAATTATCAAATTCTATGCATTTGCTGGACAGAAAAATTGAAAAAGGCATTAAGGTGATAGATGAATTCTTAGCAAACCATTATGATATGCAGATCAGAAGTACAATTACGGTTTACAATGAATATAGTTTTTTTTTTGACAGAGTTTTGCTATTAAGGTTGAAAGTCTCTTTTGTCTGCAGTTTTATATCAGTCCTGATTCTTAGTGCGTATGCTTTTACAGATTGCTACTGATACAAATCTGTGTATGGACTTTATAGATGACAGCAATAATTGTGTAATCTCTGTAAATGTGTGGTGCACCTCCCGGTGGTTTTAAAAAACATTTCATACGGTCAATTATCCAGTTTGGTGCTCATAACATGACTGTTGCAGGCACAGTGTGGGAAACCGTTCCTAGTTAACAGAAACAAATGACACCCTGTCATTGAAATGTTTATGTAACTAATTATTGTGTGGCTTTTTTTCTCTATTGTTAATAGGCTTTCACATGTCGTTCATCAATGACATTTAAATAAATTACTTATAGGTAGCTGATTAAAAAAAATAATGTTGATTCCATACAATGAAGAGTGTGTGTAAATGTCAAATTAAAGACTTTCACAGCATGAAGAGATTATTCATAAAATAAAGATATTTTGCCATATTTCGTGCTACATAAATATTCAACTGCAAATAACCTGCTTTTCTGTTTAGAATCACAAACTATTACAGGATGCATAATTAAACAAGATAAGTCATAAACTAGTAAGATTTAAGGAAGCAATATAAGGGATATGATCCTGCACCCATTTAGAAATGTATGTGTGTCTTAAAGGGATAGTCCAGCCAAAAATAAAGAGTATGCCATTATTTACTCAACACCTCATTCTGTTTCTAACATATAGGCATTGCTTTATTCTGCACAACGCAAAAAACATATTTTGTAAAATGTTCATATTGAATACCTCTATTGTGATGCACAGAAGGAACTATATTGGAGTAATTACATTTTTATTTTCTGTATTTCTATATAATCCATCCATATGTTTTACTGACAATATCATGATTTGTGTAAACACAACCGTGACACATTAAACCTTGAGAATGACACATTAAATAAGTCAAGGAACGATGTCAGGAGAATAATAGGAATACAAAACCAGTCCCAAGTGGACTGACCCTGTGGCCTATTAGCGTCATTCACTCGTGTGTTGGCATAAATAGAGCAGGTCTTTCTATACAATTATGTGTGCTACCATCAGAGGTCAAAGTCTCAATGGCTGTGCCTCATCCAAGCCATACCTTGAAACCATGATACTTTGTTGATTGGGCTGAAATAAAAACTAAAGCCTCTAAGAGATGAAAGCTCTGGTTGTGTTCAGCTTTCCTCTGATCATGTTAGTTTGATGCTGTAATGACCTTGTCACAGGCTAAATACACACGAAGAAGACTTGATTAGTGTTCATGTGATAGACTATTGTACCTCTGGCCATGTAGTGAACTACAGCCATAGCTTAGTAATTATATGAATCATCTATGCTGCAAAGATATTAGCCTTGTGTGGGTTGCTCATATCCATTATTTATATATCTACATTAACAAAAACATGCAGGAGCAAAGGAAATAAGTTCTAGCATGTGCTTACCATGTTTTCCAAACCATAAATTGGCATAATTAGGAACTAATAGACTAATGATGATTACCCCCCCCCCCCAGTATTCTTCTTGTATATAAAACTAGGCAGTTTTACTGTAATGACTAGAGGAAACTTTAAAACTGTAAAAACTGTTTACTGTAAAAGTATTCATATTGCCTATTTAAATATACAATTATATAGGCCTATATAATAAATTTAATATTTTTGACATATTTTAAACATATGATATATGGTAAGGCAAATTAGTTTATTCCGGTCCAAACTGCAGCATCTGAGAGACCATTCATCTCTAACATGTCCTCTGCGAAACCGGGGGCGTCAGATCCAAAGAGGAATCAATGACCACAGGTAAGGCCGTTTTTTTTTATTCATCGCCTTTCGTTATTTGGCGTACTAGTTTACAGATCAACTAAAAGGGCTATTTGCTCCCCCACCCCCCAAATCGAAATGTAGGCTACAAAGGGAAAAAAATCTTTTTTTTCATGCAAGTAGGCTATTTAGTTTCCAACTACGGTTTAGTATTGGGCAATGTTAGTTAGAAGTCAGTCAGAGAGCGTATTTGCGCTTGTCGCTAAATAAAGTAGCCTACTCAACCTACAGTTGCCTAACCACAGTAGCCAACGCTGCACTGCGTTCAGTTTTTTCTTGAATAATGACACAGCCTACTGCATCACCATTTAGTAATGTAGCCTAGTTTAAAGTATTTTTTTTTACATTTTATTATTAAATTCCAAATTCTTGTAAGTAGGCAAAACATTGTATCTAAAGTAACCTAGCTTGCCCAGAGGTCGATCGAGCGATTGACTGATCACCCTTGTTCAGCCCAGAGGCTACTGTTTCCAAGATAGCCTACTATTGTTGCTACCATAATGGATTAAAACTGTGTTCTTTAGAATGTAATTTTATTCAGTTTCTTTTTTTGACAAGACAAGAGCTGTAAATATCACAGTTTTATTGTATGAAAAATAACTGTACCTTTGATAGACTACCTATTTTGTTTGAAACTAGGCTATAGGTCTCCTGGTGAATTCTTGTACGGACAGACACAGCTCACTGCAATCACACACCCACATGAGAAAACAAAGATTTCTCCCAACATCTAAATCAACATTTATATCTGAAAAAATAAAACAAAACACAAATAATCCACGATAGTCCCGTCTGAATTCAGCCACATAATCGATGTATCTCCCAAGTTTTGTTGTTCTTAGAAAATTATAACATTCTTAATGGCTCATTTTTTCAATGAACACAAATAACTAATACAGTAGCCTATTTTCTTTCTCTAGACCGAAAAATCTAATTATTTGTGATGGTGCGATGATGAAAAAGATGAAACAACTTCACGAGTTCCTGTGCACATCTCTCACAATCTCAGGCAAAAACATAATCCCCCTGGAAACAAGCCTCTTATGAATGATAATTCCATTGGCTTCTGCTAAAATAGTCCAGGCGGTCGCAGAAAAGACGTTAGTTCCAGTCCGAGGGACATTCCTCTGCCTTGATTTTCCCATAAAAAAAGAGTTTCTATGTTATCCAGGGGAAGGGGGGTGAGATGGTGAGAGACGCAGCTCGAGACGTCCATACGTGCCTTATCTTAGTGGCAGTGACGTGATATTGCAGCTCCAGTCCTGAGGCTCGGCGAGAAAGCGCTTTCCATCTCACTCCACAGCGAGTCAGCAGCATCCTCCATCCGTCAGGGATTGCGCTCTACCTGCTACCCGACCTGGGCATCTCTTGAGGGACGGGCAGACAACGACTAATGATCAGCCGAGATTCACAACATTGTTAGCCCTCGTTCTAGTGTCTGCTCTCTTCTGTTGCGCTCTCATCACTTGGTTGCGTTGAGGTGGGAAGAAAAAAAAGGAGCGAGATGATGATCCAGCCTGGAGTCTAATGCATTTTTGCTCATTGACCATCTTGTTGCTCTAGACTTCTATCATCGGCAATGGGAGATATCGATTCGCAGGGGAGCGACACGTTTCATTTCTAAAAGGATGTTTCCAAGTATGTGGGAAAAATAGCCATAGCTTTCAGAGTGCAAGGTAAGACCTATTCATTATTATTATTAATTATTATTATTATTATAGATAAGTAGATGGATAAACTAGGTTTGAACAATCATGAGATGGCCCTCGCCCAAGTTTATCCCTGTTCAATGCATAAACGATTTAAAGGTCCGAGTTCCATAGTTCATTCTGATTAATGCAATACAAACTACGTCAATATTTCAGAGGACTCGAACGTTACCAGAGCCAGTGTGAAGTTAAACGATGATCGACGAGTTTCGCAGGAAAATGACATAGAATCGAGTTTGGCGCCGACTGTATATCGTAAAATCCGTTTTGGTGACCACATTCAGGTTTGCACCCCCAAAAACTGACGATTGACAATCACGCTAGACTTCTTGGGTTTTGTAAAAGAGCATGAATATGAAAAGACGACGCTGCAGTTGCTACGGCTTTTTCGAATCCGTTCATGTTACTGATCGTGACGCGACGCGACAAACTGGAACGCTCCCGTAATAATCAACGAAAAGTGCAAGCGCGCGACGCGACATCGGATGGAAAGGAAAAGTAGCGCGCGATGGTTGCAATGTGCGCCAATGCTGTCTCGTCCTATATAGTCGTGTATAACCTCTCTGTGTATTGCATCGCACGCGTTGTGCTATGTCGTACAGTGGTGCCGCATTTAAGGTGATTAAAGAATGAAAATAAAGGCTCGGTTTGGGAATGCTGTGACACTGCACACAGCTGCAATGCCTGTAGGATTAATGCAAACAGGACATCGGATAGCTTTTCTCTTCTGCGTTCTCTCTCCCTCTCTGCCGCCTTTCTTTCAGACTCCTAGAATATTTGGGAATTCAACACATTTGCACACATTATGATGAAATACGTACAGCAGACAAAAGCATTGCATCGAAATCAAAGTTTTTGCCTCATGAAAATCATAGATTGCGCTCAGTAAGGGAATTAGATGTTGAGCGTAACGCTGCTTTAATCCTTACATAGATTACGACATTATAGTCCATTCAGTCAATCGGATATGATCTCTCTGTAGGCTATTATATAAAATACGATATTTAATAAATGCATGTTTTTTTTGTTGAATTGAAATCCCGACAGTGTCTGAGCAGAAATTTATATAGATGATTATTATGCGGTCAGACATGTAGATCACTGCAGAATTGCGACACATTACCCTCGAGTGAATAAAAAACAAAACGTTTTATTGTGCCAAAATGTCTTTTTGTTGGTGACATTTAATATCAGCCTTTTTTATCCTTCCAAACGAACGAGTCACTACTTAATACAACGACCATAAAGCTACTGAATGTCAATGATCATTGTGTTCGACACTGTCAGTCATTCAAACACTGTAAAGATCATTCAGTGTGTAATGATCATGTTAAATGATCATTTGATCGCTAAATACCATGCAGTTTTATCCTGCCACAGCAGATGCCCAAAGTTATTACCCCCAATTTATTAAACACCACAAGGTGGCAATGTTTATCCGAAATGTGTTACATTCCATGGAAAGGATCATTTGAATGTCCATAAAATAGAGATGGTAGTTTATGATTGAAAATAGTCGGTTCAAACGAACAATGTAGGTAAGTGTATGTTTAACACAAAGCTAAATTGGATAGTTATGAGATCTTAGACTGAAACTCTTTGACAAAGCATCACTTCACCTCACAGCCTGACAATAAAATATAGTGGATCTCTGTTTCTCTTGCAGGCCAAATGACATAGGATGAAGGCTGTTCGTAATTTGTTGATTTATATATTTTCCACCTATCTCCTGGTTATGTTTGGATGTACTGGTGCCCAAGATTTCTGGTGTTCCACGCTGGTAAAAGGAGTTATCTATGGATCTTACTCGATAAATGAAATGTTTCCCAAGAACTTCACAAACTGCACTTGGACGTTGGAGAACCCAGATCCTACCAAATACAGCATCTACCTAAAACTTTACAAAGGAGAAATTAGCTGTTCTGAATTCTCTCTGCTGGCTTACCAGTTCGATCACTTCTCTCACGAGAAGATCAACGAGCTGTTGAGGATCAACGAGTCCATCGTGCACCTGTGTGATGACGCCAAGAATATTTATGTGTTTTTGCATTACGAAAAAAATTTCGTGCAGCTCCGGCGAGTGTTTCCTTACGACTACAACGGATTGACGACGAAGAAGACAGAGGAGGAGGAAAGGTCTGTGGTGGAGTTTGTGGTTTTAAACAAGGCGAGCCCGAGTCAGTTTGGATGTCAGGTGGTATGCACGTGGTTGGAAAACTGCTTGAAAGGAGAGAAAGCTGAATCGTGTGGAATAGTCTACGCTAAATGCACCTGCCCTCAACATTTAGGCGATGGGGAATCCGAAAGCGTGCTGATGCTCAGTAATGTGGTGTTGCCTTTAAATCCCCAAACCGAAGGATGCTTGACTCCTCAGGTGCGCTCGGCGCAGGTGTGCAATCTGAGCGCGGAGGTGCGACGCCCATCCAAGGAGGGTGAGTATGAACCAGACAGCTGCAGGCCTTTAACGCTGGAGATCATTTCACAGCTCAATTATACTGTGCCTTTATGATGCCCCTTTGTATTCCTCCACCCTTCCACATAAAAGAACACCAAAACAGCTCGCTGTGCTCTGCTACTGATGTCTATGATTTTATTTTTATTTTTTTACAACAATTTCTGGGTGTCCCGAACAGGAATGTCCTCTCATGATGTGTTTATGTTTATTTATGTTATGTCAGAAGTGTAACAACCTGTATGGTGATTAATTAACTAATTCATGTTTTTTTGGAACAGGGGTACTAAGTCTAATGTATTTTTACATCATGTCATCACTTTTATCATTTAATATAGTAAACCGTTGACATGTTTATTGTAATTCAGAGTTCACTACCTAATTGCAAATCCAAACGACAAAAAAAAAAAAAATCCTGAATACTGTTGGAAATGAACAGGGTCAAAGCACCTGACACCATACTTAGCCTTTTGGCCTAAACTTAATTGTTATGCTGCTGTCAGCCTCCATCAATGAAAAGCGATCAGTTGTCCCTTTGCTGTCCAGATTTTTCTCTTGCCACGGATGCTGGCAGCAACAGATTGCCACAAATGCCTTCGAAGGAATTTGCTAGCAATAAACATTTCTGATGGGGGGATGATGCATAATGGACTTGCATCGAGGTCACCGGTATTACAGCTAATTAGCATCTGTAACACTTCACAACTGGCACAAGATAGAGATCAACTGGAGGCAGAGATGACCCAGCATACTGTGAAAGGACAACAGCTCACAGAGATGGTTGGCCGAGAATGGATGCTGACAGTCTCACTTCAATCCCAGCACAGTGATTAAAAAATAATGAATAATGAGGTGGCGAGAGAGAGAGCGTGAGAGAGAGCGAGAGAGAGAGGGAGGGAGTAACCATCCTATGGCATTTCAGTTTCACTAGCTGAAAATAATAACCCCCTAGGGAGAAGGTGGCAGCTTTCCCGATCAAGCGGAACACGGTGCTTTGGAATTATCAAGGTTCAGCTGAGTTAAGTAGGCCCCCAATTTCGCTTTTCATCCCCCTTTTCAAATTAGCTTTTTATTCCATTCCAAACTGTGTCATATTCCATTTACGATCTCTTAACTGAGAGAGATTTTCTTTTGGTAATGTTTTAAATATGAATCAAGCTTGAAATGAAGATTAAGCCATTGGTTATTTTGTTCCCCAGTTATTGTGTGAGAGTTTTATTATGTCACAGACTCTATAATTAATATCAATCCTTCTGTATCTATGAATTCTTAAACAGAAGTCTCATCTCAAGGCATTTCAGTCATCATTATAGGCACTGGAAATATAGCTTTACCATTAAAAAGTAATGTTTCAGTAACTTCCAGCTAACTGCATGTTAAGAGAAGCTTAAATGTGCCAGCTTATTTTTTTCTCTCAAAGATTACACTGAAAGCTTCTATTTATAGAACGGAGGCTTTAGTGGATTGCTATCACAGATTTAAAAGAGTACACAGCCTCGCTGTAGTGTCAAAATGAAGCTTCTGCCCTCCCGGAAGAGCGTTCGGCAGAGCACGCCTTCAAACAGCCACAACAAAAAAAGATCTGTACCGAGCGGGTCCAAAATAAATGGTTGTCTTTGATATCCCTCACGCCTGGTTGTGTGCATGGTAACAAAGTGTGGCCTTTGAATGGGGCGATGAGAAGATCACTAAAAACTGTTTTTCTGGTTCATTGCACTCTGCAGGATGATATCCAGCAAGCCAGCAAAAACATGAGCTTGATTATACTTTATGATAACATCAGTGTTTGAAATGCTGCCTCGCCAAGGATGAAAGTAAAGTGTTTTGAAATGTAAAAACATATTAGACTTGCATAATGGATAATTATGATGCTGGTGCACATTAAATGCACTTGAGCAGGCATTAGCTGATTGCAGGAATATTGCAGGAATGGATTTATGGTTTTGTATTAACACGTTAGGTTTGTTGAACATGGCCTCAAAGAGGTTGATGTTATTGACTATAGCTAACCAGAATTTCAGTAAACAGATCTGAATCTAAAACAGCCAACTAGTCGTTTGTTTGAGGGCACATCTTTGATCAGCTCTAATGTAACCAGGAAAGGCATTTATACCCTTTTAGAATGTTTGAATCGTTACATTTGGAGTTGGCAGCCATTTTCAATGGTGCACTTTTTGATGAAAGTTGACAAGAACGTCACCCACACATAAACAGCAGTGAAATCCATCTCATCAGCCTTTATACATTCAAACTAGTGATTTCTGTAGAAATGTCAACCTTGGCCTTGAAACCGCGGTTGGGAAAATGGGATGCCAAGGCTAGTTTTGCACAGCAAGGTAGTCTATAAAGCAGGCTGCCACAATTTATTCACAACTCCATTATTCAACTTGATATGACATGGTTGTCTGATGTGACATAAAGGACTTAGGGGGGGGGGGGGGACAGATTAAATGGATTTGAATGAAGCTATTCTGAAATGTTGACCATTTGCAGTAAAGATTTTAAGCCATTTAATTATTATTTTATATTTTTTCCTGCTCCCGAGTTGTTTGTTTGTGCATTGTTGATGCACCAATGTAACTCATATTTTACTTGTCATGGAGTTATTTTTGTACCACAGTCTTGTTATGGATGATCATTTTAAGCAATGGTCCCCATAGGGCTCCTTGCTTTTGTGTGGTGGCCATATAAGGGACATGCGGGCAATCTCACATTCTTATTATCAGCAAGTGGCATTTCTTCTCTTTATTTCTGTATCATCTCCTCTCCAGGCTCAGTGACACTTGATGTGATGGCTCAAAGTCAAACGCTCCGAATTGTGTCTCCTAAATTAGTCACAAATGAAACCCTGCTGAAGAAGATGAGCAACGTCTCGAGGCTGTTTCTCATTACTCTTTGTCTCTATCTCTCCACCACTGGTCTGCCCTCAGACAGCAGTGGCCGTTTGCTCTTTTGCCTGACCATTTCTGGAGAAGAAACTTGCCTGACTGCACTGCAGGTTTCCGGGCCCCTTGCACTCCGATCTGTGGGGGAACTGAACTGTCACTTTGTGCAAACGACCCTTGTCAGGCCCAGGGCTCCAGAGCGTGTTGCAGAGCAAGAAAGGGGAATTCGGCTGATGCTAATGAAGTGCACGTCCACAGTGTGTCAGTTTGTGCTGAGTCATGCACTTGTGATAATATACACCCACTGGAATATAAAATGTCAGATTTCAGAGAAATGTGAATGGTTACAAATGAGAATGAAAAGCGAGATGATTTATTTAGTTTTATCTGAACTCTGAGTCCTGAGTGGATTGCATCATTGCGCCGATTAATTATGTGTAGACTTTCTTATTGTTGCATTTGCAGATAAATTTGTCTTAAACCCTTTAGGTTTATTGTTACAACCCAAAAAAGATATTGAAGATAACACTGCTTGCTTATTGGTAGTTTAAAAAAACGAGGTCCCTTTTATGGATGCCAGGGGCCATGAGAAGGCTCTGCATCTCCACTGCATAGTGCAGCCTTTTATTCACTTTGGATCAGTAGTCACAGCGCATCATGTTCATCACCATTGTTCCCTCAACTTGGAGGCCATCTTGAATTCTAGTCACTTCTTGAAGAGAGAATACGTGCATCCATTTTTGTCTAGTCTTATTTTTTTATATATTATTTTTAAATGTCAAATGCTATGGTTGTGCTTGAGGTGTATTGTTTTATGAAAAAAGGTTTTGAAGTCAATGTAAATTGTATATATATATATATATATATATATAGTATTTATTACCTTCCAGAGTAAAAGAGGAAAAGGATGAAAAGTAAAAGGGATTAGTGATATCGGCTGAAAAGAAATGCTGTTTCAGAGGCAGAGTGAGTTATTGCATTTTGATACAAGATTACAAAGGCACCAGGATTGTGCATTTAGTAAATAGGATCCATTTGATTTATTTACTGACTTCAAGATTCAGACTCTGATATAGGTAGGGGAAGTGTTTAGCATACATCCATGAAAATGGCATTTACCAATAGGATGCAAAACTTCTGTGGTACACGGATTATTTGTGAAGCTCATATCAATCAAATTCATATAAGTAACATTTCTTCTAAAGCCTTTTATAATGATGCCGTGTTAGTTTTTTGCAAAGCCAGCAGGAAAAAGTAATAGGCGCTGCTAACTCTCTAGTGTGTTCAACCTTTAAATGTGATGTATTTGTGCAATTTCTGGATACCACAGGTATGCGGCATCAGAAAATGGCAACAACAAAAACTAATTAAACTGCTTTGTTATAGATGGAGTTACACTTTTGTGCTTCAAGGGGAAGTGGGGGAATACCATATAGTATATCACAAAATGGTCTGTTTTTATGCACTGATGCAGCATGAATGTACTTACATGGTATTTGTAGGTATTTATATATAACATTTACAAGTACATTTTTGGATATACCCATACAATGTGGACATATTGACAGCATTCAAAAGTATTTACATATGCTTAGTTTCAGTAATATTCATTGAGCATTTGTAAAGATATTATAAACATCTTAAAAATTTAAATGTTTAAATATGTTGCATTATTTTCGTTAAAGAAACAATTTTGTTTGTATTGTGGTTTTATATTTCATAGATTTTCTTTAAATAAATCAACTTAATTCCATTCATTCAAAGTTCTTAAACATTTGTACATCCTGGACGTTGATATGTGCAGTACAAGGCTTACATTTTTTGGTGCTCTGAATAATGAAAATTTTACGTTTACCTATGAAGACTTATGATTGCTAATGAAATCATGTTGGACTGTCTCTTTACACACTTTTAAGTTGGCATGATTTTATAGGGAATCTGAATTCTGTTAAATCAAATAGTTGTAGGATGTAGCTTTTTAAATCATGTTGTTTTACGGTAATATTCAGGTTTTAGTTTCTATGGCCTTGCTTTGGTGACAAAGCTGTAAAATATGCAATAAGTTCACACAGAAAAGGTCAGTAAGCTTTTTTCTTCATGAAAATCATGTTAGCATCCATATTATGTCTTGTGATTATACTTTTGCAATCAGTAGTCAGTTTTCACCTCCACACACACAGGACCTCCAACCAACTACATCCACTGCTCAAACTCCCATCTTCTCCTTCTGTCCCCTCACTGAGGCGGAAGTATCCAAACTTCTCCTCTCATCCTACAACATGTCCTCTAGACCCAATCCCCTCGCACCTTCTCCAAGCAATCTCTCCCACACTCTTACCAGCACTCACACACATTATCAACACATATCTCCTCACAGGCACCTTCCCCACTGCGTTCAAGCAGGCTCGGGTAACCCCACTGCTCAAAAAACCTACATTAAACACTTCTCTTATAGAAAACTACAGACCTGTCTCTCTCCTTCCATTCATAGCCAAAACTCTCAAACGAGTTGTCTTCAACCAGGTCTCATTGTTTCTTTCCAGAACAACAAACTGGACGATAAACAGGTTTCAGGTGACCATTCAACTGAGGACACTTGCAGTCTCTCACTGAAGCCCTGCGAAGCCCTTGTAAAAGCGATTCCAAATCATCAGTCCTCATTCTGCTGGAAGATCAGGCCCTTTCTGGACATCACTGATTCCACTTCGCTGGTTTGATCCTATCTCACTGGTCATCTTTCAGGGTGGCCTGGGGAGGGGAGGTATCCAAACTAAATTGCTCACTTTCAGTCCAGGACCCTTGTCACTTTCTAGATTCAGTTAGGTTCTCAACAATTACCCATCAGAAAATCTTGGTGTAATCTGATGACAGCTGCTTCAAAGAGCACATTCAAAGACTGCTCGATCTTGCAGGTTTGCACTTCCAACATCAAAAGATCAGGCCCTTTCTGACAGAGCATGCTGCAAACTTCTTGTCTTGTCATTTCAAACTGCAATGCTCTTCTGGCTGGACTTCCATCAAACACAATCAAACCTCTACAAATGATTCAGAATGCAGCGGCACGACTGGTCTTCAACGAGCCCAAAAGAGCCCATGTTACACCTCTCTTTGTCTCCTTGCACTGGCTACCAGTTGCAGCTCGCATCAAGTTTAAGACACTGATGCTTGCATATAGAACAACCACAGGCTTAGCACAAGCCTACTTCCACTCACTATTACGAATCTACATCCCCTCCAGAAGTCTGAGATCTGCTAGTGAGCGACGCCTCGTGGTACCATCACAGAGAGGCTCAAAATCACTCTCCAGAACATTCTCGTTCACCATTCCTGTCTGGTGGAATGATCTTCCCACCCCCATCCGGAATGCTGGATCCCTGTCAATCTTCAAGCAACAACTGAAAACTCATCTCTTTTGACACTACTTGACTTCATCCTAAAAAAAAAAAAAAAAAACGTAATCTTTCTCTTTATCTTCCTCTCCTTGTGCTAGCTTGTTCTTATTTCAACAATGCCCGAGACTTGGTGTTATGAGCACTTCCTCTGTCTGTTTGCCTCTTCAAGATTAATCGCTTTATGTATTCCCCAATTGTAAGTCGCTTTGGATAAAAGCGTCTGCAAAATTACTAAATGTAAATGTAAATATTTTGAAATAGATGGGCCTCATGCAATGTAAGCCTCTCACTGTAACCCACGTATATTTTTTTAACTAAAGGAGGGACAAATGGAAATGAAACTGTGTGAAACAATCAACATTATCCTCTGAGCTTTACTCACTCTTAATCCAGAATAGTCCTTTAACAGTTTCATATGATTTAAAATATCAACTGCACATCTGACTGTTTCAGAATAGTGACTTCAGCACCCAAAGTCCATAAACGCTTCCAGGCACGCAGCTGCCATCTCTCTTTCAAACAATAAAACGCTCAATATGTTAGCAAAATAATGTTCTCTCCTGCATATCTTCTTGTTTGACAGAAGAGCCATAAATGGGTGCATATTGAATTCAATTTTAATCTACCGAATTGGGCTCCTCTGTGTCACTTTGGAAAGCATGAAGGGAAAGGTAGCCCTGAGCAAAACAGTTTTGTAATTATTTGGGTCGTACATTTTGCCGTGTTTACAGAGTCAAATCAGGTAGATAGCTGTAATTGATCACGTGGACAAACAAGAAATCCCAAGGCTCCACTTGTGATCTCAAATGTTTTGTGTATTTATATAAGTGAGCACAGAAATTCACATTTGCATATTCAGAACGCTGGGAGGCCAGTTTGGCCTGTATAACACGGTTCAGATTAATTATGCGATTTGAGAATATTGAAACATTTTCAGAATAGCTACAACAAATCACATGGGTTTCATTCTAAATGCATCTTCTCTTTCATCACCATTTTTAATTAATATTGATTGGCGTGAAGTAATATTTATGCAAATGACCCGATTTGCATTTCCCAAATCATTTCTTTCTCATTTATGTCATCTTCTTTGGTAGGCTTGAATCCTTTCACTGCCAGTTAGTTACATCCCACAAATGTTTGGCAAGTGCATAGTTGCTTAGATTTCCTGGGAGGTCCCTGACTGCTGAATGACCATATGGTCCTGTTACTAGCATCATCATCAAAATTATGCTCTCATGCTGCATAGGAAAATTGATGGCTTCTGATTGGAGGATTATACTTTGAAAGGGTCATCCAATCAGCTTTCCAGCACAGTGACTATAGGGCATCAAAAATGCTGAGAACTGCAAGTGAAAAGCACACTCGGGCTGTTCGTGATCATTTCTTTGTCGTCATGTTCACCATGTTTACATACGTCACTATTTTACCCTTCATTTTGGTCTACTTTCAGACATAACTTCCCAACAGCTTTTGCAGTCTTATCACGGCCTCCAAAATATTTGGGCTTTCCTGATTATTCGAAAGTAGTTCACATCAAACCGATATCAGATTTTCTCTCGTTTTTAGGAAGATTATGTTGGTTGTCGAAACATTGATATAAGATTATTGTTAGCCTGTGATTATGCAGTGACTTTTATCTCTCAGGATTATTTTACTCTGAATTGACTGTCTAGTGAAAATTACTGTGCATATTGCTTCCAAAAGTCTGAGACATCATTGAAAATATAATTTTTAAACTGAATAGCTAGGTTTTGGGCTTTGGAATGACTGTTCCTGTCTCTCTACACCCACACTCACACACATTTAATGTAAAATGCATTTGAATTATAAATCAATTATAATTAAACTTTTAATTTCTTACTGACTTGATATTTTTTTATTACAAAGAAACAGTAAATTAGAAAAAATGCAAAATAGAAATATCATGCTCATGCTCTCAGACGTTTGGAGCCCCCACTGTATATGTGATAACTGTATAGTGAGTGCAATTACCTTTAACTGCTAATTTTCACATCTATAATCATTCAGTAATCATCCAGAATGGCTCTCTGTGGAGTCTTTCTCCTGTGACACATTAGGCTGAAATGTTTTAAAACACTCATTGATTCATTATGCTTTGGGCTGACCCTGTTCAGTGGCCATGCTGACCTACCATGTGTCACTGTCTGATTAGAAGGGATTGCAGATAACAATACGCTCTGAACCTGCAGAAATAAACATTGCATAAATGTGCTTAAAGTATTCCCTCTTTGGAACCTGTGAGGTCATATCCTTTGTATACTGCTGAAACAATTACAGCTCTGTATTTATTGCTGTGTGTCATTGTCTGCACTACCAGTGGCACAACATGGAACTGCAATGGCTGTTTTTAGATTAGTTGGACAAGTCACTCTTTTTGTCTGCTATTGGTCAGACAAAGAGACCAACAGTCCCATCCCAAACTCACACTAATGGTTAAGACAGTGTTGCTGTGATATGATGTTACAGTTTTTGCAAATTCATTACGGAGTAGAGATATTGTGTGTTGGTGCAGTTGAAGAAAAAAAAAACATTTAAAATGGAAGGCAGGTGTGAAATTACTCATTTGTCACAAATTACTATTTAGTCACAGAAATAATGATGATGCCCCTGCTGAGCTTTATAAACTCAATGGCCAGTGATATTTCTGGTCTTGCTGGTGTGATAAAAAATAATTGCTGTAAAAACAGCATTGGCGGTTAGATTATTGACATATGATTTTATCAGGAAAGCAGGTGGAGCAAAATTGCAGACCCCAATTGCACTGAGTTTTGTGTTATTTCAATTATTTAGAATTTTAGGGGCTTCTCAGCATGACTGAAATTAAGCTCATATTACTAAAAGCTGTTGATAAATCCTCCATTAATATTAATTTACCTCTATTTATCTGAAACAGAAATAATGAACACATCCTCCATTTCACATTACTGGGGATTTTTGTTCTTTGGTATCTCTTGGGATGCCGCTCTACATCTATTTGGCACAGATATACAGCAAGTAATTCTCGTGGAAGAGCTCAAATTTGTCTTTGTGGCTAGCAATGGACCGCTCAAGGCATCGATTCTGTTCATGCACTTTTAAAGTGTGATACAGTGCAAGGCTATTTAGCTGATCAAAAAATATTTGGTCGCTCGAGCCAGTCCAACATGCATTTGATTCAGATTTGATGTGAATAGCTTACAATAAGTCGTTCCAAGTGTGAAATGAGCTGAACTGATTTGTACGGACAGTGGATGGGTTTGAGCTTTTAGCTGGATAATTCATGGCCGCCTCAGACACTTTGTAATGATTATAGTGACATACGCCGGGTGCTGATATCATTCTGAAGGAAAGTTTTTGTCATGCACCGAGAAAATAACTCGAACAAGAGGATTTATGGAATGCGGCTATGCTTCCTGTTTAAAGTTTAAGACATTTTCTCTGTAGAAATATGATTATTAACTAGCATTGTGTTTCTCCTTCAAAGCAAAAAAAAATATCTTGTGTGTGTTTCTTTGTGGATATATTTAGTGGTTTCTTTGTGGATATATTTAGTGTTGTTTGTGTGTGTGTGTGTGTGTGTGTGTGTGTGTGTGTGTGTGTGTGTGCAATTATATATAAAACATATACAAAAAAATATGTGGTTGATTTTGAGAAAAATATGTTCCTAATATATTAAAATGGAGTATAACATTCATGGTGTGAGATTTGATGTCTTTTGTGATTATGCCAATTGTTGTGTTATTAAATGCAGCTACTGAACAGATGTTTAAAAAATCACATTAATATTTACAATACTGTGTTCATGTATAGTTTTTGCATCTGGTTAATTAACCTTTTTTTCTTATTTAGAAAGCCAATACAACAAAGCAAGAGCCAAATGTGGTTGTGTTCATGTTGTCCTTCATACTTCAAACACAGTGTTGTGTGAATATGTGCTGCCAGCAATGTGTCTCTTATGATACATTGATTTGCTTTATCCTGAATTTATTGTTTGTAGTGAATGCAATTCACATGCACTTTCATTTACTGTGATATTTTAACACCTGTGCAATTTTAGAGCGAAATGAACAAAACTACTCACAGCATGCCATGAAAATCCATGTTTTGTAACTTGTTTTCAAGTATTTCATGCAGTTGTTTTCTTCAGCCTCACCCATATAATGCATATTCAAAGATTTGAACTTTTCTATGGGAACAATACTCCAGCATATATTAGACTTCCAGATCTTCTAGTGTTCCACTGTCACAATTGCACATCATAGCTTGGTCATTACAGAGGCTTTTCCATTAACATCTAACCTGTATTCGAAACCAAATGAGACTGTCTGTCACATAAACTGTTCTACTATCTGTAATATCCCAACAGAGCAGAAGGAAGCATCCATTGAGAGATAATTTATCATTGGTGAAAGAAGTCAGTGTCAGTGAGCAACTTCTTTTGAGAAATACGTTGTGCTATTTTGGACATATCCTTGACAGATATTCCTTTGAGATCAGGCATATGGGTTAAGAAATATACACTGGTATAGATAAGCCAGGTTATATTGATAACTTGAAGATCTCATGGGGCTATTTTTGTTTCGCCATTCCACATGCTTAAGTACTGACTTCTGGGAGTAAATTGATAAAATAGAGAAAAGTACTCAAACTAAAAACATTTAAGGATAAAAACAAAGATAAAAATGAAATAGAAAACGTATTTGGCTTGTTTAGAAGTGCAATGAATAATTAACTTTTGAAATGCCACAGTATACAAGCTCATGTTGTTATGAAAGACCAAAAATAAACAAGTTAAAAAGATTTCATTAGAATGTAAACAGGCTTATTTTCTCCCTCATTATAATGTAGAATGCATGCACAAATGAAATTCAGTCACCAAGAGAGAGAACCTTCAGAAATAGGCAATGCGATTAACTGGCCTATTATTAATGTTACAGCCATAAAACAGTGATGTGATAGGACAAACCGCAGAGATGAGAGTGCTTCTCAAGGACGAGTCGATGGAGGGTTGGCGTCCAGGTAGAGCTGACAAACATGCAGACTGACACAACCTTAGTCGAGCAAGGCTGCACTTTAAAGTCACCCTGGGCCGCCACATGGAATCCTCCGAATAGTCGACGGGGGTCAAGACGCATGTTTCAAACATTATTATTTTCCACGACATTCTCAGCTGGGTTATTTGAGGGCAGCGTTTGTTTAGCAGCTGTGTAATGTAATGAGAACAGATATAATGTGCATTTCCTTTCATGCTGTGCCATATTGAAATTTAAAAAGCGATTGTGTTTCATTTGAAAATCGAATGGAAATCGTTGTTGCATCTGTCATATGCTGATAGTGCAATTAAAAAAGCAATTATAGGTTAGTGACAGTCGCTGCAAGTGTAGTACAACTCTCTGTGACTTAGAATAAAAGTACTCAGCAATTAAATTGCCACTTTTAATTGTGCGTCACACAAGTTGTTATCAAACCATATATTTTTATAATAGGTTGTTGCACAGTAAGACACCAGTTAGGGTCCTAGTTATGTAGATTTGTAAATTATTATATTTAGTTTAATATCTGTAGCTATGTAAAACCTGCTCAGCCCTGCTTTTTGACATGTTTGTAAATTTAGTTGTTTAAAAGAGCCCATCAAAATGCCAGAAAAAGCTTTTCAGGACACTTTCATTAACAGAAGTTTTGCTAATTTATTTTAAGGTCAATGCTCGCTGCGGTTTCAGACATGTTTTGCCCTGAATGCATTTTAATTACTTCATTTTAATTGACTTCCTAGACAGTCTGTCTCATTTTGCTCTATCTGTTAAAACATGAAATTCAGGGCAGAGCTCAGGAAGATGTTTCGTTTTGGCCGTATCAAATTTGGAAGCCGGATCACTTCGTATGAGTTTCAAATGCAAAGAGGGAATTCGCTAGTTCACTGACAGCAGTGTTGTTCATGCTCTGTGTGTGTTGTTTTCAGGTTCGCTAAACGAGTTATGCAAATCAGGTAATGGCGCAAACGTACCCTCAAAATCTGAAGGCAATTTGCACGCTACAGTTCCTGTTCTTGCATGCTGGTTCTGAGTGCTGTGGAAGGATGCAGCAGACTTCTGCAGTCTGACTCCATAAATATAAAGGCACAAGACATAATGAGCTTAATTTGCATAGAAACAAGGCGTGTTTGTGCTACAAAAATGCAGATGCCAATTTAAATAAAGTGCAACGCTGTGTTAATGCATTTAACTCTTTGTTAAACTGGATTGCAGGTGGTTAAGATGCAGATTTCTGTGCTGAAGGTGCAAAAGTGGCACAACTTTCAACCAGAGTTTGAATCGGATGTTGTGGAGAGAGACTCTTTTTCCCCACTTGGGAGATAAATAAGAGATAAAAACAATTAGAGCGAAGATGATTTTACCTCCAAAAATGAGTACACACTGACCTTGCTCTGTTATTTTTGAGATCGTTTCTCAAGGCGTTATTCTCTGACGCATCATCCTTAAAGGAAATGATGATTTCTCTTTGTTCCCACGTGATTATGCTAACGAAATGCTAATTTCATTTTTACCCGATGCATAAGCAGTCTCTGCTCGCTTTTACAATTACTATTCCTTTGATTACTATCACAAGTAACCTTGGTATTATCTATTAGAATCATCTTTGATGCAATGGAAACTGGAACATGAAAGAAATGTCATCAATGTTTATGAAAGTATCCTCATTTGGTGGTGTTCTCCTGTGAAATGCAAATGTTGCAATGACACCCTTGCAGGAAGTTGTCAACTTTGTTTAATCCATTTATTTTCCAAAAGCCTTGGATAAATGTTCAACTGTGGATTTTTCAAGGCTGATCACATTCAATTACAAGAGAAGACAGGAAATCACCCGCGGTCTGCGTTACATGTGCATTGTGGTGTAAGCGAGCAGGTTGAGATATCTCAGCAAAAGTCCGGATAATTTGATTTGCACTTACACAGCAGAAAATTAATTGTCTTAATCTACCCAGAAAATGTACAAATGTGACATTTTTATATCGCTATATAGCTAACATGTAATAATAACTCTATATGGCCATCATTTAAACACGACATGTCTATAATGTCAAAACACTATTGCATTTTCCTTATGGTAGTACACTAGGTTTTGGAATATAGCTAAATCTGTGTAGTCCAGGGTCATCAACAAGTGGACACGACCATAAACATTGTCTCAGGCCGTGTGAGACCTGTCTAACAGGACCCGTGTTAGAGTGTCCACTAAGGTCCTCTGTGGTATAGTTTACTCATTGGCTGCAGGCAGGAGGGGTTGCTCACGCTCTGTGAATTTAAGCGACAGCGCTGATATGTAGTTTAGTGATTTTCTCAAGGGGACGAGTGTGTGAGAGCAAGACTGTGATCTTAGTAATCAGCACATTTACTTGTGATTGAATCTACCTGTTACCCCATCAGCTGGTCTCTAGCAAAAATCGCTCTAACTCACACACACACACACACACACACACACACACACACACACAACACCGCTCTGTTAGTCTGCTTAAATATTGGTATGCACTGGATAAACTTGCTCCCCATCGCCACTGGGCCATAGAGACAATTTAGAGAAACATTTAGCAGGTACATGTCATGCCTCATTCAGAAACTAATTTGTATTTTACTGAGTTGTCCAATATGTCTTTTTGTGTACAAATGATAAATCCTTCATTTTTCTAGCACAATGTATTTCTCCCTCAGAACAAAACAAACGAAAAGGTAAATACGACTCGCAAATATATCTCACAACTGTAAATTCATTTTTACTTTAATTCTGTGACTTTACATCTCACAATTGTGATTTTTTTTATATCTCTCATTTGCAACTTTATTTCTCACAGTTGTGACTTTTCTTCTCTTAAGGTGTCTTTACACAGCCGAGTTAATGCTGTTCTGTGCCTGCTTAAAGTTTAGTTAAGATGCAATCTTGTGCAAAAGCCAGATTAAATTATTCTCACAAATGCATTTACAATATGTCTCCTTTGAGCAGCATTAAACAGTTTGTGTAAAGACACATAAGTAAAACGTTAAAAGTGCTTCTGTGCCACCATTGCGGTGTAAATTTGCTACTTTATATCTCATTATTGTGACTTTATATATAACATCTGCAAATATATTTTACAATGTGACTTTATTTGCCACAATCAGTGTTATTTTAGTAGGACTGAGATACTATTATAGTTTTTATTAATATTTTTAATTAGATTTTATTTTTATATATTTTTTCAGTTTTAGTTTTACCTATTTTAGTACATCACGTTAAACTAAATTAAAATAACTATTTTAATATTTTGTAAATATATTTATCAAATTATAATTTGTTATATTTAGAATATTCATTATATAGTGCTGTCAAATTATTTATTGTGATTAATCACATCCAAAATAAATGTTTTTGTTTGAATAATATACGTGTGTGTTCTCTGTATATTTATTATGTATATATATAAATACACACACATACAGTATATATTTTGAAAATATTTACCTGTATTTACATCTATATTTATGTTCATATAATTTATATTATAAATAAATATATTTAATATTTATATATTATATACATGAATGTGTGTGTATTTATATATACACATAATAAATATACACAGCACACATCATATATTATGTAAACAAAAACTTTTATTTTTGATGCGATTAATAGTTTGACAGCACTAATATATATATATATATATATATGTATATATGTATGTAGTTAACTATAACAACCCTGGCCACAATGTGGCTATTTCTTATCTGATTGTTTATCTTACAATACTTGTTGTATTTTTTACTTAGGTGAATTGGTCTTTCATAACCCCACAATCTGTATTTCTTTATTTTGGCAGTATTAACAATCAGACATAACAGAATGTTGGAAAGTCATTCATTTTGAATGTACTTCAAATAAAAGATGTCAGCCAGGAGCAAATAAATGCCATGAAATGTAACAGCTTTCATTATTACATTTGAGCTTCGGAATGTTCAATATAACAGGAAGAGAGCGCACCATTTTTACGCCGCTCCTATATGTCTCTGATTGGTACAAACATGTTTCCAGGGAGACATAGTGATTGTTTTCATCCTGATTATTAAAGTGGTCTGTTTCTTGCTTTTACCATACCCTCACAGCCATTTCATTTCTTCCAACCTTGAACCATATGGTTATTGTGCGGTCTACGCTTTTGTTTTAGTAGACACAGTAGAGTGTGTTTCCTCTTTATGCAGAATTTGATGGCAGGTTGTTGATGGGTATTTCTGATGAACACTTTGTACCTCTACATGTCAGATTACTTGTTAGTTCTGTTAGCTCATCAATGGCACTTATTTATTCTCTTAAGGATCTCTATCGCCATGGCAACCGTTCTGAACCTGAACGGAACTGGATTGGAAAAAAAGACTGAATTGTAGAATCTGCATTTTAATTTTAACATTTATCTTATTATGGTGAAAGGGCAGTTTGATAATTAAGGTGTTTAATTGCATGGCTACAGCTCTCTGTGGCTGCACTGGGGATGGTAAGGAAATCCATAGAGTGTACGGGCATATGGTGCTTCATAATTTAAATGGTTATTTTTGTCCGTGGTTGTCGGGTTGCTGGAGAAAATATGCAGAGATGTTGAAAACAGCCATGGTGCCTAAATTCAGCTGATTAGATGGTTAGTACGGCACTGCTCTCCATTTTTGGGGATTGATGCGCTGCATTAAATGTTTACATGATGCAAATAACCTCTATACTATAGTCATGTTGATTTGAGGTTGTTCGGTCATGGGAATTTGCACTATTCTATATGTTTGCAGTGAAAATGCATCAAGGCTGTTATGCTGGTGTGATTCTTGCAGTTCTAAAGGAAGAAAGCCATTGACTGAAGCCATACACAATTCCATATATGGGTCATCTCATAGGTTAACTATTAATGCAAATAAATTAACTATTAAATAAATAATATTAAATATTTTATTAAATAAAATACATGGAAATTACACAAGCCGGTGAAATAAAAAAAACAATAGCAATTTGTTAGGCAATACTCCTAATATATATATATATATATATATACATACAGTGCCCTCCATAAGTATTGGAATAGTAAAGACAAAATTGCTCTGTTGGCTGTGGAGTCAAGATATTTACAAATATGATTAAAAGATTAATATGAGACAAAACTACAAAATGTCATATTTTATTATTAGCCGTTTCGAACACATACATGTTTTACCAAATAAAAAGAAGAGCACTTATAGAGATCATCCCACTTATTGATGTGAGCATAAGTATTGGGATAGTTGAACATAAGGCAGATATTAAAAGCTATTATTTAGTTGCAGATCCCTTGCGCACAATCACAGCAGTGAGTCTGTGACCATAGACATCACCAGACTCTTGGTCTCATCCTTTGAAATACTTTTCCCAGCCTTTAATGCAGCCAATTCCAATTGTTGCTTGTTTTGGGGAGTTTCTGCCTTTACTCTCCTCTTCAGCTGGTGAAATTCATGTTCAATCAGATTTAAATCTGGAGATTGACTTGGGCAATCTAAGACTTTCCATTTATTTACCCTTATAAATTCCTTGATTGAACTGGCAGGGTGTTTTGGGTCATTGTTCTGATGCAATATGAAGCACTTCCCAATGAATCTGGTGGCATTTTCTTGAACATTGGTAGGCAAGATGGCTTTGTACCCTTCCAAATTCATTCTGCTACTGTCATCATACATTAAGTCATCAGAAAAGTTGAGAGGGCCTGTTCCAGAGACAGCCATGCATGCCCATGCCATGACAACACCTCCACCATGCTTTACAGATGAGGCTGTATGCTTGGGATCTTTTGCAGTTCCCTTTTTTTCTCCACACTTTTGCTTTCCCATCACTTAGATAAAGGTTCATCTTTGTCTCATCGGTCCATAAACACAGTTCCAAAACTCTTTGGCTCACCTTTGTGCTTTTTTGCTAACTCTAATCTTGCCTTGCTATTTTTGGTGCTGGTCAGAGGTTTGCATCTTGCTGTGTAGCATCTGTAATTCTGTGTCAAAGTCTCCTGAGGACAGTAGATTGTCAGAGCATCACCCCAGCTTTCTGGAAGTTGTTGGTGATTTTACAGACACGTCTTTTAGGGTTCATTTTCACAGCTTTTATGATTTGTCTGTCATCAACTACCGTTGTTTTCTCAGCTGATCAGATAGTTGTTGGTCGCTGGTGGTTTCCAAACTCTTGATTTCTCCATGCCCTTTGTTTTTGCTAGAGCTCTAATTGACTTCTTTTCTTTTAGCATCCAAATTGCTTTCTTTTGTCTCAAAGTTAGCTCCCTCATCTTCATCCTGGTTTGTGTGTGTCATCATCGAATGCAAGATTCAGAATACAGAAGCAGTGGATATAACTGATACGACACATTCCCTGCTTTTAATATAGGAATAATTAATGCAACAGGACACAGCTGATCACTTAGAAAGACCCGTGAGGCAACTGTTCCAATACTTATTCTCACATCAATGAGTGGGATGAACTCTAAAAGTGCTGTTCTTTTTATTTGGTAAAACATGTATGTGTTGAAACGGCTAATAATAAAATGTGACATTCTGTACATTCTGTGACATTCATATAATATATGTGTCCTCAGTATCACTTAATATCCTTTTAGTATTTTGTAATGTGCGTTTAAGTAACAAAAGGCAGTCTCTTGATGACATCATCATCCAGGAAGTGACATCATTTTTGTGGGGCAACAGCAACACAAACATCAGTAAGTTTTTAGGATTTGATGAAATTAATTTATTTAAATGGGTAACATTTCGAACTCAGTGTGCAATGACCTTAATAATCTTACTCTAAAAAAATTACCTTATAAACATATGGAATTATAATGCTTAACCAGAATATAATGTCAATGATACAGATCTAAATGAAGCGAGTTTGCTGCATTATACTTGGGCATTTCTTGATGTGAGATGGCAGCTCTCAAGGCGAACAGATGCTTGTCCCAATCTGGGAATACAAGTCCTCAAGTCCACAAGTGTACTTCACTGCATCTCTCATGCTCATCAGCTCAGTGAAGAAGACCTTGGCTGTCATCAGCATGTTGCTTCAACACTGAGGTGCAATGATTGCAGCTTTCTTCTCTGATTAGCGGTGACAAATTAGAGAAACAAAACAGAGGGTGAGAGGGATCTGTGTTTTGCATGTGTGAGAGAATATCTCATCAGTTTGCTAAATGATAGACAGAAGTAAAAACAATGTTAGTGGAACATGAGATAAGACACTGATCTGAACAATGTACATTTACTGATAAATAATAACATAACATATTAATAAGGTGTTTTGATATGTGTGTAGCATGTAGTGGTGTTTGAAATTATTAGACCACAATGATTTTTTTAACTTTAATTAAAAAATAAATAATAAGTTACATTAACAGTGTAAGAACTGAACTAAATGTGGGGATTTGTTAATTAGCATCAAAAATGCTTTATTAAACCCTGTGTGTGCGTGATTGCGATAATGTCGCGGTTGTTGTCAGTGTGGTCAAGTGTAACAGCTAATCAGTGCTGTTTTCACTCTGGTGGAGTGTTGTTCACAGCTGTTCCTGAATCAGCCCCCTACGGGTGCGTATGGATCACACCTTTGACCCCCACTGAAAAATTCCCAAGCGTAGGAGCCCCACCAGCTGAGAGCTATTTTGTTCATGATCAGATAGCTGCTGCAGTCTCTAACCCAGAGGTCAGGGCTGCGGGTGGGTGTTGGCGTGGGCTAAATCACCGATTTAATCAGTGATTGCTCACTCTCCTGTCCGGGCTTATCACAGCAGGGCATGCGAGAGGGCTGCATGCTTGCACAGACTTTTTATCCAGAGTGGCAATATTTGTGGGATCTCTGTTGCATCCTTGAGGTGAATTTTACCCTCCATTTCCCATCCATGCTGCGCACCCCTCCAGGGCATCTTTCACCTTCTATCATTTGCATTGCGTATGGATGCTGGACGGAATGAGCCTTTGTTTGAGCTGGATTGGTCCTGACATATGTTGCTGGCACAGCAGTAAAGTGTTAGAGATAGAGGTTAATGAATTACAGCTTATTGGCGCATTTATCCCAGACTACAGCAGGTTGCTGGAGGACCCACACGGAGAGGGTTGCATAGACACAGAATCGATAGTTTTTTACAAACGCTTTGCTTTTGAGTTATACTGTCATACCTGGTTTGTTTTATAAATGGCTTGAAGCCCATTATTTCCAACTTCAGAAATTAGATCACTGAACATCATAACCAGTAAACAACAGCGAGGGGTTTGCTGTGATTCTGCCACTTGTTTAATGGTGATGCGTGTAATTTCTACGGGCTATTGTAAAAAATAGAGACAGGTTTCTGCAAGTTTTACTTACTGTAATAAGCAAAGACAAAAATATATATTGTGTTTATTATGAAATATACACTGCCGTTCAAAAATTTGGGAAGTGTCTTATGCACACCAATGATGCATTTATTTGATAAAAAAGTAAAACAGTAATGTTGTGACATATTACCGTTTAAAATAACATTTGTTTTAATATATTTTAAAATGCTCATTCTAAAATGCTGATTTGATGCTTGAGATGCTTATGTTAAAAACAGTTGTGATGCTTAATAATTTCAGTATAATATATATATATATATATATATAGTGCTATCATACGATTAATTTGCGATTAATCACATCCAAAATAAAAGTTTGCGTTTACAAAATATGTGTTTACTGTGTACAGTATATTTATTATGTGTATATATAAATGCTCACACATACATGTATATAGTGTTTAACCCCCCCATTTTATATATATATATATATATATGTTTAAATAGGTAAGTTGTATTCCAAATCAGCTCATGTACAATGGTTATGAAGACTGAATGAGGCTTGCGAACAGTCTTCAATCTTCAACTTTATGTTGAGTCTATTTGCATTTGTTTTTCAGCACTTGTACTCTCAATTTTACAGCAGTTCTTGCATTTATTAAATTGTTCCATCTGATCTTTTGCAAGGTATATTTAATAAGCATTTATTCAAGATTCAAGATCAAGATTTTATTCGTCACATACACAATTATACAGAATATAACCAGCAGTGAAATGTAAGTCAGGTCCGCTCCATGGACAGTGCAATTATATGTAACACAACACAAGAGAATATACATAAATATAGGTATGAAAAAAATGAAATAAAAAATAAGAATAAAGAATAAAATGTGCAGGACAAAATTTAGACCAAATTTCTAGCATATATCTATTATCCCTATTTAATATTTTCAAACACTGATAATTGCAGCCCTTGGTACATCATACTCTCAGTGTGCCAGTAGAATATCTTACATCCAGTTTGTTCCAGCTCAAGGACTTTGAATATAACAGATTTTAGATGCATTGTCAGTGTAAAGTACATTAACAATTAGCAAACATAACAGTTGGGCTGGATAGCAGTGCATCAGTACGGTTGTGAGTGATAAATATAGGACAGAATCTCGTGTGTCTGCTTTTCCTAGAACAGTTTTGTTTGAGCAGTTCCTGTCAGATGCTTGTGCTTTGAATAGTTATCTTCAGTATTATTTGCCCATCAGAGCTTATAGCGGCTGTATTTCCAGGGAATTCTGAATCGTGGCTAATTGTGCTCTAACTCTGTTCCAAAATCTAGAAAGGCATCATAGGCTTGATTATGCTGCCTCCCAAGATGCAGTTTGGCCAAATTCTAAGGCAGCATGACATGTCCTTCGTGAAGGCAATAATCCCATAGTGCATTGCAATGAGCCCAGGGAAAAATGCATCCAAGATGGTGGCTGATTTCAGAGAAATATATATTGTTATGTGTGTATATATGTATATGTGTGTGATTTCACTTTCTCCCTTTTAAAAAAATCATTGCATGCATATATGTTTATAATGTATATTTATTTATTTATTGCCTAGCACCGATTTATATACCTGTGTAAAGCATAAAGTACAGGGAAGTTTAGTTTTAACCCCAAAAAAAAAAAAAGTTTTTTACACTATAATCAAATTGATTTTTCAGTTTCTTCTTTGTGACCATTAATCTTCACTTACATGAATGCTTTTTAAGGGTCTTCTCTAAAAATGTTTTAAGAATTTAAAAAAAAATGTATGATGGTTTTTAGTGTCAGCTTTAGATGAAAGGGCTTTTATTGAGTGCTTTTTCAGAAAGCGTTTGCTCTTTCTCCATATTTAATTTAAAAGTGCACAAACTTTGGCTCAATATTCAACATTTAACTGTATGATTGACTTGTATTATAGATGGAAAGAGTAATGATGCTTAATGATTTACAGCCTGATGCACTGCAAATCTTTGTAACTATCATTTTGTGCCATTAAAGTAATGTAGGCCTTCTGTGAGTGAATGCAGAGTGTCACCCGAAGCAAAGTCTGTCTTCGGATGTTGTCTATCTTTTCCAAAAAGGACAAAAGGTTTCCATTGAATTATTGAACAACCCAGGTCTTGCATTTGCTGTCAGCATTTAAAGTTGGCAAAACTGATAAGTTATTTTAGTTTTAAAATTCCGCAGGGATGAGGGACATTGAGATTCTATCATCTCATCATCATTCTATCCATGTAGGGTCAATGCGAAATAACGGCTGTATTTCCCATAACAAAGACAAAGTAGGACATATTCCTGGATCAGCATTGTTGTTCCTGGAGCAACCTTCATTTCAACCAATCACTGCATTTAGATTTGGCAGAGTAGGGTTGAAGTGTAGCGGCCTTCTGAAATGAAGAGGAATACATTATTTTTAGTCCAATATAAATCGTATTCCATATCTATTTGATATTTAAATGATTTCTGGTTTAAAGACATATGGGACAACATTTAAATTATACTATGTTTGAATTTTATTATTTATTTAGTTTGTTTTTAGTATATACTGATAATATTTACCCCACCAGAATATATATTTTTTAAGTTGCCAGTCACCGCCAGCAATTTTTTTTTACTTTCATGGCCAACAGAATATTTTGTGTATCAATGTGACAGTGAAGACATTGTTTATCTATCCATCTATCTGTCTTCCTTCCTTCCTTCCTTCCTTCGAGGGTAGTGTTCCAATTAAAAGTTCAGACTGGGATCTTCTGACTTCCAAGTACAAAACAAGTAAAAATAAGTGATGGGGAAAGTTAAGATACATTTATTAAAATCAAACTGTTGAGCTCGGTTGATTGGAATGTTATTGCAGGAATGACTGTGGATCCAGGAACAGGTTCTACTTTTGTAAATTACATTGTAGATCAACATTCGCATTCATCCTTGTCAATCTCACTTCCCGCTAAGGCTAATAATACATGGGAAATTAAGTTAAATTAATGAAATTTCAGTTTATCTGCAATAGTTTCAGTGCTCTGAAAGTTTCCTGAGGAGCATCATATAAATGTTTGAAGACATTTCATGTTCTTCGTTAGTGCTGGTGAACATGAAAGGGCATTCAAAAATATGCCGTAAATCAAAAGCTATTTGCATGAATGCTTTTTTCAGACCTTAATCATTTATGCACAAAACTAAAGTATATTTACGAGTTTCTGAGTTATCAATTATGTTTTTGTGTTGGAATATAGAAGAGCTGGTGCACAAAGATCTCTCCCTCCCCTTTTTGCTTAATGCACAAGACCTTAATGTTTAGTTGCTTTTTATGCCCAGAAGAATTGCGCAGCTGAGATCACTTGTTGGTGCCCCCCCACCACCACCATTAATTCTTACAAATAATGAATTATGAATCATGGTGCATGCAGAGATGAAAGCAATGTGAGGGCATGTTTCCGCCCTGCCAGACGAGCGATATTGGCAGCGCCTTCTGCTTTGTGTGCCCCTAGTTATGATGATGCATTAACGATAATTGTTCCAGCCATGTGAAACGGTCTGGATCAGAATATCAGCTTATCCGAGGAGGGCTATGAGACAATAATGCAAACAAAAAGGATACTTGCAGACTTTGGCAGTTAGATAATGTGGCCATTTCGGCACTCACAGTGCTGTGGGTTTAAATGCATCAGCAAACCATTGCATTGGTTTATGTTCTGATATTGGAGTGAAAAATCTTGTCCTCATTGTGCATTACACTAATGGACGAAGGAAGGAAGCCCAAACAAAAAAAACTGGAAAAAATCCATCTTTGTCTCATAACAAAATATCTCCTAATAGATTAAGCATAAGTTCTGAGGTGTGACAGACAAATCATTGAATGTGTTTTGAATCAATTTATTGCAATTGACAGCTTGAATTAATATACATGAATGAGTCAATTTAACCATTGACTTTAGTATTGACTATATATATTTTTTGCTAATATTTTTCTTTGCCGCTTGTGTTAAAACATACACAGACAAGCTCGCAGTTTCATCCTCATATCCAGACTGCGTCAAAGTAATACACTCAGATAGTTCAGTCTAGTGGTCTTCATCTATTTGTTTGTGGCTTGGTTTTAACCGAGTCATTCATAATGGATGACTTGTGAATCATTTAGGATATGTTCTGGGAAATATTTTTGTCTTCACTGAGATCCAACAAACTCCTTAATAAAGCTAAACTAATATCACAGTGCAGGAGAATTAATGGCCACATTATAAAATATAAGTACTTGCCTTACGGCAATTCTGAATATGAAAACAATCATCTCTACAGAGTCTGTCATCTTAGGTTTCGCACATCATGGTCTAATATCCCACGATTGCGTTCGCCTCTGAATGTCATATCTAGACGCTTGCATACTAAAGCGAGTTTTTGCAGCATTGTAGATTTTTATTAAGTGATCTCTTTTACATATTCATTACTCAGAAACGTAACAGATATATCTTGACCTAGATCTGGGTGTTATAAATTCTGTTCTAAAAATGAATTCGCATCTGTGAATGAATGTCTTGATATGCATGTTGTTGCTGTGTTCAGAACAGCTTTGTAGGATAAGAACATTTTAAGTTTGCATGAAAGGAAAATGTCTCTTGTGCAGAAGGATATGAATAGCATATCGCTCTGCTTCATGTAATTGTGCATGACCTGGTAGTCTTGCCAACAGTCCAAACAGATGCATGCATACTAACTTGTCTACACTTGATTAGAGCAAAAGCCATATGTTACCCATTATGACATCAAATGAAGAATTCCACTGTTTATGGCGGACCGTATGTAAACATGACTTCTGCTAAGCAAAGCAAATTAAGGGGTTACATGTATTTTAACGGTTATAATTTTTTTTATCATTTATACTACTTTTGTATATTCACTCATTTTAGTAAAAATGGTTTTATTTCAAAGCAGAGATGCATAGATTTAATTATTATATGTATGTGACATTGCACTCACTGTATTGTTGGGGTCAATCGTTTTCAAACATATTCATACTTGTTTGTTTGGTTATAAACATATCAAATATAAGCACTTTTACATATGTACAGCTTTAGAGATTTTACAGATCATCTGTCCTGTCAGCAAAATTCTGGTGGGAACTGAATTACCGAAACATTTGTGAAGGTACAGCTACAAGTCACTAAGTTCAGTATTCAGAAACAATCCCAGAGCAGGACTTGTTTATCAATAAATAATGGAGAAAATTTGAATAATGCATCTTTAATGCCTAATTTATTTATAAGTCAATCAAGATGGGGCTTGTAACAAAAGTAAAGTAATTTGGATTCTTTGGATGGTGCACTCTCAGGAAAAGAAGGTACAAAGCTGTCACTGGAATGGTACCCTAAAGTACAAAGGCTAAAAGGAATATCTTTGTACCTTATTGACCTTATTTATTCCTTTAGAAGGAATTTCTAAAAATCTTGTACTATAATTTTATAGATGTCTATCTAGATTCTAGATATGTTGACACGAAAATAACTAACTATCTACCCTTCCAAAGTACATATTAGTCCTTTAAATGTATATTAACACCAGTTTTTTATATGTACTTATCAGCAAGGCTAAGTATAAAATATGATTTGTGTGTTCACAAATAATTTGTTACATTTATAAAAATAAAACTAATATTGTAATCTTTAGTAAAGGTTTTGAGCTGTAAATTAAAGTTCCCAAAATTGAAAGATTTGTAAGTTTTTAAAGTTGCAATTTAAACTATGTAAAAGTGCATTTAGAAGCTGTCAATTCATTTATATTGTACCTCTCAGTCTAAAGACTTGTGTGCTAGAAACTAACTATTGGAATACTAATGAGATCATGTTGGTATTGCATGAATTTCAACTGTTGAAAAAATAGACCTAATATGAACACAATTGCATGAAATTGGCTTCTGCCTGTGAATCATTAAAATAACTACTGCAATTTTTGGATAAACCCTACAGTTCATGAATCTGGATGACTGCTGTGAAAATAAGGACTAAAGAACATTTCGAAAAAGTTTAAGTAAAACAAATAAATTATGCACAGGGTGTTTTGTTGTCCTGGTGGGCACCGTTAGTTCAATTATCAGGAAGTTAAAGCTACATCAAAGTACAGAGACACGGTCTAGGAAAGGTCATCTCTCATAACTCCCTGCGTGAACATGGAGAGTTGGGAAAGAAGTCTCGCGGCAAGCTCAACAATAACTTTAAAGGAGCTATGGAGTTCAGTAACTGAGAATAGAGTAAAAGTGCCAGCTGAATATAGAGCTCTACTTAACACCAGCTTGTATGGGAAAGTTGTACAAAAGAAGCCCTTACTCAAAAAGATCCATGTGAAAGCACGTCTGGAGCACGGCAAAAAGCATAATAGTGACCCAGTCGGAATGTGGGAAGTGATTTTGTGGCCATGATGAGAGCAGGATGGAGCCTTTCAGGCAATATTTTCAAAAGTCATATGAGTCAAACACCATGCCTACAGTCAAGTATGGCGGTGATAAGATCATGCTCCTTTTCATTAGCAGGGAATAGGCATCTTATTAAAAATCAAAGGAAGAATGGATGGTGCCAATGAACTGCTCCAGTTTGCTGAAAAACTAGAGCCCGAGAGAAAAATCTTTAGGCAAGTTGAACACAAGACCAAATTAACAGTGGAGTGAAAAAAAACGAACAAAACAAAACGAGGTAATTGGGCGGCGCTTACTCTCTGTTTCTGTCTGGTCTTCGGTCACGGTGCACACAACGGGGAGGAATGAAAAGACGAGGATAAACTCAAATAACAGTCTTTAATTCAGGCAGGACAGACACACAGAAATGCCGGGAATGACGAGTAGACCAGCCAAATCTAACTAAACAGACAGGAACTTAAATACACAGGTCAATCACAGAACATAATCAAACACAGCTGGAAACGAATTAACTAATAATCACACAGGAAACAAAATAAGGACACACGACACAGGACTGACAACTAGTTTGTGTGTCACAATTCTTATGACCAGTATTTAAAGCACTTTTATGAGAAATACTAGTAAATCAACCTATAAGTTGTATGATTTTTGAAATTGTACACTTTGGAAATCTTTTCAATTCAATTCAAGATTATTTGTATAGCGCTTTTCACGATACAATCGTTGCAAAGCAGCTTTACAGGAAATTACATTTATACAATAGATTTATATATTGCAGAAACTTAATATATTTAACTTATGACAAAATTTGGTTAATTCTGTATATTGTCTGAGGGTTGGCATCATCTCTTAGCAGGTGTTTGGTCATCTCAGATCATTTAAGGGTTGGATCCAGACTGAAGCTTGTGTAATTCACATCCCGTGGCAGAAACAGAGAAACAAATAGAGACATAATTAGCGTAGCTGTTGTTCCATCCAAGCAAAAATTATTTGATCAACCCAAGCTAAAGCATAATAATGTGCATTTGATCAGATATAACTGCAGTACAAGATTATGAGATGCATTATATGAATGCTTGGCTAAAGAGATGTGTCTTTAATCTAGATTTAAATAGAGAGAGTGTGTCTGAACCCCGAACGTTATCAGGAAGGCTATTCCAGCCAAATATGAAAAAGTTCTACCTCCTTTAGTAGATTTTGCTATTCTAGGTACTACCAAGAGTCCAGAGTTTTGCGACCTTAGGGAGCGGGTTGGATTGTAGCGTGATAGAAGACTAGTTAGGTACGCATGTGTCCATATGTAGTTTTTTATGCACCAGTGTCTTTCCAAACATTAAAAAATATATACTCTAAAACCACTCTTCTCAAATTAATACTTATTGCACACTAATCTAGTTAGTATTCATATTTTAAACACATTTATTTGATCTAATTTAATCACATGATCTGGTAAAGAATGAATGATTGATGCATTTATATAGCGCTTTATTGTGTATTGTTGTACACCCAAAGCGCTTAAAAATGTGTGTGGGGGGGGGGTCTTTCCTCAACCACCACCAGTGTGCAGCATCCACTTGGATGATACGACGGCTGCCACAGGACAACGGCGCCAGTGCGCTCACCACACACCAGCTACAGGTGGAGAGGAGAGAGAGTCATAGAGCCAATCAAGTGGATGTGGATTATTAGGAGGCCATGATTGACAAGGGCCAGTGGTCGGAATTTGGCCAGGACACCGGGGTTACATCCCTACTCTTTACGAGAAGTGCCATGGGATTTTTATTGACCACAGAGAGTCAAGACCTCAGTTTAACATTTCATTCAAAAGACGGTGCTTTTTGACAGTATAGTGTCCCCGTCACTATACTGGGGCGTTAGGACCCACACAGACTGCAGGGTGAGCACCCCCTGCTGGTCTCACTAACACCTCTTCCAGCAGCAACCTAGTTTTCCCAGGAGGTCTCCCATCCAGGTACTGACCAGGCTCAACCCTGCTTAGCTTTAGTTGGCAACCAGTCTTGAGCTGCAGGGTGATATGGCTCCCTTCTTAAAGGTATTATGATAAAAGGTATCACCCTCCACATTACCTCCATAAAGAGGTAAAGACTTCAGCTCAAGAGGTTGATATGAGCCATTCTGTTCATCCTAAACTAAGTGTACTGGAATGTAGACCTATCATAAAACCTTTGGAGCAGACTCATGATTTTTCCTAATTATGAAAGGAGGGGGACTGAAAATACTTATGATGTGTGAAAAAGGAAGTAATCAACCGTACTGGCTTATTTTTTAGCAGACGCTCATTTGTTTCTGAAGGATGAGGTTGGATGCAGTGAGGTGGGAATGAAACAGTTGGTGCAGCATGTATGATTCATTATTAGCAAAGCAGAGCCTTGACATGGAGTTAAATATTCTCTTGCTGACTGATTGGAAGGATGTGCAAATATCAGCAGTTGATATCCTGACATTTAAGTTATGGCGTTTGAGCACAGCTGGACTCTGGAGGACGGGCTGTAGGAAATATTGGTTTAAGCCAATGAGCAATTAAAATACTGGACAAAGACTCACCTTCAGGTTTTCAAGACCTTTAAAATAGAAAAAAAATCATACAAATTATTTAAACCAACAATAAGCAGTAGTTACTATTAGTCGTTTAAAAAGTGCTCAAACGATTAGTCGTGATTAATCGCATCCAAAATAAAAGCATTTGTTTACATAATGTGTGTATACTGTGTATATTTATTATTTATATATAAATACAAACACATTCATGTATATATTTAAGAAAACATGTTATGTTTTATATTGAATATATTTATATATAATATATATAAATATAAGAATTAAGAATATAACTTTATAAATGTATATACATGTATTTTTTTTCAAAATATATACTGTATGTGTGTATTTTATATATATACATAATAAATATACACAGTACACATACATAAATTATGTAAACAAAAACTTTATTTTGGATGCCATTAATCGTGATTAATCGTTTGACAGCACTAATATATATATATATATATATTTGATATGGAATAAAAAAACATAAAAAAGGGAATTTTGACACTTTATCTCACAATTTGTACATGTTTTTTCTCTGACTTTACATCTTGCAATTCTGTTTTTCCCCACCATGGAATACAAAAAAATATCAAAAGGTAGTTGTGACTTTTTACTTCAGAAATCAGACTTTTATATTGTAATTTTATGCCACGTTTATAAAGTCAGTTTTTCTTCTTGGAATTCTGACTTTTTTCTCAGATTTGCAATTTTGTGTATATATATCTCGCAATTCTGAGAAACAGAAAAAAAAACAGTGAGATAAAAAGATGCAATTACTTAGTAGACTTGCATAAACCTGGGTACTCTCATATTTATCCTTTTAAAGATGAATGCGAGCTGTTATTTCTATGTGTTTGGTTTTCATCAAAATGTGAATACTTGCTAAGGCCAAAGCGGCATACTCATGACTGGAAAGAATGAAGAAAATAACATACAAAAAAACGAATTCAAGAATTTTTGTCGATTTGTTTATAAAAGGCATTTTTACACATCTATGTTTGTTGGACACAATTCTGTAGAACCACCCAGCTACTCCTGTTGCTTCATACTAACTTGGCTTGATCGTGCAATACAGGAAATGAAACAACTGTTCCTCATATACTCCAATATGTGTTTGATATCGCACCCCCCTCCTTAAGTTCCCACCTCGCACAGCCCCGGATGATAATTCATCACATTTCCTGCTTTACTTCCATTTGCTATAGTTAGCATGTCCCCTGGCGTGTCTTTGAATTCATCCTGACATCTCAGAGCCTTAATTTTGCTTCTCTGACTATTTCATACCCACACCTGAGTCACCGACATGCTCTGACTCCCCATTGGCTGGACCGTCGCACGGCTTCCGCCTCATTACCATAGATATTTGAAGAGGATGATGCCTCCAGCTCAGCCAAGAGGTGCCACCTGGTCCTGCAGGACAGTGACCTTGTGTCACTCCATGGGGAGGCACAGTGCACCGCAGACATTTATACAAGATGGAAAAGCAATTTGTGGTCATGTGGTGTTTATTTATAGCAAGAAGGAGAGTAGTGAATTGGAAATGAAGCATTTATGTCATACGAGGTGTAGGTCGCGCCAGAGCTGTTTATGTGCGAAGGCTGTGTTCGGTGCAATGCAAACGTATGCAAGAAGTAATTAGATTAGTTTAGCTTTGAGGCCTGTTAGCACCAATGATGTGTGAGAAACAATATTAGCACAACTATTTAACAGATGGAAAAACACCCTTTAAAAGCTTTTAAAACAGCTTTACAATTTACAAATGCTTTTGTCCAAAGCAACTTATATTGCATTTAAGTTATACGGTAACACTTTAGTATAGGGAACAATTCTAACTATTGACTAGTTGCTTATTAGCATGCCTATTAACATATTGGCTGTTTATTAGTGATTATAAAGCACACATTCTGCATAACCATATTCTAAATCCCTGATACTACCCAATACCTAAACTTAACAACTACAACTAACTATTAATAAGCAGCACATTTGGAGTTTATTAAGGCAAAATTCGTAGTTAATCATTTGTTAATGGTGAGAATTGAACCTTAAAATATAGTTATACATTTTTCAGTTCTTACTTTCCCTGGGAATCGAATCATGACCTTGGTCTTGCTAGTACTATGGTCGGCTGTTTGAGCTCCAGGGAGGCTTTAAATTCACAGTTTTCAGGATTGATGGCCATAATGTGTCTAAAACCACACTTTTTATAATGTAATACTTATTTTAGTTAGAAGGTGAATGTTCTTCATGATGATGGGCAAATATCCATCTATTTATTGAATATTTAATATTGTTTTTGTTTTGTTGCCATCGTAGAACCGTATACCAACTTTTAAATGGTTTATTTTCCAAAAGTCTCCCAGTTTCAGTATTAATGAGTGCTTCGAGTGGGATTGCTAACAATATATCTGCCTTACCAACAGTTCTCGTTAAAACTCAGTCAGTAAACAAAAGAAAAAATACTGCAGCCTTATCCTGCTCTGGAGGATTTTATAGACTGTTAGACGTCCGTATTTGATACGTATGCACCACATAACGAGTTGATATAACTTCAGAGTGCATCATGCTTTGAATAAAGAGAAAAGCATGCTCCAATTTTTTCAATGCTGTTTAGATTTAACAGCACCCATGGCTCCCATTTTTCTTTCACACCTATCTTAATGATATAAAGAGCACAGTGGTCGTACGCACATATAGTATATAAATAATTAAATATTGCTTCGTCCTTTGAAGTATGTATCATTTTGCTGAAACATCTAGGTTACCAAGAGCCAACTGAATTGATTTTACTCCGAGGACACACACCGATAGCGGTGCGGTAAAACACAATAGGTTTATAATTGTGTTAGCCCATATCTATGGGATTGTGCTTGAGGTCTGCCTGTATATCTCTAGATGTGCTTATAAAACACTTTGATGGAGTTGTTATTTATCTCTCTTTTTCAGTCAGATATTCAAAGGTTAAAAAAAGTAAGAAGAAACACAAGCTGCTGTTTTGCTCTGTGTAATATGACATGATTATTCCAGGATGTGTGATTAATAGTTATGCTAAAAATTATTGAAGTTGTCACTTTTTTATGTGTAAAAATGTCATGCTTGTCTCCTGCTTTAATGTTTCCAGTATATTCTTCTATCATATATTTATACTATCAAAATGAAGTGTATATTTTATGTTCTTATTTTTACTAAGCATGATTGGAGTCAATTGCATATGGACCAACCAAAAGTATTATTGCTCATAATAATGTAGTGTTTTGGAAGAGAAATAATAGGAAGGAATTTTATTCATAATAATTTCCGACCTCTATTTTATTTTATATTATTATTATTGCCTATTTTTCATAAATTACAGTGAATTGGGTCAGGAGTTGTCCAGTTGTTATAAAAACATATTATAGATTTGTATGACCTTTATTTACTGAAAATCATAATCAATCATCTCTCAATTCTTGAAAGTTAATGAAATAATTGTGTGACTGTATGAAGTACAGTATGAAGAATGAAAGAAGTAGTGATTCCCAATTTGTGAGACTGTAGGTTTGTGCATTTGGCTACAGAAGAATGTCACCGAAGTCATATGGACTATATGTATAGCTTTTTATTGTATTTGCATGTAAAATAGAAAACAGCACGTAATTTCTCCTTTTGTGATTTACAGTGGAAAGAAAGTCATACGGGTTTGAATGGCATGAGGGTGAGCAAATGATAGCATTTTAATTTTAGACAAAACCATTCTTCTAAACTCACTTCTTATCAGTACAACACTAGAATTAGCTCTTTTTTGTTATCTGTGACATGGCGAACGCACCACTTATAATAATTTTTTTCTTAATACAGTTTGAAAGTGAAGCACTCCTGTCATTCCCCATGGGGAGCGTTTGAGATCTCAAGGGCTTGATCACAGATCGTTCCTCATCACTAAAATTGCTCGTAGTCCCATTCTAACCAATTTCTTGGGTTTTTCCTGCAATCATTTTGATTATCCTTTGTACTTGTACTCGTATACACACGTCAATGTCATGAAATGGGTGGAAATGGATGGGGTCCTCTGGAGCATACATCACATTTGAGCTTCAATGTTTTGACACTTTGTCAGAGCACTAATTTAGATTAATGGTTTGAAGAGGGGCTGCAGGCGATATGCAGGCTGACGTTGACAGGCCGTCACAGCAGAGTAGTGAGCGCCTCCAAAAGGAGACAAAGCCCTGTGAAAACTCATGAGATGGGAAGCATGCCAAAAGTTCCTGCTTGAGCCTGCACATCGAGAAGTTTACCCGGTGGTGGGATGACGAGCGCTGGGGTAGAGCCGTGCTCAGCGACTGCATAATTTAGATGCGTTTCATGTCTAGGTGATCTGCCATGCAGAGAGCTGTGAGCGGTTTTAGAGGGTAGGAGGAATATCCTCCTCTTGCAAAGAAACACATTTACAGGATTGGAGAGTGCATGTTTGTACAAACATGAGAGTTTTGATGCAAATAATTTTTTTGGTCTCCTTGAACACAATGATCTTTAATATTTCACATATATGTAGATGTTCTAGAAAAGTGACATTGAGTTGAATAAATTAAGTTATTTTTCTGCACTTTTCCATTTTAAAATCCATTAATATTTGTCAATGTTGTGTGTCAGTTACTTCACTACATTTTTCGCTTTTCATTACATTAGTAACTATTTTCAGTAGATTTTTTGAGATTTTTGATGTAGTTTTTATTTATTGGTATCAGATTGTATTGGAAATCCAATTGTGCTTGCTTATTTGTATTTTAATGGAATGTAGCTTTTTTGCAATGAAATTGTATACTCATATAAAAAACTATACTATATATATATATATATATATATATATATATATATCACTCTTTTCTATAGCAACATATTTTTAAATATATAAAATTATTGCAAAATTTCTGTTCAAGTTGAATGCTTGTCCAGTGTTGCCAACTTAGCAATTTTGTTGCTAAATTTTGCAACTTTTCACAGTACCCTAGCAACTTTTTCTTCCAAAAGCACCTAGCTACAAATTTAGCTATTTAAAAAAAATATTTGGCAACTTTTTATAAGTGATTTAAACGATAAAAAGGCGCAAATTATTCATCTAAATTACTCAAGATGAAACCAAAGATGCTTAGCAGTACACACATTCCGTGAATTAATTTAGCTGCTATTTGCAATTGTTAAATTTAATAATAATAATAATTGATTAATTGTTCATTTATGATACACCTTGTCAGTAGCTTGTACCTGTGATTGTTGATCAGTTAGTAGCCTACACTGTAAGAAAGATATCTAGAAAAATGGAAAAGCTAGTAATTTTCGAGGACATTATTCGTTATCTATTATTTATTATCCGTTGTAACTCTGTAACCCAAAAACACAAAATAAAATGTGTAATTAAAAAAGCATGTGAAAAATCAATATGGAAAATTCCTTCATGTTAACAGAGTAGATCGTGCCTTATTTTTACGAGTGTAGCAGACTAACTAACTGATAATACACTGCTTAAAATTATAATTGTTCAGAATGTGTAGTTTTACTAGTTTACTAGTCAAAAATAAAAAAACTTAAATTATAATTATTCTAATATTTGTAAGTGTTTAATAATTCAATGTTGTATTTAAAAAATACAGTTATATTTTAATATGATATTACGTTATATTATCTTACGAACAAATCTAAATTAACACATGTAAAATATATTTTATGCTGAAATGTGATGTAGTGACACAATTTTGCGTCGTAATTACAAAATGATGTCATCACGCAATGACATCACAACGTCATTTAGCAACTTTTAGCAACAAATCAACCTTCCTTTAGCAACTTCCCCTGAAAATGAGTTGGCAACACTTTGCTTGTCACTCTATTTGAGATGAATTCATTCAAAACCCCATTGTTTTTGAGCCAGATAAATACTGCCCTGATTAAATGATTAATTAAGATTTAAAACAATTATGTACTTGACTACATTAAAGCTTGTAGCAAAGCTACATAATTCAAAAGTGTAGTTGAACTATTTGAAATCATGTAACTTGAGGCTTAACTAGTTCCGTTTTTAAAGAGGCTTCTCCAGCACTGGCAGTGGTGGGAGTCTAAAACTCAGTCAATAACCGCTCAGTTCAGGGAATTATGCAGTGACTCAAAGCTCTGTCACACCGTTATAGTAAACTCCGCAGGTCGGCTTTGTCTCCTTTTCAACCCTCTACCCAGTCACATCACATTTGTCCCCTTTCATTATTTTTGTCCCCTCTCTGTCTCTTTCTGTAGCTTCTCCCTCTTTCCCAAAAGCATTTATGGCCCGGTCCATTCAATTCAGCTACTCTCCATTCTGGTCACAACCCCTCCTCATGTGGTAGGATGTCGCCTCTTAGACGAGTAAGCCAAAAAAAGAGAGAGAGAGGCAGAAAAAAACCCAGGTCTATTCATGCTCTGATCTGCAGCTTCGGTTCCCTCTCTATTGCCCTTCATATACTGGCTTTTTTGGGCAAAATTGACAAGGAATCTCCTTTCTTTTAAGAGCAGCGTTTCATACCGTCGGGTCGGAATGTGCATTCTCGAATCTGGTTGCCTAGTAACGATAAAATGTGGGGAGATGGGAAAAAAGTCAGTCTTCTATTAACTTTGTGTTGGCTTTGCATTTGAATGTCTGTGTTTGAGTATGTTAGGTAAATCGTTTTTTATTTACTTGCCATTTTTCCATCTGTTCACTAGTCCTTATTTGATCTTTTACTATAGAATGCATATATGTATGCAGTATGTTTAAATAGCTCAGTACTGAAGGAACCAGCATGAAGAGAAGGGCTATTTTGCCTTATTTATTAATGTCAAGGTTTTCTTAAAGGTGCAATAAAGAAACTCAAGACAGCAAATTAGAACATAAAATGTACAATAACACTCAAGTCAGTAGACTGGAAGATTAATTATTCTGCACTACTAAAGGTTCAGAAGACATTAATTTTTTATGTGTTTTGAAATTATGTCAATATTTGGAAGATATTAGTGGTTGATATGATAGGGTTTTTCGACTGCAAATATAATGACTACAGTATATTTATATAATATAGTTTGCTGTTAGCAAATTATTTGAAATGAGTAAATGAAGCAAACACGCATTTTACAGGGTATTTAATACAATTCAGTACATAAACTGTTTATTATAAATTGAAGCTGTCTCTTAATTTTAGAATTGACACACGGGGCAACAAACAGTTAAACACTTGTTAATTAGCCAAGAGAATCAAGGCCATCAGATGATTTTAATCATATAAAAATAGCCAAATATCTGAAATGTATTACTATAAGATACATATATATTTAAGTCACTCTTGAAACTGCCATTGCATTAGATAAATATCAAGCCAAAATATTTCATATAAAACTATCTGTAACAAACCTTTTCTGTAATGTTCAGTTCCCTTTTTGTAAAGCCGTTTAACATACTGTCAAGAGTCAAGATCATTGTCGTGAATGTAAAAATCATAGGTCTAGTTTATAATATTCAATACATGAAGATGTTTTAGCATTTTCAAATAATTTTTCATCTTTATTTGGAAAAGTACATCCATTTTTTATCATGTAAAACCTTATAAATTGGTTTGACATTTTTATTATAGTTTATTATAATGACATTCTTACATTTAGTGTCCAAATACCCTTTAGAGCCCCTGTTAATGACAGCAATCCAGTCTGTTTGTTTGTACTACGGTATACATGCTGTGCTTTTAGTTGAAAGCACGTACTGTAACATCACAGCTACAAGGCTGTAGACACATAGAGTAAACACTTGTATATTATGAACACTAAAAACAAGCTCATGGGAATTGAAAAATGGAATTATGAAAATAGTATAGCCAGATTTCTGGGATACTCGTTTTAGTGAAATGTTCCAGAATGGACTGCAGTTTTGCTCTTTTTCCCATTAGAACTATAATTTCAGATATTAAGGCATAACAGATGCGACTTGATCCTTGCTCCCAGCTGCTTATTAATCATTCAAACCACTAAACCGGCGTGGAAATGGAAGAGAGAGGAACTGGGCAACGGGGACTTTGTAAAGCACTGAAGAGAAGAGAGAAGGAAGTACAAGAGCAGAAAGAGAGAGAGAGACAGAAACATTTTAAGGAGGAAAAAACTAAAACTTTGATTGATACATCTTCAGTTCCCTAAGGAAATGTTTAATGTCTCGTGTGTGTGTGTGTGTGTGTGTGTGTGTGTGCGTGTGTGCGTGTGTGTGTGTGTGTGTGTGTGTGTGTGTGTGTGTGTGTGTGTGTGTGTGTGTGTGTGTGTGTGTGTGTGTGTGTGTGTGTGTGTGTGTTTGTGGCTGTATATTGGGGGGATGGTGGACATGTTCATGTTTGAGTCTTTTGAAAGGTTTGAGTGTCTCCTTCCAAGCGTGGCTACAGAAAACGAAGGGAAGGCAGTCATTTTAGGATCTGAGAGGGTCAAATTCGTGCAAGATGAATTATTAATAAGATATATGATGAATATTTCCTCAGTGAGATGCCTGGGGTCCGCAGAAATGCTGACCGTGCCGACTTGAAATGAAAGTAGGAGATTTTGCATTAACTTGAATTAAATGCCATGCGAGTGTGTCTTGGCTCATTAGTTAGCTCTGTTAGCATTTCGAAATCCCTTTTTTAATATTTATAAGGAAAACATAGTGTGCTATCCTTATGCAATTCATTTCCACTGCATCTTGAAGGATTTTTCATTCAGAATTTGTTATTGTTTTTTTATATGGCTACCTCCTCCGTTCATAAACTATTCCCTCGTTTATTTGATTTTAAAGTCCTTTTTTCTGTTTATTGAAGGAAATCTATCAGGTTTATGTGGCATTACTCATATCCGTTCATCTGGCTGAATCGAGAGCTGTCTAATGACTTCACCTAATTGCATTTAGCGGATTTCCTCTGCTAGGGGACCTACTTAAACCAGTTGATGTGTTTGGATGTGACTGAATTATAAAACTAGTCGACTACGGGACTCATTCCCTCTTCCTGCTTGACCTACTTACTTAAAATAGGTCTGCTGTCGACTTCGAGAACTAGCAACAGAGTTTAGTCACTGTTGTTACGGCAAGATTTCCTCTATTTTGATGATAACACTGAAGACAAGTGTCAAGATGCTTTTGGTTTGATGTGTCAGGATTCCCAAACGCCCATTTGATTTCTTAGAATACCTTTAAGTTCTGGGTTATTCAGTTGCTTACTTCTTGCTTTTGTTTAATCTTCGAACCTGTTTTAATTAGGTGAATACTGGCTTGAATATGTTCATAAGAAACATAAGCGGTTGTAACGTACTTAATTGCTGAGGTCAGATTATGTACAGTATGTTGAGAACCTTCAAAGAAGACCTGGACATTGGATTTGCAAAAGTATGTGGAATTTGCGGCTTCAATTCATTAAATGAAATCCTCAAGCATGACTGAATATTTCAAAGCAGAATTGTGTTCATGAATTGTGTTCACACTTTTTTTGGTTTAGGCTTTGACCATTTGTGTATACAGTTTCCAAAGTATTTGAACAAATTACTACTTTGTTGTGTTATTGTGGTATCATTGGTTTCATATTTATCCAGCCATAAATGTCTAAAAATGCTAATTGTGGTTTTTATATTTTACATAACTGTCAGCTGCTCTCTACCTGTCTACTGTAAATAGATGTCTTTTTGCCAGAAGAAGTTTCAAAGTGGACCAGAACAAATGTTGGTAGTCCAGAGTCTAGCTCTGCAAGACTGAGAACCCACAATCCACATGTTGGAAACAGTTTGCATGCTGCAGATGGAGTGAAAGCTGTTAGGCCTATGGTGTATTTTGCGTCTTGAAGAATGCATGCCGAAACAAAAGCCCTAGACTAGTGGTGTTAGTTTTGGCACGTCCTCTTGGGATCTTACAGCACAAGTGTCTCTCTGCTCCACATATACTGCTGAAAATAATTTGTTTTCAATAAATTATGCAGTTTTACAAATGTACTGCTTTTCCTTTTATTCTGTTCCTTTCTTTTGATTCTGTTCTATCTTTTATACACTTTAAATCCAGGTCTGGAGAAACAAAATAAAGCCCATCAATAATGAAGCCATGTGCTTGTACTCAATAATTCTTACACTTACAGCAAAGAAAATGGGCTAAATTCTATAGGCTTTAGTGGCAGAAATGAAAGGTGCGCCGAGTAATGTTAATTAAAGGCAATTTACTTGAGATGGAGAACAAATAAATGTAATATATATATATATATATATATATATATATATATATATTATAAAAATTAATGTTATTAAATGCTTGTATTATTTTGATCATGCAAACAGCTACTGCACATTTTAGGATGCTTAAATAGAATTTCACAGAAACGTTTGCAGATTCTGTCTGGGCCTGTGCATGAGTAAATTGATTTGGTTGCACTGCAGCACACATCAGAATTAATCTGACAGCATATATGATGAGATTATGGCCAGATAGTTTAAAAAATGACCTACTTCCATCAATAAAAACGGTCACTCGATTCACAGGTGATCAGATTCATGCTCATTTATTTAGACATAAATTATTATGACAGTGTATCTTGAGAGGCTATTTGACTTCTCAGGACCCAGAGTAAGAAGACAACATTGCCCTCATTTTATGTCCTCCAACTTGTGCAGAGTTTAATAAACCCTGATTAGATTAAAAGTGGCTGTCTTCCAAGTGAACAGCCTTACACTTTACTGATTAGTACACTGCCAAATAATAATTTCATATTCAGTCATTTTAATGCGTTAAAGCTAAAATAAATAAATCAATATCCTTAAAACAAGAAAAATTGACTTGAGAGGCAATTGCGTAAAATAACATTGTTGTCAAAGAATATTAAATCAAGTTTATTTTTCGTATACCCTACTGGCAAATGTTTAATGCATATTTCTAATAATATTTTGTGAGTTTTATGTTTAAAACACGAAAAAAAATGCTATGGGGTATGAAAAATAAACTTAATTCAAAACTCAATATTCAATATTCTCTTATGCAATTTTATCCCTCAAGTCAATTTATCTTGTTTAAGGATGTTTAGATATTTTTACTGGAAAACAAGACACACATACCGATTAAGAAAATGCTTTTTTGCAATTCAGAGGCACTTTGATCTCCTCTGTAAAACTGTATCTGTTAGAGGCACACGTCTGGAGCCCATAAGTGCTGTTTAAGATGAAACAAATGGCCATATCCATTCGTGCAAAACAAATGTACTGATTGCTTAATGATCTTCTGTGCTATGAGGGGGAAATAGAGGGTGTGCACAAAAACCACATTCTCCGATTCGTAAAAAGTCGTATGCAAGCAATCCCTCCTTCAGCTTAATACCACCTTGTCTTAGGTAAAGATAGCCATCAGTGATGTTAGAGATACAGGAAGCAATTAGGTGTGACATGTTCACGCGATTAGCATTCCTGTTGTTTTCAGAAGATGCTTTAAGCAGCCGCTCTGCTAACACAGCCATTTCTGCTGGATAAATTAGCTATATTTTGCAAAATTATTGTTATCATTTTTTTATTTGTTTACTTACTTTTTTTAGGAGGCCCCTGTCTCACTTGTTCTGTCTCCTCGAAGCGCACACACACAGTGCTGTTGTTGTCTGTGGCATTCTCCAAGGAGAGAAAGCATAGGTGTGTCTGCATCCTTTTTAAAAACACATTCCTTTAGCCTATTGAGTGGGAGACATGGGGGATTTGAGAGAATGTGTCGGACAGGGTCTTTGGGAGTAAGGAGGCCCGGCTGACAGGAGGTCAGTCAGGCTATTCAAGAGCAGTTATTGAAGATCCAGGGAGTCAACGGGTCTAAAAGACCCTTCCACTTTTTGCTCTCTGCGGTGTGTCTCTTACTCGGCTGCTCAGCAGCGCTTCGGCTTCGCTCACTGCCTGGGAGAACAGCACACATTGTGCAGGCAGATAATGCATTTCAATCTTCCTGAATGTCACAGCGGATGGCACTGCTTTGAAACTGAGCAAAGGGGACTTTTTCTAATGCTTCCGACTTTAATAATTCAGAGCAAATATTAAAAACGTGAACATTATGCATGAAAGATGGTGTTCAAGTTGCAGTATGTATGTACATATCTCTCTTAAGGAGACTAAAGGATTTTTCATATTTTCTTGTGGCATGATTAAAAGGCAAATCAATTGCTGAATTGATATGGCAAACATGATGTTTATTTGCAATTTTAATGTAAATGGTTTGTTTTGATTTGGTATGAATTTTAATATTTCGATTTAAAATGTTTACAGAAATGTATATAACAAATATTTAGTATTCTATCTTTTTTATCTTTCTTGGCCCACATAATATTTTGTGTATCAATGTGACAGTGAAGACAGTATCTATCTGTCTATCTGTCTGTCTGTCTGTCTGTCTGTCTGTCTGTCTGTCTGTCTGTCTGTCTGTCTGTCTGTCTGTCTGTCTGTCTGTCTGAGTTACATATTCAAGCAAAGCATATAATACCTTATAATTCATTTATAGATATATGAAGACTAAAGAATTTTTTTTCATTTTACCGATCACAATGACATTTATTTTTATTTTCTAGAATGTTCTAGTTTATTATATATATATATATATATATATATATAAATGGGATACATATTTTTTATATTGAACTCAAATTGTCCAATCAGTCATGAAAAATATTGTATTCGATATATCAGCCAATAAGTAAGCATAATTACTCAAAATGACCTTTATTCAGGATTTTTTGCAAAATGTATTTATATTTTGTTGCAAATCTTGTGTTTGACTGATGAAATTCCTGTGTGGCTGTAATGAATTCATTAAAATGAACTTCCTCTTATACCAATTCACCATCCTGTGGGTCATGGCCAATTCAACACAAATTCCCACTTATGAATTGCAAAGTAGCTGAATTCTTAATATATTATATATTATATTATTTTTCTCATGCCATGTCAAAACACTGCAGGATGAAGCGTGTAGAATGATAAGCGTTCCCATACATCCCACTAACAACTTTTGATTATTAGAGAATGTTGGACGGTTAATTGCACACATTAACGAGGCTTAACTTTGTGACGGTGGGCGTCGGTGATGGTACGCATTAAGAAACAATTAATTTCCAATAGCGCCGCTATTCTTGGCTGCCTCCGTGACTCTTTAGAACAAGGAGTCCATCATTGATAAGCCATTTCATGCTTCATTTACAAGAGCCACGTTAAAAGCAATCCTGGACCGCATGCCATGAGGGATGCTTGGAAAAAGCTGAAAGCATTGTAACCCCCCCCCCCCCCCCGTTACTCTGTATGCATCACTGGACTGTCATGTTCATTTTGTAATGCAGACTTTAGGAGATTATGTAGGTCCACGGACATCAGAAAGCCAAGTAACTTATCTGATGGTCATGTGAGCTTCGACACTGTTAGGGGATTATAATTGTCAGGGAATGACCGTCTGGATGTTGCAGAATATTCCTCATCAAAAGTGACCTATTTAAGAAAACGGACAGTATTGTGAACCGTCTGTCGTACTCTGCCAGCTGTCTGTGGTTTTTCTTAGCAGAACGTTCAGCTCCCGGTGTGTCTGGGAGACATTGCGTGCGCCAGATCCTTATTCGGATACACAAATAAATTGGAGGCTTGCAGTGATGTTGTTTCACGGGTACTGTTTCTGTGAGCATGGTGCAACCCAAGCGGTTGTTGTTATTGTGAGCTTCATGCATCGTATCTGTTGAGATCTCTACAACCACATGCAGAAGCAAGATGACACAAAATAATTTAACCTTGTGAATTTATTCAATAAGAAATGGCTATAGGTATTAAAACAAGCCGTCTCTTGCATGGTACCTTATTTGTACATCATAGAAATATGTCCTAGAAAGCTACGGAGTGAATATTTCATGTCCTGCTGATTCGTGCGAGGTGTGTGTGTCTGGCTGTGTGTGTGTTTGGGGTGGGAGTGAAAGCAGCACTGATAGAATTTTAATAACTCTAGAGTATTGCTGTTTTCAGCTGGAGCTGCATAGCTCATAGTGGCTACATGAGTCACTTTGTGTTTGTCCATAAACCTATGGATACACATTACACATGCACGCACACACACTCCTGGAATATCTGCACTGTTAACATAGCAATAGCAATCTAAGTAACCCCTCTGCACTCTTAAAAATAAAGGTGCTTCAAAAAGTTATTCAAGCGATGCCATAGAAGAACCCTTTTTGGTTCCACAAAGAACCATTCAGTTAAAGGTTATTTAAAGAACCATGTCTTTCTTACCTTTTTATAATCTGAAGAACCTTCTTTTATTGCAAATAACCTTTTGTGAAACAGAAAGGTTCTTCAGATGTTAAAGGTTCTTTATGGAACCAGTTAGACAAAAAAGGTTTTTCTATGGCATCGTGAAGCACCTTTATTTTTAAGAGTGTAGGCAAACAGACCTATATGGTTATGTTACGTCTGTGATAATATCTGTTGCTCATTGCAACACACGACACTATTCGCATAGTATTCGTTTTCAGTTGCATGTATTAACATTAGTCTGGTTTCATGTACTGGTTTGGCTGAGATTGGAGTATCTGTCATTTTTATTGAAAAGATAGTTCACTAAAACAATGATAATTTTGCCATCATTTATTCACACTCATGTTGTTTTATAACTGTAGTACATTCTATGTTCTGTGGAACACAAAATAATTATTGTTTGAATGTGGGTGTTAGGGAAGGTCACATGCTCTGAATGCATCATAAAACACATTGTAATCAACATACGCACTGATTTCTGAAGGATCGTGTGACATTGAAGACTGGAGTTATGAATGCTGAAAACTCATCACAGGAATAATTTACACATTAAAATATATTAAAACAAAAAACATTATTTTAGTATAATACGATCTTTAGTGTATTTTTGATCAAATGACGCATTTTTAGGAGAAACTTCTTTCAGAAACATTGCAAAATCTTGCAAACCCTCAATATATCATATGTCACACTGCTACTACAGTAATTTTCAGTGATTTAATTCTCCAAATGGGATGGGATACCAGTCATACTCCAACCAGGTGTTATTTCACTGAGAACGTTCAAGAAAGATCAAATTCCATAATGGAAGTGCACCAGGCAGCGTAACCGCAGATTTACTCTCAGTTATGGTATTCAACGAAGGTCAAAATAAAAATAATATGCTGCAATCACAGACATTCCTCTCTGGGTGGGATTCGATTTATCAGAAGATGACATTGGTGAATGCTAACAGACTGGTATTTTACAATTGAGCAGCTTCTGAAAGATCACATCACATCAGACAATTTAAGTCAACCTCATATTTAGCTGTCTTTCTTCCAGAGGTTACAGATTATATTTTAGCAGTAATGCCATTAATAAGAAACAAAGAATTTTAATGAAACTGGTCAATAATGTGAGTCCTTTTTGTTTCAAAATGATAGCAATTTAATATTTCACCTATTCCTGTTCTCAATTGATGAAGATGTTTATTTATTTTCTAATGAAAGTAATGATCTGAATAACATGCTGTGAAGCATGCTGTTTTTAATGTTGCTTTTTTAATTGCTGCAAAGATTGAATATGATTCCATTGTTTCCAGGAGTAATAATCTTAATAGCTCTAATGATAACTCACGATTAGTTTTTTTAGCCAAATAAATATTAACCAAAATATGGCACAGACAATCAGAGCGGAATATAATCTGGAAAATTAGAGAAACCTTTCTTAATGGCATGACGAAATAATACTGTTTTACTGTTTTTCAAATGCAAGCTATAATTGACTCATAGCCAGCAATTAGGATGAGAATGATTTGACTGCTGGTCAAAAGTTTGGATTTAATGTTTTTGAAAGAAGTGTTTTGTGCTTACCAAGTGTGCATATATTTGATAAAAAATACAATATATATTATTACATTTTAAATAAATGTTTTTTATTTTAATATATTTTAAATGAATTTTCAGCAGCCATTAATACAGCCTTCAGTGTCACATGATCATTTTAGAAATATTTAATATGCCGATTTTATGTGAGTAAGATTTAAATAATAAAAAAGAAGAAATAAATACTTATATCGAGCAAGGAGACATTAACATGTTTAAAAATATATCTCATTCAAATAAATTCTGTTTTTTTTTGCTTTATATTTATCAAAGAATCATGGACAAAAGTATGTTTTTACAAATATATTAAGCAGAAAAATATATATATTTTCAACATTGATAATAATAAGCAAACCATTTTAGTGACCTTTTTACAGTGCCTTGCGAATGTACTCATACCCCTTTATTTTTTTACCTTTACAGCCTCAAGTCTTTTTTCTTTGATGCGACAAGCTTTGCTCATCAACATTTGGCAATTATCTATCTGCCATTTGTCTCCTCACCTCTTCACCTCTCAAGCTCTTTCAGGTTTGGATGGGGGCAGACACACATTTTCAGGTTTCTCCAGAAATATTTTATTGGGTTCAAGTTCAGACTGGGCCACTCAAAGACATCCACAGCGTTGTGTATAAACCACTCTTGCTGTGTGCTTAGGGTCATTGTCCTGTTGGAAGGTAAACCTTCAGCCCGTCTGAGGTTCTGAATGCTCTGGACTGGGTTTTCAGTAAGGCTCAATCTCAATATTTTGGTGCATTGAGCTTTTCTATCTATTCTAATGAGTCCCTCTGTCCCTGCCGCTGAAAAATTGCCTCACAGCACGAGGCTGCTACCAGCACACTTTACTTTTGGGATGGTACTCTGCAGGTGATGAGCAGAGCTGGTTCCCTTCAAAGATGATGCTTAGAATTGAGGTTCATCAGACCAGAGAATCGTGTTTCTCAGAGTCTGAGGGTCCTTTAAGTGCTTTTTTGTAAATTCCAAGTGCGTTTTCTTTTGTCTTCACTGAGGAGAGGATTGAGTTTGGCCACACCGCCATAAAATCCAGATCGGTGGAGTGTTGCAGTGGTGTTTGTCCTTCTATAGATTTCTCCTATCTCCACATATGATCTTGGATATCGACTAGAGTGACCATCAGGTTCTCCGTCACCACTCTAACCAAAGCCCTTCTCCATCAATTGCTCAGTTTGGCCAGGAGGCCAACTCTAAGAAGAATCTTGGTTGTTTCAAACTTCTTCCAGTAAGGGTAACAGAGACTACATGATTCTGTGAACCTTCAATGAAGCAGAATTCTTTCTGAACTCTTCCCCAGATGTGTGGCTTGACGCAAACCTGTTTCTGAGCTCTACAGACTGTTCCGTTGACCCCAGGGCTTGGTTTTTGCTCTGATACGCATTATCAGCTGTTGGACCTTTTATTAAGACGTGTGTGCCTTTCCAAATTATACCCATTCAATTGAATTTGCCACATGTTACCTTCACTCAAAGTCATATACAAGCAATATGAATGCTCCAGAGCTAAATTCCAACTGTCCCAGATAAGGGTATGAGTACTTATGCAATGGAATCATTTAGGTTTTTAATTTTTAATACATTTGCAAAGATGATAAAAAACTTTCTTTTTTTGCTTTACCATTATAGTGGTGTGTAGATTGATGTGGAAAAAAATATTTAAAGCAGTTTAACATAAGGCAGCAACATAAAACATGAAAAATAAATGAAGGGATATGAATCCTTTCGCAAGCCACAGTATGTCCTTAAGTGTGATATTGTCCGCTCTAATGAATTTGCATCTGTACATTAAGGCCAGGGAGGCTCTCACAGCTGTCTTCCCAATGTTCTTTGCCCTTGTCTCCAGCGTCTCTTTGAATTGTGGATTGAGTAAAGCATAGTTGCCTTAACATGAGCTTTATCAACGAGCCAAGCCGAGTCTGGCACTGGACATCTTCCTCATGGCTGCCTCGTGCATATGAAAAAAAAATTCTCTTTGTCTGCTAGATCAAGAACGGTGGTCAGCGATTGTTGAATTTGCCGGTGTAATGCAGGTGACAGGAGCAGCACTGCAGTAGGAATATGAGTTATGGGAGTTCCATCAGTCAGGGTACTTTAGGAATTGTGCTCTTAGTATAGTGTGTGGCCATTACAGAGGCCTTTATTCTGAGTGCACAAGCACCATTAAATGGGGGCTTTCTGTCTGTCCGTTCTGTAGGTGATCTTTCTAACGGCTGCTTTTTAAGATCTGTACATCCATGCTCATAACTCAAAGCCACAAGGGATGTTTTTTAAAGTCTACATTAAAGGTGGAAAAAAATGTGGCATGTTTTTCACATGACAGATGCAGCTCTTGGCATGGACACGCTGGTCTTGGCAGTGGCCATTAAGGAATATTAAGGGCTTGAAATGCTTGATTTGCTGGTGGCTTATGCCAAGTTCCTCCAGCCTGTCCCTTGAAGTCTGTGACATTACAGGAGAAGACAGTGCATATTCCTTGTTGTGTCAATCACAAGATCAGTTCAGTGCTGGAAAACCAAGAACTTGTTATTAATTCTCTAGTGGTCACCAAAGCGTTTAATTGTTTAACCTCAGATGAACCTACCCACTACAGTTTGTTAGAGTTATACTTTCTAATAAGGTGAGAAAAATACACTCAATTCACTATTTGTTCTTTGGAAACAATATATTATGCTTTTGAATTTATAAAAAAAAATATACACTGCATGTAAACATTCAAAAGTTTCTGTCAAAATATTATATTCATCAGACAAAATGGAGTGGCTTATTTCTCCCATTTAGTGAAAGGATAACAGCCATGGTGTCGAGGTAATTGAGGCATCAGCGGTTCAGAATTTAGTGGATAAAGGCACTTGCTAATGAATTTGTGTTCATGATATACTGATTCACATCATAGGGAGCTAAGTAGTGGAATGAGACACAGCTTGAAAATGATCCCTCATCAGTGTCGACTGGAGTTATGCAGGTTGGGCAGCCGACCAGCAATTATGCATGGACTATTTGCTATATCGATTGTAAATTAAGTAGTAATCAGCTCGTACATTAAATGATTCAAGCACACTTAACTCTTGTTCACTAGTTGTGCAGATAAAAGTTACACCTATCAAATATATATGCATCTTTTGGTATCTTGTTCTTTTCATCCAGAGTAGACAGTAGTGCAATATCTTCGTCCAATGATTCAACAGCAAGCTTAAATAATGCAGAGAGAGAGAGATTGAAAGCTCTGTCTTGTTTAGTTGAACTATGATAAAGGGCATGGTATATTTTAGCAGATTTGCATGCATTCAGTGTTTTCAGAGCTCAAAATCACTTAAAGCCTTCATTTGCTGTGCAAAACAGTCTCTCACGACTGATCAGATTCTGTGGGAGGTTCAGAAACTGCAGGTCGCATTTGTGGATGCCCTGGCAGACTGTTACCTACAATGCACCATTTTGCTTAGCAGTAGCTAAAAGACGAGAAAATATGTTGTGCGATATTCGCAAAGAAGAGAGGTGAGGTGGCATTTTGTGAGAGAACGAGAACGTCAAGTGAACAAAACTGTGAAACCTGAGATTGCATAGCCCAAAAATATGTGAACAATTAAAATATAGCTGGTGTCTGCATAAATATTAGGCTAGCTTATAACTAGGAAATGACAGCATATCTTCTGTTCCTTGTAGATCATATAGCTACTAATTAGCAGTGACAAAGTTGGTTTTATTGTAGACCTGGAATGCATTGTGAAATGTCCACCAAATAAATACATGTAAATGCTAAAGAAAACATAACTATTGAGTTTGCATAGGATACGTTTTACTTCGTGACCATAAATGTCTATTAAAAATATTTAGAGCATTTGAAGTGGAATCGTATTTGACGAATGCTAAGTGAAATGAACCTATTATGAATTTCTTGTTACATAAGAGATCATTTATGCTTCTCTCATGCATAATCTTCTTAACATTCGGCTCTTTTGCGATCATACCATTAGCAAGCTGATCTCGCAAGCTCAGTCATTGCTCAACATCAATAAACTGCCTGAGCACAATGCACCTTTCACAAACTGAAAAACAGTTCAATACGGTCCAGTAACAACAGATCTCATTTTATTTTATCTATAAAACTGCAGCTTGAATAGTGGAAAAAATATTAATGGATGGAGATATGTGACCGCAATTATGAGCAACGCACAGACCTGTTGTTAAAGCGGTGTTATCCATTCTTTCTGAAGGTGTTTTATCTTTTTATGAAATACCAACTTTTCAAAGAATCCTTTGTTTATGTGATTCGATGGCACAGATTAGTATTCCGATGAAAACTAGTCTCTGAGAATTCACAGACTACATAATGGTATCATGACATTTAAACATAATCCCAAGCAGTTGCCTGGGCCGCAGATTTATTCAGCCGCTTTAATGCTTCCATTGCGCTTTCATGAGCTTCGTCTATAATAAATCTGGCTGATTTATTTTGTGTGAATGTGAAAAGTGAGGAGAAATGAAAATACTGAAAGCTGTGTATTTGCGCTGCAGCTTATTGCCTCATTGACGTGCATTAGGCTGTAAGTACCGGTGGGCTGCATTCACATGCGCTTGTTTACTTTGTCAGAAAAACAGAATCGGGCCACGGCTCTCCTAGGCAGCCTGTGACGGAACTGGCACTGGGCGGTCTGAACTGTGTGTGGGTGTGTGGATATTCAAGATCATGTAGGCCTATGTGTGTCTCTCTCTGCAACAGGGCTTCTTCAGCAGCACTGCATAGACAACATGAGAGTGCCATCTAGGTGCTGTATGTGGTACTGGCAGATGAGATCATTGTGAATTTTTTAGCAGGCTTGGATCTCTGAACGGACTCCTGAGTGACTGAACAATACATTTTGAATTAATTTTATCTTTTTTTTTTATTGATGTCTGCAGTTATATATTTTTTATTATTGCCAGTTTTATTGATTTTTACCCCAAACTAAACAATACATTTTGCCTTTTTCCTTTTGAATTTCATTCTTGTTTATGTATTAGTTTTATTTATTCCTGTTTTATGCTGGCCAACACAAACTGCACATTATATTTTAAAGGTATTTTTTATTTATTTTTATAACTGACAGATAATGGCCTTTTTATATACATTACATTCAGATGCTGGTAAATAGCTGATAAAATATTGTGATCACCTTAAATGAATACATAATTGATCTATGCATAATTATGTGTATATTTATTAACATGTATCTATTTATTTGAAAAACATGTTTTTAACTTTTTATTTTATGTATTAGATTTTCATTTCTTAAACTGTATTTCAAGGAGAACAAGCACTTTTAAGGGGGAGATTCTCGCTGTGTCCAAAATTGAGTGCTTCCCTACTACAGTATATAGTATACAAAATACAGTACAGCAATAGAATAGTACACATCCAAATTCATAGTATTTGAAAACTGCAGGCGATAGGTTTTAACACTTCCTTTGAGATTCTGAAGTGTGCATTCGATGGACGCTTTATTATCCCATGATGCCACGGGAGAGGATTTGTAAATAGCAGTTAGTAAGTTGGTAGGTCACATAACAACGTGGTGGATGTAGTACATCTGAATTTAATTTATATTACCCATACTTATACTATATAGAAAGTACTTTTTAACAGTTGCGAAGTGCACATTCAAATGTGGACAGTATGCAATTTCAGATGCACCATTTAGGCACCATCAATTTTATTGACGTTCCTAATTCTTACGCAAATGCATCAACACTCCAACTACTTTGCTTTAGTAATCTGCAGTTAACTACAGAAGCACAGATGGGTGAGTTTGGGGCATATTTTTCTGCCTCCCTGCTGAGATTGTGTGTGTGACTTTTTGGTCATGAGTGATATAAAAATGATTTTGCTGTAAGCTGAGCATGGGACAAACTCAGACCTGATATTGGAAATGTAAAGTCAGTGAGCTATGAAACAGGGCCTATCTTTTACGTCACTCCGGCCAGAATCATTATAATGCCCAGTGTGCTGTATAAAATCTGAGTTAAGGGGGATGCGGCATTCTGTAAAAAGAGGCTTTAACAATTACATGCTTGATTCACCAGATTATGCTGATAATACACTCCTCTGAAATTGACGTTACCCATAACACGGCTTTCATCATCCAAACAAAACAACATTTTGGTACAGCCAGAGCTCTTTGCAATCAACTCCATCCCTTTCTCTGTGAACCTTGACAACTGCGAGCCATCTCGGATTGATGTTGCCATCGTGCTTCAAAGCGTATGCCAGAATGCACCCAGCTTACACAGAAAGGTCGAGATGTGGCTTTTCATTGCTTTAAAGTAGGGAACGTTTTGCCGTTGCGTGGAACCTCTTACGAGCCGCATGCTGGACGGAGTTATATGATGAGATGACTAGCTCAGATCAGGGTTGTTGGAGACTGGGGTGGGCTGGAAAGAGGAGACTCATTTCATGCAAGGTTACACACATCAGTCAGTCAGACAGTCTGCTTCCTTGACTATCAGAGCACTCAAGCAGTATGTTCCACTTCTGGAGAGATAGTAAGATAAAGTTCTGCCTAAAGTGTCAGCTGTGTGTGAAGTGGGTTAGAGGATTACTGAACACTTCATTTAAAGCGATAGTTCACCTACACATGAAAATACTGTCATTTACTCACCCCACGCATGATTTTATTCTGTGGAACAGAAATGTTACATTCCAGCTGCTATTTTCTTTGTAAGTGAAAGAGGATCGAATTGGTCAAGCTCTGAAATGGATCATACAAAAGTAGTACTTTTAACAATTTATACACTATATTCCAAGCCTTCTGAATGCGTATGATAGCATTATGTGAAAAAGTTGCCATTCACTGAAAGTCTTATTTTAGTCCATACAGTTCTGAATTGCAGTCTATTTCAGAGCTTCGGTGGAGGAAAATAGTGTCAAGAGCATTCTTCAAAAATTCAATTTTGTGTCAAGTATATCAAACAGTTTTTCAATAAAAAAAATTATATTTGTGAAAGTTAAAAAAACTACAACAACAACAATTATTTGAAATGTCTTTACTGTCACTTTTGATCAATTACATTCTTACTGACCCCAAACTCTTGAACGGTAAGGCTAGTGGATGCAGTGAAATAAACTTTTATTGTAAATATATTTAGGCCTATTACTTTCAATAACAAAAATGATTGACTTTGAACTATTGTCTATTTTACACACAATTATCTGAGCAAAATGCTAATTGAAATCAATTTGAGACTGCATACAGAGCTGGGTAGATTACTTACTAATTGTAATCCGTTACTGATTCCAAATTACATGACAGAAATTGTAGTTAGTAACACAATTGATAACATTACACATTTTAGGTAATATAATGAGACTACTTTTTGATTTTACTCGTTTTGATTAACTCTTTATCCCCTAACTTGTTTGACCTAACTTGGTTTATTGATTTAAACAGGATAAACTTGTACTGTATTGACATAAAAAATACAAAAAGCTTTCCCAAACTGGGGTTCGTAAATGAACTGCAGGGTGTTTGTGAGTTTAATGAAAAGCTAATAATTAATTAAAGCATGAAAATGTCAAATTAAAAAAGCCATTTTAAAATAACATCAATCAAAATAAAACACTTACCAAAAAATGTAACAGTTGTTGACCTGTATGTAATGTGACCATAAACCAACCTCAGATAACCGTGAATATGCAAATGTGATGCTTAATTATTAAAACGTTCATTTTAAATATATTAAGTGAAAGATGTTCAGATGACAAAAAAAGTTTGGGAATGCCAATAAGAAATAATGTGAATTTGTGCATTTACCTGTAAAAGGGTTTGAAAAACTGGAAGACTTTCTGAAGGAATAACAGTAGGATATTTTAGAAAGTAAGTGACAAAAATAAGAATTAGCGAGAATCAATAAAATATGAATAATGTATTGCTATTGTGTGAATAATATGTAATCAAAAAGTAACTGTAGTCTGATTGCAAGTATTTCAAAATGTAATGTAATGTAACTGCAAGTAATTCATTTTTGGAATCGGATTATGTAATCCAGATTACATGTAATCAGTTATTACCCAGATGTGACTACATATATTATATTGTTGTGGTCTTATAAGGCAGCTTGCTATGTAGGCGGCAGGCAGCTTGCTAGGTTTTGGAAGCAAGCCTGAGTGTGGATCTGTCCTGTAAAAGACTGTTTCAAAGGTCTGTGTGCTTGGAGGAAACTGTGTCAGTGTTATATTGAAACAATACGAGGACGCAGTGTTTGTTGACTGGCAGGCCATTTGTCATTTGAACCTCATGATTTCTCTCACCTCCCTCCTCGACAGAAGGTCTACGATCTGTGCCCATATGCTTTATTACTGTTATTATCATTGGCTGAATTAAATATTCACATGATAAGCTGAACGTAATGGATCATTGTAGACTGCAATTAATACTGCTCATTTTGCTGCTTTTTTTTTAGTAATTGGCCTGTACTGAAATATTCTTGATATTGACGCCTTGAGAAATCTTTCGAGCAACCGTGAATCTCATCTCCTCGCCGCAGCAGTTTTGTAACGATTGTATTTCAGCTCGCTTATTTGGCTTAAATCCCCGTGTCCCCAGCGTGGAGCATCAGCTCTATACAGCAAGCATTTAGGCTGAATTGAATGTGATTGCCAACAGCGAGAGCAGTGGGCGGACAGTTCCAGTCGGAAAAAAATGTCCTCCCACCTTATGCTGTAACCCTTTCGAAAAGAATCGCTGTGTTATTTAGAAAAAAGCTTTTCCACTTAAATCAAGGCCGAGCACAAAAGAGGCCTGAAATCTTTCAGAAACGTAGAAAGTACAGTATAATGTACGACGACGAGTGAAGGAAAATATGCAGACCTGTTTCTGAAAGAGACGTTCTCGTCATGATTCACCGGCCATTAAGTCATTCTAGGTGCATTCTGGGTTAACCAGTCAAAAGTGTGCCCTGAAAATGAGGTTTATTTCTGTCTGTGGTGGTGGTGGTGGTTCCACGGTGCGAGATTTGTGACGGGTGGGAGGGTAAAATGCTTGTCTTGAAAGAACTGAAAGTGATGTACGAGGCACAGCTTTGAAAGGTTCTTTAAGGCGTTGATAAATCTCTGTCTTCCCATCTGGCTGCTTTTAATCTGAGTTAGATGCTGGAGCACGAACGTTTCCCTTTTCTCCACGTTGACAGGCCGGTTTACGTGAGAGTCGGTGAGGACTATCTCGCATTCACTGCAGTAGACAAAATGGTTCCTTTAAAGAGAGGTTTATTTTTGCGGTAGGGCATTAAAAATAGATAAACCTATAAGCAAGACCTACAACCCAGACAGTGGGCAATCAGTTGTATTTTCTGACGGGGAAAAGGTTTGATTATGCACAAGGCCACCGGCACAAGCAGAGAATTCATTTCAGCAAAATTTTAAGGCATCTATCAGCACTTTCTGAATTGCTGAAACTTAGGGAAATCCCTTCTAGTATAAAACAGCAAAGTTTACATCATCAATTTTTTTTCAATTACCCTAGAAAGAAACTACAACTTTAATGACTATCCCCCTTAAATGCCAACATCTAACAGTTGTTGGGTTTTGTTGGATCAAACCCTGTTTTCACATGTTTCGATCTGCATTTGTCAAGTCTTGTTTAAGCAGCCTGGTGCGATTTTCCAACAAACCCTGATGTAATCTGACAAACTGAATAAATGTAACTAAATTAATCGCATGTATAAGCTCTCGCAGTTCTTCAGCCGCCTCCTTTTTTAGGCACTTACTGTTGAGGCGTTTGAAATGCTGTTTTGAAACGTTTGTCGGAGCTAACCCTAATCTTATTAGCAGTCTAATGATGTAAAATAGAAGCCGCTGCTTTTTGAATGGAAACTTTGATGACATTGGCCATGTCTCACACCTCCTCCTCAAGTCTGACACGAGTGTGTTTCTCTTTGAGAAACGCCAGCGTTGAGAGCTGTGTGTGATGTGTGCAGTAGTGATAGCGCTGAAGTTGCCCACTGGTTTTGCTCAATTATGTTGGCATGCTCACATGCATTATTAAATATTATCCTGTTGGAACTTCAGAAGGAAATTTTGGTGATATTTTCCTCACCTCCTCTCTACATTAAGTAATGTGTGCAGTAATAACAGTACCACTGTACAACTCCATCTAATTACTATTTTATTTTATTTAATTTTAAACGGTGTATTTGATTTGGTAAAATTTTGTTTTGGACACCATTTTTTTGGTTTTCTGACAATGATTGTTGTCATGTTTTAATATTTTTTTGTAACTGTACCTGATTAAGTCTTATTAAATTATAAGTTTACACATACTTGTACATTACATACTTGTAGATTTTCTAACTATTTAATTTTATTATTTATTTGATTTGATTTTACATGTATTTGATTTGGTTAATTTAGTTTTGGACACAATTTTTTAGGTTTTCCTGATAATGATTTTTATTTTATATTTTTTTATCTTTTATGGTGTACTTGATTTGTCATATTCAGTTATATTTTGGACTCAATTTTTTTTATTTTTTTTATTTTTTTATTTCAGTGCATCTGATAGTCAGAAGAAGTTCTCGGTGGTGTTGAGCTAGCTATGATTTTCATGTTCTCCATATGAAAAAAAATGGTATTGTTTTCAACCAATAGTTGGGTTAAATCTTTAACCCAACCTTCTGGGCAGTAACCCAACCGCTGGGTAAAAACAACCCAATCGCAATATTTTCGTCCATATTTTACGCAGCGCTGGGTTGTATTTAACCCAGCATTTTTGAGTGTATAGAGCTATAAAAACCATGTGGCATAGTTTGCCATAAATTGGTGAAAATAATGTGACTATTGATATGTATTTCAACAAACATCTCCATTTGCTCTCAATTTAATATCGTAATCTCACTGTTCCCTGGGAGAGACAATTCAGATATTAAATAGATTTTTTTTTCTTTTTCAAGGGAAATTGTATGCTTATTTCTCTCATCCAGAGAAATCATGAATTTTAAAGACTACGGCTGCCCGCTTCTCACAGTAAATCAACATAACAGCTGCGAGGTAAAATCATAATTATAAAAAGGACACTGAGTTACAGAGTCCAAGATCAAATTCAGACTTGTATTGTTGTCGAGTGTATTATGCATACATTTTAATACAAGAACAAGTCATGTAGCCACGTCTACGCTGTCACTGTTTGTAGCTGTAACCATATTGTCAGTAAATATTTCATAGAATAATGGACTTCATTGAATTTCACAAGGTCCTGTTTATACCTACGGTCTGCCGTTAAGCACCTCTCGCCCTAGGAAAACCATTCACCGAGCGTATTCTCAATAGCAAGAGCTTTTGGCGTGTTTTGCTAGATTACAGAGTGCAGAAGCAACCTTTTGAAACATCCATCCGACACTCTCCCTCTCTCTGGATCATTATCTTGTGTGAACATTCATCACTTCCCTCATTTTATGCAGGATTTCAAAATCATCATAATTTAAAAGGCTTTCTGTGCTTTGAATATGTATGTTTCTCCTTCATGTATGACACTGGGAATGGATCTCGAGCCCTTTATGCATGTATCTTTTTCATGTTCTTTTCTCTTCGTTTTTCCATCGGGTCTCCTGCTCGCTTTTCTCTCTCCACCTCATCCACTTTCTCTCATTCTGTGTGTTTGGATAAGAAGAGCATCTCTTCTTTTTTGTGTGTGTCAGAACAAGCCTACATATAATTTAGCTGCTCTTTAGCCACGGCACAGAAAGCGAGCTGGAGTCTGAATCACTCGGGGTGAATCCCTTTAGACACCATGTCCCCTATTTTTCAAGTCATTGTCAGAGTAAAGAGCAGAGCCATCCATTCCCATCTAGTGTGGATAGAGGGCCAGCACATAGATAGCTGTCTGCTTGGACTGTAATAAAAATAGCATGGATGCCATTTATCATGAGTTGCTACTTTGGAAGACGGCACACAATTCTTGCTGTTCCAGCATCAGAAGCCGAACATTTGGGCTGAGCTTCGTGCCTCTGGTTCATGTTTGATCACCACAGCTGCTATGGGTCACTGACTTTGTTCTGACGGCACCCGTACTGAACCTTCGATGGAACAAAGGACAGTGGCTGCAGCTGAGTTTTCTTGAATCATAAATCAAGCGAGAACTGTTTCTTTTTTTTCTGGCCCTGCATCATCTCACAGGATGTTTTCTTGGTAGTTCAAGACCTCGAGAGCTGTGCACTTCTGCATATCAAGGCAAAAGCAGCACAGAGGTCGCACCAAACAAGCATAAAAAATAAAGAGCCATGTACGCAATAATTGTGCTAAAGATGTCATGATGTTTGTTTCTTTAACTATTGGCATTTATATCTCAAGATCTTTATTTTTATTAAAACTAGTAGAGTTATATGCAGGTCATATTAAAATTGTCTCTGAAAATTGTATTCTGCATTCATCATTTTTTTCTACGACAAAGAAAAAAAAAATATATATATATATATATCCGGGACGCAGTGGCGGCTCCAGGATTTTTTTTGTTGGGGTGCTAAGGGGGCTAATTTTTATATAAAAATTATATTTAACAATATTGCTGTTTTTTATTGTTGTTGTTTTTACTTTAATTTAATCAAATAAATTCAGCCTTGATGAGCAGAATATTTATTTCAGAATCATTAATTATGTTTCCAAACTTTTGGCAGGTACTTTAATACTAATAACAATTCTATATACTTTACTATATCATATTATAGTACTTTATTATAATATATTATATTGATATCATGATTATTAAGTGCTGCTTTCAATTTTTTACAGGACAGTAGTATGTATTCTTACAATATAAGATATATATTTTAATGTGCTATATACATATATATATATATATATATATATATAATAAGTGCTGGGATTTTCCTTCTTTTTTGTCTCTAGCTGATCACATGCCTGATTATATATATTTTGTACAAAAATGTAAAGTAGCATGCCCAATGCCTAAAATAACAATTATTGCTAAGTATTCAAATATATATTTTCAAACAAAAATAATCTCCATGAGCCATACAAACTTTATTATTTATTTATTTGTGAGTGAAAAATGCTTATTATATTTTCCCAAAATATGACTGTCCTTTTATAATCCAACAATGTTGCACCAGTTTTAGCTTTTCATATTTTATAAGTTATTCGAAAGTTATACTTGGTTACCAAGGAGACAGCAGTGTCAGTAAAGAACATATTGAGATGAAATATGATACATTTGAGGTGTGAAGACAACAAAGGAAAAGCAAAGTAAATATCACTTGAGAACAGATTTTTTTTACTATGTGTCATTTGTAGTGAAGCTGTAATTTTTACAAATCATGCAAAAAGTGTGAAAAAAAAGCTTTTTAGGACACAGAACACCAGATATCAAATTCTTAGTGAGACAAAGCATTAACCGTTTAACAAAAGTAATATCCACCACAAAATGAGTGGTGACTCTGTGGCAAGGCAAAAAAAGACAATTATTCGATGACACATTTACTCTGTTACTACACAAAATAAATATACTAGTGAGAATGTGAAAAGTATGATTTTTAGAGAGTCATTTCGACAGGGTCAAAAGGTGCCGATATTTGAAACACATTTATTTGTAGCGAACAGTTCTGTCTAACAGAGCAAAGGTCTCATGCGCGGTCACACCGACTAAAGAGCTCCGTATTCTTCACAGTGTTCTTCACACTTCAAACCTCACAGCTGCCTTGATTACAGCTTTCAGCAGCACCTCTTGTTCAGTGATGTTTGATGAGCTCTTCATCAGTTGGATGATATTTGTGGTTTAAGCTCTGTGATTTTGACCCCTGACCTCTGCTGCGCTCACTGTAAACTCACAAAAATGTTACAAAACTGTCCTCACTTGATTTCCAAGCAGATACGTATTATTAATCTTTATAATCTTTAGTAACACTTTATTTTAAGGTGCCCTTGGTGCACATGTAACATGTACTTACTACTATAACTAATAATTATGCATAATTTCATATAAGTAACCCTAAACCAAGCCCTAATCCAAACCCTAACCATATAGTAAGTACATAATATTACCAGTTCTTAAATGTAGAATTACACTGTAACAAGGACACCTTAAAATAAAGTGTAACCTAATCTTTAAATGTATGGCAGTACTCATAGGCGATGCATGAAGCCATGTGACCCATTAGTTGGTCTGGAAAATTCAGTCATAATGTAGATCTTGTAATCTGTTAATTGAAATGAATTAAAAATAAATTAAACATTTTAATATAACTGCAACACAGCTCTCAATCCTAATGATTAATAATGCATGTAGGCCTTTATTTATTTGTGCATGTGATTTAAAATTTAGCGAAAGAGTGTTAACATTAAATAACAAGCTCTATTAAAATACTGCTAATCATCCACATAAGTGATATTTGCTATATGTGAATGACTATTAGCATCATTTACTTGACATTTCACAGACTTATAACTGTTTGCTGGCGGAAAGCAAAATACCATGGCTCTACACTAATGAATCCCTTTTTAAATAGTTATTTTAACTGTTTTATGTTCTCCCCCTCTCTTTCCCTGACTCACTGTTGCCATGGAAACATTCTATTGTAGAAGTGATGCTAAAGGATTCATTAGGTCTGTAGAGAGTTATTCTTCCATTGAACAATTGAGACTCAATCAATGTAGCCTGATATAGCTTACTGTCTCTAATGGGAACGTCTCTTTCTGACGACTTGGATGCATTCTCTCTGATACCGAAGTATATTGCTTGTGTCCCAAAAGATCTTTTGTCATCTCTGCTGAAAAGACCAGTATAACCAGCCAAGCTTGTTTTTGTTCTGGTTTGTGTCGATACTGCTCTCGCTGAATAACTGTGGAAGTTAATAATCTAATTACTGAGCGCACCAGCAATCCCAAAGTATATACACATGACTATACTGGTCTTTTCAGCTGGGAAAGTGAAGATTACAGCTTTCAGTTATCAAAGGTACAAAGTATCCTGGTGTTAAAGGGACAGTTCACTCAAAAATTAAAATTGTGTCATGATTTACTCACACTTATGTCGTTCCAAACCTTGTGATACACAAAAGAGGATATTTTGAAGGGTCAGAATAGTACTGGAAACCATTGATTTTCATTGTATGTTCCACAGAAGAAAGAAAGTCAGGTTTGGAATAAGATGAATTAAGACAGAACTTTTAGATGAGCTATTCCCGTAAGAGCTATTTTCAATTTCCTGTTATATTATAAATGTATAGTTATGTTTGCTGTGAAATATTTGAAAAATTCTAGTCTGCAGCCACCTGAACAAATCAAAAACCAAAAAGTATTCATCAAATCTCTTAATTTATCAGTGTGTAAACATGAATCTGACCAAATCATTTAGTAACATTTGAGATTGTATGGTGTATGTTTTATCAATTCATTTATATGCTTCTTTATTTGTTTATTGACTAATTTCTTCTAGACAAAAAAGAGACATCACATTGTTCTTCTCAAATTAAAGTAATACTTCATCCAAAAATGAAATGCTCTCATCTTTTACTTATGTGCTTCGCTTGTTGCACCCAGTGACATCAAGATGTCTTGACCCTGCATCAGAAAGTGTAATATTTGATATGAGAGCTAGCAGAGGTTATGATTTTCAGCGAGAAATTTCTCAAATGTAAGACTTTTCTTCACACAAAGCTATATCGGAAAACTTCAGATGACTTAAAATAAATAGCACAGGATAACTTTTATATTACTTTTATTATGTTTTTTTTCAGAGGTTGACAGCACAGCAATGCTGGAATTCATTAAATGTTAACCTTTTGTGTTCCACAGAAGAAGAACAAGTCATGAGTTTAGAATAAATTCACCAAAAAGGAAAATTTGCTGAAAAAATCGAAGATGTAGACGAGTTTGTTTCCTCATCGGAACAGATTTGAAGAAATGTAACATTATGTCACCTGCTAGCCTATGGATCTTCTGCAGTGAATGGGTGCCATCAGTCCAAACATCTGATGAAAATAATCTCAATCTCAATAATTTCAATAATTCAATCCATCAATTAATGTCTTGTGAGGTAAAAAGCTGTGTGTTTGTAAAAAAACAGATCCATCATTAAGGCGTATTAACTTAAAGCATTGCATCTGGCCAAAATATGAATCTATAATCCATAAAAACGCTTCCTCCTGTGAAAAAGTCCATTCACTGTTGTCCTCTCACTTTAAAATCCACCCACATATTTGTTTGAAACTGTTTTGGACTGTTTTGGACTTGTAAACAGTGCTTGATCTGTGCATATTTCTCTCCTTAAGATGACTTTTTCACTGGAGAAAGTTGTATAATGGATAGAGGACTTGTATTGTAGCCAGAAGCAATGGTTTGAATTAAAAACCATCTTAATGGTGGATTTATTATAAACGCACAGCTTTTTCATTCACAAGATGTTAATTGATAGACTGGAGTCATTCAGAGTATTGTGCTGTTTTATCAGCTCTTTGAGGATCAGCTGTTTGTCAGCCATTCACTGCAGAGGATCCATTAGTGAGCAAGTGATGTAATGCTAAATCACTCCAAATCTATTCCAATGAAGAATTGAACTCATTTACATCTCTTTTTCAGCAACATTTCTATTCTTGGGTGAACATGCCAGGACGGAAGTAGAAAAATGTATAAAATGCCTTCTTTATTATCCCTACACTAGGGCTGGGCGATATATCTCATGCGACATGCATGCGCTTCTTGTCAGTAAAGCCGGTTCCTTGATTAGCGCTAAATCTCCATCACCTGTTTTCAAATGGAGCGGCATTTAATACACAGAGCCGTAGTTCACTGTCAAGCTACACAATATCGCATTCATTATCGAAGGCGATTCATCTGCGATATTGCGTAGCTTGTCATTCTCACTTGTAACATCTTCAAACGCAGTTCCAGTGTGGCATTGTGTCAGAGAAATAAAAATGTGTTGCTTGAGGACAGCCCCTTGCCACCCACACTAACAATGTTTTAGTGACTTATGTTGCAGTGTGACATTGCTATAATTTATACAGTATGTTATGGACGAGGCAGTGCTTTGAATTTGTTTGCTTTTTTATGTTGTACTGGAGAAAGCAGAAAGGGAGTGGGGAAATGCTCTGGGTCCACCTGGGTCAAGGACAGAACCATAAACATGTGTATGACCAAATGGCTCTTGCCGCCGCAAGCCTGAAGTGTTCCATAACTGCATTATACTCAGTGCAGCTTTTAAATACACAGCCTTTCACCTCAAACCTTTGCTTCTCGCTGTTGTTACACCAAGGTTTCTGTTCTTCTGCTGTTAAAGTTGAAGTGAAAGACATCGTGCCTTTTTTTACCTCTCACATCAATTAAGTAATTCCCAATTAGCAATGGAAGCATGGCTGTGTCTTATTGCTTTTGTTCTGTTTCAACTCCATCTATGAAACATGCATTGAAAACAAGACTGCATCCCCCTAAAGATGTTTTATACATGGATTGAGACAAGTCAAAATAGAAGGAAGTTTCAAAAAGCAAGACATAGATGGGAAACAATTACGCTCGCAGCGATGACACTGTATTTGTTTCTGAAAACAGTTTGAATTAATTAATTGATTACGATAAGAACGAAGAGAAATTAGCCATATTGTTGTGCTGAAAAGAGTGTAATTAATCCAAAACGAGTGATACACAGCTTAGCATACAATTGCGAGATAATTCATCTTTTGATATTCTGTTAGATATAACTGCACATAATTCCTTTACTAATTCTAGGGTCTTAACTAACTAATTATTGCAAAAGCCTGGATCTGTTGCAGGCACTGTGGATCAATCTAGCATGTCCATGACACCCCCTTCCCTCGCCACCCTCCTTCCTTCCTTTGTGGCTTTCCAATGGCTTACACATTTTCCTTTTTCTTTTTTTATCCTTTCTTTTTTGTTTGTTTTTGGGAGGGGAGGGGTGGAGCTTAATTCAACGTCTTGTTAAAAAGCTAATGTAAGTTGATTTTGCATGTGTTTCTATGTGTCATAGCTGTGCTTCTAAGCTCAATTAATACTCCCAGCTCACCACTGATAAACCGTTCTGTGCACTGTTCTTTGCTTTCCTAGAAAGGCTAAAGCTAAAGAGTGACGAGTTAAATAAAGCTGTGCATGTGTGATATATACTTTTATTTTGTTTTAAAGCTATGTACTGCGAGCCACCTCTACGTTGCAGAATTGTGCTAAGCTCTTTTCTCCCCTTTCTCTCTCTCTTTCTTAAGATTTTGTATCAAAGCCTAGTTTTCATCAACCTCTATTCTGTCCCTAGAATATGGAATGATCGGAGAACATACTGTAAAAAGTCAGCGGCCAAGATCAGTACATGACACAAAGGGCCTACAGGAGCGAGATGAATCTGCTAAATTTATGGCACAAACTGGTAATACAATAGTTATGCTTCTTTCCTTTCCTATGTAAACTAAACTTAATTTTCATCTTAAGTCACTTGCATGCTATCTTCTGTACTGCACCTTTAAGTGACAATGTTTATTTATCATATTTATTTTTTGTCCCTCTTCCACTTGGTTAATGCGTTGAGGAAACCCAACAGAATTGGCAATTTCTGCAAACTGACACCATGGTCAATTGGGCTTCTGGTTTCTATGTTTTTGACAGTTTTATGACTTTTTTAAGCACTAAAAGCAATAAATATAACCCAGACTTGTTAAAACTGAGATTAATTAAATGCCAATTAAATGGTTAACATTTAACAGTAAACATTTGTGGTTATCCAGCTATTTAGAGAGGAAATAACCCTGATATATTACATTTTAAAGTGCCAAAAACAAGGCCTGTAGAAACCTGAAGATGTTTCTCTTTCTTTTCCTTTGCTTTAATTTCTCTGTTTTTCTTTTGTTTCATTTTATTTGTTTCCTGCATGAACTCTATATGATCTGTAGCTATAATGGGGAATAGCCATCTTACTTTGTTTTAAGTTTTGCACTTTTTTGTATATTTGTGACATTTGTGTAGTACTTAATATCGTTTAAGTTGCAAATCATCGTGCATTCTAAACCTTAACATCCTTGTTTCCATTCCAATCGGTCTTTTATGTGTTTATTTCCATTTATAAATGAAATTCTGAACAGAATGTCATTCACCCTGCATTTAGTTTCTCATTTTCAGATTGTCTGAGTTGTTGTACCACTTCATCCAGAGTTGATCCACCTTTAAATCTAATCTAATCGCTGAGAATGGCAGAGGAAATTGTCCACATGTACCCAAGGTCATTGCCAGTAGAATCTCTGGAAGTTAGCACAAACAAACCATTCTTGAGTGTACAAGCAACCAAAACGTTGCATCCATTTTGAGCATATAAACCTAAATGATTTAATTCTCATTAGACTTGAACTGAACAGTTTTAACGAGACCTGACTTAAAATTTATAAAAAGTAATTATATTAATTATTTGTTTATTAATATAAAAACGTAAAAAGTTTAAGTTAAAGTTAAGTTCAGCTTTTTCCTTTGCATACTATCCCTTTATTCAGCATCACATGACAATTGGATTGTTATTATTGTGGATATTGATAGCATGTGCTTTCAGGGAGACTGTTTGGCAGTGTCAAATTCTCTAAAAATCAAATGTCTTGTTATTAGTGCTTGGTCTGGCCATGCAATTGCTCATTGGGAATTACAGTTGATCCAGAGTGCAGTATTTAGTGAACAGATATAAAACACAAAGCTAAGGTCTGTGTGTTTGCCAGAAAGCAGCCTATGCTTTTAAACCAACAATTATAACAGCTTTATTTAGCAATCATCTATTCTAATGCCAGCGATTGAATTGATATTAAAGTTGGTAAAGCATAATGTTTCCAGCTCAGAACCCTAATCAGATGGAACTTCTAACAGCTCTGATTGTTTGGATTCAACATAGACAGTTCTTCCATCAAGTGATTCTCAAATGTGACCAGTGCTACTGAAAATGGCTGTGATCTGCTGAATATTCTGGGGGAAACGCAAGCCATCCCCTTTTTTCTTGACAATCTCCAATTCTAATTGATTTCGCTTCAAAGAGACAAGAAGCTTTAGCATAAATCCAGGAGATCTGAGATCTAAAAGAGTGAAGCGCAGACTAGACTGAGGGCCAGAGGTCTGTTCTTCTGTGCAGCTGTAGTTAGTAGAAAACTAACTCTCATCAAAGATCATTCTCTAACTTTTAGAAGCCATGTTGCATGCATTCTGCATAGTTTATCATATTTTATATATTTCATCTATTAGTTTTGTTTGCCTTTTTTCTTTCAGTTTATTTCATCTAATTGGTTGCATGCATGATTTTAAAATATAAATATTAGTATTTCTTAGGATGCTAATATAATAAAAGCTCCCATTATGATATCTATTTTGTGGCCACACAGTTAAATGGGTATGATCCTGCTTTGAATATGCATAAATGTATTAATTTATTGTGATCTGTCAATGTAATCTTTCAGTATATTTATAGACTGTATTATATTTAATGCCGGTATCATATATGGGTCATGCCAGGACATGTTTGCTCATTTGTGCTCCTGGAAATCTTCCTTCCTGCAGAGTTTAGCTGTCCAAACCAAAGCTAGATGTCTTGCCTCCCAGTCAGTCAGTGATTTAACAGACAGCATGTCCGTATGAAGGTACTTCCTAAGGAAACCGGTTTGAAACCGCACCATAATGTCATGTATAATGATCTAGAACAAGTTCAAGTGAGCTTAGAGATAATCTAATGAATATTTAATGCTTATTTCTCAGCTGAAATGGAATCATAAGTTATTAAGTTTTAAACTATATCACCAATACGTTATAAAATATATTTATAAACTTAACTTTCAATTGCTCTATCAGACATCATTTTTATTCTTTAAGCAACCCAGAGGATCGTGGGAAATAATTAGGAACAGTTCACCCAGAACTGAAAATTCTGTCAGCAGTTATATTAGCCTCATGTCATGTCAAACCTGAATGACTTTCTTCTGTGGAACTTAAAAGAACATTTGAAAAATGCCTGTTATTTATTGTTTTGTCTATACAGTTAAAGTCAGTAATATCGTTGTTGTTCTAAAATGCATTTAATGGACAAATCGGCTGAAACATTCTTTAAAATATAAGAAAGTCTTACGGATTTGAAATGACATGACGGTGGGTAAATGAAGACTAATTTTTTAGTGAAATATTCAGACTATTTCTGATTAAATGAAAACTTAGTAGGCATTATGTAAGCATTGTTCCAGTTTTGGATGCAGCCTAGCTGTAACTCTAACCAAACTCATCTAAACCAAGCTTATCAAGGGGGACATGCGTTTGCACTAAACTCTGCAGAAAAGTAGATCTCTATGAGCAGGACCTGGCATTTCTGCTCCAGGACAACTGAGCCCTGAAAGTTATTCAGGCAGGATCATATCCAATATACTGTATAAGATGCTCCTTTTGAGCTTGTTCCAATTGCTCTTGGAGCCTCTAAGATTTACTGTGGCTTCTTAGTGTGTAACTTAGAGAGGCCCCTCCTGCTCCTACTGGCTCCACCCCCTCGGGGTGTCACATGACCATGTTACTGCTTTTAACTGGTGTCACCCTTCTCCTACAGGTAACCCTGGTGCTGAGGAGTGGTCCCAGTGGAGCTCTTGCTCAGTTACATGCGGTCAAGGATCGCAGGTGCGAACAAGAACATGTATCTCACCTTATGGATCACACTGCAGCGGCCCTTTAAGAGAATCCAGGGTGTGCAATAACACTACCCCCTGCCCAGGTAGTGTTAGTCACAGACACTGGACTGTCCTTCAGAATCTGTATTTTCCATCATTCAGGGCAAGAAAATTGCTGTCATTGTTTGTTTATTTGCTTTCATTGCTTCATATTACAGTTATGTTAAATGTATTATTATGATTATTTTCATTATTATTAGTGATATTTGTGTCTGCTCTGATTTTTCCAGTTGTGTATTTGGTCATTCATCTTGTCATGTGTTGGTTTTATGTTGCTCCTTCAGTTTTCTCTTTCTTTTGTCACTCGTTTCATGTTCCTCTTCTCAATGTATGACGTAGCTGAGCGTTTTATACAATTCCAACACAAGCCTTAATTAAACACAAAGCGAAACTTGTCAGAAGAGTGTTTGTTGGTGCATGCAGAAGAAAAATGTAGAAGAAAGGGAAAAAAAGACTAATCTATCCCCCTGTGGGTAGAAAAGCGGCCTGAATTACCCTCTTGTTTTAAAATCTTTAATTACTGGAGGTATCGACCTTTAATTCATCATTTTCGGAGGTGCCATCTTAATGGAGTTAGGCTCAATGATACTTCAGCACCATTGAACTTGCTGTCACCGGCAAACCAAATTTTGATTTCAAGTAAAAGGGCGTGAAAAGATGTTTGTTTTTTCCCTTCATCACAAGCTCTGAAAATGCAGTTCAGCTCTTTTAGGACTTTTGGTATTGGTAAATGAATGCTGTTTACATGTTACCTCAGCAGCATTGAACTTATGTCACAAGCTAACTGGATTTTTATTTTAAGTAAAAGGGCATGAAAAGAGACTTGTTTTGTTTACACCATTAGCTCTAAAAATGACAATTCAGCTCTTTTAAGACTTTATATGGCTAAATCAATTTGGTTTACACAGCGTTATAGATATACAGCTTTCCCTATGCTATGAAAAATATACAGGCATATCTCACTGACACATATGCTATCATAGTTTCACATAGTGAAATCATTATTGTTAGCTTTAATGATTTGGTTTATAAACCGTAATCTTTGAATATGCTATATAAAAAAGACACTAAAACGGCTATGACATTTCACTTTTTGCTTACAGCCAAGGGAAGGATTTATGTGTGTTGCTAATGAACTTTCCTGTAGATAAATTTAAGCTACGTTAATGGAGCTGCTTTACATTCAAGATTAAAGATGGTGTTCACACAGATTTTTTTGAACTAACTGAACAAAAGCTTTTCAAATCAGTTTGGTGTTGGAAAAGGCTTGGAGGCACATATAAATGACATAAGGCTAGACCAGAGCTTAAGGGATTGGAAATAAGACCACCATGTCTCTTGAATGCTCAAATAAAACCATGTATTTCCCCTCTGGTCTAGCTTGGACAGCAGCCTAATTGAGCACAACATTGCTTTTATTTTGAGGGCAACCCTTATTTACATCATTTTACTGTGTTATGCTGCAAAATAAAAGCATTAGGGGAATAAGTTATTATGTACTAGTACACAAGGCTTTCACACTACAGTATGTGTTTTATTGTTTAGGAAAGTTTATATATTCCGCTGAATATACGAGGAGTTCAAAATAAAGACGTAACTCGTCCCAGATAATCCACATTCCCCTATGGACATCTTTTGAAACAAATCAAACAGTGCACTGGTTTTATGAGGGGTTGAAATATGGGGCAATTAATGTGAAATGTCTCAACTGCTTTTTTTATTTTTTATTTTTTATTATTTTTTTACATTGAATATAAAGTGGCGACCCAACACAGTACATGAAAGTAAGCAAAAATGTCCTTAAAGGAAAGCATTTTGATATAGTAAAATAAACCAAGATAATATGGCTGAATAGTAACTTGCCAAAATGTAATGCTGTCTTGGGTAGATTTGTTCTTGGTTTCCATTGATGAGTGGACGTCAAAAAAGCTTGTTGGCATCTATCTAACTTACACTATGCCGGTCAATAAGGTCAATACGATTGTGTACTTTTTTTTATTAAGTAATTTTTAATGAAATCTCTTATGCTCACAGAAGCTGCATTTATTGATTAAATAAAACAGTAAACTCAGTAATATTGTGAAATATTATTGGAATTAAAAATAAATGTTTTCTATTATAATATTTTTGAATGTATTTAATTTTTGTGATAACAAAGCTGAATTTTCAGTAGCAATTTATCCAGTCTTCAGTGTCACATGCTCCCTCAGAAATAATTATAATATGCTTATTACACATGTGACATGTTATTAATGTAATATTTTTGTGGATACCAAAAATATAATCTTTGCCGGATAATCTTTCAAAAAAAAATTTTTTTGCTATTCCAACTGCACAATTATATAGTTAGTATTTAGAAAACCCATTTTGGTTCACAACCCACTATTAAGTAACAGGAATGGCATATGGTTGGTGGCATCGCCTTTTATCTCCTTACAGATGAGAGTCCAACAGCAAGTAAAAAAGCTTCCTGTTAATGGCAAAGTCATTGAGCTGGTTTTTGCAAGGGCCGGCTTTCCATGAGTGCTTCAACGAGAGTTTGTTTTTAATTAATGCTCTTTGAGTGGGATTGGAGTTTTCATTATACAGTAAGAGCATTAGAGAGGGGGATTTGACGTTTGGAGGGGAAACGGTGCCCAGCAGTCTTGACACTGATGACTGGATTAAGCCCCAGTAAGTGCGCGTGCAGAACGCACACCTGGGACTTTGATAAGTACGCTAAGAGAGCCAAGACGAATTCAGCGCGGCTGCGGCGGCCCTCCCGGCGTGTCTTTCATCACGCTAAGACAAAAGAATGTCATCAGCCGTGGTGCTCGGGATGGGGGTAGAGTGGTATGGGATTGGGAAAGGTAAATTGTAAAGAAAAGGGGAAATGATGCAGTTGTTTTGATTCATTGCGGCTGTGTAACAGCTGTTGATAAACAGGCTCGCTGAGTTGGTGCTGGAGGTGTTTCACTGCTGCATTTGAAGGAGGCTGTGTGTGTGTGTGTGTGTGTGTGTGTGTGTGTGTGTGTGTGTGTGTGTGTGTGTGTGTGTGTGTGTGTGTGTGTGTGTGTGTGTGTGTGTGTGTGTGTGTGTGTGTGTGTGTGTGTGTGTGTGTGTGTGTGTGTGTGTGTGTGTGTGTGCCGTGAGCGGTGTGGATGTGTCTTAACTCTTGTCCTCTGTTGGCAGTGCACGGTGTGTGGGAAGAGTGGTCTCCGTGGAGCCTCTGCTCTTTCACCTGTGGGAGGGGTCATCGCACCCGCAATCGGATGTGCGCTCCACCCCAGCATGGAGGAAGAGCGTGTGAGGGACCCGAGACTCAGAGCAAACTCTGCAACATTGCCCTCTGCCCAGGTCTGTGTGCTTCAGATGCACTGCTTTCTCCCATCCTCACATCTCATCTCAACTCATTCTGTCTCATCTTGCCTCACCTTATCTGTTCTCTTGTTTCTTTTCTCCTCTTGTCTCTAACTTTCTGTTCCAATCTGTATTGTTCCATTCTATTCTATTGTATCATCTGTGCTCTCTTCTCATCTTATTTTGTCTCATTTTGTCTGTGCTCTTCTTGTCTCATCTTGCATCCTCTCATCTCTTCTTGTCTTATATCATTGTTCTTCTCCTCTGTTATCTTCGTTTGCTTCTCCTGTTCTGTTTTCTTGTCCTCTCTTCTTGTCTCGTCTCTTCTCTTCTTCTTTTGTTTCCTATACTTATCTCATATCTCCTATCATCTCATATTTTCTCTTGTCTCAAATCCTTTCTAGCCTTGTTTCCTCTTGTCTTTCCTTTGTCTTCTCTTTTTCTCTCATCTCGTCTCTCTTCTCTACCTAGTCATTCACTCTCTTTTCCGAATCCGATGCCTCCGTGTGTCCCCTGAGCCTCTTGCTTTTCTAGCCGTTCTCTAACCGTAATCAATTTTGTTGTGAATTGAAGACCACTCCACTAATTTGGATGCGGTTGTGAGCCACCGTCCTCTGAGAATGATTTGGTGGAATTAGGCCTGACATGGAAGCCCCTCAATGTTTGATCCCGTCTATAAAGAATCAAAGCTCATCTCACGGAGGTGGCTCTGGGGAGTAAGCAGCAGCTGCCATCGGTGGAACATTACAGGATCAATTACGGAATAGTTTATTACGTGGGACAGAGAGGGAATGGATGCGCTCACAAGGATTCTTCTTGGCTTGTTGAAAGCAGCCACGTGTGGCGTGCAATAAAACCTGCAAGGCTGAGAGAAACACCGTTTTAGATTTAACCTACTATGGAGTTGAAGTAAAAATCACATAAACACAATTGCCTGTGAATGATAGCCACTTAGAGTTTCTATACACTGTAGATGGGTAAGTAGTGTAACACATTGTCTAATCTTGGTTAGCTTTGTTGGTCTCATGCTTTAAAAATCTCGTCCCATTCAGCAAAAAAAAGAAGCAATTAGCCCCTCTTTACACCTTTGTGTTGTGTTTTGTATCATCAGCTCACCCAGAGATTGTGCTGTTGCCAAATTTTGGCTTGCATATTTTGGTCTGAGGCTTTTAAAGTTGACATCAGAGCTCACGTTTGATGACAAGCCTCCACCGTTTTTAACAAATGTATTCTGGATTGAGATTGGAACACATCACAAGACCAGAATATTCACTATAGGAGTAGCTTTTACTGGGTCATGTTGGCTAGTTAGTGAGCTAAGGCACTCAGGCAGTATTATTACCTCTTTCCCTGGGGCTAATGGGGTTATTCAGGCTGACAGTAGCCCTAATTCCAAATGTATGCAATCTTTTTTCTTTCCCTCTCTCTCTGTTTAATATATCATATCTGTCCTGATCCTGATTACATTCTAATTGAAGCACTCGTGTTCAAATAATTGTGAATTGTTCAATACTAGCAGAAATTATATATAAGCAAACGTTCCACATATGAGAAAGTTAACCTTGAAAGGTGAAATGTGTCATTTCTGTTCCAAACTGAATTCCAGATGTAACTCGATTATAGCATTTCTACAGAACAAATATGAATGGTTTTTGTCAGGGTAGTTGTCAGATTTTACATTTCACTACTGATTATATCCTGTATAATTGAGTATGTGACGAATAAAAGAACCTTGAACCCTTGATTGTTGTAGGTGGTTTCCAGAGCATTGCTATGTAATTCCTTAGGTGTTTATTTTCATTGTTAGCGTGTTCTGTATGGGTGCATTTTTTTTGTCCAAAATCACATGCACCATTGCACAGAAAAGTAATTGCACCATGCAAATGAAATACTAAAGCACCACTAATGTTTTTAAACATTTATGCATTTGGAAAAAGCTTTTACCCGCAGCCGCTTGCACTGAAAGATATACATTTTATTAGTTAATGCATTCAAACTCATGACCTGTTGCAAGCAACATGCTTTATTATTTGAGTAGGCGTTATGCTAAGTAGGACCAGACAAATGGGTGCAATTCCATTTGGTACCTCTAGTGGCACAGAAATCACACACTTCACCTTATATTAGGACATAAATATGGCAGATAATTTCATCTTAATCAGAAGATGCTAAACCTAAATGTTCCAAACCCAGCTCAGAAAACTTACTTCTCTCTGCAATATTTCTCTTCTCCATTGGGGATGCTGTTTTTGCTCTCTGCATGGGTGCCCTCAGTGGACGGGCAGTGGCAGGAGTGGAGTGCGTGGAGCGATTGCTCGGTGACCTGTGCCAACGGAACGCAACAGCGGAAGAGGCAGTGCTCAGCGGCTGCTCATGGGGGATCTGAGTGCAGAGGACATTGGGCGGAGAGCAGAGAATGCTCCAACCCTGAATGCACAGGTACGACTCAGGTTACTTCTACATCTAATTAACTCCAAGGGAAATCTAGTTGTATATTTTTCATTCAGTATTTTTTAAGCATGGGATATCCAAAAAGGAAAAAAGATAAATATCTTTTAGCAGTAGGACAGTTTTAATGACCCCATGCATTTTTTGATGATCACGTTTATTAGCCTATAGAGCGCTGCAGTGAATAGATATTTTTGCAGGCCATCCCATAAGTTATCATCTTCCTAGTTCTTTTGATAAAAAAACAATATGATTTTTCCAGTAGGATTCCATCATCAGTATTTCAGTCATCAGTATTTCTATTTTATTTTCCCTGAAGAGAAAGACTACATTTTCAAATTCATGCATTTGCTAAAAATATGTCTGTACTTACTAAAAAATGTAATATTTTATAACATCAGATATGGAAAAAAAGGTCTTAGAACTTTAATTTCTTTGAACCCTAGGCTAATTACAGCATGACATCATATCAACAGTCAAGACATCTCTTCTGTACACTGTATGTCGAGCATTAGCTTAAGTCTGTGTTGATAAACCATAGCGGTGAGTCTTGCTTGAGAGCGCATACTCCGTATGCCTGGCAGGTAGTTCTTTAAAACACACTGGGGTCCCTCAGCATGATGCTTGTAAGCTGTACGAATCTTGCTCTACATGGTTCATGATAACAGAGAGTCTCTGTGAGTTTGAAGCTGCTTACAGTGTGAGACGCGATATGATGTAGCATCAAAGCTAAAATGGAAGATGTTTTGTTTGTATGGGATTGGTAAAAATGTTATGTTACATTAATATTTATTTTCCAGGGTTCACATCTGCAATGTCTATATGTTATTTCTATATATTTCAACTCACTTACATTGATCAAATATTCAGCATTCAAAATGTTGAAAATCATAATATTTAAATGCTGCATTGCATGTATTTCCCTTGCAATTTTTTTTCTGAACCGACTTTCCGTGCAGATTTTTAACCATGATTTTCTGATATATGAGGTGAAATGTGAGATAAAAAGTCAAAACTACAATAAATAAAATTATATTTTGTAATTTTTTTAAACAAATATCATTTTTTTAATAAAAAATATGATTTTTGAGTCACACAATGCAACAATTCGAATTCAAAAAGGGTAAAAATGTATATATCTTTCAGTTGCCATAAGCATTTGTTGCCATAAAATGTTCAGCATTCAAAATAACTGACAGTGATGTTGACATATATTTAAATGCTGATTTTTCCTTGTACATGTACAGTGTTTAACTATGAAGTTGCAGTTGTGATATATGAGGTGAACATTTGAGATAAAATGTCAAAACTACAAGAAATAAATATTTTTTTTGTGAAATGGTCAAATTTACCTTTGATTATAAATAATATAAGGTGGAAATGGACTTCTGTATATTGAAAGCACTTGCAAATGCAAATCTATTTACTGTATATCTGAAGGTCAATTAAGAGAAGCTTTACATGTGATAATGGATAGACTAAGGGTGAGACATTTCTTCCTTTGAGTGGTAGAATATTTATTTGCTTGAATGCTTGTACAAGTTCAGATATTAAGCCTTTTTTTAACTGGTCTATTTGACATTTTATTGAGGTGGCTTGATTAAAGGCTTTTTTATGAAGCTGCTTAGAGGTCAAATACTGTATCTCCCAGTGCTTTTATATGATTTGACCATATTTATTGATTTCAAAGTAACATTCCTGCAGCCTCCACATAGTCTAAATGTGTAAATGTAAATGTGTCCTTGAACACTAGTGTACATTCAGCGCAGGTGAATGCTAGTTTACAGGTGAACATGTCCTCTCTCACACATGATTTATAGCACAGCTGAGGGCAACATCTGTATTTTTTCATTTCTGCCTTTCCAATGCCAAGAAACAATATTTTACACTGTTCATTAGGTGCCCGTAAAATATCCCGAAGCCTTTTAAAACTTTACCATAAAATGTGTTTCAAGACTGGCAAAGTGAGGAAAATTATTATCCCAGTTGTAGGGCACCCTCACGCTCATAAAGCACAGACAAATATCCAATCACTGCAAGCATCGTGGTAATGATTTTATTAATTAAATCAAGAGCGAATTCTGCCAAAAAGTCTAGTTTTATTGCATCTCTGGCCTCTAGACCATGTCAACATGACAAGAAACTGGATGGTTTTTAATGCGCCAAACCCTCTTTTGCAAACGAGTGTGTTTTATAATGCTCCGCACTGTACTTCTCGTAATTCTTTAGCTTTCACAGAAGATGGCTCGAAAAACTTTAAAGAGTGCATATCCACATAAAGGTGCAATATCATTATCGAGCTTGAAAGATGGAATGTAAGAGACAATGAACAGAATAAGAAGATGCAGAACATCTACATATAGGGGTTGGATAAAAAAAAAACATGAACACCGATTATTTTAGGGGTTAATATCGTTTGTGTAGGTTGCAACGAAAAAAAAACACGTTGTGACTGTATTCAATGAAACTGTATTCTTTATATTGTATCTCAAGTTAAAGGATAGTTCGCCCAAAACAGAAAATGTTGTCATTAATTACTCACCCTCATGAGTAATAAGAGTAAGAACATAATTTAGATAGTCCCTGACATCAGGGTTCAACTGTAATGTTATGAAGCTACGAGACACTGCACATTTTGTGTGCAAAGAAAACAAAAATAACTTTATTCAGCAAATTCTTATCATCTTATTATGTTTGCATTCAAAACGTATTCTCGTAGCTTCATAACATTGCGTTTGAACCACTGATGTCACAAGGACTATTTTAATGATGTCCTTGCTACTTTTCTGGGCCTTGAACGTGTCAGTTCTATGCTGTCTATGCAGGGTCAGAAAGCTCTCGGATTTCATTAAAGATATCTTAATTTGTGTCCGAAGATGGATGAAGGTCTTACGGGTTTGGAATGACACAAGGGTGAGTAATTAATGACAGAATTAATGACTGAATTAATGACAGTCATTTTTGGCTAAAGTATCCCTTTAAGTTGCTTTTAGCTGTGTTAAGGTGAATGATAGGGACCGTCGACACAGAACTACCGATGCAAAGTCACAGCAAACCTCTGTTCACCAAGAAGAACCTGTTTCCACAAAAACTGACCAACTTTACAAAGTCAGCGTCCATGAAAGTGCTACAATCGCTAAACCTTTAATCACAGACACCAATGCTAAAATGTGAAAATGACAGTGTCATGATCATAAAATCTGCGGAGTTGGAGCACCAAGATTAACTTCAACATCTACAGTGGACATTTTAATACCTGCCTTGAATATTATCAAATTATTGTGGCCAGTTTTGGAGAGAAAAGTAAGAAGCCGATTCCCTCCTTTGAAGTTACTGCCATTTGTTCTGATTGATGACATTCCACTGGAGACTGTTTAAAAGTTGTACAAATATGTTCTAAGAAGGTTGGAAGCTGTACTAAAGGCAAAGGGTGGTAAAACACTTTAATAAATAAATATTCCCCGTTTTCTATGTTTTCACATAATTTTTTTCGACCCCTGTATCTGTCTTTCAGCTAACGGTCAGTGGAACGCTTGGGGTCCGTGGAGTGGATGTTCTAAGTCCTGTGACGGTGGTTGGCAGCGGAGGGTACGCGTTTGCCAGGGGCTGGTGGTCACAGGGCAGCCATGCGAAGGCAGTGGGGAGGAGGTCCGCAGATGCAGTGAGCAGCGTTGCCCAGGTAACCCTGCGAATAATTGAGCCCCAAGAGTCAATTATGTCTGAATGGGCAGAGAGGGGTGAGTGAGAGATGGATGTGGGGATAATTATCTTTTCCGTTCAGAAATCCATGTCCAGTTTTTTTTGCACTGGTTCATTATTCGTTTGAGAAGTAATGAACATTTATCATAATTGTATTTTCCAGCGAGGAATTGTCAACACAATTTTTTTTTACCAGTATTGGATATTTAATGTCACATAAATGATGTCCTGCTCATCTATTAGAAACAGTCTCCATGGAAACAGTGCTTTATGTTCATGCATATGCATGCATTTTCATACACACTTAGGTGTGTTACAAGGACAGTTAAAGAAACTGGTAATGTTGACTGAATTTATCATCCTCCTAATCTCAAATGTTTAAAATTAGTTTTGCAGTTAAATTGATGGAACGTGAATGTCTTTATAGACATTTTTTAGTATGACTGGCCAGTGATTTATGATTTCCAGTCATAAAGAGATATAATATAATATATTAATATTGTATTGTTAATATTACATAATAATTATAATAATAATAAGAAAATATTAATAATAACAAATATAAATATTTTTTATGGGCAATGTGAAATTAAAATAGGCTTGCATCATATTCATACAAAAAATTATAATTGTATATGTGTATTAGAGATATTTGTAAAATGTATAAAATATGTTTTTATTTACTTAGATTATATTGCAGCAATTATATGACCAAAAATATGTGAAATGTATGTATAGGCAAAGTGATATTAAAATGGCAGCGGCTGTTTGCACTAAGTGTGAATAGCGATAGATTCTATTTACACTATGTTTAAATAGCAAGATTTTCTGCTACTTATACTACTTGTTGCAAATAGTGGCAATTATCTGCACCTCAGTATTGTAGTACATTATAAAACAGTACGCAATAATAATGTATTGAGTGTAAATTATCATTTTAATTCAAATTATTAAATGGATGCCACCTTATTGGGACAATAAAGCCCTCCCTACACATACCCTAACCCTTTGATTATTTCCTTAATTTTTATTGAAAATAAATGCCTTTCCGATGTGATATGAGATTTGAAAAGGGAGAAAAAAAGTTTGGCAAAAGGCGGGTTCGAACTCGGGTTGAAAAGTACGCAAAAAAGTACTCACCTTACCATCTACACCACTGAAACTGATGTTTCATAAACTTATTTTTTCAGTGTTGACTATCCCAATCGCATGTTGCTGGGCGGAGTTAGTGTAATTCACCTCTGCTAACAAGACGGGCTATTTGCACTTGTGTAAATAGACACCCCGAATTAAAATTGGCTTGCATTATTTATACATACTACACACACACACACACACACACATTTGTATATTGTATATGTGCTTTAGAAATACAGTTTTACTTCCTTATATTACATTGCAGCATTTATATGACCCAAATTTTGTGGCATTTATATGTGGGCAATGTAAAATTCAAATTGGCTTGCATTATATCCTGATCCATTTCCCCCATTCTCCACCATCAATTACTTGTCATCTTTCTAATGTCCTTTAAATAATAATGCAAAAAAAAAAATAATTCAAGTGTGTCTACATTTTATTCCTGAACCATAGCTCCTTATGAAATATGCCCGGAGGATTATGCTGTGTCCATGCTGTGGAGAAGAACTCCCTCTGGGGAACTGGCCTTCAACAGGTGTCCTCCCAACGCCACGGGTAAGAAAAGCCACAACAGTCAGCGGTTGAAGAGCACTCAGCCAAACACAAAGACACAAAGGAAGAATAGAATGGCATCACAGATGCTTTCAAAAGAAAGAAAAAGAGCACAGCTTATGTTTTTTGTGCAGCTTTTCTTTTGCAGTGCATTTATTTCAATGATGTTGAAATTATTCATAAATTCAGAAGGCTACGATGACAAATGTTTCTCACTAGTATGTTCGGCACTGCTGCGACTGCCTTTAAATGGTTTATGGTGTGTGTACCTAGAGATTTTTGTCATTTGCATACCATTGAACCCTCCAGAGTTTTGTCAACATCTTTGCGAGGCCGCTTTCTAAAGCGTAAAGGGAAAAAATGTAAATAAGAGGGAAACCGTTTCACCAACTTTGAGATATGAGGCATCCCCTTTTTCTTTCTTTCTCTCTCTCTCTCTCTCTCTCTCTCTCTCTCTCTCTCTCTCTCTCTCTCGGACCGGTCCGAGGTGTGAGTCTTACTGATTGTGGTCTGAAAATGGCAGAAGGTGATGTACTGAGCTTCTGTAACCTGCTATCTCCTGTTGTGAAGATGCTCCGCAACACCACTAGTGTCCTTGAAAGAGCAGGTGCTGGAGGAAAAAATAATAAATGCAGGCAGCATGGACTCAGAGATAACAGCGAACAGTCCGGTATAACTAGAACTAGGCGAGCCGAGGTTGATGCAAATGCAAATACAAAATATAATACAAATGCGTGTATAGATGGATTAATGTCTTCTGTGGATATATTTCAATATGTGGGTGGACTGCCGCCATAGGCCCGTGTGTACATTGTATGTTTTTTTTTTTTGCGTTGAGAACATTTAATTATATCATTTATACATAAAAGAGACAGTGTGTCAACCCGTGGGTGGAATTAGTTAGATTTACATAGTTTGTTTTCCACATAACCCACGTTGAAATTTCAGGTCGTGCATAAGCACTGGAGTGGGATCTGACGCCAGCAGCATGAAATGCTGGAAAATCTTCATTCATTATGAGGCTGGAATTAAATTAAACTCCAGCAAAAACGAATGAAAGCAACAAAAATCAAACAGTTGGAAGTAGCTGAAGCTTTTAGGGAACGATTCATTAAGAATGATTGGCGATAAAACATGCAGGATGAGAACTTTCACTTTTGCGTTGTCCTATTTTGTGCGCAAAAGCACAAATTGGACGAGGTTCGTGTGATATTCACTTGTTTGTGTAAGATTAAATCTGGTTAGGCCCCTCAGTGGCGGCATGCGTTCTAATGGCGAGTTCTGAGAATGTGCGCTTTGATCCGGCTCTGTGGGAGTTTTCCGTGATCTGTGGGCTAGATGTCCCTGCTTGGATGCCTCAGCTTGAGGGCAGGCGGCTGGCTGCAGCTGCGTCTCAGGTGGGCCGGGTGTATTTCGCTGCTGGCTGGGTAGCAGGCGGTGGAACCGTGTTGGAACGAGAGCAGATAAGACGTGTGTGGTAGAGGGGTGCGGGTGGGTGTGATGAGGTTGTTCCAAAGGCAAGAACGCATCTTTAATGCAAGACGATACGTGTAGGATACGCTCTGACGGATTGGAGGCAAGGAATTTTGTGCATTTGTTTATTCGTTCCCAAGTGTGGGCGGCAGTCTTGTTGATATCTCAGGTTGCAGAGTTCGGTTCGCTGTCGTCAAAGACAAAAAAAGTCAAATTGGTGCATGACAGCTGGCGTCGGTTAACATCGTAATTCTGTGAGTGGGAATTACGGCCAGTTCTTTAAAGCACGTAATTACAGTTTGGTTTGTTCGCACGCATATACTGCAGTGGCACATGTGAGGCGCATGTGATCTGGCAACCGCCGCATCTAGATGATGATGAAGGCTGCTGCTTTTATCATCTCGCTGAAAGATGTGTGGGCTGGCAGGTGGAATGAAAAAGGAAAAAAAGACTTACATAAAACAAGTATAAACCCCTTCTCTGTCTCTATCTCTTTTCTCCCTCCTCCTTTTTTGCAGGCACCACTAGTCGACGCTGCTCACTGGATCACCGCGGGGTGGCCTATTGGGAGCAGCCCAGCTACGCTCGATGCATTGCAAATGAATACAGATACTTGCAGCAATCAGTAGGTGCAAAGTCAGCTTCCTGTGCTCTGCTTCTGTTTGTGACGTGCCATAAATTACCCCTGCAGTCGTCACGATCACCCAAACTATTTCCACCCGTACCTCCCCACCCGGCACCCCAGACCACCACGCAGGTCTGCAAGATAAACTGCTATCATCGGAAAGGCAAATTAAACCGCTAGTGTTGCAGTTTTCGAGACCCCGTGTTAATGGAGGACTCGCTCTAATTTCCTGTAAAATCTTGGAGATGGTTGTTCCAGCTCCACCGAAGCTTTTTCTGGGAGCGCACCTGCTCGACACGAATTAATGATTTTCGCTCTTTTTGTTTTCAGCTTCCTCTTATCTCAGTCTTTCTCAAATGCAATACTTTGTGTTATTTCCAAGCTTTTGGGTACATCTCTCTCTCTCTCTCTCTCTCTCTCTCTCTCTCACACACACACACACACAGAGAAAAGCATGATAGGGACTTTCCTTTGACTTTTATTTGCTTTATACTGAGGTAATGTTATTTTCTATCCCCTAGCTCTTATACCTTTTTGCCTTTCAAAAATTTAATTAAAGGATTATTTATTATTTTTATTAAGTCATTACCCTTGTGAGATCTGCTGGCTGGTCAGGTTTTACTATCCTGATGGGGGCTTTTGGTCCCCCCCCCCCCACACACACATACACTGTTCTGTCTGCACTCTTTAGCCTCTTTGAGTCAGTGTGTGTACAGTATGACATCATGTCTTCGTGACCTATGCATGTTTGTTCATTGGTCTGTTGCTTAAAGGTGAAGTGTGTCATTTTTTTCAATGCTCCTATCCCAGCTTAAAATTCAGTTTGTTATACACTACTGTTTAAACATTTGTGGTTGGTACGATTTTTTATGTTTTTGAAAGACATTCAAAAGCTCTTCTGCTCAACAAGGCTGCATTTATTTGATCAAAAATACGGTAAACCAATAATTTTCTGTTCTAATTGTAATGAAATAGTATTACAATTTAAAATATTTAACCATTTTTTACTTAGTAAGCAGGCACCTATAGCAACCTCTTAACAACAGGTTAAAACCACCAAGAACACCATACCAACTGCATAGAAACGACCTAAAACCACCTAGAACTCCTTAGCAATCCTGTAACAACAGCTTTAAAACCATTTAGAACAGCTTGACAACTGTAGCCAGAGGATAAACTGTTTAGAACAACTCATCAACTGCATAGCAACAAGCTAAAACCACTAATAACACCTTAAAATTGTGCATACCCTGTTGAAAAAAACAGCATGTGCTGGTTAGGTATGTTTTGAAGCATGGCAGCTGATTTGAGCTGGTTTAAGCTTTTCCTTAGTTGGTCATCAGCTGGTTAGGTGCTGGTCCTGAGCAGAAGCAATTCGCTCAGGACTAGCACAAGACCAGCTTAAACCAGTTCATGACCAACTAAGGACCAGCTCAAACCATCTACCATGCTTCAAAACATACCTAACCAGCATATGCTGTTTTTTCAACAGGGTAGGCAATCCAATCACTTTTTCTTCTGCAAAGGTAAAGACTGCATCATATTTTCAGTATAAAATGTTTTAATTCCCTATATCAAAGTATCAAAACATTGTTCTGTTAGAGCATCTTGATCAGTCCAACAATACTGCATGAACCAACAACATTATTTTGGGGTGGGACTATCTACTCATCCAGCCTATATCAGAAAGGACAGTGTTTGAGAAACATCATTCTATAAACAGTTTGTTTAATGATGCTTGAAGAATTACACACTTCACCTTTAAATACTAATGGTAGTTCTTTATATTACAACTTTCTGTTAGTGTTCTGTTAGTGTTACAGTCTCTGAAGGACACACAGAACCCAGTCTCTTTCCCGTGTCTTTCTTTAGGTCCAGGGGCACCTTGCTAAAGGTCAAAGGAATCTGGCAGGAGATGGCATGTCCCAGGTTACGAAGGTCCTCCTGGACCTCACCCAAAGACGCAATTTCTATGCAGGTGACCTACTCTCTTCAGTGGAGATTCTTCGAAACGTCACAGACACCTTCAAAAGGGCCAGTTATGAACCCTCTTCTGATGACGTTCAGGTAATCTGGTTTCTTGTTAAGCTCCATGCTTATATACATCTTTTAACTGATTTCATTTAGGCATTGTGGTAAATTAATTTGTCTTAGGTATTAAATGTTGATAATGCAGGTTGAAAGTACTGATATCACACATAAAATGCCCTGACTAAAATATAATATTATTTTTTATTTATTTATTTTACAAGCGACACATACACTATGGTTCAAAAGTTTGGGGTCAGTAAGAGATTTTTATTTTTTTTTTTTTAAAAAAAAAAATGTATTCACCAAGAACGCATTAAATCAACCCCAAGTGGCAATTAAGACATTTACAATAGTACTAAATATGATATTTCAAATAAATTATATTATTTTTAACTTTAAATTATTTAAAGACTGTATTATGGCTTCCAACACAATTGTTTTCAGCTGTGCTAATATTAAATGCTTCTTGAGCAGCAAATTATAATATTGTAATGATTTCTGAAGGATCATGTGAGACTGAAGACTGGAGTAATGGCTGCTAAAAAATCAGCTTTGCCGGCCAAAAAAATACAAAAACTATTTACTATTTTACAGTTTTTATTGCATTTTTAATCAAATAAATGCAGACTTGGTGACTTTTTTTTTTTTTTTTTACATAAAAATGTATTCTGACCCCAAATGTTTGAAGGGATAATAAATAGGAAATATGTAATTATATGATATAGACAGGGGTGCACATAAGTGGTCCGCATGCGCGACCAAAAATGCGCTGTGTAACGTTAAAAAAGTTCTGACAGCGCATTTGCGTACCGACATGGATGACAGTTGTTAATGCACAGTTACCGTTTTAGATCGACGAACTGTACTTTATAAGATTTCTATTCAAACTGAAAGCATAATCTAGGCTACCCGCTGCCGTTTTCAAAGCAAAACTGGCATTTCATTCGCTGATGCTCTTCCATTCAAACCCGGAAGCGCATATACTTACTTGCCGGCAACCCGCCAAAATAAAAGCTCGCGGATTTTACGTTTACAACTGATGAAAATTCTAATTAAAATAATAATGATAATAAAATATTACCATTTTATTTATAAGTTTACTATAAACATAATTGTATTTGTATGTAATACTCCCTTTTTATTTTAAAATAAAATTGTATTATCAAACTTGATTATTTAGTTTATTATTTTATAAAAAATAAAAGTGTAATAATATTCTTATCACTATTATTAAATATTTTTTTAGAGTTATATTTTATGGGCCACACTATATGCCGTGGCGGTGTCTCGTGTGAGGACCAAACCAAATCTCCAGGTTCTTATATGAGAACCAGGCTGAAAAACGTATGTGCACCCCTGGATATAGATGTTTTAAAGGGTCATTATATGCATTAAAATGGGTTAAAAATAAGTGCAACTATATTTTTCCCAATTTGCTGTCTCTGACATTACAACTCATGATAGTCGCTAGTGAAGGGCTTGGGACTGTATTTATTTTTGTAAAGCCAATTAGGTGTCATGATGTCATTTTCCTCCAGAGTGATTAGTCACATGGCTTAGCATGGCAATGTGATTGGCTCTAAAATGTATATCTCCAGAACAAGCATGCCTGTGAGCATAGATAGCAGCATGCCAGTCACATGTTTCTGGAGGGTGACGTTCTAGTCGAGGAACTGCCGTCGAGATGAATGGGAATACTGACAGGTTTCTCCTTAGGTATTTAGTTGAAGTTAGCAAAATGGTGGACGTTAGTAAAATATCTCCAATCACTTACAGCACCTTCAAAATGGCAATGTCACTACTTGGCATTGTGACTGATAAATATCTCGGCGCTCTTGCCCCTCACAGAGAGCTTATGGGATTGTGACACTGTGCGCCAGCTGCTGATAAGAGATAGTCACTAAGTCCATCTCATTCTATCTCAAAGCCTTGTCATAACCTTCCCAATGCCAAAATAAACCGATTTCTCATGACCTGTTTGTGAGAATCTGGGTATTTTTACATAATACGGAGTGTAATGTGATTTTGTGTGTGTATGTTTGTGTGTCGGGTCAGTGTAGGAGGTTTTATCTAAGCCCTGATGTGAACCGGAGTGGCCCCTCCTCCCCACGCATGGGTGCCGGGGTGGGTTGTGTGTTTTGGAACGTATTAATGCAGTGTTTAAGTGGACACATTACCACCAGAGGGAGCATAAGCATTCAAGTAGAAAAACAAGCATGCCGGAGCCAAGACGCTGCCTCTCTCCTGCCTTCTGTGGCACAGAGGCAGAGCAGCAAACAAAAAAAGACAGGCAGACGTCCAGCTGGATATCTCATTCAGCCGTCACCGCAGCAAACATCAGCTCTCTTTCCAGTCTTGGAGTAGACAGCTCTCCCAAGCGCCTTCAGAGTGCCTTCACGCTCTCTGTTCTACCCCTTTAAATCTGTGCACATTCGAGTGCTTAGGAAAGATCAACCAATCCCTGAATTGAAAGCAGCAGGAAATCCCAGGTGTGTTTTAGAGCCGAGGCCGCTGGACATATCCCATCATCTCCCTGCAAATCAGTGCTCTGATCCTCGGTGTAAATCCCAGAGACACTTCCAGAGTTTGTTTAGACTTCTGTAATGCAAGGGAGATTGTTCATTATTGCCTTTTCAGGGAACACTGAGTAGATGTTTATTTCCTCAAACATTCCAGATATGAACATTTCTAGTTTGCTTTTTCAAGGGTTGTGTAAAATTTCAATTTCAAGTTAATTTATCTATTTAAGCAGTAGGTACAAGAAGCTGTGCTATTTTTATGAATACAGTAACGTCTAAATTCTCAAAATGGCACAGCCTCAAGTACATTATTGCTTTTTTAATGCTTCATAATGAAAAATATCAAGGGCACAAATTGTGTTTTATTATGCAAATTCATTAAACATTATCCTTCCGTTATAGTACATAGTCCTTGACATGCAGAATATTATTATGTGGCTACTGTGCAGTGATATACACACATACAATTTTCAAAAATGTATTATGAGGTTGTTCTGAATGAATTTAGTAATTCATAATGCCTTATAATACATATCATAATCTGTTTTTGATGTCGTCATGAATAGTTAAAGCCATAGTTATCATGCAATTTTAATTCATTTAAATGTATATTCTTTTAAAAGCACAGTTCTTTAAAATACATGATCACAAATCATATTCATGTTTATATCATGCATTGTATTTTTTAAAATGCATAAACAAAAATAATGTATTATAATGTTTTTTTATTATTATTTTGGTTTAACTCCGTTATGTAACGCCCACCTTTCAAGTTCAATATCCTGTTTTATTCATAAATATGCTGCATTTCGGAAGTAAAATTATGTATTATCTTTAAAAAGCATCTTACCTTTTTGGTTTTATTGGTATATAACACCTAATTTTCAAGTTCAGTGTGTTATTTTACTTATATATTTGCTGAAGTTTGGATGTAAAATGGGTTGCAATATATGTTGAAATACGTTTCAAACTATACAAATTATATAATGACTGAAATGAGATCACAACTGTATCACAAAATAATGTTTCCAGCCTGTTCCTGTGACAGCAGCGTTTTACTAACTACAATTTCTTCTCTCCACAGAATTTTTTTCAGATTATCAGCAATCTCCTGGAAGAGGAGAACAGAGAAAAGTGGGAAGACGCACAACAGGTGGGTCTGAACATTGTGAACGAGTGTTTTCGAGGCTTCGGGGTCGAGATTGCTTTATTATAGTCACATCGCAGAGAGTATCTGCTGTTGTGTGTCACTGCGGCTGTATATTGTGTGATGAGCCCTCAGCGAATCGATTGCCATCACCGGTGCAGATGCTTTAGGTAATTGTCAGGTCAAAGAGGTGCCTGTCTCCACAGGCATGGCTGAGTCAAATCAAACCTTCTCTGCCAAATACCGACCTCCCTGCTGTGCTGATTGGTGGAAGGACATTTGCAATATCCACTGCATCCACTTGGTGGCAGCAGCATTGGCTGCATACGTCCAGCTCTCGTGCTTTCTGTCAGCGGTGACGGCATTGTCTTCTCTCACTCTGAGAGACAGTGTAAAAGCAGCCTGAGGGATTTAGACTTCAACAAGCTGAATGTTCTTCAGAAACTCAAACAAAATCTCCAACTGCATTATTATTGCACTGAACCAAATTGAGTGTCTTAAATGTTTCTTTATTTCCTTTAAGCCTGAACTTGTACTGCCTCTTAAGCAGACGGTGGTAATGTTACTGTCTGTCAAGCGTAAGCTGCTTTGGAGCTCTTTCGTCTAATGTTTTCACCCGAGTTCTGGTAAAACACGAGTCCTTGAGCGGAACGGGGTGCTGGGTGTCAAGCGAATTAGCCCTTTAATAGAGTTTACAGTAGGGCAGTGTCACAAGGCTTTTAAAGAAAAGCAATATGTTTTTAAGTCAGGAGTGTGCTCGGAGATCAGGTCATATAGCCGTTTGCTTGTTTTGCCGGAGGTGTTTTGCCTGGTTAGAACGGTCCCCGGAGCAGACGGGCTCCCGTTTTCCATTCACGTTCCTTCTCTGCTTTGTCACAGATTGAATCTTCAAGCTCCTCAAATCATTAAAGGACATCTGAGACGCTTGTCACCGGCTCTGTCAAATGATTGACCTTAGAAAGCCCTGACGTTTAAAGATCACCCAGGATTTTATCTTGTCTGTCTGTCTTGTCTTCTTCTTTAGAGTCAGCTCGCCTGAGCTTTGATTGCCAGTCTAGAGTTCACACCTCAGATTCATGGCAGTCTGTGCTGTTCAGGCAAAGGAGGGGAGAAGTTTAAAGGAAGTGCTTAAGAGAAGAAGCTTTTACTTGCCTCACAAATTCACAGCTTGAAATAAAGAAGAACATAAGGTTCATTCGTTTCAATAACTGTCGATAACTGCTTTTAGATAGTAGTGAGATAAATTTTCTTTCATATCCTAATCCATAGGATATGAAATAATAATAGTAAATACTTATAAATATATATGTGAAAATGTTATATTATATTATACGTACACACACACACACACACACACACACACACACACACACACACACACACACACACACACACACACACACACACACACACACACACACACACACACACACACACACACACACACACACACACACACACACACACACATTCATACTGTGTCTGTATGTCTGTCTCTCTCTCTCTCTCTCTCTCTCTCTCTCTCTCTATATATATATATATATATATATATATATATTCCAAATAATACATATAGAAGAAGAGTAATACTAAAAAATCTTATTTTTTTAGATTATAAATGCTGTAACTATACATTTAACACACGCGTATATGTATAATACAAAATGTATATATTCAAAAATCCTAGAAAATGAATTTAGTTAAATATATATTACACATGCATATGCATAATACAAAATGTATATATACAACAATCCTAGAAAATGAATTTGGATCAATGTATAATATTAATAGCTTTTATAATATAATATTCCATCACCGAAAATGTTAGCAAAGGAAGTTACCTTTGTATTTTGGTGCAAATGTGCTACATTCATACCTGTTAGCACATACTAGTTGGATATATGTATGACTTATGGCTAAAATCTCTATAGCAGAAGAGTGCACCAGTGCAGAAAATATATCTGACAGTAAAGCATATATATGACAGCACAATTGACTGTATTTGCATGACACTCAGTGCAGCAGCAGTGCTGGTTCATCTAATGGCCGTCAGCCTCGGCCATTTCCCGCATTGCTGTCTTGTCTTCCCTGCACACTTCAGCAGCCCAGCGCTGTTGCCATGGAGAGGGATGCTCTCTGCTGTCCCCCAGCAGTCTGACCGAGGGGGAGGGGATGGGCCCTCAGCATCTCTCTCCCCGTCTGCAGCCTGTCTGATTGGCTTGGCCCAAGATCAGCCCCCATGCGAATGCAGAGCTCGACTCCTGCCAGGGGGATTATTAGATATGTGACTCCATTGCCCTGTTTCTGCACCTCACTAAGGGTGCTAATTATGAAATGTCACTCAGTGCTATTTTTCTGCAACCGCATTTTTATTTTATTTTTTTTTTGTCTTTTGCAGATTGGCTGCAATGTGTTTCTGTGCTTTGTTTGTTGTCACAAGGAGAGGGGGTTCAGATGCTAATGAGATGAGAGAAATAGGAAGCACAGTGTCATACGGCATATAAATCCATACTGTAAATCTGCTGGGTAAAAGGGTTAAGACAACTTGGCATGTGAAAGTCTAGATTAAAATAGTATAGCAAACAGTGCAGTGTTATTTTAGTAGTATTTATATAGTATTATAGTGTTTTGTTATGTTTTTGATAGTTCTAATTAGCTTTTATTTGTATATTTTCAGTTTTATTTGAATTTTTAGTACATTTATGAATTTGTCATTTTTATTAGTTTTTGCTTTTTTACTTTTATATATATATATATCATTTCACTTTTAGTACTTTTTGTTTTATTTCAGTAAGATGCCTAGGCAACATTTCTAATTTTTAAGTTTTTATTTTACTTTAGCCTTATTTTAATGAATGACAAATATTTGTTATAGTTTTAGTTTATTAACAATACTGACAAAGATCACAATCTTGCAGTGATGTATTTAAATACATTAATTAGCTAACGGGAACAATACTTCTACAGCATTTATTAATCTTAATGTTAATATTAACATTTAGTAACAATTTTTTTAAAGTTATATTAAATTATAATAATTATATAAAAATACATTGTATAAAATATATAAATATACACTAACTTTAACATTAACATTTGTATTAACATTATATTAACAAAGGTTAAATGCTGTAAAACTATCAATGATCATTGTTAGTTCATGTTAGTTATCATTAACTAATGATAAAAAGTTACACATTTTTTTTATTGATGCACTCAATTCAAAATAAATAAATAAATAAAAATTGTGTGACATTACATCTGAACCCCTCTCTTCTGACCACTTGATTCCACTTAATGAATAAAATAGTGCCATTTAATATACTTAAAGATCCGGTTAATGAGTCTGAAAAAAGGCCTGCTCTTGATAAAAGTTCTCCAAGCTCTTCTGTTCCCTCTAAAGATCTGTCAGACTTCCAGAGTGATGGCAGATGTAAATAGCTGAGTTCAGTCACCTGAAGGTCAAGGATTGGATCAGCAGAGCGTGATGCTATTGACTGAAAGAGAGCAGGTACTCTGACAGGCTGAGGCTGTGGAATCCACAGGCCTGAATTCCTCCAGCGCATTTGCTCTGACACTGATGGCTGGTCCTCTAGAGAGGCTCTGAGCCCTGCACATTCACTCTGCTGCATGAGTTTGTCTTTGTGAAGGACTGAGCAGACAGGATGCAGGGCTCTAAAGTGTGAGATACAGAGGAAGTGCCCTTTAAAAGTCTTTATAGTCTCCTTCCAAAAGAGTCAGTCAGAGTCATTTTACAAGGCTGACTGTTATCTATCTATCTATCTATCTATCTATCTATCTATCTATCTATCTATCTATCTATCTATCTATCTATCTATCTATCTATCTATCTATCTATCTATCTATCTATCTATCTATCTGTCTGTCTGTCTGTCTGTCTGTCTGTCTGTCTGTCTGTCTGTCTGTCTGTCTGTCTGTCTGTCTGTCTGTCTGTCTGTCTGTCTGTCTGTCTGTCTGTCTGTCATTCTATTGTTCTATCATTCTGTTATTTATTAGGTTTTAAAGTTTGTTCCTGCATATGTTCTGTTGTTCCTTATGTTTGTCTTTTATCATTAGTTCTATCATTTTAGTCATCTTTCAGCTATATCCTTGTAAAAATTCAAATTTGACACCAAAACTTTCATTTAATTTCATTTATATATAAAATTTGGTTTCAAATCCATCTAAAATCCATCATATTTGTATCTGTGTTTGATATTCATTCGCAAATAGAGTAACATTTCTCTCATGTGTCCCCTATGATTCTCTTTTCCCAGATTTACCCAGGGTCTGTGGAGCTCATGCAGGTCATTGAAGAGTTCATCCACATCGTCGGGCTGGGAATGAAAGACTTCCACAACGCCTACCTGATGACAGGAAACCTGGGTAAGAGAGCCGCAGAAACCCTCCCAGCAGCCACTCGTCTTGCTGACTCTTCCCGTCAGTTCTGTGTGTCATCAGTAATTGAGGATAAATGGTGCATGGAGGGGAGCAAACAACTGCCAGTCGATAATGTTAATTAAAATCAAGCCCTTTCCACTTAATGTGCTAAATTCTAATGCAAACAGCCTCATCTTATTTCAGCTCGGAAGAGAGGAGTCCGTGTTTGGGTTCAGTTATGTCTATTGCAGCGTGCTTTGATTTTCATTTTCAAAAACAAAATGTTTTGGCCCTTTACCTGATTGCTTTTTTATTTATGTTCATAAAGTAGGGTCATTAAAAGATAAAGCATGACACGTGCATTTTCCCATAAACCTCCCATGTCACTGAAAGTAATCCAGTGCTAAATGTCGGCTCGCACATGAATACTGATCTCCATTCCAGTCATTTGAACAAAATCAAAGTTAAATAGCTAAAACAAAAATCTTTTGCTTCAAGTGATGAAGCACATTTGCATAGTTCTCTTTATTCAAGCGCACAGAACATTGACCCATGACATTGCAATCTGCATGAATTGCAGAGCTCAACAAATATGAAATGAATGGATTAGGATGACCTTCCTATCCATCAGCAAATACATAGAGGAGTCTATAATGTTTGGAATGGTGCTTATACCCAATATCATTAAAAAGGTAATTCCATTGAAGGGCAACTTTGATATCTTTTTTAATGTTAACTTGTTTTATGTAGCTTTCCATAAAACATCGACAGGATTGCGGTGCCAGGATGTTATATACAGTACAATGAAGTATCCAGACATTTAAAGCTTGCTTAGATCTTAGTATGGGCAAAAATATGAAATTAAACTTCTTCTCAAATTATACTTTGAATTATCAGATTGTGTATAGTTTTTTGGCACTTTGGTGTCTCATTACTTTTTTAAAAGCAGTTTAAGTAGTAAATGTAATGACCTTGAACAACTTCTTGGCTGTATCCAAACAGCTCATTTAATATTAATTTGAACCTTCTGAGATTGTTGAAGGTTGAACACCTTTCATTGGCCATGTTAATAAAATAGTTTCAGGCCTTATTTTGTATCCCATTACTGGAAGTGTAATTTATATTCATTTACCTGCTGACTGTCACATTTATATAACGAAACCACACAATTTTTTGCGCAGAACAGATGTTTCGAGGTTTTTTCCAGGCAAGAATGAATCTTCATCAAGCCAGTTCAGACATGACCACTACATTTCAGTGTGTAAGATAAAATGCACAGCCAGAACATCAACATCATGATGCAGGAGAGCTATAAACATCTTAATGTCAGCCACTGACAAGGCAAAGTAAACCTGTGATTGAAACTACTACTTGTAGTCTGAAGGTGAAACTGAGTGATGTTGCATCTTCCAGCTGCTGCTACAGTTACAGATGCATAAAGAGGCTTTAGTAAATCACTCAGGCAACCAATAACATTATTGAAGCACATGTCTACTTTAGACATTATGTCTCTGTTGATTTGTAGCCCACTTTTTATTATCTAATTACCAGCCATTTAAATGAAATTAATTGTAAACTAACTTTGAAAGGACTTTATTCAGAAGCATTGGATTTGCTTAGGATGGCATTTAAAATTCCACAGGCAGTCCTGCTTAAACTTATGACCCAGTAATTTTATTATGCAGCTTCAATATCAGCTTTTTTTATGTAAAAAGTGCTTTCAGTTCTTTTCAACACAAGGCGGAGTATTAGCTACATCAAGGCTCCATTAGTTAAAGATTCAGAGGTGATATTGAGATGGGGAAATGTATTTAAAGGTTCTGTAGAACAAAGCAGTGAATTCAGAATCCAAGTTAAACACATCAATGCTTTTGTGATGGTGAATGTTTGGAATAATTCATACTTTTTTGTGTATTTTTGTGTTTTTGAAAGAAGTCCCACATCATCTCACATTCTGATTGCTGATATGCATATATATGCATGCATATACCTGTATATGCAAAAAAAAGCAATATTATATGCATATATATATATATATGCATATCATACTGCTGTTTTTGATTCATTCTATTATAGGCAAAATGACAAAAATATAAAGTAAATATTTATTTAGACATTTTTCAATTTTTGTTTTCAGCTTTTTTTATTTCCTTATCAGTGAAATTAAACAACTATCTTAGCCAGAGTTTGCTCTCTCTGATTAAAAGAACAAAATGGTACTGCATGTACCAGCCAAGTGAAAATCATCTGTCATAGTAAGATATTGCAGCATCATTTCCAGCCAAATTTATAGCACGTTCTTGACACCACAATAAATACCTTCTGTCAACGCGACACACTGTTGCGTCCGCTTTTAGCCAAATAACCTTGATTGCAGAGGCTCCATTTTCTGCGGCATATCTGCTCGTAGAATAAACAACGACTTTGTCTTAGTTGCAGCTCTTTAAAGCTAAAATTAGATTTGTATGTGTTTAATGGACATTGATTTGTGTGCATTGATTGCTCAGATGAGTTGAGAGACCCTGTCGTCTACTCCAATAAATAGTCTAACCTTCACATTTAGCCGAGATTGCACTGAAATTTTTGATGTGACAGAAATGGCCTGTTATTCCTCGGTAGGATCCAGTCATTAAGCTCATTAGTTACAGGTGGGTGCAGGTGCCGATGCCTCCTGGCTGGGTTCCCTGAGGACCGTTACCCACAGCGGCATCTCAACACAGACTTGAGGAGGAAAACAGCTCTGAGCACATCCCAAATAAAGAGATCTCACACACAGTGGGAAACTAACTGAATAAATCACTGTTGCAGGAGATGATTAGAACCTGTGTATATAAGAGGAGACCATCACTCCACAACACTGTTCTCCAATGTTTTTGATGTGCAGACTTCTGCTTTTTTTTCTTCTGCTTTTTTTTTTATTTGACTGTTCATTTTGCTTTTGGGTATTTTTGTGTTTGAAATGCAATGCTTCTGTACTGCATGCAATACACTGTATATTGCTTTTTTAACCGCATATTGAATAAAATTAAAACTAAAATATCTTGTATTTATCAAAAACGTCACGAGGCAATATGAAAACTAAAATATTCACAATAGAACATAGATAACATAACAAATGTTTAAACTGAGAAATTGTAATGCAGAAAATGAGCTCATTTCAAATTTGATGCCTTCTACAGGTCTCAAAATAGTTGGGACAGGGCATGTTTACCATGGCGTAGCATCTCCTCTTCTTTTCAAAACAGTTTGAAGACTTCTGGGCATCGAGGTTAGGAGTTTCGGGAGTTTTGGTGTTGGAATTTGGTCCCATTCTTGCCTGATATAGGTTTCCAGCTGCTGAAGAGTTCATGGTCGTCTTTGGCGTATTTTTCGTTTAATGATGCACCAAATGTTCTCTATAGGTGAAAGATCTGGACTGCAGGCAGGCCAATTCAGCACCCGGACTCTTCTACTACGAAGCCATGCTGTTGTAATACACAAGGCCTTCCCTGAAATAGACGTCATCTGGAGGGGAGCATATGTTGCTCTAAAACTTATATACCTTTCAGCATTCATAGTGCCTTCCAAAACATGCAAGCTGCCCATACTGTATGCACTTATGCACCCCCATACCATCAGAGATGCTGGCTTTTGAACTGAATGCTGATAACACGCTGGAAGGTCTCCCTCCTCTTTATCCCGAAGGACACGGTGTCTGTGATTTCCAACAAGAATGTCAAATTTGGACTCATCTGACCATAGAACAATTTTCCACTGAAACAGTCCATTTTAAATGAGCCTTGGCCCACAGGACACGACGGCACTTCTGGAACATGTTCACATATGGCTTCCTTTTTGCATGATAGAGCTTTAGTTGGCATCTGCAGATGGCACGGCGGATTGTGTTTACCAACAGTGGTTTCTGGAAGTATTCCTGGGCCCATTTAGTAATGTCAATGACAGAATCATGCTGATGAGTGATGCAGGGTCGTTTGAAGGCCATGAAGACCACAGGCATTCAACAAATGTTACCATTTTGTTTACATTTATTAGAATACATAAAAAATTAATCAGTAATTTTAAGTGATCCAAATATTTGTTTAGGCATCACAATATTAGAATGTACAGTATTTAATAGTGTTATTCAATTATTAGTTTTATTTTTCTAAATAGACCCAATATTATTTACTGATTTACTAAAAATGTAATAGATTTTCCTAATATTCCATTTTTGAAAAGTTTTGTGTACAGACGTCAAAACAATCCCCATTCACATGGATCTATGAAAAGGGCTAAAAATGCTGTATTATGCACTTTGAAACCTATTTTCTAAAGTTTGCATTTTCAGTCTCCCAGTCTCTGTGTTAAAAACAGTGTCATGTAAATGCCTCTTAGATGATCAAATTTATATGATGACAAAGGTAATCTAAATGTAAAAATAGGAGAAACAGGCATGCACAATTCAACATCCAATATGATGTTGAATGTTGATGGGCGGGAGGGGTTGCAACTATATATAGTTGCAGTATATTTTTCAACCCTAAACTGAAAAAAAATCTGTAGAAACAATTTTCCCTCTGATATTGAAACTAAATTTTAAAATTAATCACAACGAAATAGCAAGTTGCACAATGAATTCAAAAATATTTTTTTCTTGTAAAACATACTCAATCCAATAATCAGCTTCAAACAATAGTTGTTATGATGTATTTATCAGGAACATGCAGCAGGTTAATGAAGCAGGATTCCTTCTGTGAGTAGAGAAGCCTGTATAGAGGTAAAAATCACAAAAGGGCCTGTGATCTCATGCTGTTTTAGAGCTTAACGTTTGAGCTGCTTCACCCACCGTTCTTCAGTTCTTCCCCATGTGCTCCTGTGACTAATGCCTTCCTCCAGCTCCCCACACACAGCAGCTGGCAGCACTGCCACTCTCCTCCTCCTCCTCACACACACACACACACACACACACACACACACACACACACACACACACACACACACACACACACACACACACACACACACACACACACACACACACACACACACACACACACACACACACACACACACACACACACACACACACACACACACACACACGACAACCCTGTGCTCGCTGTAGGATGGTCCTCACATACACTTCAATGCTCATTACCTGACAATTCTCTCTTCTGCTGGAGAGACCAGTCATGCACCAGGGTTTGCACCATTAAAATGGTATTTAAAAGGATTTTTTTATAAAAAATAAATACAAATCCTGGAATTTTAATTAACATGACATTTTGCAGACATGATGTAAAATCGTGATTTGATTTAGAAAATGGACAATATAGTTAAAATGGAATGATTTTCATTTAAATTAATTAACTGTAGTTTAAAAAAAAAGCAAAATAGAAATGTGGATTTAATTTCCTCTATGTTTCTTGGACCATCGTAAAGAATAATTAATTTCCCAGAATACTTTAATTTTTTTTCTTTTGCTGTAATTTATCTTCCAAATGACACCAAACGATATTAAGTTCTGAAAACAAAAATTACATTGCGGCACAGTTTGACATTAATTGTTTTGACTGTTTTGTGCTTGGGTTTTAAAAAAAAGTATAATTAGTTGATAAAAAATATATTCTACATATTATGGAAATATAGGCAAAATTAATCAATCTTTATTGATGTAATTATGTATGTTTCGTCACAAACCTTTTGTTAGACTTATGAATTTCCTGTCTTGAAAGTGGATGGAGAATAAACTGTTCTTATTTAGACTTATCTTGTTTTTTTCTTGTGCTTTTTTTAGTTGCAAGTATACAGAGGCTGCCTGCGGTATCTGTGATGACGGACATTAACTTTCCCATGAAGGGACGGAAAGGTATGGTGGACTGGGCCAGAAACTCAGAGGACAAAGTTGTCATTCCCAAAGGAATCTTTGTGCCCCAGACAGCAGGTAATGTACATTATGATACACTTTGGAAGTTGATGATACTGTACATCTTATGTCTTGTACAATAAGGCTACATTAAATAGATTGTAAAAGCCAGTTTTCATTCAGCGCAGAATCAAGCTGTCAGTGAACGGCAATAGACAGTCTTTTTCCAGAAACAATCCTTTAAGTTATATAATTAATGCAACAAACTGCAGCTGTTTTAGGCTGACACCAGATATTTTTTCTTTCCGCTATGGAAATGACGTCAATGCATTCAAGAAATACTGGCATGTTATTTAAAGGGGAATAACCTTTTAATTGGAGTTCATCTCACCATGTTAATGTTTTGTTTTGTTCTAACAATAATGTATCTTTGACCCCATTTCTTCAAGCATTGTAGGATACAAAAGTAGTTGGTTGTTGTTTTTGCATAGTAGTGCAAACATTGATGTAACATGAGTGATTCTTTAATTAGAGTTGCTTTTTACTATGTGAAATCTTGGAAATTGAGCTTTTCAAAGCCAAAAATCAGGTGAAACACCTAAAAAGGATATTTTTTGTTGGTGTTAAAAAATACTGATTGTACACTTAAAGTGAGATTTTTTGTGTGTCTGTGTTCATTTGGAAAAGTGCTAGGTAGAATTTCACACTAGATTTTAACACTTTTTTAAAACATTTGGCAGACGCTTTTATCCAAAGCAACTTACATTGCATTCATGCTTTACACTTTATCAGTTTAAGCATTCCCTGGGAATTGAACCCATGACTTTGGCATTGCTAGTACCATTCTCTACTGTTTCAGCTACAGGAATAATTAAAATTGTATGTGCTAAGTCTATGTTGGAGACAGGCAGTAGAAGAATGAAGAATCACCTATATATCTCCTTTTTTATTACTGCATATATTGTGCATATTAACCAAAAGTAGTTTTTGTAGTATTATTTATTTTATCACTCCACACACACACAAACTCAAGTCATCAAACCTACATTAAATATTATTTGTTTGATAAGTAGCCATTTAATATGTAAATGAGATACAGTACAGCAGGGCAATGTTAAATGTTAAATTTGATATTTTGATCACCCATTTGGGACTTATTTTGTAATAATGACTTACTGTACTTTCTCTACTAATTTATTCATTTCTAAGGCCATGAAAACAATTTGTCGCTTTGACTTTTTACTTTTAAAGTTTACAGAAGGCACGATAAAATGAAGGCATTTTTTGTTATTCTGGATCATCAGTAGGATATTAAAAGTTTTGTAATCACTACCATATGATTGTGTTAAAATTTCAAAGCGGTGACACAGTGTGACCGTTTAATGGGATAGCTTTAAGATTGCAAGATTACATGTCAAGTGCTTGCCATTTGCCTGTTTTAGAGGAGACTGCACTTGGTCGACTACATCGATTCAGATGACACAGCACTCGCTGTATCCTCTCAAACAATGATAGTAAAGAGAGCTAAGCACCAGCACACCAGACTATTTACTTAATTAGGGTGATCAGTCTTATCTGAAGTGTATCAGAGGGAAGTAATGAAGGATTGATTTAATACATAACTCACTCCAGCTCGCCTTGAGCTTGACTAGAGGGCTGTACAGAGCTGTTTGAACCAGGTTTAGCCTTCTGTCAGCAGAGAAGACCTTTGCTTTTTAGTTATCAATAACCTTGCTAGTATAGCCTGATATACCGCTTTATTCATTATTGGCAGGACATTTATGATGGATTAGCTGTCAGGAATATTGTTTGGCAGGAGACCTGATATTTAATGAGTATTTTGCAGGTTTAGAGGTTAATTAATTCCTGTAGCTTTGAAAAAATAAATCTTGTTAAATTACTTTGGATTAAAAGATCCCTTCATGGAAGTGGGTAGGTATTAAGAGAGAATTCCTACTGTCTGCCTCTGAAACAAATCTGCACTCGGATTTATCAAATAATCATAATCCATGTTGCTGAGTGAAAAGTTGAAAAGGGAGCTGAGAAAAACAACTTTGTATGGAGATGCTATTTGATATGATTAGATAATGTGATGATCGTGTCATCTAATCTAGATTGTTTTCCGGCAGATATGGATGGATCTCCTGCGTTCATTCTTGGAACGGTTCTCTACAAGACTCTAGGCCTTATGCTGCCTGCTCCTCGGTAAGACTCTCCGGTCATTTAGATGAAATATATAAAAAACAATTAAAACCTTTATGCTGATTAGCTGATATTTGTCCTTTTTCATTTTTATGTATTCTTGTCATATATATGCAGTCATAAACTTAAGTTTTAAAGTTTTAAACAAAGTTTTTTTCTGTTATTTTTTAGCTTAGGAAGTATGCTGCATTCATGTTGTAATTACTTTGATTTTTCAAATAATCATTAAGAGTTTTATCTTAGAAAGCCTTCTTATTTTTTTACTGTATGATGTTATTTAACAAAAATGACAGCAGCCTCAGCCGTTAAAGTTATTTCGGTTTATATTATAGCCGGTGGTACATGGTGCTCTTTCTTTGATTTTAACTAATATCGTGATAGATTTTGCTGGATGGCTTGATTTGGCGTCATGGATGTTTTCATAGAAACTAATAATTTCTGTGTCTGAGGATGTGAACTACTCAAAGTAGACTCTCTGAGTTATCATCTCGTAATTTCTGCAGTTTCACAATGACGTAATTGCAGCATTATTCCAAGCTTCACATGTCAGGTGCAGTCATTGTTTATTACGGTGTTAACAAGGAATTTGTCCTTGTATGAAGCTCAATTATGTGACTAATGTGTTAAAGCCTAGTGACAAATACTGTACACACAAAAAACACAATTATTCGTTTTTAAGGACGCTGTTTCTTCAAATTCCTTGTGATTTCCTCTAGTCCTAAATACAGAAGCTGGTGCAACAAACGACAGTGTTTTCACTCCTAGCCTAAATGTCAGAATGAAAATTCTCAGTTATTCTCAGAGTCCATCTTGAAGCTCGGGATCAAAACCTCCTGTTCCATTTGAGGACTTCTACTCGAACCTCCGGAGACACACAGGACAGAACAGACCTTTCCTGGTGTGGCTCTGAGCTGTCAGTCAAACCTAAGCAAACCTGAGTATGACTCCTCCGTGGAATTCCCACTGACAGGGAGAGAGTTCATGGAAGAATAGAGAAAAAGGGCGGTCCTCTGTTCTTCACTGAAGCCAGTAGGGAGATGGAGATCAGTACAAACAGTGGAAGATAACAGAAGAAAAGTGTTACAACGAAACAAGCAAACAAAAACAATGCAACATAGCAGAGGGATTTGTAAAGACAGATCATGTTGTTGAACATTTAATCACAAGACAAAATACTCTGTTGATCATACTATGAGAATTATCAGTGTATGAACTCCATGGATCCTTGTTTCTTTTTTCTTCTTCATATAATGGAAGTAATTAGTGACTATGGCTTTCAGATACACTGAGAAAATAAATTGGTATAGAAACAATTTTCACCCAGAAATTGCTAATAAATATACTTTGTAAAGCATACTCCAGTAATCATATGATAATCTGTTTTATTTACAATCATTTTTACAGTGTACGATTTTTAATCAATTTGAGTTTCAGTCAGTTGTATACCTTCAATATATTGGTATATAGTGTGCAAATATAGGACTATATGGACCACTTTAATAATACCTTTATGGTGCTTCTTATCTTTTTGGAGCTTCACAGCCCCTGGCCACTTTCATTATATGGTAAAAATCTTGAACATTTTGTTAAAAATCTTCTTTTGTATTCTAAAGGGGTGTCTCTGAACCCTTTTTACTGGAAGTAAAATACTGCTGTAGCTCAGTAAAAGGTTAATGGTAAATTCTTACGTGTCAGATTGACATTTGCCAACCTGAGAAACATTTTCTCTGATAATATTTCAGCAGTCAAGTATGTGTGTTAAATCAAGTTTCATCTTGTAAGTCAGCTGTTTAAAATCCGAACTCAAATCGCTTTGTAAAAAGGTCTGAAATTGTTGATGATTCAGTTTGATTCATTCGGACAGTTTACTCATGAACTGAATTGTTTGTGGTGCTTTTTTCACAATGCAATAATAACAAGATATTGTTATGAGACAGAAAACAAAAAGAGCACCATGTGAATATTTACCTACAGTCCATTGTAGGAAACAAAACTTGCAGATGTCTTCTGCAACAATGACAATGCGGCTCTTTTTGGGATATGCAGCTTGTGAAGGACTTCATTATTTTAAAACATTATTTAAAAGGATAAGATCAAAATATGGGCTCACTTTTTTGATAGTGGGCTTGTGCCCAATACTGATGAAACGCTAGAAACATCTCTGGTGTTCCATGATGACATGATGGAGTAGATAAAAACTGAATTTGTATTTTTGACAAACTTCCCCTTTAAGAGTCTTGTGTTATTTCATGCCTCTCAGGCTGTGTGGACATTCAAGACACCATGCAACACCACTTCAGCTTGATTAAATCAAACTAAGAGGCTGGTTAACCATGCACGGATAATGTTTTTGATCCAATCTGTACATTTATTTCAAAAGGACTCATTTTTGACTTTATGATGGTTTACTTACAGACAAAGACACATTTATGTTCCATGGCAAAGTCTACTCAATTCATATGCAATGTGAATAACATAATTAAAAATGAAGAGTGTGACGGACTGTAAAATAATGTCAGGAGTATACGTCTCAGATGTAGCATCTTTGTCGTTGCTTGTAGAAATTATTTTTTCACTGCATACTTTTGAGAAACTACTTGTTGGGCATCCATTATCTGTCTTTGCTTCTTTTTAAATGGACCATGAAATCATGCCCTAAACAGTTAAAGTTGACAAATGTTATACAAGGAAAATTGGTTTAGTTAGAAGAGGAGGAAGCATGCAAGGAGAGGGATGTTGAGTGTACTCGAATCTTAATATCAAAATGATTTTGCGCCCCTGTTGCATTAGATAAGAGCACTTTAATGTTTGAAATTTATGCATAGCCAACCAATATTGGTTTTAATTATGAAATTAAAAAGTAATAAACTACATAAAAGTACTTGAAGTAACTTTTTGGGTCTAGTGATGACAAATGACTGCTTTTCATCTCTATGTTTTCGTTTTACCCAGAGGCGATCATTTCGATTTAATCAAAAACTAAATAGATTTCAATTTATTTTGTTTAATATACTATAACGTTGTCCATCTTTAGAGTTGGATCTTGAATGATTTTGAATTATTAATTATAGTCTAACTATTTCACCCTCTAAAATATTAGTCAAGCATATCATCATTTCTGGCCTCTGCTAACAGAATATATCTCCTCTGAAATGAAATACCAAAAATCACGACCTCTCACAGATTTTCTAAACTGAGTTCAACCTGGAAAGACAGTTCTGTGCTAAATGAGCCATTTCCATTAAAATGTGCAGAAAGGGGAGTTTAAACAAAAATCAATGCTGATGATAATGGAAGTATTGAAATGAATGAAATTAGCATTTCTCATTCAAGCATGAACTAACTGTTGTGTATGGTTTGATCTAACCCACAGGAATAACACTGCTGTGAGCTCCAAAGTGATTGCTGTGACTGTCCGACCAGAACCCAGGGTTACAGAAGCCCAGCTGGAGATTGAGTTAGCTCATCTAGCTAATGTAAGCACCAGTCAGATCTCAACACGCTTCACAAAAACAACCCAGAGAGGCTAATTAATGCTGACATGGAGGTCACACATTTTAAAACCTCCTAGTTTTGGACTCTTGTACTGATTTATTGGTCTGTTGGTTTAAAGGAGCATGTTAATATGCCATTTATTAATGGAAGGAATCTACAGCCTTTATATCAGAGATCCTTCGTTTATGGATGTCATCAAAATCCTTTAAATAAGTTGGGTGAATATTTTTTTTTATAATATATTTATTATAAAAATTATAAAATATGTTATTTATTTATTTAATGTGGACAACATTTTTTTTTAATTTGGCAAAAAACCTAATTGTTTTTTTTCTCTTATAGAACTAAAGACCTGTAGAAATGGGGCTTGTTATCTTTAACACAGATTCACTGAATAATCTATTATTTGCCTCATATATGCATCAAAACCATACCAAACAATAAGCATCAATAGTAAACACTATCTCACTGTCAATAGCATACTAGTAATGCTGATTTCCTATTTATAAATACTCGATTCTGCAGCGTATGATCTGTTCTGCAGCAATAATTAAATTAATCCAAATACTTCCTATATAATTGATGTAAAAAACAAACATGTTAATGTAATGAAACATATGGCCTTTTAAACAGAAACTAGAAGAAGAATCTGGGTGTATTTGAGCTGGATTCGGAAAGAAATGTGGTCTTCTGTTCCTCTTTGAATCACTACAGCCAATCAAAGGGAGCTCTACAATGTCTGTGTCATTTGTTTCAGGCTCATTAATCAACAGACAAATAGCAGTAATTAGTCCAATAATTAATTTGCCATCACTAGTTATGTCTCTGCTCATTGTGTCATCAAGATGTGGCCCAGAGGATTACAATGGGAGCTCTTTTCCCCCCTTTCCTGTTTATCTTTTAAATAACGTGACTTATTCTTTGAGATATTGGCTATCATAGTGGAAATGTATTTTTATTAGCATGTACTGTGATATGTCTAATCATTGTGTTGCGTGTCCAATCACAGTATGTGTTTGTTTTCTTGCAGGGAACAATGAATCCGTTCTGTGCACTGTGGGACAGCTCTATTATGTAAGTGAAATTCAGTTTTATGTGTCCAAGATTGTGTTCTGATTTGTAAAAATGAGCCTTACATACAATAACTTCATGGCCAATAATAAATTGTGGTGCTTGTTGAAATATCCAGCCATTGTATCCATGGAAACGTGTTTCCGCTGCCATCGAGGTGAAACAGGGGTTGACATTAGCAGTAATAGAATTTTGATTGTGTTATTCTCAGAGAATACATTTGATAGAAAAATATTTTGAACACTTGTGGTGCTGTCAGGCTCCTCTTATCTTTTCACTCTAAAGTCAACATGTAATATTATTTTTGCAATGTAAAAAATTCATAGAATGTATTGTTCCACATAGAATTGTGGCTATTATGAAATTGTATTTTATGTTGATTATGGGAAAACTGACCTTGTATTACAGAGAAATATACTAAGTTACTCTGAAAGCATAAGTATCCAGATGTTATTCTGAGGAAACTGTCTGTCAGAATAGATCAAGGACCAGTTTACCTTAACATAACCTTTAGCTTCTACAGGAAACGGAGCTGCAGTGTGAGACTGTCACTTCCACCAGTGCCCTTTAAGAGACTGTTTGAGAATAATTACTCCAGTGTTACTAAAGAATGAGTAAAAGATGAAATGGACAAATCCCCAACCACCACAAGGCATTACAGCCGGCCCAGCTGCAATTTTATAGCTGGAGAAAAGTATATAAGGGGTAACATTATGATGCTATAAACCTTATTTTCTCACTTTTTGAAGTGCTTTTCGAAGAAGTACTGTATATACACTACTAGGGCTGTGCAATTAATCGCATGCGATTCTCATGCGTCATTAAAGCCGGTTCCTTGATTGGCACTAAATCGCCATCACCTGCTTTCTAATGGAGCGGCAGTTAATACACAGAGCCGAAGTTCACTAACTTCGAAACTTCGCGTTCATAATCGAATACGATTCAGCTGCGATTATGAACGCGATATGGCATAGCTTATCAGTGAACTACGGCTCTGTGTATTAACTGCCGCTGCATTTGAAAGCAGGTGTTGGCGTTGACTATTTCAAAACGTGGAAATGCAGCCGCTTGTGGAATGAACATCCTTACGTGGGATGTTCTCCGGCACGCACGGATGAATCTAATGTTTTGAGGTGAATGTGTGGCTGTCAGTCTCCGCACCGGTGAGGATGTTTACTGTACTTCGCAATCACAGATTCTAGCCTACGTCTTGGAATATATGACCTAAATAAGAATTTTCATCGTATATTGCCATCTGAACAAGTAACAAGTCTGCCACATTTGTTCTGACCAACTGAGGAAAAAAAAACATTACAATAAATCGCGCTACCAATGATGATTTAATCTAAAGATTGATTAGCTCATATCACATCAAACCGTGCAAATTATTATTATTGTTATACTTTATTCTCAAATTATTAATGTCAACCAAAGTTTAAGTATAGTGTGTATTAGCGTGTAGATTTCAATTTATGTACAGTCTAATCTAATCATCATACCATTCGAATTTCATATTAAGAAATTCTTTTAACCCAAAAAGCTAATTCTGCTCCCTTCAAACTGGTTTTCTTTAAAATACAAATCTTGTGTAATCCCAGGCTATCTGTAATCAGAAGCACATTTAAAACTGGAATATAATTTAATTTCATTCACACGTTTTCATAAACACACAATCCTTTCTGGAGTACGATCCGCCATCAAAATGATACATTGAATTATTCTATCTGCTGTGAGAAAAGGCTAAACGATCCTCCACCTGCAGGATCCTCACATGCTATAGCGTAGTAGCCGGGACAACTTCTTTATGTTTACAGACGTGACGTAATGACGCAGTGCCATGCTTGAATTTCCCACGAAAACCTACCTGTACCACTCAAACTAGAAAACATTGCTACAAGCTAACGGTTGTGAATCGAGCTAAAGTAAGGCGATAGTTTTGAACACTGGCTGGTTATGATGTACTTGCACAAATACTTATTTTGGGTCATTTTTAACCAAAAAAAGTTATCGACTGAAGCTTTAAAGAAATTATTTAGTGAGGATACATTAAGTTGATCAAAATATACAGTAAATATTGCAAATTATTTATATTTCAAATAAATTCTGTACTTTTTACCTTTTGTATTCAATAAATTATCCTGAAAAAAGTCACGGTTTCCACAAAAAGGTTAAGCACTGTTTTCAGTCTTGATAGTAATAATAAATAAGAAATGCTTCCTTAGAAGCAAATCAGCATATTAGAATGATTTCTGAAAGAAAAGTTTGATACACGACACAGGAAGTAGAAACAGTGGTGGCCCATTATTTAATACCTGTTCTTGAGATTTTGCCATTCTGAAGTAGTTTTCTTATTTAAAGTGATATGCGGTACATTTTCTACACGGAAGACCCCTAAGGCATAGATGTGATGGTTCATGAATCGATTCTTACTAGCATTAAACCTCAAATCTTTGGGCTCAGGTCTTTAACCGCTAAATTACTGTGACCAGAGCAGCTTCTCTGGCAGTATCATGCGACATCTCTTTGTCTAGAACAAATGTGTGTGATGGTTTTTTGGTGGATCTAATATTCTCTGTTGTCACTCGTGATTGTGACTATAGCTCGTAGACCCTCTTTAGAGACATTTCATTTTGTCTTTGCTTTTCATCTGGTCCATTTGGATTTGGCAGGCTTTTCTCCTTTGTTCCCTAGCGTGCAATTAATAAAGCACGTATTTCTTTTGGCCAGGCTGTGCAGAGACAGGTTCTGTTGAAGGGATGTTTTCTAGAAATGGGAGTCAGGTTTGGTCACACAGAGATGTCTGTAGTGCTAACAAGTTTTATTTAAATGAGTAATTAGTGCTGTGTGTACCATGTCATGCTGTTATTTTTCCTTTGTCATTTTCATGTCATGTAGTATTATTACATATTTTATTTCCATACATGATTCTTTCTTAGTGTTCAGTGGCTGTCAAGTTTAGAAAAGCATTAAATAAATACCATAAAAGTAATAATAATCTGGGTAGTTTAAGGTATAGCTCACCCCAAAAATGAACATTTGTCATAATTTACATTTGTCATGATTTACATTTACCTGAACCTCATTTACAGGCCCTCATTTTGTTCTTTGTACTCTGTTGTTGTCTTACTGCTATTTTATTCTTCTATTATTTTATACTTCTATTATTTTATATATATATATATTTTTTTTTATGTTTTTGCCCATGTAATTAAGGTAAGAAAAAAAGAAAAACGTCATGCAGGTTTGGAACAACATAAGAACAAAAGATGATATAATTTTCAGTTTCTGGTTTCAGTTCCGTTTAACATGTTTACCGTGTTGATTTGGATTGTTTTGTTATGATGTTTCTCAGTAATGATATGATATCTGTATAATTCCAGTCATTTAATTATTTACTTATTTAGTCCTGTCTAGCCCATGCTGTAAATTGAAAATGGCTTCTATTTAATCTTAATCATCTTCAAATATGAAAATGACATGGTGCTTCTGAGGCAGTATGAGCCAGACCTCTGTGCGGTGACCGATAAGAACACAGAGAAATCCTATTTATCAAATTCAATTTTCATTGAATGAAGGGCCACCCGGGTCTGCCCTCGTGCGTGTAATTTGAGCCACTGGAATGGATTTTAGCTGTGGTATTATTATATGCGGCTTATAAAGAGGGAGGGGTCTCTGCCCCGAAACACTCAGGAATATAAACAGGCTTCATATTTGCTATTAAAAGAGAGCCGCTCTTATTAGACTCAAATAATGCGGATTTAATGCTTGCTCATTATAAATTCAAATAAATTTGCTGTTCAGTTTAGTCTCTAATCTGTTTGCATGATTATTTATGTGGACGCATGTTCATTAATACATTTGTTCGTTTGCGTGTTTACTCTGTGCACAAAATCAAAATTGGCCTTTGCAAGCAATCAATTACAGAACACAAATGCACAACTCTATCAGCTCTCTCTGGCATGATTGTGCATATTTTGAGGTGCAATTTTAATTAGTCCCAAGAGATTTTCTCAAACAACGAGGGAAAACAGCTGCTGATTTCGATGACATTCATATCATAACTCTGTGCGTCTCTTCTTGGAAGTCATTATGTATACGCTAGTGTATACCAGCTCAGTGTTTTTAATCTCTGACATCTCTGGTTCAGGCAGAGTGGAACATTTAAAGGACTATTTCACATAACAATTATACTACTGTCATTATTTACTCACCCTTGTGTTGTTCAAAACCTTGAATGACTTGTGATAGTCTCATTTACAAGCATTTAAAATGCTAGGAACCTGTCATGCTCAGAAGCATAAACCGAAGCATTCTGTCCACAGAAGCATAACAAAAAGTCCTGAAATCATTCAATAATTTTATTTAGGAAAATGAGCTGAAAATGTACTCACCCTCAGACCATCCAAAATGGAGAGTAGGCTATGTTTCTTCATTGGAGCAGATTTGGATACATTTCGCCAGTGGATCCTCTGGAGTGAATGGGTGCCGTCATTATGAGAGTCCAAACTACTGATACAAACACCACAATATTCGGCATAGAGTACCTGGATTTGTTTCTTACACACAGCTTTTCACTTTACAAGATGTTAATTGATGGACTGGAGTCGTGTGGATCATTGTTGTTTTTAGCAACTGTTTGGACTCTCATTCTGATGGCACCCATTCACTGCATAGGATCCACTGAGAAAGTTTTGTTATGCTAAATTTCTCCAAATCTGTTTTGATGAAGAAACAAACTCATCTACATCTTGAATGGCCCAAGGGTGAGTACAATTTCAACAAATTTAAATTTTTGGGTGAATTATTGCTTTAAGTCACTTTTTACTACAAATCTTGATATCCGCCTAGATCTCCTAGGCATGTTTATGAGACTCAGAGAATCAATGATCCGGTTGATGTGGTTAACAGCTCACTGGAGAGGAAGATTATCAGTGTCTAGCGACTTAAATTTAGTTTTGTTCTTCACACAAAAGCATAATATGACTTCAGAAAACTTGAAATATAGCACACTTTTTTATAACCTTTTTTGTGGTGCTTCTACATCCTTTTGAAACTTGAAAGCTTTAGTCCCCCTTCATTGTAATGAAACACAGGGCTGGCATAGTCTATTGTATTTATTTTTTTGGTTTCAAGAAACTCATGCAGGTTTGGGAAAACATGAGGTTGGAGGACAAACTAAGGTTAACCTGTGTCTAGACTGGATTTCTTATTCATTTTGACTTGCATGCATGATGTTGATTGCCATTCACACTGTATTTGTGAGGAAAACAATGAAGCTTGTTTATTTTGCAAGAAAGTAGTAGGTGCGCAGAAGCACTGTTTTACAGAAACAATTATGGTAATGAGTAACAGGAAAAAATGGAGGAAAATGTGTTGTGAATACCTGAAGTCACCATTACAATCCTGTTTGCTTGTAAGCTTTGTTCACTTAAATGGCTTACATTATCCTAAACATTGCTTCAGGGTAGCATTTGTATATAATCAGATTCAAAGTATTTCTTCCCCATCCCAGCACAGTTGATGAGCGGTTTCTCAGAGGCTATCAGGAAGGTGTGGTATATGCCCCAGCACTGTGAAAATGATAAGTTACCTTCGTTTAAAGGCAGAATCTTTCTCTGTAAGGCCAAATGTTACTTAACTCTGCATTGGTCATGCAGATTCTCACTTGAATACTTACAACTCTATCAATTTTCGAATGTATGAAAAAGCACAGGAAGGCCACACTTGGCATGAATCTTGGCATGTTTCCCCTCATAAAATATTCAGAAGAGATAGAGGTGATTGTTGGAACAGAAAAGGTCTTGTATTGGTTTGCCATTAGCTTTTTTACTAAGAGTAGCCTTATGTGCCTTTTTTCATATTCAAATCTACATTGATGTATTCCATAGGTAGCAAAATTATTGGCCTTGAGTCCAGCAAAAACATACAAAATACAGGAATCACAAAATCTGTATAAATGTTGATGACCTTATGAGGCATTGACAGTCTGTGTTGATTTATGGGTAGCTGACTTGGGCAAGTGACAAGTACTCAATATAACACTAATTTAAATCAGTATATTTGTTTTAATTAGTATGACCTTACATGAATTGAGAGAGTACATGGAATTTTTGTTCTTTAAAAAATAATTTGTCACATAACAGGGCCATTACATTTAAAATTAAGTAGTGATGTTTGACAATTGATGTAGAAATATGGAAAAATGGTTAAAAAATAGTTTACATCAATATTTTTATGTATCCTAAAATGTAATGTAAAAAGTTTCATACATTTTTTGAGCATTTGTTTCATGCATTTATGGAATTATTAATGTACCTTAAAAATAAGTGTATTTTTTTTCTCTTTTTTGTTCTACCTGTTCACATCTTGAAGAAAATTGACATCAGGGGGGAATTATTAAAAAAAGTAACAGCATGTTTAATGCTATGCAACAGATTATTGTATGATTTCAATGTACAGTATATGGTATGAGACTGTTTGTTGATAAATTTGTTTTATGCATTTTTATCAAATATAAGTTTCTTGATGTTGGAGTTAAGGACTAAAGATGTGTGTTTGATGAGCATTCTGTGCTATATTTTGTCAGATGCACAGTACTACTACTTTTTAAACACAGCATTTAATTAGGTGTATGCTGAGTTGCTTTGTGCAAGTGCCTTTAAAGTATTATTGTTAGGCTTATGTATAAAATGAACAGTCCAAATATAACTGCAAAGCAGACATAAATAGACCACTGATTGCAATGTTCCAGCAGTTCAAAGCACACAGCTTCCTATATTAAGTGCATTACTGACAGTAACCTGGCATCCAAACAGTACAATTGATATAATATAAAGGACATATTAAATAAGAAGAGTAAGACAAATTCTCAAATGTCAGAATTGTACTCAAATCTGATTACAGTGTCATTCTGCTGGTCTAAATGTAGTGATTCAGTACCATGGACAGCGGCGCATCTCAGCTATTAAAAGTCATTAGTCTCTACTCATACAATTGCCTAGAAACCGAGTCTATCTTGAGCCTAGCGTAATTCATACACCCACAGGCTCCTCCACAGACCGTGTGTCTTTCAAATTCTTCCCAGACCGGAAGAGCCAAGTGAGTAACAAGAGAACAGATGCAACTAAATGGAAAATAAATTGCCTTCTCCCTAGTAGAAAATATATCAAACTTCCATAAATAAGCCATGCAAACTGGAATTACCAAAGTAATGTTTTGTTTTGATAGTTATGATAAGGTAATGTTGCTTCTTTCATGTCACACAGTCAATGATCAGAATAATTGACTGTATATTGAGTGCATCAAATCAAATTGGTTTGCTGACACAGTAACGCCACAGCAATCCATTCCACAATGCCCTAACAAACGCCTGATGCCAGTCGCTATCAGCTTGCTGTCGATGCGGTTAGACCGGACAGGGCCACACTCCGTCTTAGATGATTTATGCATATCTGGATACATATGTGGAGCTAAATATGATCCAAAACCAGGAGTCATTTGCTATGCATGAAATGCCTTTGGATCATTACACATCATTAGTTAATGCACATTCAGGTACTTAGAAATGTCATGAAATGTTAATTTTAATCATACATTTTCATATATGAATATATATATATATATATATATATATATATATATATATATGCTATTATATAATGCATGTTACTCTATTTTATTGAATGTTATTATGCATGTTATCCATTCATATTAAAAAGTGTGAGTTTTAAAGCTTAATTAAACCTTAAAAGAGAGCAATTGCAGCGGTTTAATTATGGAGATCCTCATAGCCTTCCTCAGGGAAAAGTTACTAAGGATGTCATGTCATACAGCCTCTGAAAAAGGGCTGTGCTTTTTATGCATCTTTTGGAGGCATTTTAATTCAATGTTGCTTTTATACTACACTGCTTGTATTCAACCGGTTAATCACAATACTTCATAGATGTTGACTAACTGATTTTCTTATACAAGAGGTTCGATGTGAATATTTTACACAAGATAAACATCAAGTTTGATCGTGTCGTCAAATGTCTTAAAACATTAATCAGTTACGCAAATACAAACCTGGATGATGTTTATCAGCTTATTTAATTATTTTAGCCTTAAATAATGTATTATCCAACTAAGTTAAGTAAGATATATCAGCCTGATCTTTAGATGTAAGCACTGCACTATCAGCCGAGATGTGTAAGCAAGCATTAATAAATAGGTGAGGTGTCTATTCTATAATTTTGCTAGCCAGAGAAGGAGAAGTTGGCTGCTACCATCCAGCCCGTTTTCACGGGGTGGTTAACGTTTAAGCTCCGTTTTCCCCTGCCGTTTATGTCTCGGGAAAAGCATATTGTGAAATAAAATACTATAAAATCGTATAAACTTCAGATATCCGCGAATAAATGTCGAAATCAGGATGAACGAACAAGAAACGAGGACTATTTCTCAGGCATCTCCCCCCTCCACTGTAGCGCGAGGCAGTAGGCAAGAGAGTATCAATCTGATGCCGTCCGCCGGTTCTAGGATGAATTTTTCCCTCAGGAAAGCGTCCAAAAGGCGCTAATTTGAAAAGCGAGTGGAAATACACATCGACAGAGAACGATAAGAGAAAGCTGACGCAAAACGAGAGGAGAAGCGTCAAAGGAATCGCAGGTTCGGGTTTATTTTGTTGTGAGGTGTGAGTGTATCTGTGAGCAGCGAGTCGTTCAGCACCACAGAGCCTCAGCGCTTCAGTCGTACTCGGTACGGTCTGCACTAAAATGCGTTGCGTTTACTTTCTGTCGCTTAAGTAAGAAGTGAAGTGGATGAGATGAGAGCGCAGTGTTGAGGATTTAGAGTGACGGATTCACAGAGGAAAACCTTGTTAAAGCGATTTCATCTTGTCTGTGTTGCGTAGGAACGATTCTTGGGGCAGCTGGAGCTCTAAAGGATGCAGAACTGTGCTCACCGATGCATCCCACACCAAATGCTTATGTGATCGGGTATCTACCTTCGCCATTTTGGCTCAACAACCCAGAGAAATAGTAAGTATTGGAAATGTCTTGTGCGGGGGATCTCAAGAGATGCTGTATTGATTAAAGTGTGGGTTGTAATCAGATGGATGTTTAATAATTTACTTTAATTATGTCATGTTTGATTATGATAGAAATCAACCTGTGTAAAGTGTGTGTGTGTGTGTGTGTGTGTGTGTGTGTGTGTGTGTGTGTGTGTGTGTGTGTGTGTGTGTGTGTGTGTGTGTGTGTGTGTGTGTGTGAAGAGAGAGAGAGAGAGAAGGGAGCTCAGAATCACCCCTTTAAGTAATTACCATTAAATATGTTTTAAAATAATAACATATTTATTCATATTTTGTATATATTTATTATTTATTTTACTATTTTAATTATGGCCCCACTATCTATTAAAGCTTCCCTCTTCACAGATTGAAGTAATTTGAGAGTAAAAAGTAATACTGGCCATCATAATCTCTATTTTAGCTTTCCTAAATGTTGCTCAAAGCATTTGTATGTGTTCACATTTGAGATGCAGGAGCATCAGCTCTGGCCTCTTCAATTTCAGTATTCATTTTGCTACTCACATTAATAAAATAATTCTTAGCTGTGAGATATTATACTGTACATATATACCATGACTGCACATTAAAATTATGGCTTTCATATTATTTAATAATGGCTTCCCTTCTCTATTACAGTTCACCATCTTATATTAATGTATAATATAAATTCTTATTTTGCTTTTGCTACATATTGCTTGAAGCATTTATATGTGCTTTACCATCAGCCATCAGCTATGGTCTCTTTACTAGTGTATTCAGTAGACAGCAAAACATGGCTGTTTTACCCTACAGAGTAAGAGGCAGCCATTTTTTCTCAGCCCATGTGACCAGTCAGTGAATAAATGGCTCCCGTGTGAAAATGATGGTGTTGTCTGTGTCTCAGTGATGCAGCAGGGGCACAGTTTGATAACTCCTATCATTGCAATGCACAGCTGATATGTCACAATGACTTGTGACTCCTGGGAACAGGATTGAGGGGGGTTGTCAGATGGAATTGGGGAAAAATGCATAAATAAATGGACTGGATGTGCATTGTGAGGGCTTAGTTAAGGCCTGTGCAACTAATACAAGCAAAAATGTAAAATGATAGGTAGCCATATGTGTTAAGATGAAATATGGATTGTGTAAAAAAAATGATTGTCAACATCCATTGATTCCCCACAGTTATTTAAACAACAGAACAAGAGACATTATAAGCATTAGAATATAACAATTTATATGAAAAATTTTAACATTCAGTATGTCTGCAAAAGTTCAACCTTAGTTGGACTCAATTACATTTTTGATAACAAATGAAATGCCCGCCCTGCAGTTAAAAGACCCAATCACATTTTTCATAGAAGCATTGTCTGTTTGTTCACTCTTGAATGTGCATTAATAATACCATTATTTTGCATGATGAATTTATGGCAGCATTGTTATCATATTTGATTTTTAATTAGAATGTAACATTAACATTCATTTTTGGAGATTTCCATGTTTTCCAATTCACGAAGCTGTTCTTGCATGTCTGGAAATACTTGCCCGGGGCATTACAAAGATGCTCTCTGAATAATCTGACTTGTTTTCAAATAGATGATGTATTTTAGTTAATTATGCTTTGTGGCATTAAGCACCGACCTGTTGATAATAAGCACTGTGCATTTGAATGGAGGCTAAATACATTTTATTCATGTGAAGGGGAGATTGAATGGGGGGGTAGAGATGAATTACAGACCCCCCAAAAAGCTTGTCCTTTAATCCTCTAAATTTGGGCAGTATAAATAGCCTTGCTGCAATAAGCAGGTATCCTGTAATGTGCTTTATTACCAGGCACTGAAATGGGCTTTTATTAGTGGTACGAGGGTTTGAAAATCGCTCACTGGAGCTCTTGCGTGCCTTTCACAGGCTATGGAGTACTCAGGGGTTCCATCTGTGACACTAATAGTGGGCTGTGGTCTTTCCTGCCTGGCCTTGATCACACTGACTATGGTGTATGCTGTTCTGTGGAGGTAAGTGCATATACCTACAAGGGATATTACAAATAATGCACTTGCACTTTTGGAGAAATACAACTTTAATAAACATTTTGTTTTCAGGTACATCAGGTCGGAGAGATCAATCATTCTGATCAATTTCTGCCTTTCAATCGTCTGCTCCAACATCCTGATCCTAGTTGGACAGACACAGACACATAATGCGGTAAATATTTAAATTTTATCTCTAAAGTGTTTTACTTGAATATTGCCAGATTATGATATTGCGATATAGCATTAATGAATATTGATTTGTATTTGAACAAAATGTCCACTCTGGATTCTCATATTTATTTCTCGGCTTGCGTGTGGGCTGATTTTGAAAGCTTGTCTATGCCAGACAGCTTCTCTGCACTAATATTATGCCGATCTAGATGTTTCAGGGTTTATAATGCAAATGAAACACTGCTTTTACTTAAAACTGGTGGAGATTTGTATATCATACCACCCCACCAGATTGTTTTAATTCCTCTATTTTGAGGCATTGTGACTCACTTAAGTTCAAGCTGGCTGCCCTAATTTTCTTGCAAGTGACCTACCTACCTATCCAGATGTTCGAGTCTTTGTGTAGTGAGCTGCATATTCTGTTATATGCGATATGGTTGTGTTTGTATGAACAAATTGCCTTCTTTTCTTGGGGTAAGCAATTTATGTACTACTGTACATATTTTTATACGCTTATATTTTTATATTCTACATGCTGATTAGAGACTTGGACCCATACATTTGTGCAAAGAAACAGTTCCAGTTTATTTTGCAACTTCTGGCTAATGGATTGCTGGTTGTAGATCAATTTAAAATGAACCTAAATAAGCCAGTTGCTTATTTTTAATGGCATGCATTTAAAATAATTTTATGTGATCTAAAGACACAAAGTTTATTATATGATTGCATTTGGATTATATTCCTTTACTGTTAACTTGAAATATGTCAGACAAAATAGTTTCTTCCGTGCATTCTCGCCATTGTTTATCAGTATACTAGATTATATATGAGTCTTAAATTAGTACTCCACAAGCCACATAAGTTATTTTTAGAGAATGAGTACATTGCTCTGTGTCCAATGCCAAGGAGAAATGATGATGATGGCTCTATGTCCTGAGCCACTAAATACATTAGCCAGAATCCAGCTGGCCGCATTCTGAATTATACAATAAAAATGCAAAATGGACTGACACCGGTCCAGCAAAAGAGTGTCTATATAAACCACAAATAGAATAGACGTGACTGTGAACTTTTTTTTTTGCATGTATTTTGTCCTACAAGAGACAAAACACCAAAAATGCACGTTTGAATTATTGACATTGTTACATGCGGCAGTTCCGTTGTTTTAACATCAAAATCCCAACCATCCTAACCTCTTTCCAAGTAATCGGCTTCCCTAAAGACTAAACAGTCTTTCATCATCAAACAGGTTTTTTGGTTGAGCGAAGATGCTGTTCAGTTAGGGAAGCAGGGATTCAGAATTGACTGTTTTGATACATTGCATTATTTGCAAAACATTAAATGACATTTATCCTGGATATGATGATGATCAGTAGATACGCATCACAGTAAACTTGATGCAAAAGTCCCTTAGTATTCACAGTCCAAATGGTTCAGTTATATAACAGTCTCTCTGCAATATCCGGAGCCCACGTGAATCTGAACATTTGGTGCCATTGTGAATGGAACATCTAAAGTTCAGGATCCAGGTAGGGTGAAAGCATTTTAAAGCTCTTTACATGTCTGCAATTAGTTTTAAAAAGGACTAAATGGGCTCCCAGCTAAATGGAAACTGCATTTTATTTATTTTTTTCCAGCTCACAGTGAGGAGATGGTGTATATAAGTCATTCAAGATGTAATTATAAGATGCAGATCCTGATCAGTGGATCCTAGAGTCAAATTTTCTCACATTCACCATTTCAAATTCGACATCAGAGATTGGATATGGGAAATTGCAGAACTTCGGAAGAACAAAGATTAATTATTCACTCTCACGCTTACAAACGACGCTCATTTGCCCTCGTTTGAGTAAACAAGATAAGAGAGGTTGATTTCTCACTGCTTACAAGCTTGTCGGGACTAGCACAGCTGGAGGTTTTTGGTTATCATCAGAGGAGGGTTTACACAGAGTGGAACGTTATTCCTACACTGCCCACACAGATAGGGCTTCTGAGTGAGTCAACGCCGTTGCGGGAATAACACATTACTCAGTCACACAGTCAGACATTTCGGTACAGGCAACACAAGGCATGAGCTTTTTCCAATTCTAATTCTAACGAGTGTTCTGGGATGGAAGGAAGTGAATTCCCAAGGTTTAAACAAATTAATTTCCAGTTAAAGTAAATTGATCAAAAAATGACATTGACTGTAGCTCCGTTTCAAAACCTGGTGGGATGATTGACTAGCGTTCCTCTGACTGCACCTTGAGGGTGTATGGGTTATAAAAGCATGCATTTAGGACAAACATAAAGGCTTTAATTAAGCTGTTTATTGGCTCTATAAAACATTTTAAAAGGCCAATGTTTTCTCTTTTTTATAGTAATGTTTCTGGAAATTATTCGAATTATGTTATTTAATTAAAAAAACATTATTAAATAGTTCCAAGGAACAAAAATAAGCATTGCTATTTAAAAAAACAAAAAAAAACAAGAAAGAATATATATATATATATATATAGTTGGTGAATGGGTGTGTTGTGGATGGGGTCTTTAAAACAGGTCTATTCAGTTTGCACGTTGCTTGTCAAGTCAAGTTCAAGTCAAGTTGAGCTTTATTGTCATTCCGCTACATGTGTGGACATACAGTGGAACGAAATGTTGTGCCTCACAGGACCACGGTGCTACATGAATACAGACATACAACAATGAAGTAAAACAGTAAAAACCTATAACTAACCTACTGTCAGATTTGACTATACATATGCTATATTTAAAAGTGGTTACCTATACATAAACTAACAAATATAAACTGTACAATTGTGCAAATGCCTTGCAAATACTGTACATGTGCAAAAAGAGAAACATTCAAGCAGCTGGCTGGGGAACAGTGTAAGGTGATTTGTAGTGCATGAGCATGTAAACATACATATATTACTGAGTCTTTTGTGGGATTTATGTACACACAGTAGTGTGTGAAAATGTCTAGTGCAAATAGAGGACAGTGTGTTACTACAGGTGGTTTGTACAGGCCCACTCACCTGTGTGTAGCACTTGTGTGATATCCATCTCATGAAGGCTCGCCTTCATGGTTTAAAACAGAAATATTTCCAGTATTGCGACGTAACCGCAAACCCCCATGCCTATGTATCTTAAACGCAGGGATACATAAAAGAGAAATAAAATTGGTATGCCGCGCTGTCTGAAACACATCTCTATACTTGTCAACGATCCGTTTAAGCACTAAATGGCCCGGTAGTGAGTCGCGACCCAGTGGTTGGGGACCTTTGCCATACACTGTCATAGTTTCCAAAATATTCATATTTATTTAAACAGCAATGCTTCTTCAGGTATAGATTGGCTGTAAGACAGAACATTCCTGTTTAGAGACTCAATTATTCTAAAACAATTTTTGAAACAATGAAAACAGAGGTATACTTTAAAAGCACTTTTATGAACGTAAAATTGTACAACAAAAAAGTACTCTATAATTAATTTGAGTAAAGTACATTATATTACTCATATTAATTATTGAATTTGTTTTTCTTTGCACAGTGTAAAATTCACTATTTTCTATTAATGCTATTTAGTTTCTTTCCACCCATCCACCATGTTGGATGAATACCTTCACTAAGCGCATTGCGGTGTCTTGTTCGTTAACTCTATTTGTGATAATGTCTTTAGAATGTAGCCAAAATTTGATATTTTAGAAGGCTGTATAGTTTTGCTGCCTACATTTTGGAACAGCTTTTGTGTTTGGGAGCATGCCTTACGGTTTTGGAACACAGCTTTGGTGGGTTTGCGTGCCATTAAACATGCCATTTACATTGGTTTTTGTATTATACATGCATCTGCTTTGGCTTTTTGAGGTACAATGTATCGTTATTGACGTCATTATTCTAAGAACGTACAGCGCAAGTCTTGATGACAGCAGTGCGGCAGGTCCGGTCCGCCATTAATGGACTATAATTACATCTGGACCTCCGCTCTGTCCACATCTAAGTACAACATTTTAAAAGGTCAGTACGTCTGTGTTACCATGACAATAAAATGTCATTGTCTAGTGTATCACTGTCTTGCCAGTTCTTTTTGCAGCTATTTGCCACGCTCTAAAGCAGCAATTTAGAGTAATTCCTGCTTCATCACGCTAGTGGAGAAGATGTATACGTGTTTCAGAGGGTGCAGGTTTTCGGCTCCAGATGGAGGTCGCACATATGACGTGATGGTCATGCGAGGAAGAGCACTCAGCCCGCGGCTTCTCCAAACGCTGAGCTGAACTGAAGGCCTGTCAGTGCTGATCATACACACTGCCATCTTCTTCTTTAATTCCACACCACATCATTTTACATTTAGCATGAGGGAGGGTTCAGCATTCTCCCATATGAATGTGAATATGCATTTCTATTTGTGAATTGGAAATGAAACAACGTTGACCCGTCCACAACCATCATTATATGCAAAATCTGTATTATAGAATAATTATTTTTTTTGCGGAACAAAGGGTTGACATCCTCATTGCATCAAAGATGTAAAGCGTTTCTGCTATCCTCCCACAAAATGATTAAGGCGCTGACAACAGTTTAGTCCCCTGTCAGTAATTCAAAATGTGCTTTTCTTTTTTCTGGTGTGTGGATATTCATAAGCTTTGACTAATGGCAGCTATGAAAGTAGACATGCTTATACTGTACCTCTTTCTATTGGATTGCGGGTTGTTAGTGAATCAAACAGGTTTTTGGACTGAAATACAAGGACATTCAACAAATAGCAAAGAATAGAAACCTTTGAAAGATGCTCAATACAAACATGCTCTTAATAAAGGAGCTTTTTCAGCTGAAATGCAGCACAGATATAGACCGTTAGTCGATATGTTTTTTTGTGTGTGTGTAATAGACCATTTATGAGACCCATGATAAATTACGACGTGTATTCTGCTAGTGTGTGTTGAGATGAGAGCTGAAGACATACGGTCTGTGCTGTAGTTCTCTTAAGAGAATCAGCTGGACAGACGCAGGGTCTGCGCTTACTCCATTAGCAGCACCTAAAGTGTCTTATGGGGCTCTAGGATTATTAAATGGTGCTCCGAGACTTCCTCTTATCTCTCGCTGCAAGAAAAGGTGCCATTTAATCCAGTGGTGCGTTGTGAAGTATCCGAGTGCCAGTATGTAGTAGCTGTCAGTGGAAATGAAACGGCAGATTTATATGAACCAGATTTTATTTTCAACTTTTATTTTCAATTTAAAGTTAATCAAACTTAAAGAAGTGTTAAAGGAGACTTTTAGGTATGTCAGCCTTCAATTAACTGAGTGAAGTTTGGATCATTTAATTGAGCTGAGGTTTGTCAGCCACATATCTATCTATCTATCTATCTATCTATCTATCTATCTATCTATCTATCTATCTATCTATCTATCTATCTATCTATCTATCTATCTATCTATCTATCTATCTATCTATCTATCTATCTATCTATCTATCTATCTATCTATCTGTCTGTCTATCTGTCTGTCTATTATCTGTCTGTCTGTATTTTCAGCACTAACCACTGTTAATATCTTATTAATATTTAGAATACATAAAGCATATACAGTCTTAAAACCTTTTTAAAATCCTAGGAAAGGATTTGTCAAGCCAACATGACATGTCTTGACAAACTTTGCTTTTTCTAGTTACAGTTATATGAATTTATTTGAATTTCAATTAATTTTAATTTTACTTCCTAATAATCAAATTGCTATTCTGCAATTCAATTAAAATCCAGCAATTAAACTAGAATTCAGAAGTCAGATTTGTATGATGCACAACCCTTTTGAGGTCAGCCAAGAAGGAAATTTGTTGCAGAGACCAAGTTATTAGTTAAAAAAATTAAAGTTATTATATATTGATAGAAGATTGCAAAGACATTTGGAATAATTTGCACTGATGAATCATGCACCAGGAAAGTGCATTACGAAGTAAATAGGGTACATTTATTTCATATTGACTTTACAGGACAAAAAAAAGCATCATGTTCTCTTAAAAAGTGATGGTCAGCTTTCCTAAACATTTTTCAGTATCTTTTTGCACCAGACCTCAAACACATCATACAATGATCCTAATCTTCACCTTCAAGACGAGTCTATAATTTAGTGTCTGTATTTATGTGCAACTTCCTTTTGATCAGTTGCTGACTTGTTTATCTTCTCAAGTACTTCGATGTGAGGATAGCCCGCGGCACCTTTCCCAACACAAACATCAAGGATTTTGATTGGAGAGAACCGATCCGAGCAATGTTTGAACATGATGAAAAGCATTCGTAATTTCAAGAGTACTTACCTCGCTGAGGTTTTTTCCTGTGGTGTTTTCATTTAGTAAACGATGACACTATAGTCAATGCGGTTAGCAGTGAAGGAAACTACAGACGAATACTGTGTGTGGTTATTTGTGGTATCTATTCTAAATATTCTCCTATTGAGCAGAGATTGGTGCAGCCATACTTAATGAAGTGTTTAGATGCTACTATTGTAGTGTCGGTGCTTTTATTTGACCTCACTTGTTGAATAATAGAAAGCAAAATGTTCGAAGCAGCAGCATATATCATAAATATTAATGTAGGAAAGGCATTTATGTCAAAACAGAAACAACCCTGCTCAAACAGTTGAAGAGTGCTGTTTGTATCAGGGTAGATGTGAGGAGTATGTAACATTAATTGGCGAGGAGAAAAGCATTTCCAGCAATAATTTTGACAGAGTGTGAATAAATAGTTGTTAAAATTATATATTGTGCTACAATTCAAGAATGTAATGAAGGCAGGATCACTGAAATATCCAGACTAGGGAAAAATGACAACTTGAAGCATATTCGTTTCTGTTGCATAATGAGTCTGGCTTAATTAGCCTGCACACCAGCATCATGTCAGTTTGACTCAGCTATGCCTTATATCAACATTTCCTTTACAGTGTGCTGATCTGGGAAAGCGCTGAACTATTACACACATCCACTGCTCCCAGAGCTTTGTATCAGTCTGTATCAGCTTAGATTTGAGACTGTTCTTTGCAGAAAGCAGGATATATGTGTTGCAAATATAGCAAGAAATGTAGCATATATACTGTATGTGTTGTTTTTTTTGGTCACATGGTCACTGTCTAAGTGTTGAATAATTTAATGTAATATTCATAGAATTGTTTATTTTTTATTAAAGGTTAAACATACTTCATTGGGAGTGCTGTTAGAAAATAAAAGATAAACTAAATTGGAGAAAAATGGCTAAAGTAACAAGATCTGTTACCTAAAAATGATATCAAAAAGTTTACAAAGCATCTTAATTACTTATTAAATTTAGCTTCTGAGGAAATGATCTATGTCAGTAGTGAATTAATTACATAAATGTTTAATTATTTGATTAAGTTGCTCCCTCCTATTATCAGAGGTTTATTCCACTTGGTAAAATCTCATTGGGAGAGGACAATGCAGTGACCTCATATTCCCAGTACATATTTACTTTTAAATGAATTCGATTATGCTATATTATTTTTTCTTATTATTCATGGAATCGCATCTTCAAAGAGAATATTAAAGCTCCCTCGAAGGATCATCTGAAATGAAAGGATTCTGTGTTGATAAGAAGCCGTGACGGATGACTCACGGATCAAATCATTTCGCTTAAAGTCAAGGATTTGAAGGCTTCTGACACATCAGCCACGTTGATGATCTGCAGAGATAGCTTTCAATAAAAAAACATGCTCTAATTTGTTTTATCTATAACTTCGCCTTTGGGTAAAATGAGTCAGTCTTTTTCATGTTTGAACAGCTGAGTGATAAATAATTAATGACAGCTTAATGGGCAAACTGACCTACTGCACTGGCAAACTTATGACACTGGCATCTGTAGATATTATCTGGGGTGGTAGGCTATATTCCCCCGAAAGCCTTTTAGTTAAGTAGCTTTTTGAGGAACACAGTATTCTATAGATATCTTCTGACAGCTTGGTCCCTGTGCAACGTGTGAGTAATATGATAGAATGATGTAAACGCATTCCTGGAAACTGAAAACCAAGAGAGCAGCGCCATTTAAAGTATCACCCTTGCTGAAGTGTAAGATGACAAATGCGTGAAGGGAAATGAAATCTTTAGGCACCTCACGATTAGATTCAGGCGATAAGAATCTGACTCCAAAACAATTGACAGTGCATCTTTGTTTTTTAAATTGTATTTAACTTTTATTTAATTATTTTTATTAACATTGCAGTTTATTGGTTCTGTAATTGTACTCTGCACAGTTACAATACAATTAAATCTAATCTAATCTTTCTCTCTCTCTCTCTCTTACTTAAATACTTAAACTACTTCAGTCTGTTTGGAATGAATTTTTTAATACACGAGTTTCACAATTTGAGTTGAATTACTGAAATAAATGAACTTTTCCACGACATTCTAATTTATTGAGATGCACCTGTATATGTATTTGATTTTGATTAAAACACATATTGTAAGCTATATATATAGTGAACTTTAACAGAGAACACTGTTAGAAAACATAATAAGCTATTCCACAATCGAACCTGCAGGATATCTGATTATTAATGTTTTATTTTGCATTTGTTGCTTTCACTTCATTACAGTAATGTTTTAGTTAATTTAATTTATTGAAGTGTACAGGCATATAATTGACATAATGGGCACAGAGTTCTCTAGTGTGTTCAAACATGCAGTCTCATAAATTAAAACCCAGCTCTATACATAAATTAATCTCATTAGGCATTCATTGTTTACAGTGATTTAATATTTCTCGTAATTCGCAGCATATTATATAGGCTTATTTATTTTCATATTTGTTTCGACCTCAAACTGTGTGTCCGGAAGCTTATTGAAGTGAGTTAGCATTACACCAGAGAGTCATCGTCCATGTATGAAAATGAACTCGCAAACCTTATAGTTAATGTCTTGAACCCTCCCTGGCCTCACGCTCACGTATATGAATCCCAGCAGCGCACACCAGCATCAGCCCTTCGACATCGACGTGCGCCTCTCTTTACGTCAGCTATGTTGTACTTTACTGTTCTCCTGAACTTCCCCTGTTGCCATGGATACAGACACAGTGGGCTCAATATCTCCCGGCAATTTGCCTTTGTAAAGGGCAGTGTGTACTCAGGATTTCAACTGAGGCTGTGTGCCACCCCCTCCACTTCCTCTGCTGCCCAGCTCTTCAGGCAAACCCACACGCATACAGATATAGTACATTTGGTACTCAAAGATACAAGTCAAATTCCCATTCAGGTTAGGTGCTTTTGGTGTCATGTGCCTTCAAATACCTTTAGATGTGATCTGAATGCATATTGCTCCTCTGTGTGATGTTATCTACATTCAAAAGAAGTCTCTTATGCTCAACAAGGCTGCATTTAGTTGATCAAAATATACAGTGAAATATAATTACTTGTTATGTTTCTGTTTACTATATTTAAAATTGTATTTATTTCTGTGATGGCTAAGCTGAATCTTCATTAGCCATTACTCCAGTCTTTAGGGTCACATGTAGTGCTCTACTGTACATTCGTATTGGCTGCCGCTTGTGCTTGCCCCCTTACCCGGCGGTAATAAACACAGCCTAATCAGTCACGCAAGCTATTTGTTAAGAGTGTCAATCGATACTATATTTCTAGTAGTTAATTTATGCTCTGTGTGGCATAAGTGTTTCTTCGTCAGTCATTAGCACTGGCCCATATGGCCGTGAGGTCCTGCGGTGACATTCATGTGCCATGAGCCTCATCACCTCCCTTCTCGTCTGCTAAGCAGCTAGCATTAGGCAGGAAATAGAACGAAACACATCCAACACCTAGAAATGAAAAAAAGATTGGTATTGCTGCATGTATTTAGCTCTTCATTGACGCTAATGCATCTGAAAATGTGGTGCTAAGATCCAGTTGAAAGTGTCTTCAAATATCTACCTCTAGTTTAAAGCATCTCCAAGCAGTGGAGTATATGTAGACAATGCTAAGTGTTCATGCAAGCGTGGAAAATTGTGTAGAAGAGCTGTGGCTTTGCAGTAAGCACACACTCACTGAGGCTGCATTTATTTGAACAAAAGTACAGTAAAAGCAGTTATATTCTGAAATATTATTATAATTTAAAACAGCTGCTTTTATTTCTGTGATGGCAAATTACTCCAGTCTTCAGTGTCACATGATCCTTCAGAAAACATTTACTGATAGTAATGACACGGTGGTGTTGACAATTTACTTTTTTATTTTACAGCGTTACATAAACCGATGCAACTGAAAGTAAAAACTGCCCACAGACAAGTTAGGCCATGGTGTCCTTCTAATTCTAGAAGTCAAGTAACAGCGAATGCAAAAGGGAACATTGGTCCAGGAGGTCGTCTGGCTTAGACGCACACTGGCTGTGAACTTCAAACTGAGTCTCTGAGACGTTGTCTCCGAGAGCTCATGAAAGCTGCTTTACTGAGGAATTGTGGTTTTTTTGGCGGCGTGAGAGAGCTCATCAGCATCAGGTGTCCCATCGCATGCTGCCAGCTGATCCGTTTTCACAGCATTTGTCCTGGCCGCATCAGGTGGACTGGGAGCAGGTGGAAGCAGGGTCTTCATTACGTCCCGTCCAGCTTGTCTCTGGCTCTTGTTGGTTATGCTCCCAACTCTTTTCTATGCCTTGAGCATCCAGGTTCTCCCAATGTCAGATTCACTTGTCGGCGGCTAGCTGGTGGGTGGATTTGTCTTCATGTACACTACCCACGATGTGCTTTACCAAATATATGTTCCTGTATCAACATTATTGTTGGTCATTCCTATCAACCAGTTTCTAAATTTCTAAACAATTTTACATCATTCTAATCAAGCAATCAGCACCCTTTGACTTTAGGGATGGGTGGGAATTTTAAAATAGTGAATTCCAGTAAAGTCATGAAAAAGGATAAAATCTTAAAAATCATGGGAATCTCTAAAGGGAGTAGACATTTTATTAATGATTTATTTTCTCCAAAATATTGAAATGTGATTGTAAGTCTCATGGAACACTGGTTTGTCAAATGTGGTGGAAACCCCGGTTTTAGGAGAGAGGTGTTTTTGTCACATGCTGATCATCCCAATCTTAAAGGATTTGCATGAAACACATTGACTGCCAAATTCAGTGAGGAAGATAGTCATTTGGTGAGAAAGATGGTAATGTTTTGTGGTTTTGGTGCTGAAGGCATCTCTCTGACTGATCGCTGTTGGTGACAAAGTGTTGAGAATGTCCGGAGCACATATGTTCTAATTACAGGGAGATTTCCTAGATTTGGAATAAGAAGCATGGGATCTTGGTCGGGGTGGGTTGTATGACACATATCACAATATGAATAAATTGATATGATATGATATGATATGATATGATAGATAGCTAGATAGATAGATCTATAAAGATACACTTTATTGCCAAAAGTATTGGGTCACCTCCTTCTAATGAAAGGTTTGACTACTTTAGTAATTTTCCATGAGTACAAATCTTAATGTTTAAGCATATAATTATATTCTAGGGAATTGTGTGCTTCTAATTTTATAGCAACAGTTTGGACAGGACCCTTTTCTATTCTAACATGACAGTGTCTCTGTGTATAAGGCAAGGATCAAAGAGAAATGATGATTCAGTCAGTGTGGAAGAACTTGACTGGTCTGCAGAAAGCCAAGTCCTAATCCCAGCTGAACACCTCTGGTGTGACTTTAAATGCAGACCTTGAGCCAAAAATTCATCACCAAAAATAATTAAAGTAGTTTTGAATTTATATTTCCAAAATTCTGACTTTTTTCTTGCAATTCTGAGTTTATATCTCACAATTCTGATAAGAAAAATCTACTTGTCATTCTCTCTTTTGCCCTCGGATCAGAATCATGAGTTTATATCCCACATTTCTGGCTTTTTTTTGCTCCGAATTGACAAACCCGCAATTGTTGAGTTAAATCAAGTTATAAAGTCCTAAATATACTTGCATTTGTGAGAAAAAAGTCAGAATTGTAAGATAAAATAGATAGCACGATAATACATTTTTGATCTTATTCCATGGATTCTACCTGTTTCCCTCCACTTGTTATCAGTGTTTTTCTGCCACCACAATGTGCGCGCAGCTACAAGTGACATAACTGGGATCAATTGATCTGTTGATCAATTTACTGCATGCTTTATAATTTTCTTTTCTAAAAAAATCTTGATGACCCCATTATTTTCTTTTTATGTATAAAACTAAATTGTCAAATTTGTAATCCATACCCACACAAGCACATTAGCACAACACAGTACATAGCATCAAAGCTCCCAGCCCTAAACGATGGCCCAGACGAGCCTGGAGCGAAACATGTTCTCTGTCTGTGACTTTGTTGTTTTTCAGTCACAAGCTTTTCATGACATGTAGATGCAATGAGGGATCCATTATTTTGTTTTCAATCTTGGAGGTTTCAGTGAGTTTCACATGTCTTTCTTGTGACTTTAATTCATTGTAATAAGTGAATTGAGTACTTTTCACCCAAACTCTGGCTCAGTTAATGCGACATTTGATTGACTGTCCAAAAACATTCATTTGGACTTAAGTATTTTATCAGTTCCTCTTCTTTCTCTCTCTCTCTGTTAAATGGACAGGGCATATGCACGATGACAACAGCATTTCTGCACTTCTTTTTCCTGGCGTCCTTCTGCTGGGTCTTGACAGAAGCTTGGCAGTCCTATATGGCCGTGACGGGGAATGTTCGGACCAGGCTCATCCGGAAACGCTTCCTCTGTCTGGGATGGGGTAAGTGCTTGGATCTCCACAACAATCTCTACATATCTCCCTCTTTCTTTCTCCCAGTCTATTTCATTTAATCCATCATGATCATGCAGGTGGTATTTACTTCTCAAATGTGGACGATGTGAGTGGGTAATTTTTGAATATCGTCTCTTATGTTCCATACCTCCCCGGGGTTTCTTATACAGGACCACTTTACGCACACATCAAATTGATTACAGAAGAGCTAACACTCATCCCTCCAGTTACCTAGCAACAAACAAGGCTCTCTCCATCATTGCAGTGTTTTGCTATGTGCAGAGGAAAAAGACAAGACAGAAGAAGATAGACAAAGACAGATATGTGAACCGTTTATTAGTTTGGCTACTCTGATGGTGTTCCTGTGGCTTCAGTGGTAGAGCATTGCATTAGCAGCGCAAAGGTTGTGGGTTCAATTCCCAGGGAACACACATACTGACAAAAAAATGTATAACCTGAATGTACTGTAAGTTGCTTTGGATAAAAGCGTCTGCTAAATGCATAATGTAAATGTAATGATGGTCGATTAATTCAATTATTAGTATCCATGAAATGTTTCTTGTGAGCGTCAGTGCACGGCGGTTGTTTTAAACAAGACTCACATTTTAGATTTATATGGTTATACGCCGATTATAAGTGGTTTGTGTTCAGTATCTCGGAGCTTAATGGCAGTGGAATTCAAAAGTGATGTCTGCTATCAAATTGACTTGTTGCTCCTGCTCTTGTATCAGTCTGTGACTCCATTGCCATAACAACAGTTGCTAAGCAGTGAGTTTACCAGACAAAAATAATAAATTAAGGATGCCAGCAGCCACCTTCCAGATCATTATACCGTCGTTAATGTCTACCTCTGGCATGACATGACACAAAAATTATATACAATTACAAAATAAAATTAATACAAATTATATTTAATTTAAAGAATATTTTTTATATATAACTATTACAAATATAATAATTAAGTATATATACATATATGATTATAATATGATATATAGTAATATTATTAGAATAAGTAAAATGTAACAATTGTAATTAAATGTATATTTAAATGTGTATGTGTGTATGATTAATATTGTACTTATATTTAATTGTATATAGTTATATAAAAATATAAAAGTAAATGTATAATGTGTGTGTGTGTGTGTGTGTGTGTGTGTGTGTGTGTGTGTGTGTGTGTGTGTGTGTGTGTGTGTGTGTGTGTGTGTGTGTGTGTGTGTGTGTGTGTGTGTGTGTGTGTGTGTATATATATATATATATATATATATATAATATAATTTATTCAATAAATGATCATGTAAATGTATACTTTCCAGCAATTTATACATGAAATTTTGTTTTATAAAGTAAGATAAATTCAAAATAACTGCTGTTCTTTTAAACTTTCCTTCATCAAAGAATCCTAACACAAAATCACAATTTCTCCAAAATTACTTCTTTCAAAATATTTTGTACCTCTAATATTTATACTCTGGATGGTTTATATAGTAAACAACCATGCAGTAATATATTTTTTGGTTAATTCAGTGGTCTATTAAAACTTCACAAGTAAACAAAGTATTTCATCACCTCTCATTTGTTTTCTCTTTTTGTTTAGAAGTAAATGGAGTCTCAGATAAAGAGTGTCTCAGTGCACAAGTACTAATCTAAAACATCTGTTAAGGAAAAAAAAAACAACAACAGATTGTCTCCTTAATTGCATGACCCCTGCTCAGGTCATAGGAACACAAGGCCCGTCGATCTCGCTATCTGCCAGGATATGCTGTGTTTGTTCAGCTGAACTATAAATCCACAGGTATAATTTGTATCTGTGAGGGAACAAGCATATCATCATGGACAGTTTCCAGGTCAAATTCATTAATCCTTCTCAGATACTCACTCTTTTTTCATCCATCTGGAGATTAATGTTACCTTTGAGGGAGGAACAGTGGTGCAGTGTGCACTGCAATGTGCTTTCCAATTGGTCGAGGATGAAACTGCTTGGTGGCTAAGGGCGGAGTTTCGTTTAGACTCAGCAGGGGAGGGGGGGCCCGCAAGAGCTCTCACTGGTTCTTCAGACAAGCTGATTGCATCAATAAATTGAGCCACCAGCGAGAGAGGGACGGTGTTAATATTCAGATCACAGGACAGTGGCAGGAGCAGAAAGAGCCCTTTCATAATGGCAGCCCTGCTCGAGACTAGCAAAAATGAGAGACGGAGAAATAGAGAGAGAGGATTAGAAAGATAGCAGATATGGTATTATACTTCAGCTCAAGACCTGTTTGATTGTTTCAGCCTCTCTGTTCAAAATCGGTGGTGCTAATTGCATTTCACATGCTGGGTTTGGTGTAAAACTCCAGGGATTCTTATTAGATTGTTTACCTGTTCTCACCTCACATACAATTTAGAAGTTATATCATTTCTTGAAAACCTGATGTGCTTCTGAAGACCTGCAGTGGTGTTTGTTAAGGCAAGCAGCACATACTGTTGTTCAAGCTTAGGGTTATTAATAAAACATAAACATTATGCAAAACAAATCAACACTAACTACAACAACACTGTTCAATTTCATCTTTAGCAAATAACAAAAATACATACATTTCATACTGTACATTTACAATATTGGGATGGCTATACTTGTAGCATTTTATTATATTTTTCAAAAATACATTTTAAATATGGTAATATATATTTTTTAAATAACAAAATTAAGTTATAAAATTAAATAAAAAGTTTAAAAATATATATTTTATTTACACAAAATGATGTAGAATTTTAATGTCAGCCATTTATCACTTTTCAAAGGAATAAAAATACAAAAATAATCCCACTTCAGCACTGCAGTGGCTGGTTTTGCATGAATAAACACCACTTGCATTAGTTTCTTCTCATTCTTAACCCACTGTTGATGCCACTGTACATGTGCTGTGAAAGACTCCAGGCCTGGAGGATTACCCAGTATGTGGCCTTTAATCATTCTTGTGTCTCTTTTGAAGGATTACCTGCTTTGGTGGTCGCTATCTCAATGGGATTCACAAAAGCAAAGGGATACGGGACACCTCAGTAGTAAGACAACCTATTTTTTCTTCTGTGTTCCTCATGTTTACCCAGAAAACTTCAGAGACCCCACATGAAGATCTTTTCAATTTAAACGGTAGCGTGAAGTTATGAGTCAGAGCCTAGAGATTGCAACAGTCCCACCTAGTTCTCCCGAGGATACCTGGATATAAGCAGTGTTTTAAGATCTCTTTAGAGTTCTTGTTCCATACTAAAAGTCTCTCATGTAGAACCATGGCATATGGCTCCAGATCCCCAGACACTCAAGGACGATACGTCTGTGTACTGCCATGCCCCATTAAAGTTGATGCCGGATGTTAAATTCTATGCAAGATTTGCTCATATTTGGTTTTTTTGTGTTTGCAGCTGTTGGCTATCCCTGGAAGGGGGTCTTCTCTATGCATTTGTGGGACCTGCCGCTGCAGTTGTGCTGGTAATTTTACACTTTGTATATTTACAGTCATTTACCAGTCTTAACTACACACATCAGTGCATTTATAATGTTTTATGTCATTTACTGGACTAGTCTGCCGTGCCAGCATTGAAATAGAAAATGTCCTCACTCCATCGTGCTACGGTTTGAAGATTGTGACCCCCGTCATTTATATGCATCATTAAGCAGTTTGTTTCTAGACTGAATTAAGATGTAATGGTGGCACAGACTCACACTGCCATGCATCTACACAATACAGAACAGTACATTTAGATCTATATGGTTGCATTTTTAAAGTCTAGCTTGAAGGTATTTGTAAAATTATGTAGTGCTCTGGAAAACACTTTTTTTATGTTCAAATAAGTTTTTACTTTTAGTCATTTCTGTGGACAGTGCTTGAGCTGTATTGTTAATTTACTACAGTTTGATGAGATCAGGCCCTGACTGTGACACTGTGTGTGTGGTTACAGGTTAACATGGTGATTGGTATTCTAGTGTTTAATAAACTGGTTTCGAGAGATGGGATCCTGGATAAGAAACTAAAACACAGAGCAGGGTAAGTGCCAATTCTCTACATCACACAAACACATGTATATGAAAAATGTCAAACTCAAGTTCTGTTCTGAAATCTATATCTTGTGTTCACAAGATGCTTTTGTGTCCTGACAATTTACTAAAAATGTAAACATGTTCAACTAGTTCTGTTATCTACTGCCTCTGGTGTCATTTGTTGTCAAGAAGGAAACCTGTTAGAAATTAGAAGTTAGTTGGCTGATACTTTCATTCTAAAATGTATTTTATCAACTCAGATGGTAATGTGTCTTGTTGACAGTTTGGACAGCTTGCAGTATTTTTTTGCTGATTTCTGTCGTCCTGTCAGTTAGCCAGATAGCTAAGGTGAAGAAATTATGTAATGAAAAGAAGAAACCTACACTACCATTCAAAAGTTTGGGAAATTATTTTTTTTTTTAATACTTTTTTTAACAATACTTTATTTCAGCAAGGATGTATTAAATGTATCAAAAGTGACCGTAAATACATTTACAATTTTACAAAAATATTTCTGTTTCAAATAAATACTTTTCTGTTTTACTTTCTATTCATCGAAGAATCCTGAAAAAATAACCTGTTCCCGCAAAAACATTAACCCGCACAACTGTTTTCAACTGCAATACGTTTCTTGAGCCACTGAAAATTCTGATTTCATAAACATTGTCATCTAGCAGACGCTTTTATCCGAAGCGACTTACAAATGAGGACAACAGAAGCAATCAGTTTTAGTATTAAAACAACTAAAATCAGATCCAAAACTAAAAGCTAAAACTTTATAAATGCTACATATACACATTTAAAACATAAAGACATTAAATAAAAATGACAAATGCATACAACAAAATTTCAAAACTTAACATTTAAATGAAAATATTAAAGAACAAAAGGTATGAGTATAATAATGATTCTTACATAACACTAAGCCAAACACCAAAAAACAACTACATATGTGTATGTACAACCACACACACATACACATTTATACAATCAATTTATATATATATATATATGATTTAATTTCCATTTCGTTTTTTGAAGTATTAAAATAACTTAATAAAAGACCTAAAAAGACATAATAAATTCAGACATAATTTAACTAAAATTAAAATACAAATCAAACAACAGCAGTTTATCAGTAATCCTAAAAAAATAACAATGCCGAACACACATGCTAACAAACAACAACTTACTTACACATAGTAAGAAAATGGTTATAAAACTGAAACAAAAGTGAAACCAAGTATTAGGAAAGAGGAGAAATAAAAAGCGATTCTTATATTCTTTGTTGATGGTCTTTACACTCTTTGGTCTTCACACGAGGAGGCCTTCACGCGACGGCTGCCGCGGTAAACTAAGCTTTTTTTATACCCGTCTAACAAAATACTAATTGAATTCAGCTGGACACACTTTCCTTATTTCTTCCACAACAAATGGCCAAGCAAGCGCAGACACTGACAAGATACGCGATACAGAACGAGACCAAACGCGATTTCAGCACTTCTCCACACAGTAAACAAAAAGATTTCATGATTTCACATTCCAATAATAAATTACAATTTGCAATATATTAAAATAGAAAACGTTGGTATATATTTCTCATATATTACATTGAGACATCAAATAAATTGGGTGAGCATGAGACTTCTCACACTTTTGAACTGTAGTGTATTACATCACACAAAAATACAAGATGTTTTGCAAAATAAACACTTGTTCACCATAACCTTATAAAACTTTTCCTTTGCCCAATATTTGTGTGTGCTACATATGTTTTACGCTTATTAGAGTATTGTGTTGTTTTCCTAGCATCACCTTAACACCAAACTGTATTGGAGTCAACTGTGAGATTCACACTAAACTGCTTTAATATCTTGTTGCCTATGTTGACAGTAGGCTGTGGACCTCATTAGGTTTGAGAACAGAGCTAAACTGTCATCTGAGTTTGACAAAACTGCAGTAACAGGTAGCCTTGCCTCAATTTGCACCATTAGTTGAGCCAATAGAGATATTTCCAGCCCAGTCCGGCTGCTCAAACAAACAGATTACAATTCTGGTGTTACTAAAGGTGCAGCAATTACACACTTCATCTTTGATGAAATCCACAAAGGGCTGTATCTCCCAGAGAAACATCCACCACCTCTGCTTTGGTACGATCAGACCACCATGTAAATACATTCCCTTTGTGTTGTCTGGTTATTTGGCTGTTCTGCAGGCAGATGAGCGAGCCCCATACAGGATTAACTTTAAAATGTGCCAAATGTGGCATCGTCTCAACTACTGCTTTATCAGCAACAACGGCCAGCAACGCCATGTAAGTGCCCACCGATGCCTCAGCAAATCGATTATGCTGATTAAGCTGCATGCAAGAGTGTGCGTGTGACTTTATGCTTGTGTGTCCTTCCCCTTGCCTCGGGGAAGGAGATTTGTGGAGGTGTTAAATGAACAGCTGGCTCTTGTTTTTTGTCTGTGATATATCGACACACTCTATTGGAACAATGCATTAGTTGTTGTGTGCTCCTGGACTCATTTATGTGCTGATGGAAATTTAGGACAATTTGGGCATGTGCATGCTTTCATCTGGAATGAAACTGGCAAGCAAATTACATCTATCTCCTCTTCACCGTATGTGTTCTACAGAGCTCAACAGTAGACTTCTGTCATATACAAATCCCCATCATTTTCTCCATAGAGAAAGTGATATTTTACAATAGCATAAAAAAACTTTCTTGACAGACCTAAGATGAGATCTGAAGTTATTTATTTTGTAACATATAAGCATCGTAGCCTCCCTCAAACTAGCATCTAAATATTCACATAGTATGTTTAAATATTTGTATTATTATTTCAAAAAATATATAATAATAATAATAATAAACACATTTTCAGTATTCAGTGACTAGTATATTTGATTATTTATATATTTTACTATTGCAAAAATGTAGTAGTAGTATTAATAACAATAATAAACATTTTGATTATTGTAACTGCAATATAATTTTAAGAATAAATAATAAACATTTTATACCTTTAGTAGTAATAATAATAAACATCTTAATTATTAAATTTGCAATAAATTGTAATCATATTAATAATAAATAATAATGAACATTAGTATTTTATACCTGTAGTCAATGATAGATTAGATTTTTGGTTGATTATTGGTTTTATTGTTATTGTTGAAATAATAATAATTATAATAATACAAATTGTATTTTATACTTGTAGTCAAAGACTTACAAAGTCTATTTGATTATTTTATATATTTCATTATTTCAAAAAATATAGTAGTAGTAATAGTAAAATAATAATACATGTTGTAATTTTATACCTGTAGTCAATAGCTAATATATTTTAATATTTTGTTTATACAATTTTTTTGCAATTGTATGTAGTAGTAATAATAATACCAATTAACAAACAACCATATTGTTTTTATTCTTGTTGTCAATGACTAGTCAAGAGTCATTCAAAATGATTTATGGAATGAGTAATTAATTCCCTCATATGCTAATGTAATTGTCTTTTGTCTTTTTCAAATTCGCATTTACTTTCTTGTTATTGAAATCAAAGACCGTAATGCTATGACTCAGAGATCGTTGGTTTGTTCAAGGCTTAGAGCTTTTATTAAAGTGTGTTTTTTAATGCCTATGGAGAAAATGAACGGGTAAAAGACTTCTGGGACCAAGAATAAAAATCCATCTGTTTTGTTGTTCAGTCCACCATCTCTCTCTTTCTGTCTCAGGGCCTCCCTGTGGAGTTCCTGTGTTGTCCTTCCTCTATTAGCTCTCACCTGGATGTCTGCGGTGCTGGCCATGACGGACAAACGCTCAATTTTATTCCAGATCCTCTTCGCGGTCTTTGACTCCCTGCAAGGCTTTGTCATAGTCATGGTCCACTGTATACTCAGAAAAGAGGTAGGGCTGGAACAATTATAATCCCTTACTTTTCTTCTCTTTTCCTTCAGCGTTTCAGCAGATTGTCTTTAAGTTCTTCAGAGTCCCAGTCTATTTTACTCCTTGTCTAGTTTTACTTAAAGGTATACATATGAATATTCTATATCACTTCCTTATCATCATGCTGTTCCAAATGACTTCCCTGCTTCTGTGAAACACAAAAGAAGTTTTAACTTTTTTAACTAAGTTTGAAGTATTTTAAACTATACATTTAAAGAAAACCACTTTCAGAAGAGCAGAACGAGCCAGACTCTCCCTTAAAATCTGCCTGACTGATCCCCAAATGAATCCCTCTTGTTCTCTGATGATCCCTCTTCGTCTAAAATAACTTTCCTATTGGACTGACATCAGCAAGCCCTCTAATGTTTTTAATCTGTAATTTAGAGATCACATCCACTGGTACCCATTCTGGTACTTTCCAAGATCAATTAAATCCTGATGAATAAAATCAAATCCCTACATGGGATAGTTTTTTTCCTAGTTTGACATCTTGCTTCACAGAAGTGGATTGCGAATGTTTCCTTTAAATTGTTGGATGTCCTTTTTTACCCCTACATGAAACAATCTGGCAATTTCAATGAGCGTAAAAAAACAAGGATAAAAGGCATTTGTTGCAACATTTGTTTATTTATTCATTTTTATACACTTTTTTGGAAAGAAGTTTACTAAATACTTTATTCAGCAAAGATGCATTAAATTGATTAAAAGTGACAGTGAAGACATTTATTATTTATACGACTTCTTTAAATAAATGCTGTTCTTTTGAATCTTCTATTCATTAAAGAATCCTCTTGTATGCACAGTTTTCTCAAAAATATTAAGTAACATAACTGTATTCAACATTGACAGCAATCAGAAATGTTTCTTAAGCAGCAAATCAGCATATTAGAGTGACTTCTGAAGGATTATGTGTCACTGAAGACTGGAGTAATGATGCTGAAAATTCAGCTTTACCATCACAGAAATAACTTACATTTAAAAATATATTAAATTACAAAACAGTCATTTTAAAATCTAAAAAATATTCCTATTTTTACTGTATTTTTTATAAAAAAAAAAAAACAGTCCGACCCCAAACGTTCAAATTCTGGAGCAATGTGCCTCTACTGAAGTGTTTTTTACAATAGCATATGTTAGTGCTGCTGAGTGACTAAAATGATGGTTCACAGGTTCAAGATGCCTTCAGATGTCGCCTGAGAAACTGTCAAGGCCCCATCAGTGCAGACGCGACTGGTACATTTCCCAACGGGCATGCACAGATCATGGTAAGACACTCGCCTCCTGGGACTTCAGTATTCTTACCCTCTACAGTCACAAACTCAGCTGGAATATTCTCTTCTTATAAATTAGCTGAGAAATCATTAGCATCTGGCATCTGTGCTATCAGAAGCATGCGCTGTGATCTCTCACAGTCCTCTTGATGTAATGGAATGCTTTTCTTTAGTACGAGTCTTTGTTATACAATGTTATTGCTTATACAGTTATGACAGGATATGGAGATCGATCTGTCTTTGCTTAATTAATACCAGCGAATCTTTAATCCTTGTCCTTTGGCTTTCGTCTGGTCTTCGCCTTTCTCAGATGGGACACATTTGTTGTATTTCACACCGGTCTCTCTCATCCTTCTCTGGCTTGAGGGAGTAATTGCTGTTAAAATGGTTCCGGAGACGTGTGACCCGCGCAGAACCACTGGCACATAATGATCACAGTTCTCATTTGTGTTTTGATTTAAAGTTTCTCTACTAGAAGCATTTCACTATAATGAGGCCTCCAATGTGCAGACTGTCTTTGATTCGCCGCTGTTGATGGCTCCTCTATTGTCATACCTGAATAATCTGATTCTATTTATAAGCGGTTTCAACAGATGACAGTTTTCTCTGTGGGACGTGGTTAGACTGCAGACACAAGCCAGCAAAAGCATACAATTTGAGAAGGATCCCATGACGGCATAGACATGTTAGACTGTATTATATAACTGATGTATTCTTCTGATTTTACATAGTCAATTAGTTTACATTTTAGTTTTAGTTCTGTCTAAATAAACTCTTCTTGCATGTCTAAATTTCACTTTGTCTGCTTTTCTTTTCTTTTTCCACAGACGGATTTTGAGAAAGACGTGGACATCGCGTGTCGATCAGGTAAGAAACAGATGGTGCACTATTAATGTGTTTCCTAATTACTTCTCCTCTCCTGGGCCAAAGCGGCACAAGAGAATAAACATTCGGGTTGCACATTAGAATTACAGAGTCCCAGCGGCACCAGGCTAATCATCCAGCGGGATACGTACAATATCATTGTTGAATCCCCTCTTTTTAGGTTCACAGATTATTCAATTCATAGACTTTATATATTATTCTCATTGTATTAATAATATATCAACCTAATTAAAATATATTTAATGCTGTAAAATTAATTAAGCACACTTAACTGGCAATTTCAATTCGGACCAGTCTTTAAATATTCAAGAAGTAAAACGTGTGTCTCTGAGGTACAAAAAAGGTTTATGCTTTAGAAGCCATCCATATATTGATATGGTACATATCAAATCAGAAAAAGTCATAATTATTATTAATCTTTTATCTTTCATTTTTTTCTCTTTATCTAGCTGCCATATGGAATAAACCTGAATCCATGAGTTTTTTAATTGTCTCCCCAAAGTAAATGGTTAGTGAAGAACAGTGAAGCTTTTTAGTCCTTTGAAATTGGTTCAAAACAAGATTTTTGTTTCAAAGTCTAGACAGATTTGTTTTATTGTTATACTGAAAAGTTGTTGTTTAAAAAATGTAATTCTTCTGACATCCAGCCAACAAAGTTCAGAACAGCATGAAGTCTTCATTACAGCCATTATTCAGTTTGTGTGTAGCATCGCTATGCCCCTAGACAACATAGTGACTCTTCTCATTTCCTGAAGGTGAAAATGTTGCATGATGCAACACAGTCTATTAGCCGGTTATGTGTGGGATGTATACCAATGAGATTTCACTGTGGGTGGGGCTACACAATGTGACGCCACATAGCAACTGATCAAGTTTTGTCACTTACCGCAGCCAGAGCTCATTTAGACATCGATATGAGCTGCTAAATTACTGCATAATGAGATGTCATGACAGTTCTTTAAATGTTTGTTAGTTTGTATCTTCACTATGACACGTTACTTAAAGTCTGTAAAAACTAGCTGACTAACAAGGGCATAGTAAATCAGATAATTAGCCTATGCTGTAACCCTGAAATGCAGCAAGCAACACAATTTGCTAACCCTTTTGTTTTTGTTTTGGAAATGAGTGTAATATAACAGCGCCGTGACTCTAGAGTTCTTCATTAAAACTGGATTAAGATCAGCTCAGAAGGTGATATTGTGTCACATTGTGTGTCCTTCATTAGGACGGCATAATACAACTCTAATCCAAGGCTTACTTCTAACTTCCAAAAAGCAGAACATTGAGACTCTAGAAAATCAGGTCATATTTTATCCCAAAATCAAATTAACAAAAAGGACAATTTAAAAAAAATATATTGTAAAATCTGCTGATCCATAATATGATTTCTTAAAAAAATATGTATATACTGTATTGTATTACTTTTTATGCAAAAAATAAATAAATAAGACACTTCAACACATTTACATATAAATTTATATTTATTTATTTACTTTTTTGCATTATAAAAATGAGAGTTGGGAGGCAGATGTTCTTAATTACAACAAATGTAATGGTCCTAAACAACAAATTTAAATAATTTGTTATATGTATATTATTCATATAAATGTTTATTTGAATTTGGGGTGTAATATGACCAGCTTTCATGAGATTCACCCTGAGAGTCCTTGTCTTGAGCCTGAAGCACTTCTGTGTTCTTCTATCAGTATTCTGCTGCGCTCTTCAGACGCCATGTTGTGTGATGCATTAGTTTGGACTACCATCAGAGCTGGAGGATTTGTAACCAGCCGTTGTTGTCCTCTGGTCTCCTTGTTGTTGTGTTATGAACAGTGGCAGTAATTCCCTTATGGATTTGTGGAGATGCAGAGGACAGGCTGTTCTCACAGTGCTGATGCATCTTCTGTCATTGCATCTAGAGATGTGTGTGGCTCTTTCAGGTGAACAGAATCAATCCAGTCTAAATATGGACATGTTTCTATAACAGAAAATATTGTAAGGCTTGTGTATAGTTAGTCTTTGATGAAAAGATTTGCTTAGATGGTTAGTGCTGATGGACTATTACAACCAAGCTGTTGAAGTTGTTCAGACAGCATCTCTGTGATGAGATCAACCAAATAAGTCTCGATAGTCAACCCATCATTTTTAATAAAACGGAAGAAGTGACATATTCAGACTAGATCAAAACAGCAGCATCTCTGTGATGAACTGGTCAACCAGAGAAGACTTGATAGTTAACCTGTTGAGCTTCAATACTTACAAAAGTTGGTTGTAGATCAAAACTCATTTATACTAGAGGCCCTAATTAGATTATTCTTAAAATATGACTGAATTACTGTGAGTTCGGTTCTTCCTGATTAAACAAGTTGGCCCATTTGACACATGCTTCAATTATTTTTTTTTTAATCTGCTTGAGTGTTGTTTTAGCGATATTTCCCATTAGAATTGTAGCTTTTTATAGGTTAAAATCACTTGTTTTGGGGGCGCAGGGTCAACATAATCTTTCACTAGCGCCGTTATTGTTGCATATGTTAGTATTAACATACTATGTTATTAGCATAACAAACATGTTATGAAATGTTTAACTTCTGATGGTTAAGTTGCTCAATGTTCTGATTGGCTACATTGCTTGTTGCTTTTAAATCGGTTCTTTTCAGTTCTAAATCAACATTTAAAGCATAGTCTACATTCTTGCATCACACACTTTGACTAATGATGTTCCTTCCTACCTGCAGCCCTCCACAAAGACATGGGCTCCTGCCGAGCGGCCACCATCACCGGCACCCTCTCCCGCATCTCTCTCAATGATGAGGAGGAAGAGAAAGGTCCCGAGGGGCTCAATTACTCCACGTTGCCTGGCAACATCATGTCGAAAGTGATCATCCAGCAGCCCTCTGGACTTCACATGTCCATGGGCATGTGCGATCTGGGTGAGCAGTGTTTGGACAGCATGGCAGACATGCGGAGGACCGTATACCTGTGTACAGATGACTCCACCAGGCAGAGCGAGCAGGAGCTGAGTGCCCACGACCTGAGCGGCCACCCCCAGCCGGGGCAGATGGAAACGGACTACATCGTCATGCCTCGCAGTTCCGCAGCGGTGGTGTCGGGGGGCGGGTCCAGCAGCATTCCCACCCTGCTGAAGGAGGACAGCAAGATGAGCATGACCATGGACTCTCTGTCGCGCGACAGGTTGATGCATTACAAGATGGGCGCAGAGTTTAACCTCGGGCCCTCGGGGATGGAGCACATGGGAATGGAACAGCAGTACCCTGTACAGGGCGAACACATGCAGAATTTGCCCTTCGAGCCACGCACGGCTGTGAAGAACTTCCTGGCAGAAATGGAGGAGAGCGGAGGACTGTCTCGAAGTGAAACCGGTTCAACTATATCGATGAGCTCTTTAGAGGTGCGACTTTGAGTCTAGACAGCTAGACAAAAGTAACTCTACACAAGTACATGAACACAGATGCTTCTAGCTCCATGAGTGTGATTTTACTTGATGCACACCGAAATGTTTCGCAATGCATTTATGGTGTTGCCACAAGTGCGTTATAGTGGATTTTTTATACTGTCAATTACAAAATCGTAATGTCTAATGCCCTAATGTCTTAATCCCCCAAATTAAGCCAAAGATAACTAGCAAAAAAAAAATTAACCAAAAAATGTTGACAGTTAATCTGCAAAGAATTGAAAGTAACAACATATTGTTTTCTTTTATATTTTGACATACATCGTCAACAATCAATAGATGGTTCTATTCATAAGTTGTTGACTGGATAGAGGCAGATCTGAATGCAAGCTTGTGATCGATTGCAGGAGGCATTTAAGAAGACTAAATGATTGGAGAAGTCTGGCTTGCATCACCAGACTAGTTTCTGTTTTTTGACAATTTGTTTAAAAATTACAGTATAAAAAAAAAAAATGCATAGATGATTTTTCAATAAGATCAGTAACGTGCATTTAGAAACATTTATTTCATGCCGCCTTTAAAAGGATAGTTCACTCCAAAAATGAAAATTGTCTTCAGTTACTCACTCTCATGGCGTTCCAAATCTGTTTGACTTTGTTTTGAAGAACGCAAAACAAGATGTTTCGAAAAAATTTTTTTTTTGCTGTTTGTTGTTCAGACCCCAGCTTTCTTGACAGTATCTTTTGTGTTAAATGCGTCCAGCAAGTCCAAGCATTTGTGCCTGCGTTTGCGTACTTCTTATAGACTGGCCTTTAAGATCATTGCAGAGGCATTGTAAGACATTTCAACCTCTCATCATTACTGAAATTTTGAAAAGCACTGGTATCGACCGGCTGCCTTGAGGGGAAAATACATTTGAACCTGATCCATTTTCTGCCAAAAACCTCAAACCATACAAGTCTAAATCTGATGCGCAAGAAACATGCTTGCTTATATTTGTTTTAGAGATGAGACCAGATTTCAGCAGATTATTTCTCTAGGTTTCGTAATGTCTAACTACACTATTTTTTGTCGTTCTGTCTTTGTTCTACAGAGACGGAAGTCGAGGTACCAGGATCTAGACTTCGAGGTGAGTGAAACCTTTGCTTGGCGAAGTGCATGCGTCAGGCCTTTGTTGCACCAAGCGAAGGGCCATTTGTTGCGTTTGTGTTTCGCCCCTTTAATTTACAACTACTTTGTGTAGCACTTAAGCTTATTGGAGTAGCATGTCCTGACACAACAGCGATTTATGAAGTGTTGTGTGGTTTAGCGTAAAAGCAATGCCGTCAGCCACCACATATTCCCATTTTATCCTTTTACATCCCCTGACTTCAAGCTGAAAATCAAAAAATAGTCTCTATATTTTCAAACTTTTAAGGTCACTTGCAGAATCCCCCAGAGCGTTTCAGCCCTTTACCAAAAAATGAAATTGAATGTCAAGTGCTACCACTGACCCTTCATATATGCCAGTGCCGTTTGTCATAACCTTGTCATAGCATTCAGCCAAATTTGCAGAGTGAGCACGGCATTTTTACGCGATGATAAATTCTTTGAAAGTAGCCAGGTTTTATCCTGTTGCAAAGTTCTGGTTCTCAGCTTGACTGAACTCCAAATCCCACCCCCCTACCCCCTTCCTTCCCCTCCCACCCTTGCCATTACAGAAAGTCATGCACACCAGGAAAAGGCATATGGAGCTGTTCCAGGAACTCAATCAGAAATTTCAAACCCTGGACCGATATCGAGACATACCAAATATGGGCGGCATGGTGAGTAACAGGAAACAGGGTTCAGTGTGTCTCATTACAGAGTACCGGGGGGTGCCGCGTTGTCTATGTTTAGCTGTGTCTTCTGGTGGCGCCCCAGTCTTGAGCACAGGAAGTGAGTGACTGAAGGAATTAATAGTTATCCACCCAGTGTATTCAAGTGGAAAAATAGCACACCCGCCTGCTCCGGGAGGGAATGAGAAAGGAAGAAGAGAAGAGGAAGAGCGACTGAGCCATCATTGTGATCCATGCTCATGCACTCATTCAAAAACAAGGCCATGAGCTGTTAACATGGTTATTATTTCCTTTTCTATTGGCTAATCGCTGCTTGGTGAATGCACAGGACAAAAAAAAACACTTGATTTGCTTCAGATATTGGAGAGCTTCTCTGTGCTTTCTGCAGTACGATGCACCAATTATCTGTAATTGTAAGGCCGGTGGGATTGTTTGATTGGAGCAGGCCAATTGCAACACAATCACATTTCATCATCCAGCACCATGCAGCAGCGGAACATTCAGTGTCATTTGGCGTCCAGCTGACTGGCACTGTGAGGTTCACTCTGATCGTCAATTAACACATTTTTAGACGTGTTTTTTAATTAGCTCAGCCTCGGTATAGTGGCCTACAATCATCTCCTGCTATTACAGTAGCATGCATTTTCAGTGATTGGATCACAGTTGAAACCCTCTCGATCTCGATGAAAGCTAGTGCACTCAAGACACATTGTGATCGGATCAAATGAAAATACAGTCCATTTTGATTCTATTCGATGCTGGTGGTAAATGTTAATGTGGTCTTGCGATCTGGTCACCTGATTTAATGATTTATTCCACTTTAGACTGTTAATCCAATGTAGATTGACAAGGCACTTTAAAACGCTATTTTCTTCCTTTTTATTCACTTGAAATCCCCATTAGCATTAATAATGTTTCTAAAGTAGGAAATCGACTGAATGCCTTCTTAAGGGGTCAATATAACGGAAAGCATTTCGATTTATCCATCAATGTAAATGATTGAAATTTCTGTTCAATACAGCCTCTAAAAGCAGCAGTTCCATATCATGCAGCTAAGTGCAATCAGATGCAAGTGGCCAGATACAATCCTGATATGAAATGCATGGACTAACACTTTACAATGAGGCGCTATATTTTAACATTAACATTAACTAACAATGAAATGGTGCGCTAATGGATTTATTAATCTAGGCTAATGCTAATTTCTACATTTCTAGTCGTATAAATGAGCATTAATGTATCATGAAAGAACATGAATTGCCAACGAACAATAGTATATTAATAAATTAACCTAAACTATGAAATGGGTGGATTCTTAATTCAAGAACCCTAATGCATTAGCTAAAGTTAAATTGAACCGTATTGTACCGTGTTAGAAATGCATGTTCATGTTAGGTGTATATTCATGTAGTCGTAGCAGCTGGCGTCGTGTCCCTTTGGCCACGCTACTTCCTTTTACCCACGTTCAATCAGACCGCAGAACTTTGCCATTCACTGCCTGTTGCTTGGTAACCACTGGAATTAATGATTCTGTGTTTTATACCCTTGAAAAATCTGAGATGTTCCTGAATCTGGAAACACTCCAGACATGCTGTCAGGTCTAAAAGTTTGTTGATTGAGCACTGGATGTGTATGTGCAGCAACCCCAAAAACATTTTTTGGGACGCAGATGTATGAATATCATTGTGTTTATTAACGAAATATCAAGCCAAGTGACATGACATATATTTTCAAGAAAGGCCATCATTTGGTTTGATATTTTTTATTTAATGAGGTGACTTTCATACAGTGTCCAAATATTTTTAGGGCCGCTGTGAGAGAACATGAATTAAAGCTTGATGATTCATGTCCATGTGCACCTTTCAATGTCTGACAGTGTCACAAAACAAGGCACTGTAATGAGAAACCATATTGAGAATACTGCAGAAACACGATATTTCTAACACAGCGGCTTCTCATCCTTTTCCGTAGGACAAGGCAATGCAAAACAAGAACCCCTGGGAGAGCTTCAACCCGACAAGTGAATATCAGAACTACGCCACAATGAATGTACTAGAATCGGACACAAAGAACTCTCTGGAGATGACTAACGCTGAGTGGGAAAAGTGTGTCAGCCTCCCTTTGGACGTCCAGGAGGGAGACTTTCAGACAGAAGTCTGAGGAATAATGAAGCGTTAGCGGGGATGAAGGTGGACATATTTTGCACTGAACAATGACGCAGAAGACTTCTCATGCAGCCTTGGAAAGACATATCTGGATTCTAGGAGTCTAGCAGGGACAATATGTGCCAATAAGATTTTAAAACAAGAAAAGACGGACGGATAAAAAGACGTTAAAAAAGACAAAAACATCTGTGTTATCTTTTTTTTTGTATTCTCACTCGTGTATGTAGTGGGGGGCAGACATGTACAATATCAAACATCATGTGTTTCAAAAGTAAACAGTTGGAAAATAATCGGTTCCAAAAGCGTTATCTCTCCAGACGAGACCTCAACGAGAAAACGACACGCGACATGGCGTCCACCCACGAGCGGCGGCTGGGTTCGGGTTTTTTGTTCGGCGGCAGACGAGGCCGGGAACACAATGTAAATACTTGCGCAGGTTTTTAAAAAGTTTATAACAAGTCCGTTCGGCCATTACTACACTTTTTACTTTATAATATGAAAAGAAGAAACTATTCAGAGGCAAAGAGGATTTTTTTCTGTCATTTAAAAACGATTGTTTGTCAAGCTACATTCTTCATTGCTTTAAATGCAATAAAGGTAATACTCACTTTTTTATGAATAATATATTTCAAAACTTTAATACTGCAGAATCTGCCTGGAAGCTCAGTAAAGCTCTCTCATCTGCAGCCCTGTATAAAATATTTAAAAATCAAAAATGTTGTATGGTGTAAATAAAACTTTTGTCTACATATGTTTTACTTGTGCCAAGTTTATTTTAATGAGAAAAGACAAAATGCCAACTTGATGAGAGAGTTATAGCGAAAAATGTTAACATTTGAACAAGGAATGTAAATAAAAGAGGAAATATGTTCGTACTGCTTCAGAGAAGTTGTCGGCTTACTCCTGTGTCGTGCTGCGGGTCTCTTTTCCCTGTGGACGTCCTCTCGTTCTCAAGGTCCTTCATTCAACAGCAGCAGAAAAATGCTCCGCGATGACTTGTCAGACCTAACGGCAAATGACAACAGGGTATTTTTATTGGCCATTAGTGGAACGGAGGAGACGTGTGTGGTGCTGGCTATTAAAAATAGCACAGCGGAGCTAAAAATAACAGGAAGTGTAGTCACTTCTGGGTAACAGCGCGTCGCATATGGCTTACCTTATGTGCGATTACGCTATCAGCCGAGGAGCTGACAGGATATAGAGAACTGAACCAGAAATACTACCAAAACCTCTTGGATTCTAAGACAAGTTTATATTATAAAGGCCTGAGGATTATTTAAATTGGGTTGTTTTCTGTTTTTAATGGTGCATTCTTCCAGTCCCTCAAACAGAGTTTTCTGAATTTGGAGGCAAAACTGTTGTATCTTTACCATGAGGCTGATAGTGTTTGTTCATATTCATGTTAACAGTATTTTCTTCCCACAGAAAAGTAGAGCTCACCTGAAAGCCAAATACAGAAAGAGGCTGTGCTGTCACGTACCGCTGCTACTTATAGACCTGCAGCTCCGGATGACGCCAGGAGCATCTGTTTAGCACTATAACTCATCCTCTAACATTTACCGTTTTAGCAATCTGATGCATTTCACACAATGACATTGTGTCATGACTCACACACCTTGTCAGTCACAGAGGCCGTGATTCAGTCCCGTCAAGCCGGACCTCAACAATTCAATACGGGAGATAATTGTGGAGCTTGCTGGGATTCGATTTAATACTTTTGCCAGATATGACTGGACGCTCGCTGATGACAGATGGGACAGAAAAAGCGGTTCCAAAGGGATTATATTCCTAAACTTCAGCTTACATTGTGAGATGGGCCTCAAGTGCTGTCATCTCACATGTTGATATGCATTAAAACCACACGTGTAAATCCTCCACTCTATCAAAGGGAAAGCAGTTGGTGGTTTATAGACTGGCAGACAAAGTTTAGAATAATTACTATTTGTGAAATAAATCTCTTATGCTCACCAGCAGCATTCATTTGATCAAACAGTAAAAATAGTCATATATTTGAAATATTACAATTTACAATTACTGTTTTATATTTGAATATATTTTTTAATTTAATTTACTCCTGTGATGGCAAAGGTGATCCTTTAAAAAAAATCATTATATATATATATATATATAATATTATTATTATCAACAGCAACATTGAAAGGATTTGCTGCTTGATATTTTGTGGAAAAGGTGATACAATACCATTCAAAATTTTGGGGTAAGTATGACTGAAGACAAAACAAAAATAAATTAATACTTTTATTTATCAAGGATGCATTAATTTGATCAAAAGTGGCAGTAAAGAAAGACAATGTTACAAGAAATATAGGGAATATAAAGAATATAAATATAAAGAATCCGAAAAAAAAATATCACAGTTTTCACAAAAACATTAGCACATTTTTTTCCCCAAAATTGATAATGGTAATAACCATTGTTAATAATTGTGCACCGGATAATCAATCAGGATGATTTCTGAAGGATAATGTGACACTGGAGTAATGGCTGCTGAAAATAATTATTTTAAATTGCAATAATATTTTTTTTTAAAAATCAGATTTTACTGTATTTTTTGTTCAAATAAATGCAGCTTTTAAAAACATTTAAAAATCTAAATTTTCCAAAATTTTTAGCCACCAGTGTAAATATGATAAAAAGACCGAAACCGGAACTTTGCAAAGTTTAGATGACTCACTCGGGAACTTATTTAAAGTAATGTAATTAAGAATCAATTTGTCAGCTGTCTGAAACGCAGTAGACAACGTGAAAAACAACTTGACGTGCTCATGTAAAGCGATTGTTAGTTTAAATTTGGAGAAGATTGCAAACTAATGATGGATATTAACAGACAAAGCATTCATTAGTGCACAAATGTTGACCTCCGAGGTCAGAAAACGCAGTAATGAGATGTGGAGGAAGAGGCGGGTAGTACTGACATTGACTGGAGATGTCACCGTATTAAAAATAATAAAGCGCATGAGACAAGCCCATTATGACAGCGACCAAACACGATGACACACATGCAACGGATCCCAGGCCCTCTTCTTCATTCTCCGCGGCTCGAAAGGAAAATACTTTTGTCCTCCTCTGTTCTTCGATGTGCAAATCAAAATGTCAAATCCATCACATTACAGGCCGGCGGGAAATCACGGCAAATGAAATTCAGCACGCGCACAGCGAGCGGGCCCTGGTGGGTGCTTGTGAGTCCAGCAGGGGACACATGGAGAGGTGGATCAGACTCGTCTCTGACAGGAGAGGGAACACTGACTCCGTATTCTCACTAGTGCTCGGATTACAGCTTCCAGTTATGACCAGAAGGGACCGCTGTCAGTGTGAACACGCAAAACAATGTCCAATGGAGCATTTGATGTTATTTTATATTTCTTGTGTTGTCTCACATTCCAGAATCCAGATTATTTTAATGGAAAGCTAGGAAATAAGCTCTTATGCTAGGCCATACTTTAAGACTTTGTTTATATTGCATTATAAATGTATTCATAATGTACGTTGTACTGGATTTGATATTTTTAGAAATCATTGTAACCATTATCCCGCTAATATTGTACTGTAACCCCCAGAGTTTTGTTTGTTTGTTTTTTGTATATTTGCAGATCTCGGGCTCTGCTGTAAAAAGTTATAAATCAAACAAGTTTAATAAATAAAGAATAAAAAAATAAATAATTGTAACCAACATTAAAAATAATATTAGCAGTTTCCTTGTTATAAATAAAATTGGCTGTTTGGCATGTTTTATTATTAAAAGAAGTGATAATGAATAGATAAGAATTACTTGATAATAAAATCATACAATGACTTATATGGTGCATTACAAGACAAATCAAAATTATTTTATAATGCATTACATATAAAGGCTTCAAATAAAGTCAAAATAATATTCAAATCATAAATTAGAAATCAAATTAAACGTCTGTAATTATGTCTAAACTTAAAATGTGTGTGCGTATATATATATATACACACACATGTAATTTATTAAATGTATATAATAACCTTTGTAAAAGGGTTTGAAATTATGAATGAATTAATTCATCTACACTGTGTAAAAACTGAATGATGAAAAAATTAAAGGATCCAAATTGTTATTTATAACAAAAATATATTATATATTTTTAATATATTAAAAATAATTATAGTTATTTTTTATAATTTTTTACTTTTTTGATATTGTATATATGAATATTCTCTGTAGTATAAATGTTATATTAGTATAATATGTGGGCAGCTGTCCTGCTGTAAGGGAATGTGGCTGTGGTTTCAGCACCATGGACAGCAGCCTGTTGTTATAGATGCATACACAGTGATCCCAAACATATTTAGACATGTAATTGTTCAGATATATTAATGTCATTGCATAGATAAAGTATTTATTTTGAAGAAATGAAGCACACATTTTAGTCTGACTTGAATACATGTTGGGTTACTGTATATGAAAATCAAAGGCAAATTGCATAGTGTCATACGTTTCAATCTTACATCAAGAATAGCTTGAACACTGGCAAATAATGGAATTGCTTTTGCTTTCCTGTGATGCGTGAAGAACAAACTTTAGCCTGATCAGGAATGAAGAATTGCCAGAGCAAATTATCCCATGGAGAATAAACTGCAGTGGCGTCTAGTCTGCAGGCCATGCTATATTCAGCTGACACAACTCAAGCTCTTTCTGCAAGTGAAGTTTAGAATCTGAGATGCTATTAAACCGTCTTTCTTTCATAAGCCACTGGTTCGGGCGTCCTATCAAACAGTCTGCTATGAGGGCATAAACATTCATTACTCTACTGAAGTACTTACTGTAGTTAGGGGACATTCAATTATTTCAATAAAAACACTGCAAGTCCCGAGACGTTCTCTGATTGCTTTGAAGTAGAGGCTTCTGCTAATGGCTCCCTGTAGGATGAGCTTGTGTTTGACTCCCCAGCTGCCAGCAGCTCCTCGTGGACACAGTTTAACAGCGCTCATAATGACACAGGAACTACCAGTTTCTATTCTTTGACCTCTGGCTAAGTAATTATCATCCCCACAAGGATGGCCTTTTCTGCTCCAGATGGGCTGCTGCTATTTCAGGACATGGTCAGTGAAAAGCTCAGGATTTCAATGGGGACAATTACACCCTATTAGACTGACTACGAGTTTATATGTTAATTATTCATAATTCCTGTTAGAACTGCTTGACATTTTGAAGTTTTATAACTTAAAATAGGAATAGCGATTTAGAATTAATTAATCATTCTAGCTGCATCACAGTAACTATTCCAACACATTCCCACACCCATTCAAAATTACTTCATGGTCCGTGCGCTCCAATAAGTACAGCGTCACCACTTCCCATACCAAGTTGCATGTGTGTGCTTTTAATGCTATGCGTGTAATCAGCATTAATGTAAACTTAAGATGCTATATTCAGCTATCTTTCTGCACCTAGGCCAATAAACAGTACATAGCTTATCAGTTGATAAGTAGAAAATTTCAGCTGAATTATCATAATGTGGTGTGTAGATGATGTGTGTGAAAAGCTCACAATGTTATATTAGACTGTCTACGAGTTTATATGTTAGTTAGAACTGCTTGATATTAGAAAAAAAAGACATTGGAAAAAATAACTTTATCAAATATTTTTTTTCAATTGTTTTATAACTTAAAATAGCTTAAAATAGAATAGCGATTTAGAATTAATTAATCATTCTAGAATTATGAAATTAACGAAATTAACAATTTTATGGATTCATTATTTTGGGAAAAAATGAGTAATTTAAGTGGTCACACTTTTCTTTATAAATCAATTTTTCAGTAACTATAAAGCGAAACAACAAAAACCAAAACAATGAATTTTTATTTTCATGCGACACATTCCCACTGTTTTTGACCCATTCAAAATGACTTTAAATTATTATGTATTATCATTTTTTCCATTTCTTAAATAAAAAAATATTATTATGAATTATCTTGTGATTGTTATTAAATGGAATGATTAAACAAAATAAGAATTATATTGTATGATATTGTACTGAAAAATAAAAATGTATATTATTCAAAATTACTTTTAATAAAATATTTTAAAATAATATGAAATATTTTATTAAATATATATTTGTAATTATATAGCACACCTGTAAAATTACAATATAATATTTATGCTTTAGATTCTTTATTTTCAAAGCATCAAGCTTTTATTTTGGCAGATTGCCGGAGAATAAATATAATGCTGTGTCTTTCTGAGTGAAGCGTGGCACTGTGTTCATTTACACACATGCAGCTCATGATATAGTTTTTAACAATCAGATGGGTTTGCGAGTATCTAAGTTCACAGTAAATAAACCAAGCCACTAGATGCTTATATACAGTATCACGAGCTGCATGTGTGTAAATAAACCAAGCCACTAGATGCTTATATACAGTATCACGAGCTGCATGTGTGTAAATAAACCAAGCCACTAGATGCTTATATACAGTATCACGAGCTGCATGTGTGTAAATAAACCAAGCCACTAGATGCTTATATACAGTATCACGAGCTGCATGTGTGTAAATAAACCAAGCCACTAGATGCTTATATACACATATGTGTGTAAATAAACCAAGCCACTAGATGCTTATATACAGTATCACGAGCTGCATGTGTGTAAATAAACCAAGCCACTAGATGCTTATATACAGTATCACGAGCTGCATGTGTGTAAATAAACCAAGCCACTAGATGCTTATATACAGTATCACGAGCTGCATGTGTGTAAATAAACCAAGCCACTAGATGCTTATATACAGTATCACGAGCTGCATGTGTGTAAATAAACCAAGCCACTAGATGCTTATATACAGTATCACGAGCTGCATGTGTGTAAATAAACCAAGCCACTAGATGCTTATATACAGTATCACGAGCTGCATGTGTGTAAATAAACCAAGCCACTAGATGCTTATATACAGTATCACGAGCTGCATGTGTGTAAATAAACTGCATGTGTGTAAATAAACCAAGCCACTAGATGCTTATATACAGTATCAGCTGCATGTGTGTAAATAAACCAAGCCACTAGCATATACAGTATCACGTGTGTGTGTAAATAAACCAAGCCACTAGATGCTTATATACAGTATCACGAGCTGCATGTGTGTAAATAAACCAAGCCACTAGATGCTTATAGGCTATGTGTGTAAATAAACCAAGCCACTAGATGCTTAGTATCACGAGCTGCATGTGTGTAATAAACCAAGCCACTAGATGCTTATATACAGTATCACGAGCTGCATGTGTGTAAATAACTTATATACAGTATCACGAGCTAAGCCACTAGATGCTTGCAGTATTAGTCATTTGATAAGCGCGATATCAATTTAATCAGTGACGTGTCCAAAAGCACTTGTACTTTGAAATGAAATGAAACTTGTGTGGTTTTGGAATAGCATTAGGCTAAGTGCAGATAATTTTACCCTCTTCTAAATGAACATATAAGATTTTTCTTGATTTCAACCTTGTTCTGATTGAAATTGTGTCTGGGCTTGAGCCTAATACAGCACACAATGGCCTTAGTGCCTTCTATGTCCCAAATTATATTTATTTCTTCGTCCATCAAGTCTATTGTTTAAAAAGCTGGTTGATGACTGCATCTCTCTCTTTATCATTCGGAGGTTTGTTGAGTTGTAAGTTTACCAGCACTAGAGTGCAGATATGACAGTGGGTTTTTGTCATTTATGGACCATAGTGTATATACAGCCTATCACACACTTGATACAGACAAATGTTTAACCGTAAAGCCTGAGCCTTCCTATGAGACTTCCAGCATTCATAAAAGAGAAAGAGCAGAGCAGAGATGTTAGAGGGAATTCCCTTTGTAACTATCAGTGTGTGCTGAATGTTAACAGCATGTTAGACAGCTCGACTAGACACATACACACAAACACACACACACAGACACACACACACACAAGACACACACACAAACACACACACACACACACACACACACACACACACACACACACACACACACACACACACACACACACACACACACACACACACACACACACACACACACACACACACACACACACACACACACACACACACACACACACACACACACACACACACACACACACACACACACACACACACACACACACACACACACACACACACACTCCAGACTCCTTGAGGACTGGTCTCCATTAAACCACGTCTAAACAAGCTGTGCTTATGATACAGTATTTCCTCTGCGCAGTGACATCTACACGAACTGTGTAGAACAACACATCTAGAATCAGTCATTTAAGGACTACACTGATATTGCTACCTTTGTGTAAGTAGGTTATATTCACTGCCTTTCAAAAGTGTGGGGTCAGTGGGGGTTTTATGTTTTTGAATATCTCTTATGGTCACTAAGGCTGTAATTTGATTTTTTTAAAAAACTGTAAAATATTAACAAAATACAAATTTTTTTCTATTTTAATACATTTTAAATTGTAATTTATTTAGTGGTTGGCAAAGCTGAATTTTCAGCATCATTACTCCAGTCTTCAGTGTCACAGGATTCTTCAGAAATCATTCCAATATGCTGATTCGGTGCTCAAGAAACATATTTCTTGTTATGATCAATTTTAATATTTATATTTATGTTGTGTAAACTGTCTTTTTAAAGGATTCTTTGATGAATAGAAACCTAAAAAGCATTTATTGTAAAATACAGTTTTTAAACATTATTAATCTCTTTCTATTTCTATTTGTATTAATAGACAAACATATGTAAACAAGATGTGTCATGGGGGATGATTAAATCCCTTATTTTTACATATTTACATTTTTGTGCAATATGCATTATTCAAATATTAATTATACTATATTATATTTTTATTATTTTTTTAATTGACACTAACACTAGCACTTTCTATTCTATTTTTATTCTATCTACTTGTTTTCTTATCACTTTACCCGGCCTTAACACTAACTATTACATAGCCACACTAGCACTAGATTTTATATTAAAATAATAAAATAAATAAAAAAAACTTGCTACAAGTCCTGTGTTAGACTATCCATGACCTATCACAGCATTCACATATTGTTGCTCTTTTGTTGTTAAATTATTTAATCTGCTGAATGATTAAATATAAATATATTTTAATATAATACAAAGTTAGTTGAAAAGTACAACATTTAAAATATAACTATTTTAAACATTATACTGTAAATGCCTATACTGTCGATTACTATAATGCCGTTATAGTTTATTAATATAATCCTTGAAACTTTGTATCCTCTGTTATTTTTAAAGAATAATTAATTTCTTTGTTAATTTTAGTAATTCAATTTTTTGTTTAATTTTAAAGTACATTAAATAGTATTATTTATTGATAATTATGGATTTTTGAAAATGACCTTTCATGTAGTAACACAGCTCTAAGTGAATGAAAACATCCTGCAAAGTTTTCAAATCTGAAAGAGCACCGTGTATAAAGTTATTGTCTCTCAAAAGAAAGAGTCGACTCTGAATCATTGAAACGAGTCATTTTTTAAAACTAATCATAAACCATTTTATTTTGACGTCAGCATGAAACATTAGCATATTGCCCGCCCACTTGTTGCACGCGCAGACCCAGGAAAACTTGATTTTCGCTTTGGTCTGAATGAAAATGCAAATTCATTTTTTTGCCACTAGGTGCCACTTTTGGAGCGTTAAAAGCTCACAAACACTGCTTTAAATGAAATCAACCAATCGCTGCAGATTAGCGTCACGCAAAGGAGGGCTTAGGAAAAATGTTAGGATGTTTGGGAGTCGTTGAGGGAATACGATAAAAATAAATGCATATTATAAGTGTTTTTTGACCTTGCATGCATGTTAACCTGTTGTAGGGAACTCCCAAAACCAAAATATCATAACCCATAATAGGGGCACTTTAAATATTTATACAGTCCTAATATAATTACCAGAATGCTTACTTTTACTAGAATACTACAAATAAACAAAAAATCTGTACAAATAATATTTCCAAACCATAAACACTTCCATCAGGCTTGAAAATATTGTATAAAGAACTAAAACACACAAAACCAAAAGGTACATTACAAATTGAACGATTCTCAGTGTGAATTAAGATTAAAATGAAAAGCCAGAGGGAAATGGTTAAAAGTCTGTCTTTCAGTGTTATGTACATTTACATTTATGCATTTAGCAGACGCTTTTATCCAAAGCGACTTACAGTGCATTCAGGCTAGACATCTTTTGTCAGTATGTGTCATGTTCTGCAGCCTTTGACTGGTTTACGGTTGAAATCAGTGCTGTTAGATTGAAGTTCACAATCACACACTCCCACTGGAGTGCCTGTTTGCCCATTACACATTTCAATCCGTCTTGTGTCTTCAGAGTGTTTTTGTTGCATGAGCGATGTTCAGCAGGATGAGACTCCTCAGAGCCGCTGACAGTGATGCCTTCTGATGTCTGTCCAAGGAACCGTCACCTAATGATCTTTCAGTGGCAAAGGACATCCTCCTCACTGCCCCGTCTGTTGTTGACACACAATGATGGGTGTACAACTTTGGCAGACATTTAAAGAACCCTGTTTATAGAAATGTATATAACTCAATAGGAAGATTTAAAGCACATCATTTATTTAAGTTATCTTGACTGTGTTTATATGCAAAGTGCAAGATGACAAAAAAAGTGTGATGTCTCCAGATGAACAAAATGAATAATGTATAATTCAATCTCCTCAAATCAATATTGCTTTATGCAGCCACTTTGTATGAACGCAAGGCAAACAGGCACTCCAGTGGGAGTGTGCGATTGTGAACTTCAATCTAACAGCACTGATTTCAACAGTAAACCAGTCACAGGCTGCAGAACTGCTTTTAAAGTATTGTTTGGAAAAATGACCCAGAAGACTGCCTTGTATCTTGGGTCTAAAACACCAAAAAGCATGAGAAAGAGCTTCTCTTCTGCCTTTGGGAAGAAGAGTATATATTCCATTTAAAGTTAAATGAAGAGAATGGATAAGAAAAGATGCCCGTCTTATTGCTTCCTGCATTTTTAAAGTTCCACTGTGTGTTTGAAAGTGACAGTGGCTTTAACGTCATTCTTTTATAACAGAAAAAGATCATTTCAAGATTTAAAACGAGAGATTTCTCATGATCTTCAAACCTCCTCCTCTCTCTCCCTCCAATATTGTATTATAAATAAAGCTGACAACTTGTCAATTAAATGAGTGCTGGCAGCTGATCAATATAACCTGGAGAGAATTGTGTACAATGCAATTAAGCAATGTTAATTATCTTAAAATTATATAATTAAGAAACTGGCCATAAACTAATACAAGTATAAAAAATAAATAAAATAACATGCCATTTTTGTGTGATCCATCTTATATTGTGTTATTATAATTTATAATTAACATCTTGCATATATACTCTTGGCTGCCAATATGTAGCTTTGAATGCTCACTACTAGCGTTGCATTTATTTTATTAAATTACTGTAAAAACAGTAATATTGTGAAATGTTGTCCAATTTAAAAGAAATGTTTCCTGGTAAAAATTGTTATACATTTTAATAAATTAAAATGTAATATTTTGTAATATATATATGTGTGTGTGTGTGTGTGCATATATGAAGAATTTAGATGCAAAAGCCTTTAAGTAAGCATCTAAGCCTCTGCAATTTTCTTCTATAAAGAGTATTTTTTATCAGGCTCCTATATTTATGTTCAGTAATTTCACTTTAATTGCATAGAAAAGCACCTATACATTGCCATTAGAGTAAAATTACTGAACAAAAATACATTTCTAATATTGCACTGCTAGTTAGCTGCAAACGGCGCGGTCACCAACCCATCTTTTTTGGTCGATTATATAAGCATGCTCAAGAAAATGAGTCGTTTTCTTTCCAAAGACTGCACCATCTGTTAGGAGAGTCTGGCTGGTGTGTGTCTTCGTGGGTCATGAATCATATGAACATCTGGTCCAGGTGAGAACATGATAAGCACACAAACACAGTCACAAGCGCAAACTCAAGCAGTTCTCAGTATGTGAGCACTGTCGACTCTGAACAGCACAGTCTGCTTTGCTCTTCAGTTTGCATGATAAAGTCTTACTCCTAACTGTGAGAATGTCAGTGAGGGTAAACACCGCTGATCTACAAACACTTTTACTCTTTAGTTGTTTGCATTTGCATCCATTCCAGCTCCAAGACAAACAATCTTATCACAGAACAGAGATGAATTAAATCCGTTCAACACAAAACTCTGCTTTATATCTCTTCTGAATGGCTTAGCTCCTCAGTACTTGAGCGAACTCTTATCGCATTATAGTCCTCCACGTCTGCTTCGATCTCAAAACTCTGGCCATTTGATAATACCTAGAATATCAAAATCAACTGCCGGCGGCAGATCCTTTTTCTATTTAACGCCCAAACTCTGGAACAATCTACCTAACACAGTTCGGGAGGCAGACACACTCTGTCAGTTTAAATCTAGATTAAAGACCCATCTCTTTAACCTGGCGTACACTTAACACACTAATACGCCTCTAATATTCAAATCCGTTAAAGGATTGTTAGGCTGCAATAATTAGGTCAACCGGAACCGGGAACACTTCCCATAAAACACGATGTACTCGTTACATCGTAAGAAGATTGACATCTACGTTAATATTAGTCTTTTTCTTTCTTATTCCGAGGTCACCGTAGCCACCCGATCCAGTCCTTATCCAGCCCAGATGATCACTGCAGTCAACAGATCCAGTCCGTATCCAGATCAGATGGTGGATCATCACCTAGAGACGACCTCTACAGCTGTGAATGTCAGTGGAGACCAGGACACCTAGATGAGCCCCAGAGACAGATCTCCAGTGAGGACTCGTCACCTAGACAGCCATCGGGATAAGACCACTGGAACCAGTGGAGCCCTTACACTGACTTTGCTGCAGTTGGAACAAACTACTGGTTCGTCTGGCCGGAGGGGAACTGGCCCCCCGACTGAGCCTGGTTTCTCCCAAGGTTTTTTCTCCATTCTGTCACCGATGGAGTTTTGGTTCCTTGCCGCTGTCGCCTCTGGCTTGCTTAGTTGGGGACACTTCGTTTCCAGCGATATCACCGACTTGATTGCACAGATACTATTTAAACTGAACTAAGCTGGACGATGCCATCACTGAATTCAATAATGAAATGCCTTTAACTGAAACATTTTCCTATTTTGATATTGTGCAGTTGCTTTGACACAATTTGTATTGTTAAAAGCACTATATAAATAAAGGTGACTTGACTTGACTTCTCCATGTCAGCTCATTATTACGTCGAAACATTGAACAAACAATGCTAAGCAGGCTGAATGTTACATTTAGGCAGAATGAATACTGGAATATGTAATAAAGTATTTCTGACCTGAAGTATGGCATGTGGAGGTGAATTATGTTGTTCCGGCTGAATTGTACGAGGCACAACTCTCTTCAAATTATTATTTTGGGGTTTGATTTTAGCTAGCGAATGTGTGATATTTTATTGTATGGTTTATTCTACATATATTTAAGCAATATCATGCAACTTCTGGCATGACATGAAGTCAATTCAGTTTGTACAAAAAATAATGCCATTACCACAAAAGGTTAACATAGCACATGGAATTAAGATACAGTTTTTCCTGGCCAAAGAAATTATTACAGATTTGTAAATCTACATATTTCTATTATATATTAATTAACCATCTGAATTATCTTACATAATGAATTATTTAAAAAAGCAACTGGATTCATTTTAAAACCAGAGATACTGTTGTAGGCTTTATTAATAACTCAAAACTGCATTAAAACAGAAGCATCTTGCAAAATACATGTTAATTCAGGAAACAGCAAAACAGGCCAATACTGCATCATACATATTTTTTTTTACATAATCATATCAAGAAATGTTCAAGTTCAGTCCAATAATTCCAAAATAAAAAGTTATGGGAAAAAATCAACTGTTGTCCACAAGCAGTATGATAGTAATTCAACCTCAGATTAACACACATCAGAATCACTGGAGCATTATGCCTAGAGAAAAATTACAGATATGCACAGCTTACCACACACGCACACGCACGCACGCACGCACACACAAATAATAAATAAATCAGCAGAAGGATCTCAGACTTTTTATTCATATTAACAAAATATCGGAACATTTTAAACTTATTTCAAACTAAATTTGGTCATGTTTAGAGATAATTTTTTGTCGTTGATTTATTTTAGACAGCAATGCAAAATGGCATGCATACACATCCCTCGTTAGAAGTAAGGGTCCGTAGTAAAGACAGCGTAGCATCAGACTACTACTATCAGTTAAACATGATAACGCCTAGTGACACAGAATCTATTTGGCATCATAACACATTCAATCGATTATTTTAGAACGACAATATCTCTCTTTCTCTGAATGATGAATGAAAGATGTGTTGTGAGAATATGAAAAACTATTTTTTTTCATTCCAGCTCTGACTAGAAACCAAACCAAGTTAAAACAGGACTTTTAGTACAAAGTTAATGCACATATTCATCATCACTGACATCTGAATCGTCTGCATCAACTTCCCCTTCGATCACAGATTTCTTCCCTTTACAGCATGAAATAACCAAACCAATAAGAAAGACCTGCACCACAACAAAAGACTTATTAGGGCTATAGAATAATAACAATAATAATAATTATTATTATTATTACATTTGCATGTGTTCATCCATGCAAGTTCCTTCATTACATATAACAAGGTATATCATTTAAAAAAGGAACATTTTAGGAGAATACATTACCACAAGGAAAGCCCAGTTGCCAAAATAGTAGATGGTGCTGAAGAACCAAAATTTGTGCAGGAACAGGTATGATCTTGTTACTGTGCACTGGTCTGGAAAACAAAATGTGAACAAAATTTAACCTTTAATTTTGTATTCATTTTTGGAAGTCAAATATTTGAATGTATTTTGAAGAAAATGCGAGTTTTGCTTTCTCATGCATTGCCTATACGGTTGATCTACGATATTCTGGTCCCTTGATACGGCCCCTGCTTTAATGTAAGTAATAGGAACAAGCAAATGTGTTTGTAGAGTCAGAAGGTCAGTAGGTTAGTCTTCACCTGGCCGTCACGCAGAAGTAATCACACATGCACAACAGTACATGTTCTCATCAAAGAGCATGACACAGTAATCGCCGACACACAGCCTTGTGTAATTGCACCAGCCACGCTTTACAGGTTTGTGCTAACAACACGCCACCTTTCACTTAAACGCATGAGAGAACTTCTTAGCCAGACTCCGCCTCAAGCTAACCTGCCACGCTGACCAGAAAACCAGCAGCAAGCTAATGACCACGTCAGAGGAAATAAAGAGGGATCCAGGCAAAGCAACGACACATTTGGAGAAAAATGACAAACAAATATTAAGATGCTTCTTGGCAAACCAAAATAACCAATATTTGGACAAATGTAGAGAAGAAAAATATTTCTTAATGGAAGTACAAATAAATAGGACTGCATGGTGTTTCTATTTTTTTTGGGGGGGGGGGGGATTTGTATGGTTTTTGTGATTTTGTGGTTATACATCAATATGACTATAAAACATGATACATGATAATAATAATAATAATAAGTGATGTGACATACGACCAAGTATGGTGACCCATACTCGGAATTCGTGCTCTGCATTTAACCCATCCAATGATGATTAATGATGATAATAATCACAATTATTATTATTATTAATAATAAATACAAATATACAAATTCCTAAATGAAAATAAAATAAGAGCCATTACTATTGCAATATTACTATTGTATAAATATTAATAATTGCACTATAAATAAATGAAAGTTTTTGTTTTATTTAGTTTTGTCTATTTTTTCCAGACATATTTATTGCTTGTTAGATGCTTCAGTATATTTGAAGGTTTATTAATAATACTCTGAACACAGGACCTCGACAAAGCAGATTTACCATGTGATGCCTGAATGAACAAAATAAAGAAAACAGTGAATACTAGACATCTAATAGATTTGATCTGCTTTAAAAATACAGCATCAGCCACACTGATGAACAGTCCAGGACTCATGTGGTTTAGAAGTCTGCTGGTCTGATACTTGTACTATACAATCAAATGGGTAGCAAGCAAGCTAATGTACAGAGAAGTTCATCTGGGCTCATGGATCAAACAGGGTGAGTGTCACTTCAGCAGGAGGGTTGTAATCAGCTCAATCTGTCGAGCTGCTTGTGAAGATGCGGCCCTAGAGAGTGCTGTCTACAGAGGGAAGGGAGGAGAAGCAGAGAGAGAGATCTGATGGTGTTTATTCAGATAATTAGCTGCTCCAGGTGTGTAACAGGAGGACAGCTGAGGCATGAAGACCTGCTTAAAAGAGAGAAGTGAAGGAAAACCCACATTAAAGAACATGAGCAGCACCAGAGGTCACTGAACTCACCCTGTGTTAGACATCCTATAATCTCACGCACATCTAGTCAAAGACCCCGTTTGCACTCAGTATTAACCTCTGTCCCAAGTGGTCAGCCAGAACCAGGACTGCTGCTCAAATCTAGTATTAACATGAGTACTAAATGTCTACATCCATCGCTTACTACATCAACAAGTGGATATCAGGCAAAGGATGCTTTGTGACGCCTTGTGCATGTATTGACTTTCCTAAATGTTCCATCTGATGAATACTTTCTTAAAATAATAATAATAAAAAAACAAATTAATCTGTATTTTAGGATTGAGCACCATTCGGAATTGCACTGCAGTTTTAATATGAATGTAAGGAAGTAGAATGAAAATGAGTCGATTTCAAGAAAATTCTGCTTATTTTTAAGTAGAGATGCAAAGTTAGTGAATACATACTTGTTTGTTTTGTACAAAGAGTTTAAGTAGATAGATAGATAGATAGATAGATAGATAGATAGATAGATAGATAGATAGATAGATAGATAGATAGATAGATAGATAGATAGATAGATAGATAGATAGATAGATAGATAGATAGATAGATAGATAGATAGATAGATAGATAGATAGATAGATAGATAGATAGATAGATAGATCCAAAGTTCTTCTACACAAGACATTTTTCTATCTGAAAGTTCTTCTACACAAGACATTTTTCTTTCACTTGAAACTTTGTACGTTTCCAAGACTTCTGCCAGAAACAGGCTAGTAAAACTCTGTGCATGGCAAGCTTTTGGCATCTCGGTGCACAAAGAATATCTTTGAAAATATTTACAACGGGCTCCACACAGTAGCACCGGTCCTCTGGTTATGGCTCAGGAGAAACTGGACCTGTTTGAGAGCAGGCATCGTCCTCCCCTACTGCAATTTTTCTGCCATCTGCAGCTCAGCAGATGCTCACCTGAATTACAGGACAGATGGTTCTCAACAGTGCTCTGGCTAAACAAATCATGGTGTACATCACTGACCCGGTTCACCTTCAGATCGCAGTCACTGCTGATGGAGAACGCCTGCCAGAGACCACAGCCATTCAGACCAGAGTCTGTCCACTCACTCTGCTTGTGTGCCATTGTGTTGTTATGGGGGCTTTGGGCACTGACTCTTAAAGGGATAGTTCACCCAAATGTGAAAATGTACATCTGTTCACCCTTAGATTTTCCAAATCCGTATGCTGTTACTTTGTCTGTGAAATGCAGAAGTCAACATTTCTGAAGAAAGAAAGAAAAGTATCCCATATACTACTCATGCACTTTATTCCAAATCTTTAAGCCATATGCACACACGTACACAGACAAACTAGTGTTATCCAACTTAAATGGTTTAATAATTGTTAATATTATAAAACTAACAATTTTACAAAAAGGAGAGAATAAAGTTAAAACACTAATAAGAATATAAACAACAAGAATTCTATTAAATCTGAAAATGCAATAACTGACTGTTATATTTATTAGGTTTAAGTATATAATGATATCTAAAAATATTGAATGACTTTGGTCATTAAATAAAAAAAGAATACCATAATTTTAAAAGGAATTCTAATAAATCTTATAATGTCAATGTCATATAACGTCATTATAATAATGATAATTATATAATTATAACTAAATATAATGCAATAGAAAACAAAGGATTTGCTTGCATATATAATGTATATACAAATACTACTATTAGTATACTAATATATGGCTCAAAGATAAAAAAGTGGTTTTCAAGCATCAAAACAAAAGTTTAATACTTTTAATAAGTTTTGTTTATTTTACATCTTCACTAATCTTTGTCAGCAAGACATTTGTAATGATTTAAAATATAATACAATTTAGTATGATCACCTTTTCTTTTATATATTTATAAGTAGGTCAGAATAAGTATGTTGTTTTCTTTTTACATAAATATATGTATTGTAAATGACGACAGAACATTTTTTCACCCATGTTTTGACATTTTATTGTCACAAAATTTACAGTATCTCACAGAAGTGAATACAGCCCTCACATTTTTTTTTATATTTTATGATATATTTTCATGTGACAACACTGAAGAAATGACACTTTGTTACAATGTACAGTAATGAGTGTACAGCTTGTATAACAGTGTAAATACAGCTATCGCCGTAGCTGAATAAATTAAGATTTGCCTTTGAATCATGAAATATTAAGCGAATAAACACTCGACTGTGACAATGTATAGTTTGTCTGTGTTCTTAAAACCACCTCGGGTATTTTCATAATAATTAAGTATATTTATAATCCCTCGCTAATCGACATAACCTTTATTACAGTAGAGGATGTATATTTCTGCCTCATTCTGTGATAAGAAGTCACAAAAGATCACCAAAGTAAGTTATTTCTAACATTCGACTGATGCTGTTTAGTATGCTATAATGTTCTCTTTTGTTGGGACAGCAGGTTTAGAAACGCTTCTCATTAGGGAAGATGTTTCGCATGTGCTGCTTTTTCAAATGCACATTATAAGCTGGGGGAGTGATTTGAGTACTGTGTGTGAACAGAGGCATAACCAGGCTTTTGCGTAGTTCAGAGTGACAAATCGTACCAGCGTACTTTGAGGCCAAAATGCGTATCTGTTACGCAAAATGCATACAGGTTGGCAGGTCTGCATCCACCAGCTCTGTGATGTCGTCATGGAGGACTTCTGTGGCAACCTGTGAAGTGTTTTCACTTAGGGGTGTACTTACTTTTGTGGCCAGCAATTTAGACATTGATGGCTGTGTGTTGAGTTATTTTGAGGGGACAGCAAATTTACACATTATACAAGCTGTACACTCACTACTTTACATTGTAGCAAAGTGTCATTTCTTCAGTGTTGTCACATGAAAAGATATAATAAAACAGGCATCCTCAAATCTGGCCCACTCCTGCAGAGTTTAGCTCTAACCCTAATCAAACACACCTGAGCATGCTAATCAGAGTCTTCAAGATCATTAGAAAATCACAGGTAGTGAGTTTGATCAGGGTTGGAGCTCCAGGGAATGATTTGAGGAACCCTGTAATAAAATATTTACAAAAATGTGAGGGGTGTACTCACTTCTGTGAGATACTGTATATGACACAGTAAAGCAGACATTTCTAATATCATTTCTATGTAAAATCACTTTTGAAAATGTAATTGGATGAAGATACCAAAATGGGACGTCTCATCTTTGACACATACACAATATAAAATGATGCTTCACTATCACTAATGTCAAAAATGACATTGGTAACACAACAATTGTGGACACGGATGCATGCTAAATGTGTTCTTTGGGGGAAAGCAAGATTATTTGTGAATAATAATTAAAATTTGTATCTTTTCCTCACATAAAGATTTTAAATGTAGTGCCATCAGGACCACTTTTATAATACTTCACTGTGAACTGTGTGTTCCTGTGGCTCAGTGGTAGAGCATTGCATTAGTAGCGCAAAAGGTTGTGGGTTCAATTCCCAGGGAACACACATATGGACAAAAAAAATTATAGCTCGAATGCACTGTAAGTCGCTTTGGATAAAAGCGTCTGCTAAATGCATAAATGTAAAATGTAAATGTAATGAACAGTCGTTATAGAGATGATAATAGTAAGAGCTGATAAACAATTCTTCACACAGCATTTGGGTTTGGAACAAGATGAGGGTGAGGGAAGTGACTGAGAGCAAGCGTGTGGCAGAGTGTGAGTTCAGTGTGAGTTCAGTGCAGTGGGGCAGCCCTCTCTGAAAACATGCATTATTAATCATGACTCATTTGTTTCTGGGCATACACTGAATAAGAACAGGATGGAAATAGAGGAAAAGTGCTCTAAAGTGCTCTCTCCCTACGAGAAGAACATTCTCTCAACCTCTCTGTTTGTTTGGTTTGGGGTTTTTGTTTGTATTGGTCTTTTTTCTACACTGTTTTTCGAACAGCACTCTGCACATTTCACTATGTGCCTGAGTTTTCCAGGCTCGCTGAACCTCGGAACAGTGCTCTCGATGGGAAGATGCCTGGCTCTACTCAATCTGAGTGGACCCTGGAGATGGATGTTGAAAACCACCCTACCTTCTTCACCCGCCTGCAAACTTTCTGACATGGACAAAGACCTCCACCTACAGACTCATGTTGGAGAGCAATTGTACAACTGTCTTGAGGTCTGGATATGATGTCCTTCAGATACCACCTCCCAGAAACACAACTGCCTTCTTGTTCCAGATGATAATGAACCCACTGTGAGTTATACAAAGCTCCTCATTATGAATGCTGTACTCAATCAAAATCCGTCTGTTTCTCATCTCATCATATATATGCTGATTATTGTAACCTTTACTTAAAAATAATTATCATCATCAACAAAAACTAAATACATACACGATCATTAATTGAAATAAACATAAAAAACGGCAACTAACATTCTGTTGAAGCATGTGTGTGTGTGTGTGTGTGTGTGTGTGTGTGTGTGTGTGTGTGTGTGTGTGTGTGTGTGTGTGTGTGTGTGTGTGTGTGTGTGTGTGTCTTACCATGTAAAAAAACCCCAGATATTGTATTCAGCAATGGCTTTTACATAGTTACTGTGTATTTGAAATCATTTCTGAAGGAGACTAGAGTAATGGCTTCTCAGAAATTCACCTTTGCCATCACATGAATAAATTACATTTTAAAATATAATAAAATAGAAAAAGTTACTTAAATTGTAATCATATTTCATAATATAAAAAAATGCCAGCTTGGCAAGCAACATAGACTTCTTTCAAAAACATTTCATAGTATATTGTGAGTATAAAAAATTATAATATCTATCTACAAAATATTTAAATACATACAGCGGGTAAAATAAGTATTGAACACGTCACCATTTTTCTCAGTAAATATGTCTAAAGGTGCTGTTGACATGAAATTTTCACCAGATGTTGGTAACAATCCAAGTAATCCATACATACAAAGAAAACAAAAACAATACGTTCAGAAATGAATTAATATAGACGCCTCCTGTATGGAGAAACTAGTCGCATGCATTGCTCAGGTGTGAAGGTTCTGTGGGACTCTTCTATGAACTCTGATCTTTAGTTCTAATTTTCTATTGGATTCAAGTCAGGTGATTGGCTGGGCCAGTATAGCAGCTTTATTTACCTTCGCTTGAAACAATTGAGAGTTTTCTTGGCTATGTTTGGGATCATTGTCTTGCTGAAATGTCCACCCTTGTTTCATCTTCTTCATCCTGGTACTGTAGGTGTTGCTTTCTAATTACTGATAGATTTCAGCTGGTGTCTTGGCTTTCCATGCCTTTTTGCACCTCCCTTTCTTCATGTGTTCAATACCTTTTCCCTGTGTCATTAAATTTGATTGCACATAACTTAATTTATGAACTTATTTGTTTTGCTTTCTTTGTATGTATGGGTTATGTGGGTTGTTACCGACATCTGGTGAAACTTTCAAGTCAACAGCACCTTTAGAAATATATTTACTTAGAAAAATGGTGACGTGTTCAATACTTATTTTACCCACTGTAAAATAACTGTAAAAATATTGCCTATTGTAAATTCTGAAACTAGAAGGTAAACATGTAACTAAACTAACTAAAAAGCTTGTTTAAAATCAATACAATTAAATTACAATTAGTTCAAACTGTGAGCAGACCAATGGTTGCATTTGTCCTAGATAATGCCGCAGGTCATAACTTTTATGAACATCAACAGCATAAGCTGACACGCATGCTTCCTATTACAATACTGATGGAAAGTCTCTTTTAGAACAGAACTCTAAAGTCACACTACCAGATGTTACAAAAACAAAAAACAAATAGCCAATATCTATATGCAAATGTCTCATGTCTCAACTGAATTTTAATGACCCACTGTACTACACAGGCACAACTCATTTATGGTTCAGTCATCCTCAACCATGATACTGCAGTAAATACTACTTTAGGCTATGCCATAAACAAACAAAACATTTAATATATATATATAAAAAAACAGGTCTGTTATATCAATGACTATGTACTTTATGTGCAATGAATTCTATTGTAGCTGTTTGGAGTCTCAGTAACAGCATGTGTCTGTGAACTATGTGCACTGGGTCTGAATCAGCTTAAATGAGACTGCATTAAGATGCATTAGATTCTCTCTATGTACCATTGGTTCAAATCTACAACTAAAGTAACACCATGGGGTGCACATGGCGGCATGGACCCGCGCCAGGCTGTGCCTGACGTGGCTATTAATTAAAGTGTTCCTTAATTATCTGCTCTGTTTTAGTGCTTAGCTGAGTAATTATAGCCAGCTCTCTATGTGCCAGACCGGGGGTGAATTCAGATAGACTAAGAAACCCACAAAGGGAGGAAAACAAGCGATCGATGGTTTAAAGCAATAGTTCGACCAATAAAAGAAAATTCTGTCATAATTTACTCACTCTCATGTCATTCAAAACCTGAATTACTTTCTTCCTTCAGTGGAGCACAAAAGGAGGATTTCGAACTGCACTGGTCACTCTTTTAATTGCATTTGAGATCAACTGAAACTAAGATTGAAACTAAAAGCATGATAAAAACATCATAGAATTGGTCGATATGCTGCATGCACTACATTCTTATGAAGTTGTATGATAGCTTCATGTGAGTTTTTCCAGTGATAACCTCACCCCACCCCCCAAGTAAGCTATTAACCTCTGTGACCAGATCAATGAGTCAAGCAAATCAGCTTGAAAAATCTGATTCCGTCATCAGAATCATTCAAATGGGTTTTATGAACTGGCTGAACTGATGCATTAAAAAGGTTCAAAGTTATGAATCAGTCATGATTCAGACAACACTATGCTGTCTGATTCAAGAACGACTCATTCTTTACCATCAATATCATTTGTGAAAAAAAATAACTGATGGATTGAAATAATTCATCTCAAAAGAATGAATTGTTCTATTTCTCATGAACACACTAAGCCAAGGAGAGCTTATGCAGATGTCAAGATTTTTATTTTCACTAACATTTTGGTCTGTTCCTCCTCATATAAATGTAACATATAATCTAGCAATTCATCTTTACCAGTGTTTTAACAAGTAACATGAGTTACGTAATCAGAATTACTTTTTTCAAGTATTTTTTTTAATTTACAAAAAGAAAAATATATATATCTGAGATACTTTTTCAAATAAGTAACACAAGTTATTTTGTTTTCCTATTTATTTAATGACACCTCCTGTCGCTGTGTTGAGAGACATTGAAAGTGAGGTGCAGAGGCACTTGAGGCTTATTAATTTCACTTTTGATGTGAAAGGGCCTTTACAATTGGCAAAATATATCTATTTTTTTTTTTGCTATTAAAAATAAATAAGCAAGCCCAGCTCAGATGACAAAAAGCAATAGAAACGCAATAGTAACATAATGGCTAACTTTCCATGAAAGTAATAAAATGTGTTACTTTGTATGTAGTATTGCAATATTGTAATGCATTGCTTTTAAAAGCAACTTTCCCAAACACTGATCTTGACACAATTTTCATTCTTTTTAAAGTGTGTCCTCATTTGTTATAAATGCATGGAGCTACAAGTCTTCTGCTGTGTTCTATGGGAGAAATACAATCATATGGGTTTAGGTTTAACATGAGGGTGAGTAAATGATGACAAAACTTTCATTTTTGGATAAACTATTCTTGTAATGAGGACTATAATCACAAATCATCTGCTATGCCTAAAACAGATATACATAGTTTAGATATCAGTCACTATATTGGAAGCAAATGCACTTTTCACTTCTGTTTGTTTTCTTCCCTCTGTCTTTCGATCTGCCTTTTTTAAGCCAACAGATGCTTAAATTTGGCACCGATTTCTCAAAAGGCTTTAACTGGAGCATTTGCTAATCTTTATCACAAAGCAATAAAAGTGAGAGCCAAAAACAGGCAGCTAGAAGGCAAGGGCTTTTCAGAGCGACCTCAAGGGGAAGAGAAGATGCAGGGGAAGAGGTGAGTATAATGCTCACATTGAGGAAACTGCAGAACGGAGGGCGTCAGATCGAGTGCGGAATTGCATACAATCAAAGGGTGGCACTTCTCACTACAAATAATCCTGTGGGGCTAGAATGAAATCAGATTGAAAAAGGAGTGGAGGAGTGCAGCAGTAGAGCATGAGTGATATCAGAGCTGCTGTCTCACTTGTTACCAATCCTCATATTTATAGCAGCAATATAACAGACAGACTCACGTGACTCGTGATTCACAATAGTCATCCATAGCACCTCTCTGGGCAAATGTGCATGGACAAGTGCATACTTTACATCTTTAAAATACCTCAAGGAATGGCAGTGGATCTGAATATAGTTTTGGATTTAAACACATAAAATACATATTTAAAGTAATGTATAAAATACTATTCATGTTTGCAGTCAGTAAGGTTTAAAAAAAAGAAACAGAAATGTATACTTTTATTCAGCAAGGATGCATTAAACTGATCAAAACTGAGAGTGAAGACTTGTACATGGTCAAAAAATCTTTCTTTTCAATTTTCTATTCATAGAAGAATCTGAAAAATCAGGGGGGGGATCAGCAGCACATTTGTTTTTAACATTGATGATGTTTCTTGAACATTAAATAGGCATATCAGAATAATTTCTGATGGATCATGTGACACTGAAGACTATAAATTCAGTCATCATAAGAATAAATTACATTTGAAAGTGTATTGAAACAGGAAAAAGTTATTTTCAATTGTAATAATATTTAACAATATTACTGTTTTTACTGTTTCTCTGGTTAACTAAACAGCCTTACTGAGCATAAGAGACTTCTTTCAAAAACATAAACATATCTTTCAAAACCCAAAAGTTTGAACAGTAGCCTGTATCATTTATTAATTAATACATGTATTAGTGGAAAATGAGTTTAACACATGGAATGAAGAGTTTCTGTATGAACAATAATAAATAAATTATAAATACATGTAGAAATCAACTAGCTTAATTAGTCTCATAATTTTAATAAGACATGAATTCCTCAATACTGAGGTTCACCAGATAGTTTAGGATTTTTGTATATGAAATGTCAAAGAGCAAACATTGAAATGACAAAGCTCTCAAATCTCATTCAAATCTAACGTAATTGATGTCAAACCTTTACATTTAAAATTCACTCTGTTCCTCACTAAAAAAAGATGATCATATGGTTTCATAAGACTCAGAATTAAGTGCATGAGTCCTATGGACTGCTTTTCTGCAGATTTGTATTCATTTTCGGAGCTTGACTGCTCCAGACCCCATTTATTCTATTCTATATATGGAGGAACATAAATAGTAAATAACGAAAACAATTTTTTTATCACTTTAAAAGTTAGAAAGTGTTTTGTTGGCCAATAAGTTTCTTCCATGTTAGATGACACTGTGCTGGACATTGTTAATATGTCCAGGTAAATGTTCTTCAGAAGATACTGGACCCTCATTTATAATATACTATGCTATAAATATATTTCAGTGAAACAACTGTGGCCTTCGCCTACTCTGAAAAACACATGTCCTGTATTGCATTCAACAGGCACCCTTGATAGAACTCTATCATAAAACAACTTATTTCTGTTCTGCCCTTCAAGAAATGCATCAATCACTGACATTTGTGTAATATCTTCCTGTCTCTTCATTACAGCAGCATCTGAAGCTACAGGAGCACACAATGTGGTGAAGAATCGCAGGAACAAACAGAATGACTGGCATCTGCTGACCTCTGTGAGAACAAGACCCCATTCATCTAGATACTGACTTAACATTGATTTGTGTTTTGAAGAAATTGTATAGTAAAACATGAGCATAAGTATCAGCCATCTTTGAGAATATCAAACATCGTTCTCTCCTGAACATCTCTGATGCTGTTGCTAGGGAACAGTCCTGACAATTAGGTGAGCACTTGATTTCTTCAGCATTAAAATATGTGTCCTGCCTTCCCATGTTAGACTTATGACCCTTATGGAATCACATTTTCTAAGCACCATTCAACTAAAACAAAGTTTACTGGTGTTTTATGCTCTATGATTACATCATATGGCAATACTATGATATTTAGATAAATAATATGTGAGAAAATTATTCAAAAATTACCTTATACTTAAAAAAGAAAAGAAAAAAGATAAGCTAAAAGTTAAAGCAGGTAGTTCCATGGTACTTGGACCAAAAAGCAGCACCATGAAATATTTTGGCACTTTTTTATGTGTTATGGACATTCCCTCAAATAAATGTGCTGAAATATTAAAATGTCATAGGCGTGCTTGAGATTTAAGTGCCAATTTTGTCCCCTTCAGTCAAACTGAAGCCTGAGCAGATTTTGAACGTACACCGGTGAGACGGTGAATGAGAATTTAATTAAAACAGTGGATTAGAGTTTCTTAGAGTTCCTTAAAGTTCTGAGGTTTATGAGAAAACAAATGAATGCTGAGAAATGACATTAAAGTTAATCAGGTAAAGCTGATCACAACTATGTGAACAGGATTTCCTTTTAACTGTGTAAATGTTAGAAATTCACAAATATATGAGATGTGAGCGCAGAAGGGAATATTTTCAGAGAATAATGCTATGCGTTATTTAAAAAAAGACATAAAAAAACGTGTAAATGATGACAGTATTTAATTTGGGGGAGAAATATCCCATTAAAAGTGAAGCCAAAACACTTTAAAATGTATTTATCACCCGGAACTGATCGATCATTCGCTCGCTCACATCATTCCAAAACATTAATAGTCATGTTTTTTTTTTCCAAGAAAAAACATTTCAATATTTTAAACTTCTATACTACATTCCAAGCCTCCTGGAGCCTAAAGTCAACTCTTGTATGAATTTAAGACTCTATTTATAATGCACACATCATATGAATTAATATCATGGTGCATTTCCTGACCTTGACAGACCTACTAATCAACATATTCTACAATGTTTGAAAAAGGGCAATATTAACATTTAGTTAACATCTCCATTTCTATTCCACGGGGGGGGGGGGGGGGGCTCAAATGGTTTGAATCAACACAAGGATGAGTAAATAATGACTTGCTTTCATTTTAAAGAGAGCTAATCCTGTTCACAGTAAGACTAAAGTATTTTAATCTGCTTTTGAGTGTCTGAAAATGCCTAATAATTCAACAGAGGAATAAATATTCAAATCTTTATTACTTATTTTCTTACTTCGTTTCAACAGCACTCAGAGCTCTTATGATCAGTGCCGTAAAAATCTACAGGATATATTTTTCCAAATAAACCACATCTGTGCATTTGCTGAGAGCCAGACGAGCATCATGCATTCATTAGACCATGGTTAGAAATCAATCTGACAGGATGAGGAAATTTATGCCTGGCCGACTGGAGGGGAGAGCAGAACATTGTAAGTTTCATTTTAATTTGCGGCTCCTGAATCTATTGGCACACCAATTGACTTGGTGGATGGTAGCCATGGCAACAACACTTGATCCTCCAGATACACTGCATATATCTGAACTAAAATGAACAGTTATAATATCATTAAATGAATGCTGAGAGAAAGACAGCAAGAGAGACATGCAGGAGCTCAAATCAATCTGAAAAAATGAAGGATTGTGAAAATAAGGGAGATCAGGAAAACGATAATGCTGTTGCCTGTTGAATGCATAAAAAGCATAAAGACACAAGCGGTGACTTTTGTCAAATGAACTCCACAGCTGTGCGTTCAGCAGTTCAGATGACTTCAGCAGTGGTTTGAACTCATTCTGCATGCATAGCGAGATCCCATGCATCCCATCCTGTTTAATTGACACTAAGTGTGGGTGGTATGAACGTCTTTTATCACAACATGACTAATCTTATATAACGGCATCAGTCTGTATGTGTTTTCTGCTGGTCTTACGAGTTAAAAACTCAATAAAAAGCTACATAATTATAAAACTGATTAATATATATTATTATAAAATAATAACTTAAAATAAAAGTGAATTATTATCAATATTGAAAACTGTTTTTGCTACTTAATATTTTTTTGGAACCTGTGATACTTTTAGCAGGATTATTTGATGAATAAAAAGTAAAAAAGAACAGCATTTATTTAAAAAAAAGCAATCTTTTGTAACAAATATTTTGGGTATGTAATTTTTTGGGGGAAATATAATTTTTTCAGCAATGATGTGTTAAATGAATAAATATATATTGTTATATTGTCAGAAAATATTTATATTTCAAATAAATACTGTTCTTTTAAAAAAAATATTCATCAAAAGTATCCAGAAAAAAGTATAAGGGGTTCAAAAAAACTAAAATATTAAGCAGCAAAAACTGTTTCCAACACTGATAATAAATCAGCATACTGTTAATAAATCAGAATTATTTCTGAAGGATCATGTGACACTGAAGACTGGAGTAATGGATTATGAAAATTCAGCTTTGCATCACATGAATAAATTATATTTTACAGTATATTAAAATAGAAAACCGTTAATTTCAGACGTAATAATATTTCACAATATTATAGATTTTTTAATAGCATTTTTTATATTTGAGAAGAAACATCTTTAAATAACATTAAAAACCTTACTGATCCTAAACTTTTGAACTTTTTATATATATTACATAACATTATTTTATAGTACATTTAGTCATTTTTCAGACGCTTTTATCCAAAGCGACTTACAATTGGGGAATACATAAAGCGATTAATCTTGCAACACCAAGTCTCAGACATTGTTCGAGCTAGCAAGGGAAGGAGAGAAAGATAAAGAGAGAGATTAAGTTTATGATGAAGTCAAGTAGTGTCGAAAGAGATGAGTTTTCAGTTGTTGCTTGAGGATTGACAGGGATAATTATATAGTAATATTATGTTATTTTATCGTTTATTTATTAAATTATAAAATATCATTATATATAACTGAAAATAAGAACAAATAATTCGATTTTATATATTTAATAAAGTGTTTTTTAAGATTTATTTTCAGAATTTTTGCCTTTATTGTAATAGAACAGTGAGTAAACAGGAAGCAAAGTGGCAGAGAGGGGGATGTGACCAGGAAAGGTCCGAGAGCCAGGACTCGAACTCAGGATGCTTGAAGCTCAATGATGCAATATGTTATATAGTTTGTTATATGTTATATAGTTATATAAATGTAAAGTTATATAAATAAATATGCATAACTGCACATATAAAACAAATACAGACATTAAACTCTCATTGAACGCTGTTTTTAAAGCCATAAAATAGTCAAAATGCATACATCTGTGACTGACCATGAACTGAAGTCTATATAAATGTGTGAAGATGCAATGTTGCCTGGCAACCATACGCAACTAAACTCTCAACACAACACCCCATAATAACTAGTTCTGCCACGTTTTGACTTGTGTAGAATATGTCATGCTCAGTATTTTCATATTTATCCGTATTTCCCTCTCAAGTGAAAATAACGTAAAGCCATCCTGCACATAACTAGCAACACAAATATATCTTCCTCCATACAGCACAATCTCAACCAGATGACACATTTCTGCCGTCGCACGGTATATCCCATCTAATTGACACTCTCCATCACTCAAACCCAAAGCACTTCCTCCAGGAGCTTGAAGGACAACCCAACCCGGCATTATTGCCAATCCAAGCTGTGCTCTGTGAAGCAGGACTCGCCTCTTGCTCTGTGGACTTGAGGCGTGAGAGTGGCGGGGTTCGAGAGCACGGGTCGGGCCCTGCGGGGAGAGATGCTCTCGGTTGGATACCGCGCCCTCCCTGTCGCACGTGTTCTCCCTGCTTGACACTTCCTCCCACTCACGCCTGGTTGTGCAACGGCTGTTACGCAAGACAGAGCAGCTTCCAGAGAGATGAGAAGACTCGGGTTGCTGCACAAGAGGGAAAGATCTGGCAGAGCGAGAGGACTGCAGATGAAAAACGGCAACAAAAGAAGAGCGAGTGGGAAAAAGTCGATATTATTCAATTCTTTCATCTACAGGCCAGCTGGCAGGGCGGGTTTGTGCTGCAGGTCAACAGGTACGAGAGGACGAGCACACGTTGGGACCAGGAAACTCAGCATCTCATCAAGAGTCTCAAAGTGACAGTCGATATACTGAGAGTAGAGTCTGGAGAGAATTGGAAAAAGGGCTGAATTGATGATTACTCATTAAATTACAACAATTAAGCGGCTACTTGAAGCACTCTGTCTTAACATGCCTTTTGTCATTTATTACTCTTTAAAAGAGAAGTCCTTAATTTCTCTTCAAGACAAAAAAGAGCTCAACAAGGGACACTTTTGTGTTCATGAGCATCATATTAATCACTATAACCATCAGCATCCAAACCACTGGGGAAAAATGAGCTGAATTTTGTGGCCAGCAGATAAAAAGAGCCTGAAAATATTAAAGATGAAATGTGATGCTCAGCCTTTAGGCAAGATTACACATTGTAGGTAATGCAATCTGACTAATTTCTAGATTACTTTTCATATTTTAACATTTGATATAAAAATGTATTCCATTCTTTGTTTTTAACAACATAAAGTGCATTAAACATTACATAGCATCAGGGTTTTGCAAATTAACTATGTGAAGGGGGGGGGGGGGGGTGATGAAAAGCTAATATTAAATCTTAACATGTTAAATAAAGAGAAAGTAATACTTTAAATATAAAAACAATGTAAAATAAAACACTTACAAAAAAAGATTAAACATTTTATTTGTTAATGCTCTGTGGCCCTTTTTTATGAATAACTTGCTGCAATTTTGGGAATATTATGTAATCATGTCATCAATGAAAAAGTAACTAAAGTCTGATTATGCATATTTTAAAGTGTAATATCACATAATTAAAAGTATTTAATTTTTGGAATCTGATTATGTAATCTGGACTACATATAATCAATTGGATAAGACACATTGAAAGCAAAAATTATCAACATATATATTATAATACTATAATATAATATTATAATACAATACATGTAATATGCACACACCTATGAATGAAGTCAACTATATAAACTCAAACTTAAATATTTCATACATTTGTAAAATTAATTTAGAAGTAGATTTAAATATGAGTCCCTATAAGTGCCAACCATCTTATGTATATGATAACATGAACTCAATGAACACTTCATACGGTAGCCCAGATATCAAGCGGACTTCATTTGTTAAAGATCTTTCGTCTGAGTGGCTGCTGAATGATGGTTATAAGAATGACCTCTGTGGGACATTATAGAGCCATAAATCATGTCAACAATAACAATCGTTTACACCGACTTCCTAAACCAAGCTGACCAGCTCTCGGCATCATTAAGCATATCAAAAATGGTCTCTTTTTGTAAAATAAACCGTTAGCCTGTTCCTATTATCCAGAACAAAGACAACAAATCTGACTTCACTGCAACGATCTGAGAAATCATTCAGTGTAACAGCCTCCTCTCAGCTAGAGCGACTCCAATCACAGAAATCAAACCCTGATAATGAGGCGAGAGTCTCAATATCAGAGGCAACCACAGGAACAGTCAAATATTTGTTGCGATACGCCATCTGGAGAAAGATGAAGACAGATTAATAAAAAAGAAACACGAAATAATACGCATTTTTGTCGATTAAGTCGCACCGCAAACAAACTGCTGAGAGCTTTTAATTCCACCCAGCATGCCTAATGCATTCAAACCACAGTAGAGGAAACTTTGTTAAGATAAAATGAGCTAATATCTAATGCTTCCAGATTGATGTAGATTGTCAAAAACCTTTTATTGCACCATGTTTTTTTTCTGCCCATTTTGCCAAAAGCTGTATCATACTGATAGTGAACAGTAATTGTAATAAAAGCAAATGGAAATCACATCTCCCACTGTGAAGCGACGGAGAGTCTCGTGCTAATGGACGGTGTACAGCTTGTCTTGCACTGTTCTATCTGAAAACAGTAATGAGGCATTTTGCTGATGACGGGTAGGTGGCAGAAACACAATGACTGGGCTCCGCTGACCGACCGCAGATGGGAAAAGGCCAAAATCCACACTAACAGATTGGGAGGCTGTGCTGGTTGGCAAGCAGACGGCTTAAAACTACGCTGGTTCTAAAGTGCGAGTCAACTGGAGATGGATCAATTTCGGGGGACCCGCAGAGCAACTTCTGTTGCACAGATTTATCCTCCATTGTGCAAGACAGCGCCTCATTTTGGCTTTGAGAGACTTAATTGGGTTATGATACAGAGCATTGTTTGAAGGAGGCATATGGGGAAGCTTTCACGCAGGCACAGACTAATGCAACTGACTTCTACTGTTTTTTTTGTTCACTTATCATCTTGTCATCTTATCATTAAAGGTATTTGCTAAAGAAAACATCATGATTATTGTTGCTCATAGCGAAGGTTAGTGATTTGAACAGCATGTACAACTCGCTGCGTTTGTGCTACGAACTTGAATGATACTTCAAATCATGCGGCTTGTTGAGGTGTGCTATTTGTGTTCAGAGCAATCTGACTTTCTTTTCACCTGGCAGGCGATAAAATGGCATTTACTTACACTGAAGGAACCCAAGCCATAACAGTTCAGAAACATGCTAAAAACCATTCCGAACACTGCAGCAACTGTGTAACAACTGCCTAGAACACCCTAGCAACAGTCCAGAAACATGCTAAAAAACAAATGACCATAGCAGCCGCCTAAAACACCCTAGCAACTGAATAATCATGCCAAAAACCATTCACCTTAACCACCTAGAACACACTAGCAACAGTGTAGAAACATTCCAAAAACAATTCACTTTAGCAACCACCTAGAAACAGTGTAGAATCATTTCACCTTAACAACAGTCTAGAACACCCTAGCAACAGCATAAAAACATTCCAAAAACAACTCACCTTAGCAACCAACCAGAACACCCTAGCAACAACGTAGAAACATTTCACCTTAGAAACCACCTAGAACACACTAGCAACAGCATGCCAAAAAACATTCAAAACACCTTGGTAATTACCTACAAAACCCTAGCAACAGCACAGAAACATTCCAAAAACAATTCACCTTAGCAACCACTTAGAACATCCTAGCAACAGCACAGAAATATAAAAAACATTCGGAACACCTCAGCAGCTGCTTAACAACCCTAGCGGCCACCTATAACACCCTAGTAGAAACCACATATAAAACATGCCAAAAAAAACATTCAGAACACCTTAGCAACCACCTAGAACACCCTAACAACAACATAGAAATACGCTGCCAGCAATGTGAGAGTGAGTTTTGAGCATTTTCTTCAGAAAACTTAAACTATTTAGCTAATACGATCACTTTGCGGCTGAAGTTAGCTCTAACATGACCTGAATTTTTTAACAGCAGCTGATAAAAATGGAGAGAAGAATTTCTTAGCCTGTCAGTCTGATATTCTGGCACAATCCGGAAGTGAGTGAGTGAGTGAAGTGAGTGAGAAGCAATTAGCAGGTGGAATCTAGCCCAGCATAGAGAGGTGTATTTTAAGAAAGGTTACAGCTGATGGGGGACACGTCTTAAGGACATTAAGGAAGATTGGCCACTTCTTCTTGGTTCACTGATCCAATTGCATATTAATATCTTTGATTTCATTATTATTCCACTATCCTCCAATGGGATTGGAATGTAATATCGGAGTGCCCTCCTCTGGATGGAAAACAGTATCATGGCTGCACTCTCAGGCTGGATGGCAGTATATCAAACCATTCCAATCCGAATCCACCGTGACATTGCGGAATAACTTATAGCTCCATTTCCCAGGTTTTGAAGTTGATCTCATAAAAAAATGTGTCAAAAACACACTAAGAGACAGACCTGGTATTAAATTAACTAGATGTTAAAGAGCTTAAAATCACACATTAAATGCAGAGCATGATATCACGCTGTTAAAACACTAAATCAAAGCTTTTACAGTAAATCCGAACATCGTTCGGTATTTTAAGCCGCCTTTTTTCTCTTCTGCCATCGTGAGAATAAAATCTCTGAGTGCAGTGTCTATTTGTTGAACTAGATTCTGCCTCGTGTGCTGCATGCTCAAAACATACAGATCTATCTGCAATTAACCGCAAATGTATGGTGGCAATTAACCTTATAGAAGATCATAATTAACACTTTTGCTGGTTTAAGCAACTAATTTTACAGCATTTTAATTAATTTAGATCTCCCTGTGACAGACTGTTTTTGCCGTCTTACCCTTCCTTAATGAACACAGAGAGCTGCTAGGGTCACGTTCTGCAGGCGCGACATCTAACTTTACATCTTTGTATTATCAAGACTATTTACAGTCTATTCCTCATTGGCTGAGCTCACAAAACCAAACACTTGGATACATTCAGATACAGCAGTACAAAAAAGCAATGGTCCGTCACACCTGAAGCAACTTTGATCTCCTATTCATATTCGAAGTCTGTCTCCTGCTGGTTTACGATTTCATCTCACATCTAGCATCATTAATACTACTGCTTCTTCTTCATGCTGTCTTCTGCAAAACCTATTTCGTTCTATTTACTGAGTACTCTGCTCAACTCTTCATAACTGATGTACAAATAAATATTTAGGACTGTTTGGGCTGGGGAGCGAATGATATACAGTCAAACTTGTATCTAAAAAGTAAATATCAGTTTTTGGCATATATAATAGGTGAGAACAGAGCACAACAGTAGGGTTCCAGAAGTAAAAATCCTATTCATTTTCTCTATAGAGAAACTGATGCTGAACAATAACAAATAAACCATTCAAAACAGACCTACTATGAGCTCTGAGGTTGTTAATGGGTGATATATGTGCCTGTAAGTGTGATTTCAGTCGAGTTTAACTGAACAATTCCCAGTGAAGAACTAAACTAGCCATAATTCTGAATACACCAATTGCTGTTACATGAATACATAAATCAGGGCAAAAGAGATTCACTCCCATGAAGCACTGAGAATGATGTAACTGAGTCTCTACTTGCATAAAAATATTATTTTGCAATAAACCAACTAATAAATATTGCTTTTATATTTATATAATTGTATTTTTATCTTGCACTATTAGTTTTGATTCAGTTGTGTATTTCAAAATGTTTCATGGGATAAGTAGATAACAGTAAAAAAGTAATACAGTGCCTATAAATATTTGTCATAGCCCTTCATTTTACTTTCACAGTTTATGTTGCAGCCTTATGTTGAACTGCTTTAAAAAAATAAAAACCTTTTTTTTTCCCCACAGCAGTCTACACTCCATACACCATAAAGACAAAGCAAAAGCAAAAAGAACCCTCCAAAAATATTTGGCAATTATCTGCCATTCTTCTCCTCACCTCTTCACCTCTCAAGCTCTGTCAGCTTGGATGGGGGCTGGAAGACATTTTTAGGTTTCTCCAGAAATATTTGATTGGGTTTAAGCCCAGGCTTTGGCTGGACCCCTTGTTACGCCCCATCTAGGGGTAAAGGCACAACATGAAAGAGTACAAGGACACGGGGAGTTTTGAAAATCTAATGAACAGTAGTTTAATGAGAACAATGATTTAAACAGTACAATTGGGGTATTTTAGCTTCCGGAGCCGGCAATGCCAAAATAACAAACAGAAACCAACAAATTTTCCCCTCTAAATTCCCTAGTTCACAAAAAGAAAATGAAACAATTACTTCCCTAACTCCCTATCCAAAAACAATCAATAAAAAAGGTTCCAACAAAAATTGCGTCGTCTCCCTACCTCCCCAAGTTACTATATACAATTATTTACAGTGGCAAACGAGTCCAAACAGGGGCAATCCAAAATCAAGGTCAAAGAACAAGCGGTAGTCAGTAATACGAACAAATGGCAAAGAAAACTAACAGACAACAATCACTTTCTCACAAGCGAACACTCAACTAAACATACACAGATATTCTCAGTCTTACTTAACATGGTTTGTAACTAAAGACATTCACAGCGCTGTGTATAAACCACTCTTGCTGTGCGCTTAGGGTCATTGTCCTGTTGGAAGGTGAACCTTCTGCCCAGTCTGAGGTTCTGAGTGCTCTGGACTGGGTTTTCAGTAAGGCTATCTCAATATTTTGGTGCATTGAGCTTTTCTTCTACTCTGACGAGTCCCTCAGTCCCTGCCACTGAAAAACGGCATGAGGCTGCTACCAGCACATTTTAATGTTGGGATGCTACTGTGCAGGTGATTAGCAGTGCCTGCTTTCCTCCAAGCATGATGCTTAGAATCGAGGTTCATCAGACCAGAGAATCTTATTTCTCACAATCTGAGAGTTCTTTAGGTGCTTTTTCCAAATTCTAAGTGGGTTTTTGTGTCTTCACTGAGGAGAGGATTGAGTTTGGCCACACAGCAATAAAGACCGGATTAGTGGAGTGTTGCAGTGATGTTTGTCCTTCTGTAAGTTTCTCCCATCTGCATAAATGGTCATGGAGCTCAACTAGAGTAACCATCAGCTTATGGTCTAACCAAGGCCCTTCTCCACTGTTGCTCAGTTTGGCTAGCTTTAGGTAGAGTCCTGGTTGTTTCAAACTTCTTCCATTAAGGATAATGGAGGCTACATGCTTGTGTGAACCTTCAGTGCAGCAAAATTATTTTCTGAACTCTTTCCCAGATCTGTGCCTTGACACAAATCTGTTTCTGAGCTCTAGAGGCAGTTTTCTTTCTTGGTTTTTGCACTGATATGCATTTTCAGCTGTTAGACATTTTATTGAGAGGTGTGTGCCTTTCTAAATCAAACTCATTTAAATGAATATGCCAACGGTTAACTCCACTCGGAGTGTATTAACATCAAGCAATAAGAATGCTCCTGAGCTAAATTTTAAGTGTCCCAGAAAAGTGTATGAATACTTATGCAATGGACTTATTTCAGTTTTTTTGTATAAATTTGCAAAGTTGTTACAAACCTGTTTTTTGCTTTGTCATTATGGTGTATGGCGCGTAGATCGATGTGGGGGGGGGGAGTTATTTAAAACGGTTTAACATAAGGCTGCAACATAAAAAAAATAAAAATAATGAAGGGGCGTGAATACTTTTTATAGGCAAATCTACTCCAGTTTTCAGTGCCATCCTTCAGAAATCATTATAATGTGTTGATTTCGTGCTCAACAAACATTTCTTATTACTATCAATGTTGAAAACAGTTGTGCTGCTTAATATTTTTATGACAACTGTGATACTTTTTTTCATAATTCTTTGAACAGGATTAATCTGAATTAGAAATGTTGAAATATAAAGATATACAAGCGTTTACTATCACTTTTGAACCGCTTAATCTGTTCTTGTTAATAAAAGTATTCGTTTCTTTCCAAAAAGACCACAAACATTTGAACCTTACTGACCCAAAACTTTTGAACAGTAGTATCTTTTGTCCTTTTCAGGTTTGTACTGTGGTCATTCATCTCAGAGTTGGTTGGTTTAGTTCATGGCTTAGAAATCTTTACAGATTTTTTTCTCTTAAATCACAATGAAGAAAATGAATGGGAACAATATGAACCAAGTGTGAAAAACGTGGGCAGTCAGAGTTGTCCTCCACAGCCACAGACTCTTTAAATGGCCAATACACTAAATTTCCTCCCTGCAGTCCACTCTCTGTATAATCTAAATCAAGATTTCTTGTACACACACACACACACACACACGCACACACACACACACACACACACACACACACACCATCTCAGACCCTTAGAATTTAACTAAATATTTTTGCTACTGTACATTTAACACCTCATATGTAAATGACCTCTTCTCTTATCACTGGCTTTTTGCAGGAAAAAAATTTAATCTTCAAATAGGCACACAAAAAAAACCTTTCCATGACATATTTTCCATGATATAACCTCTTTAAAACTCCACACCAACCATCCCTCATGCTATGGTGAAGCATTATCCACTGAAGTCGGTTACTCTGTGGGTGATAAAGAATGACGGTCTTACCTTCAGGAGCGTCTGCGTCACATATCTTAGTGATGGCTGCAGAGTGATTGCTTTGTGATGGGTCTGCTGTGGGCAGTGGGGTCTGGGGACAAAAAAAAAACATTCAATAAGCCCAGTCTGATCTATGGAACAGGACTCTAAATGCATGCAAGTTAAACATAAGGAATATGCTTTAGCTTTGTATGTAAGCATGTTCACCTAGTAACGAACATTACAAATTTACAAAGCAGTTTTGTGCACATTATTTCAGTGTAAAGATCGTATTCACTAAGCATCCACAATAGAGTTTAACCAGCTACTAAACATTAAAATAGCCATGCAGTATTTCAATTAAGTCAATGTCATTCGTTTCAGTGCCTGCGTTCTATTTAAATTATAATCATTATATTGAATATTAACAAAACTCTGCTATGTGCATGAAGAGTCAGCACTAAAAAGAAAGCCACAGTAAATTACATTTTACTTAAAAAAATATGTTTACATTGATCATGGCAGTACTGCGTCATCAAATGATGGAGAAGAGCATTGTAGCATGCCTTATCGGCAAACATGTGGTGTAGCTGAGTACAGTTTAGTCATTTTAAAGACTTGTTTCATAATTGAACCCAATTCGCATAATTCCTTCAGTAAACTAGTGCTAAAACAACACAGACTAGAGTGAGTATAAACAACACTTACATTCCTAGAACCCTCCTTAAAAGAATACTGATAACAAAGAAAAGCTAAAAAAGTTGACTGACTCATTCTGCATAATTTCATTTGACACATACTAATTATAAGAGGCATACTGACTAATACATTTCTTGGGTTATTACATTATGGGAATGTGTTCAGAAATACAATTACAGTTTCAATTACACATTCCATGTGCTTAGAGATAATGCATTGCTGTTTATGCAGGGTGATGAAATGAGCAAACCACATTTGTTAAGTAATTATATGAACTATCTGGGTGTAATTATGTGTCAACAATTATTTTTTATAAATAAAAGTCTCACATTTTTCACCATTTAATATCTCAAATTTAAAAGTATAATTGACTTTCTTAAAATGCAGTCCTCGTCTTATTATGCAGGATTATTTATTTAGTATTTTAATATACTTATATATGTACTGTTTAATATACACAATATATGTTTTATTACATTATTGCAGACGTTTCACCGGTGAGTGACTGATATTTTTTTCTTTAAGGACTCTTATGAGTGTAAACTAGACTTTCCCTAGATGTTTTTTCTTCTCACAGTTTCTGCCAAAATGTAAATAAAACATTTAAATAATCTAAATAATACAATAATAAATATTTATTTAAAAAATAAACATTTAATACATAAACATTTTTAATCATTAACTTAACATTAACTAAAATAGTAATTTATTTTCCATCACAAACCCAAATCTAATGCAAACGACTGTTCACATTTTTTGCTACTCAAAATTACAGTTAAATTAATTTCTTGGAATTGTGTTTAGGTAAATTATTCTTCTTACATTCCAATTATGTATCCTGTTTGCTATATCAATTCCACTTCAGGAATTTAATTGTAATTTAAAAATCATCCTCAATTCAATTCTGCATGGCACACAAACCTGCAAGACACGTATTTCGTTGCTTATTATTATTACGTATTTCGTTATGCTTATTTCAATATTTACGAAAGGACAGATGTAATTGGTCAGATTTCAACACATGCTGTGATGTTTACCAAGTAGAACAGGTTCGATCTTGCCGCGAGCTGTTCTTCCTTCTCTGTCCTCGGCAGACGATTTGCCCCATCAGCTTTCTGACAGCTTGTCAGCCTCACAGCAAATTACTCTTCATTTGAGCTTGTATTTACGCAAAGGCAGCATAACTTTTGGAAGTAATCAAACAGGATAACATGCACCACTGGATAGATGCAGAATGACTGCTAGCCTTCCAGGAAGTGAAGAGAAATCAGATTTGATTGATGAAGAGTTTATCAGTTTGAGCCACTGTCTCCAATGGATCGTTCACAGTTTGTTCGGTGACCACCTGCATTGTGCGCATAAAAATGGCAAGCGCTGACTGAATTTGCCATGTCAACCTAGATGGGCTGGGTTTATCTAACTTCCTGATTAGTTTTTTCCATGATATTCTATTACCATGGTATAGTTTAGCACATAAAAACAAAAACAAAATTATTCAAAAGGCATCACACATCTAGGTCTGAAGGTCTCTTCCTGTCTAAGTGGGTGGTTCTTGGCAAGAATAACCTGACCAGATTTTGTGCCAAAAGTCGATCAGCAGTTGCTAGGCTACATATGGCAAGATGTATAGATTCACAGCAAGGAACACGCGGGCAAGTTTTCACACTTAACATGATCAGGTCAAAGACTTATGGTAGTTTTTAACCTCATATGAATGTACAGACCTTTGAAGCAGCAAAAATAAATAAATAACAGATGCAGGAAGGCCTTTAACGGCTTTTGAAGAGAGTCGGGAGAGAAGGTTTTGAAAGGCTTTCAAACACTTGCTTTGTAAAGGGTTGATCATTACATACTTATGTCACCGGCGTGGGCCCTGTTTGCTCAGAATACGACAGCTGTAATCCTGTAATCATGATGCCGTGCAGCACAGGGGATTGACTGTTACACAAACAAACCCACATCTCACCTGCAGCAGGTATTTCTGGCTGCCGTACATGACGTATTGTGGGGCCAGACTGTAGATCATGTAGCTGGTGTGGAGGACGATGAGGAGGAGGATCATGCAGAGGAAGAGGAGAGCCTGCGGTCGGGTTCTCTGAGGCCTGATCTTATACAGCTGCACAAAAAGAAACAAAAAACATCATTATAGTACTCATATGACCGAGTACTCGAGTGCTCTGAACTGCAGAATTGCACTGCACAAATAATATTGCACTAAGAGCAACAAAAACAAGGAAAGATACAGCAGAGCTGCAATAATGGATGCTTTAAAGGTGTCATGAACTGCCATTGTTTTATATTTTGAACTGTTCTCAGAGGTCCACTTGTAATATTATCAAGATTTTTACATAAAAAAACAATTTAGAATGAATTATTTAATGATTGGCTAATAGCTGTGTATGTTTGACAGCGTAAATTCCTCATAACTTGTGCGTTCACCTCTCATAAACACTATATGTGTGGCGGGGCTAAACAGGCAGTGATGTAGAAGCAGGCGTTGATCATCTTCTGCGGAGGCGGTGCTTATCCACACTGTTACATCACAGAGTAGAACATTCCAAAAGCTGTCGTTTTGTCAGACAGCCTTCAATACAAGCCATTTTTAGACTAACTAGTTTTAAGTGTTGAAAGTTTTGAGTTTTTATAGTGCAATGACCTCTTATGAGGAATTTAGTTTTTTTTCAGTTCATGACCCCTTTAAAAAAATATGTCCAAGTAAGAAGTGTAGTTATGGCACAGGGTACAATTGCTGAAATGAATAATCAGAATTCTTCAAAGTAATCGGTGCATTACTAAGGTCTGCTACACAATCATTGTCCAACAGTTCATGATGGGTTTGTATTTGCATTGAAAATCGGATTATTATTATTTATGTTATGTATAAAAATATGATGATTTTTTGTTATTGATAAATTAAATATTTATTGTTTACACAGTATATCTATATTTTGTTTCAGTTTTTATATACAGTACAGCAAATCTTAAGTAATGATGCTGAAAATTTAGCTTTGCATCAAAATAATAAAATTACATTTCTAAATATATTAAAATAGAAAACAGTTATTTTAAATTGTAAAACTATTTCACAATATTACTATTTTTACAGTTTTTTAGCACATAGACGCAGCCTTGGTGAGCATTATAAACATGTTTCCAAACTTTAAGCAAGTACTGTATAAGGTTTTAGCATACACCGTATTTATTGTTGATATAGTATATGAAATAAATAATAAAATGGTAGAAAAAAGGGAAATTATTTTTTTTATTCATGTTAAATATGTATTATATAAAATATTATAAACTTAATTTATATATAAACAACAAATGAGCATATAACTTATAAAATAGTATTTAAAAAAAACTGTCAGAACAAAATAAGTTTTTGCAGCCCCAGCGTAATTAAATTTGGCCTACGCAAACTAAATGGCCAAATGTAATCATTAAAATTCAGAACAGCAACACTCGCACCAGCATAAAGGTGCTTAATACAGCAGGCTAATGAGAATGGGGGTACTGTAGGTACTGTGTGTCTCACCCGTATCCAGAAGAACCAAATCCCCATGTTACGAATCCCGGCCATGGAGGTGAAGACAAAGTACATGGTGATGATGGTGATCAGAACATAGTCCAGTGGAAAAACCTGAAGAAAGTAGAGAAAATCAACCAGTTTTGGACAACAGCTCTACAAATACAGAAGGCCCTGATCTATTTCAGCCATTCACCAGGGCTACAATGTAGTTCTATTCATCTACACACAACACACTTTTCAGGCATAAGTGTCAACTAAAAGAACCATTACCCTGACAATGAAGATGGCTGGAACACCATGGCAGTGTTGTCCACTTTCACTGCCTTTTTCTTTGTGTACCAGAGTGGTTTTCAGAGTAAATGATGTATGTTTCACAAAGCACACAATGCTGGAGGCACAAAGGATATATATACACTCGCACTCTCAGCAGTGGCCTAAAATACTGTCACTCCTGTGCTAGAGATGTATCGCTCCACAACTCTGAGGTGATCTTTCAGCAGTCCTGACTATTTTCAATGCATTTCATCTCAAAAGAGCAGCAGGAAGTACATGGCAAAGCTGTTTGAAAGTCAAGCTAAAAATGATCCGCCTTTTCCTGGAAGAGCTGTTGGCTCGTAGAAAGAGCAATGCCTCTTCCTTTGGCAGCTTGTCCTCCATAACTCCACTGGAGCTGAAATTCTGCTTTTGCAATGAGCTAAACACACACTGACCTTACCTGTTGCCCTCATATTGCAGACGGAATATAGTCAGTGACATCATGAAGTACAAATTAGAAATGTTTCTGGAAGCATGAGCAATAACGCTCTGGCCTGCATGTCTTATACTTTTGCAAATTACTTTTCTTTTTCCCTTTTCACATGGCCTAATTGCAGAAATCAATGGTGTGGATTCCTGAACAATTTGGTTTAATCAAGCCATCTTAAGTAGCGAGTGAAACAAGTGATCATATTTTATTCAAGCACATGGAAACTGATCACTGTGCTACTTGAAGAAGATTGAAGGATTTAAAATCTCTTCCAAAAGCACTAAATGATGAAAGGCGCACTTATTTCTGATTCATAAATAGCGCTTAATTCAGAGGTCATCACATCTTTTATGCAGCAAGCGGCCACAGACTACGGACAGGGTTATAAACTGTTCAGGGTCTTTTATTTCATTTCAAAGATTTGGACATTGTCGGACTTGCAGATTGCAGTTTAATGTCACCACATTTCCTGGTTTGTGTTTTGAGAAGCTACGATACATAAATGCAAACACAAATGAACTTGAAACTACAACTGTCCAGCATTATGAATCTAAGACACACAGCCTTGAAGTGAGTTTCAAATCTGATTGAGGTGAATGTATTCAGACCCAGTGAAATGCATATCTAACTGCTGATGATTTCTTTGGGGTAGCACAAAAACTTGGGAGTATGGTCACAATTTGAACCTGTCTCACAAGACAAAAAAAGGGAGTGAAAAAAAAATATGTTGGCCTTCAATGTCCATACAAATCAATACTAGATTCAAATCTACCCACTACTAATTTATTCTTTGAGAATGTTTTACACTCATGCAATACAGCATAATTAGAGGAAGTAAACTGCTATTGATGATGAAAATGTTTAATTTCTTTTTTCAGGATGGTAAAAACCTTTTGATCTACCAAAATACAAACTGTGCTGACAAGCACGATCATTCAAAAGATTTCTTTTTTGAAAGAAACTAATACTTTTCTTCAGCAAGGATGTGTTAAATTAATCAATTTGTAACATTACAAAATTCTTTTGAACTTTGTATTCGTCAAAGAATGCATCAGTTTCCACAAAAATACTGATTTATAAACCTTGATAAAAATAAATGTTTCTTGAGCATCAAATCAGCACATTAGAATTATTTCTGAAGGATCATGTGACACTGAAATCAGGAGTAATGGATGCTGAAAATCTAGCTTTGCGTCACAGGAATAAATTACACTTCAAAAATATTAAAATAGAAAACAATAATTTTCAATTGTAATAATGTTTCAATTATTATAATAATAACAGCCTATCAAAAACATTAAAAATATTACTAAGTCCAAACTTTTGATTGATAGTGCATTAATTAAAAAATATATATAATTATTTTTTGTTGCAAATTTTTGTTGGAAAACTTAATTATTATTAAATGTTCCTGTGGCTCAGTGGTAGAGCATTACGTTAGCAGCGCAAAGGTTGTGGGTTCGATTCCCAGGGAACACATGTACTGACAAAAATATGTATAGCCTGAATGCACTGTAAGTCGCTTTGGATAAAAGCGTCTGCTAAATGCATAAATGTAAATATTACAAAGTTTAAGAAGAAAAGCAGCCAACAAGGGCATATGAAACTCTCCATAACCACTTTATAAGCATCACATGATGCCCTTAATCAGTTTATTTAACATTTATTGGCCACTACATACATATCAGACTTTCATTTTTACTGTTTTATAGTTTTTCATTCAAATATCAAGAAACATAAAAATAAACATTCAAATATGAAGGAAATAGCAATAATAAGGAATGAGTAGGTATGTCCAAACTTTTGATTGACAGTGTGCACTTGCCAATTACAGAATAATGCTGCTTGTCTTGGCAAAAAGTGTCTGCGGTGAGCAGATCGTATTCTTCCCATCTCTTGCAACAGGCACAAGCAAGTGCTGTTCTGCTGATAAGTTTTGTAGTAAAACCAAAGCGGACCATGCTTTCCATTTCTGGTAGCTTCTCCTCCCGAGTCATTACACAACTCTGGTTGCACACAACTGTCACTAGCACTCATGTCGAGGACACAAACGTACCGTGATTCTGAGACAAAAGAAAAAGAGAAGGCTGCAGTGCTCACCGGTTGCAGCGCCAGCAGTAGCTCATTAAGAGGGTTGGTTAGGTTGGTCCCAAAGATGATAAATCCAGTGCTGATACCAGCTGAATGTAAAGCTTTATCCAGACTGCAACAAGACAAACACATTTAACAACATCATCACATAAACATCATTAACTACAGTTCTCCATGGTCTGCTATAGAATGATGGTACATTATTGTAAGTGTGAGCTAATTTAGAGCACTGCAGGTGTTGATGAATGTGTGTGTACAATAACAACAGATTTATGGTAGCTCCAGCACTGAATCAAAGTGCCCCTCAAATGCACTGTGCTCTGAGTGGACGTCATTCTTCCTGTGCCTTTTCAGTGTGGTGAGTCATTTGTTGGTAACATGTGAATGTAAGAAAGCAGTTTAAATGGGGTAGAGTCTGCTATCAGAGTGACATTTTGTACAGGTTAATGGAACTTACTTGGAAATAAACAAGGTCACGAAAAACAAAAGGGCCACCAGGATGAAGAAGACCCCGAGCAGGATCTGACAAGACCAAAAAGAGACAAAGTTACACATTTGTTGGACAAACTACTTTAATAGTTTAGTATTTTAGAAACTATCCTTAAACATATAATTGAAATATCCCAAAATCACAAGACTCGACCACAGAAAATACACAAAAATACATGACAGATTAAAAAACAAAATGTGCTGCTTAGTATTTTTGTGGAAACCTTGATACATTTTTCAGGATTTTTTTTTTCAATGTAAAAGTATTTAATCTTACTTCTGATAAAATTGAATGTGTCCTTGCTGAATAAAAGTATACATTTCTTCCAAAAAATAAAATACCATATAAATATGCAAAAAAATTTTTTTTTATAAAACTAACATTTGTCCTATTATTTATTTAAAACAGCAGACATCACCTTGTAAACTGTCATTAATCAAATAAATTAGTTGAAAATAACATAACAAACAGACATTAATAAATAAACATTCATTATGCTGTAAAATAAGTGAGACATTTAGTTAATCAAAAAAGACACAAAAAATTGATTACTGATCCATTCTAAACCCATATGACTTTTTTCTTCCACTATGAATAATACACTGGTTGCTCGTTTCTATGCAATTACCCTGAGTAAGAAAAGAGCTTCACAAAAGGCATAAAAGTACCATAAAACTAGACCACATGACTTATGCTCTATATTCCAAGCACTCTGAAGTCATATGAAGATTTAGGATAGTTCTTCACACAACGTATTGTATAGCGTTAGAAGATTTGAAATATAGTCACATGGATGACTTTTATGATACTTTTATTGTGTTTTTTGTCATTGTGGAGCTTGACAGCCCCAGTGCTTATTTACTCTCATAATACTGAAAACAGTTGCCTGGATGTTCTTCAAAAATTCTGAATAAAAATAAAACCATGTGGGTTTGGTGCGAAATGAGTATGAGTAAATTATGACAAAATTTTCATTTTAGAGGGAACTATTTTAATTAATTTGTGAATTGATTATTTTGAAGCGATCCGTCTGAACAAACTGATTCATTAAACTTCTACTATTTAGTTACTCCTCAACACTAATTTGCAAACACACATAAACTAGTATGAGAAAAATACACACTTCATCTCCAAAGGACTGAAACTCCCTATTGGTCCATCATGTCTGCCCAAGAGGTCGTGTCATTTTTTACACATGGCCATATGGTGCGACCCACCTCAGAGTGACACAGTCGCCAAGAGTAATATGAACGACATGGTCACAAGCTCTCTAAATAAGGAACAGACTGAACTGTAGAGGAATAAGTAAACGAACAAAGACGGAGACACAAACACTCACAACCCACAAAGCAAAACAAAACCAATATGCCAGACTGAACGGCTGCCGTTGACTGGCCTCCCGGAGCTCACGTCTGCTTGACTTGACTTGAGGGAGTAAACAAAACCCTGACGTGTGCAGTAATCACTCCAGATTTTCACAAAACAAAGGAAAAGAGGTGGCAAAAAGAAAAAACTCATTTAGAACAAGCAGAAAATACTTTTTTTATTTTAAGAGAGGCATAAAAGATGGACACATCTATCTATCTGTCTGCCTGTCTCTAGTTTTTAGAGAAGCTCCTCTGTAATATACAGAATACATATTTCACGTTTATGTTAACATTGCTTTATGTAATAATTACATTACAGGCAACGTTTAGACCAAACAATGCTAATACCAATTCTGACTCCTAACGAATATTCACAAAAGCAAGTGACATTCGCATTGAACACACATTTCCCTCAGGAATAATATGACAGATTGTGAACTGTAGCGAGAACATAGATTTGTAAATGAGTGTGAATCCGCCTTCGAGACATAATCTATAACTAATTCAAACGAATGACTGCAAGTTATTAGTGATGCTAGAATTACGCTTTGTGGTTAAAAACACAGCTGGAGCTATTCTAAGCGTATATTAGGAATTTATGTCTCAAGCTGTTGCCGTAATACCAATAATAAATGCTTGCAGTTATAGCTGTAATAACCGTGACAGCCAGAGCTTTAACTTTACAGAAATGAGTACATTAATAATAACAAAAGTTAAAGCATCAGGCAATGCATTATTCATGCCTTCAGCTACACAACAAAACAGCAGCCTTCAATATAGAGCATAAACACAGCTACCTAAACTCACGTTTGCCTGTTTTGAGTCCCTTTAGGAAGGTACCTACATGAGGTTTCATGTCAACATGATTGAAATGTTTTTCCTGTGTTATTATTCCCCTTAGAGAAGACATTTCCACAAGCTTCAACTCAAACATCATGCCCATAACACAGAAAAAAAGAGGCCATTTTTAGAGGCAAAATTATGCCAAATTTGATAGCCTCGTAGGCAGAGAGCGCCGACATGTAGCGCCGTTGTGCTTCAGGCATCCCGAGTTAAAGTCCCACCTCGCTGACTTTTCCTGATCACATCCCCCATTCATTCTCCCACTTCACTTCCTGTCCATTCACTGTCCTAAAGGCATAAAAATGCCAAAAATAAAGCTTTAAAAGAAGGCCAAATTTCAACTTAAAGTTTACAGAGAAGCGCTTCTGAAGTGGAATTTAGGTGTCTTCACATAGACTGTCCATTGCTGCTCAGAGGTGGATTAAAGGGACAGTTCACCCAAAAATTATAATTACTCCATGATTTCCTCGCCCTCAAGGCATCCTAGGTGTACATGACTTTCTTCTTTAAGACGAATCTAATTGGAGTTATACAAACAAATGTCCTGGCTCTTACAAGCATTTGAATTTCAATGGGTGGGTGCTTTCATTCAACAGTCCAAAAGAAGACCAATAAAGTGCATCCAATTTAAAGTGCCTCACATGGCTCCGGGGGGTGAATAAAGCCTCTTGTCGATGCATTTTTGTAAGAAACATATTCATATTTAAATCTTTATAAATGTTATCTGTAATCATGTGCTTATTTAGATTTTTGGGTGAACTAAACTTTTAAATAAAAAAAGAGTGCAAAAAGAGTACAATAGAACATAATGTACCACAAAATAGAACATAATCTCCAAAGTACCAATGAACTATACAACACAGCGTTAAGGATGCTTATTTGCCTTGAGGAACAGTGGTGGCATTTCCATATGGCAGAGTATGGCAGTTGCCATACCCTAGCCCAGTCAGGTGTGCCTTGAAAAATGATCCAAACTTCATATCTCTATTATAATTCGTTATTATTATTTTAAATCAGAGGGTTTTAAAAATGTTTAACCATTGATAAGCATTAAAAAGAGCTTGTCAGTAAAACTTCATGAACGCCTTTGGATCTCTCAGCGAAACCTCGTAACTTCACCCCGCCTCCATTCAGATTGACGCACCGCGCACAGCCTGGAGGAGATAGTTCTCCGCTTTTTCGCAATGAAAGGGTAAATAAAGAAATAATTGATGTTTGTAATAGTACAGTGTTTTCTTTACTCAAACACTATGTCTGTAAAGGCTAATGTTTTTGTGTGCTTGAAGAGCGGAGAAGAAGTATAGGTTATTTGCCATCTAGCCAATATACTTTTGTACGTTTTAAATATCCTGTGCAAAGATTTTGACCAAGTGTATTAAACAACAGGAGAATACTGCCATACCCTATGGATTTGTGAAACGCCGCCACTGTTGAGGAAGGCACATAAACAGTTAACTTTTCTCATTGCTTTGTTTATTTCACATTGTGCAGCACACATTCAAGCTCTGTTTGTTATCTATATCCATTTTACATCTGCAGCGGCTTGTTTCCCCATGTTTGGCCATAACGGACCGCTCGAGGCCCCTGGAAGTTTGACGCCCCTGGTCATACTGGCCCGGTCCATAATCGTCCTTGCTCCAAGCTCTGCCAAAGGCTGTGTTATCAGTGCACTGTCTGAAAGTGCATTATGGGAGAGTTTTTTTTATATCCTTTGAATGATAATGAAAGCCTCTATAGGTATCACACTCACACAGGCTTCATAAACAGGTTTATTTCATTTTATAATTGGACTCGCGACCACCTGCCATTGCCGTCATTCCCAGGGCCTGCTGGGTTCTAATGTGCGAACCTCTTGACACACGTGCACATCTACTACAGCTCTACGATTACAAGCGAACCACCGTGGCGACTATATGTATAGATCCAGCGTGGTCGTTACTTGTCACAAAGGGAGGAAATATGTGCAATTTGCATGGTAAGTGTTGCATTTCATCTTCTCAGGGCTCATTAAAATACCTAAGCACCTCCAACACCACTTTCAATTTTCCAAACCAATTTCCACCGCAGATAAAATGGTAAACACAATAATTAAAATCAATCAAACTTAATCAATCAATCGGATACAGAATTTAGGTCAATTAACCTGCTCTCTTAATGGAATAAATCACATCTGCCGGGTCCACATTAAAGGGTAATAGAAGTGTGCGCTCATGTGTTCGTGTACCTCGCGATCTATTAGTCTGTGCTGACAGCTGAATTTATCTAAACTCATCAGAAGGGACTCACACGTATCAAATCGCCCCATTGGACCACCCATGCAACAGTTAACAAACCACCCACTGGGCCTCACTTTCTACAGCCACGCAACTCTATTACGTAAGGCCATTGGCACTCACAGCAAGGCGCATGGAAACGTGTTGAATATCAGTACACATGTTGTGTTAGCGACAACAAAGTACACATGAGACTTCGCAGCACGGAGCGCGAATCAAGCCTGAAACTGGCCCTTGGTGAATATGAAGAGGAGATGCTGACCTTTGCACTAAATAGTTAAATTTGCACTGTAAATCAAAGACATATGCTAAGCAAAAAAACAAGTGCAGCGCATCATGGTGACGTAAACGAGGCGCAGTGACTTATGGAGAGATCTGTTTGGCAGACAGATTCCTCTCGGTATGCATTTCCCCTGAAGCTCTTATGGGAAAATGTTTAAAGCTCAAGCCTAGTTTAAGTATAAATAGAGTCTGGAATCTATCATTAGAGTGCCATGTTCATGTCTGCTGCTAGTGGGCAGCTAAAGATGGAAATGAGGAACCCCTCTGGTGCAGAAAATGCTGGGAGAAGAAATAATGCAAAGAATAGCAGCAAGTGAATGAAAGACGGCAAAAATGTTAAAGATAGGCTGGAGGAGTGCAGAATGTTTGTGACAATCACAGCGATGTTGTGCATCCCTAGATGTATATTTAAAAGGACAGTTCTCTGGTGGAAATTCTGTCATCATTAACTTAAACACATTTAACTATTTTCATGCTTAATAGTCTCAGTTTATGTGAATAGCCAGGATATTCTTTAAATATCACTGTTTGTGTCCCACAGGAGAAAGTAAGTAATACTAGAGCATGTCAGCATTTGGCTTCAACACAGCCACGGTCATTCCCAATGAGCACACATTGAAAAAGAGCTGCCAAATAAATATATATAAGTATTATATATTCAATAAAAAATGGCTTCATTAGCTGGACGAAAGAACAGTAATAAGGTGAAATAATGCATCTAGCAAAGTGGTTGCTCAGTTTGGCAAATCTGTGCCAAGGTGATAAAATCCAAAGGTTTTTTTGATATTCTTGGGAAAACGTGTTGGCATTCAAATGAAGTCTTAATGTACGTGTTACATCAAAGTCACCAGGAAAATTAATTTCCTTCACAATCACACCTCTCCCTTGATAGACTGTGCAATATAGTGACATAATGGAACAATTAATTAGGAACAAGATGACGAAAATGCTTAAAAAAACATCAAAAGGGAAAAATTATATAAATGGTAAGTGTTATAGTATACATAATTCTAAGCTTATATAAAACATGTAAAATCATACTTTATGCAACTGCTCTGATGATTTTATTGCAAAACCAATTGATTTTTTTAAGTTAACATGAAATGGCTTCTGCAACCCATTTTACTTCCATAACGTCAAGGATTTACAAGTGAAACAGAAAATTCAAACAGTCCTGAATGAGAGTTTGCAGATGGCATCTAAATTGATTTACTTTTATTGCAGTAACTTTCATTAAATTAACGGTAACAGCCATTTAATTACCGGATTATAAAGACTAAAAAGTCAAATAAACTGACAACATTGTCAAAATAGCTATTTGTCTATTCCTTAATAAAAAAAATAAAAAAATACACTGACAGAATAAAGAAAGAAAAGTTATTTCAGATGTAGGAAAAACATTCTGATAAAGACCAGGAACAATTATTGTGAACAAAAATAGGGCCAATTTTGACTTCATGTCTTTTGAGAAAATACAACCCATTTGAAAGACTTCTGATAAATGTGGTGCAACAGGGTGAGGATTGCAGTAAACAAAGAGCTGAACTCGATCTGGCATCATTTGACTCGTTAGAATCTCTTACGAATGCCACTCTTATTCCATCAGAGAGAACTGTCACCTCTGGATATTCAGCGTGTGTCAGCGATATGTCAGTGTGTGGGAAGACAGCTGTTTATGATTTGAAGTATTTAATGTTTGATCCAAAAGTTTAAAGAAATTATATTATTTTAAAACTGAAAAAGAAAAGTTGTCATAATTTAAGCTTTCTCTCACCATTAGAATTAAACTAATTTTGTGCCACCTTGTTAAAATAAATGTGGCTGCTCATAAGTTTTCAGTTGTCAGAAAGTTGTACACATTCAGAACCAGCCATTTTTCATCTTAGTTTCAATATATGGTTTCTTTGAGTTTTTTATTTATTTAATCTTGTTTTGAAAGTACACTGAACAAAAAATAAACAAAAGTAATTTAAAAACAATCTTAGAAAATGACAATTCTTTTTGCATGACTTCTGTGATTTAAAGCCAAACATGCAACACTGTCACAAACAGAACCACTTCAAGGCGGGCAATCAGCAGTAGTTGAAACCGCAAAAAGCACATGTACAAAGTCAATAAAGTTTATCTGAGGTTAAACTCAACACACCTTCATTGGACGGAGAGCAGAGACCACTTTATTGCAGCAGTTCCTCTCTGCGATCTCCAGGTGACGGCCCCGCCGGTGCAGCACCTGTAGCTTGGCTTCAAAATCCTGGAGGTTCCTCCGGTCTCTCGTAGAGAGAGGACGCCCATCGGCACACTGAAGAGAAAGGTACAAAATTGCTTATTGTATAAAAATACATCATACTGGTATGTATATTGTATTTGGTTTCAAATAAAAAATGACTTTTGAAATGTTATGTTTCATTTTCTCAGCAACCAATAAGTTATCACAAAAAATTGAAGTTGGTATAAACCATTGCTTATCCTTGTTTACATTTATGCGTTTGGCGATTCAATTACATGATCTACTGTTACAGCTACATGTTTGTTTGTAAACCAATATTTAGTGTGGTCTAGGTCATATTGTCCTTTAGTTTTTGCAATTCTGTTCATGGTTTATACAGACAAGGGATGTCATATAACATAACCATGTTGGTCTCTACATAATTTGTGTAGTTTCAACCAAATGACAGGTGTTTTTTTTTGCCAAAACACTGTACAACCTTTGACACCAACAAAGAGGAAGATATGGGAAGTGTTTCTTCTTCCTTTTAAGCTTTTTTATTTTACTTAACTACACTTCCGCAAATATTTGGTTGTCAGTAAGATGTTTTTGAAAGAAGACTTTTACACTCACCCAGGCTGCAATTATTAGAGCAAAAATACAGTATAATCCATAACATTGTAAAAAATACGGTTATAATTCAAAATAACTATTTTAACATATTTTAAAGTGTTTATTCCTGTGATGGCAAAACTGAATTTTCAGCAGCCATTACTCTAGTCTTCAGTCACATGATCCTTCAGAATTAATTTTAATATGCTGATTTGCTGCTCAAAAACATAATCTTCATCAATGTGATTTTTTTTATCAGTTTAATGCATCTTTGCTGAATAAAAGTATTAAAACTATCCCAAACTTTGTGAACAGTAGTATACAAATTGCATTCATTATTTGCATCTGTTGACAGCCCTCAGACCAATTTTGGGTCGAGACCCACCAGTTGAGAACCACTGACCTCAAGGACAGCAATAGACAAGCAGTTCATCCTAAATAAAGCAAGCAGAGTTCTGATCAGAATTCAGTTCACACACACACACAAAGAGACCTTGGCTTTGAGCTTGTCTATCTGCTGCTCCACCTCCTCCATGTCTTCAGTGTTCTCCAGCCGCTCATACAGGATGCTGCGTGTGCCTTTAATCAGGTTCAGCGGCAGGACGGACATCCCGTATGCCTGACATGGAGAAAGAATGAGCATTAAAGACCAATTATACACCATTCACACTCATCAGGCAGAGTGCCACCACAATTTCACCAAGAGTCCCGCTGATCGCCTCGAAGTACCACTACACAGGGGAACTAAATCCATACATTACAGCAATTGATAATAAAAGAGCACTTTCTAAATGGTGTCATTCAGAAGCCCACTGAATCCATGTATGTGTTTTCTGTGCAACGAGGGTGAAGAGGAGATGAAAAGAGTGTGAGAGTGTGTGTTTGCATGCAGCGACCATTTTGAGATATACGGCTTGATTTCCAGCAATGCACAGACTAACAGTGCCCCCATGTGACGGCACAAAGCGCACTTTCACACACACAGTGCATGAGAGAAGAAATATCTGAGCTCATGTAGGGAAATATGATAAAACCCTGCCGTTTCTGGGGATCGTAAATCAGAGGTTATTTCAACGCCCTGAGCTCATCTATGCTTTTTTTCCCATCTTGGCATTAGGAAGTGCAGGTCTTATGCAGTGATGCTTGGGTCAGAAGCCTGCTAGCCTTCTCAATATGGGCTTTGTGAACTTTAATTAAAAATAAGACCATCTTCAATACTCTCCTGGTGGCAAATCAATACAGGCAGAGACCAAAGTTGTGCGTACACACAAATCTCAAGAAAAAATACCCTCATGCACCCACATTCGTGCGGTTCTGTCATTTTCAAAAGCTTTCATATCAAAATGCTGACAAAAGTCAGCAGCACAATTAGATCTTCAGAAGGCAGCTAAAACACTGGTGACCTTTGTATATTCTTTGCCGAAGATGCTTTTAAAGCAGGGAAAGTGACGTGCTCTGTAAAACTCGTCATCGCGAGATTCAGACCGAGTGCGTCCGTCCGTCGCCACAGGCCGTGACAACCTCTGCTATGAATCACGAGGGCTCTAAAGGCCAGACCATGTCCCGAATACCAAGCGCTCCTCATAAAAGAGGAATCTGTCCTGCAACCCCGGTGAGATGTCTCCTCCTCCTTCGCCTCCTCTTTTCCATTCTTTCCTGCCCTCCTCGCCCCTGCAGTCCGTCAAGCGTGAGAAAAATAAAAGAGACACTCCAAACAAAAACAGGTGTGTTCTGTGCTGATTGGAAAAGGAGACCCGAGGCAGGAGACAGAGAGTATGATAGTTTGAGAAGGAGGACGAAGAGAGAGAGAAAGATAGAGAAAGAGGAAAGATGGAGAGATGGAAGATGAAGGGGTTGCGGTTGTCAGCTGGGAGATCGGAGGAGAGAGGGATGAAAGTGGGGATCGGAGAGAGAGAGAGAGAGAGAGAGAGAGAGAGAGAGAGAGAGAGAGAGAGAGAGAGAGAGAGAGAGAGAGAGAAGAGAAAATGGAGGCGTACACCCCCTTACACAAGGATGCTTTTGTTCAACAGCCTGCATGGGAAAAGTATGCACTGCCACAAAACTATGAATTTCTTCTGACTTTCTTTACATTTTCAATGTAGCAGACTTTGCAGAAAAATACAATAATGTGCATACAATAATTCTTCCAAGCAGACTACCATATACCTCAAGACTCTTTAACAAGGTTTCCTCACTTTTTGACCAATAAATGTAGGGCTTTTTTTGTTTGCGCCAATAGCCTCGTGGGCAGCGTGCCGACATGTAGTGCCGTCGCACTTAGGGTGTCCCGAGATCAAGTCCCAGCTTGCGGACCTTTTCCGATCCCGTCCCGCCTCGCTCTCTTTTTTCCGATCCCATCCCCTCTCTCTCTCTCTCTCTCTCTCTTTCTATGAAAATGTTTTTTCCACGACCATGAAGCTGTTTGATTATTTTGAGTAATCATTTCTTGAAACTATTTAACTTTGTGTTTGAGGTCATTTAAATTAACATCCAAGTCATGTTTTCAATGTCAATGGAGCAGACTGTAATTATGCAAATAATGTCACAAAAGTATCTTTACTGATGGAGGAAACGGTTGTAAAGTAATGCCAATCTGTTTTCAACAACAATAAAACAACAATAATCAGTACATCCACTAAAATTACATGCAACATTAAACCATCAAAAGGTCAATCTCGTGTTACTTTATTAAAACACTCTCTACCTTGTTCATGCCATAATGAAGATACAGAGAGTGAATAAAACTGTCAAAAAAACCAAACAGATGTATAGAGAGTTCAGCATGCAACAAGCAATGGTCTTCTGCCAGATGGCGTTTCAGTGTTTCTTCTGTCCCTTTTGTAGTCTGTAAATTAAATACAAACATGTTACACTGCTGGAAATGAGAGGCTAATTCTATTTGCTGTTGCTTTGTAAATATAACACTGTCAATTTACACCGTCCATGCAGGTGTGGAGCACATTGTGAGAGAAACACATCTGTTTCACTTGTCATGGTGAAAACTAAATTAATATAATATCTAAAATGTTTTATAAAACGCATACTGCAGCTCTAGTTCTGGGTGCTGATTGGCCAATACATAATTTCAGCTAAAATGGTAAAAGCACAGTATAGTTAGTGTGCAACTATTCCCTACCACTGTCAGCCGTCAACAAACAACTACCAATTATACCAAAGTATAATCATATTCCTAAAACTAACCAACCATCAAACAACAACAAGCAAACAAAATAATTGACCTAATTAAAAAGACAAACGAAAAAGAAAAACATATTTCTGTCTCAAGAATCCAATGAATAGGACTGAGATATGGAAAAAGAAACTCTGCATATAAGAGGAGACCTGGGAAAATTACAATTGTGGCATTTGTTGTTGAAGTGGCTCCTCAGATGCACCCGAGACGGTGAGGAGGAGGAAGAGGCTCTCTTGCCAGTCGCAGGTCATTTTTGCAGCACTATGATTAAATCAGTGGAAATTAATGCGGCCACCTTCTCGTTGGGAATCAGCATCTTTGGGCCGCAGATTTAAGAGGGAGAGGAACCCTCCAGGGCTGAACGTCAGCACGCCAGCCAGACTTTTAAATCACCACTCTGTGTCACGCAGCACAGGGACCGAGACGGCCCACGGTCAAGAGGACAGATCAAAGAGTCGTGATATACGCTCATATGCATATGCAAATATTACATGCACATTAAAAAGTCAGCGGGTCCATAATTTTCAATGTAACGTCACACCAGCAGCAAAATGAGCTTGATATAAGACCTCAGCATCTATATTACCCAATGTAGGACGTTAAATGGGTTCAAGCGAGAATGCAAGCAGCGTTTTTGAAGCACAGCAACCGGTTTAGACTTTGGGAGGTAAGGAACCACTTTGAGCAGAACTGGGCTCGATCAAGCATAAAACACACTTTTGCACCTCATAACATTGAGGGTGATAAAGGCTTCTTGAAATGGCATCTTGGACAAAGGAGGGTCTACGAGTACATAAAGGTGTCAAAAAAGGAGAGCCCTTCCAGACGATAAATACGGATGAGGTGACTACGAGTTCAAGGTGATTGGTGATCACTAATGAGAAAAGTTTAGAATAAAGTGGCAAGAACTGACACATACTGTACACAACAGTGACTGTCATTTAAAACCTGTCAGTGGAAGGTTTAAAAGACGTGTGCAAATGCTTGAATTCACTCTTCTGAGGATTAAAACAAAATACGAGCCATCGTGCAGGAAGTAAGAAAGGCATTTCAAGTGCAAAACCACTTTCTTCAGTTCAAAGAACAAACAACATTTACCTAGAAGGAGCTCTTCTGCATTTTCCTGAATAAGCGATTCACACCCAAACAGCCTGAAATAACCAAACTTTTGCAACTTCATGCTGTTTCAGTTAAAAAGCACGATTAAAACTCCCAGCATGATTGTTTTTAAGAGCTGGCCATCCAAGCATTGGATAGGTAAGTTAGCTTTGCCCGCCCTGACCATATGGCACTTCAGAGGCTTATTAACAAGCCGAGGCTCCTGTTTGTATGTGCTTAGGTTGAATATTAATTTCCCAGTAGCTCAGCAAAGTATGATGCTGGCCAAACACAGCAAGTGCTGAAGGTTTGAAATGCTTGCTTTAGTGTTTAGTTGAAACGCAGCGGGCCATGGTGTTGTCATTACGGGTTTACATCTCGGCCAGTGGTTTGAATTAAGAGCAAGTGGCCACCTTGGCTCAAAGTGCAGTGATAAATTAACCTGCCCACCCTGGACAACACTGCGGCTGCATACGGTGCCCATCACTTAGATTCCATTAGGTTAATCATGCATAATAATAACACATAGGCCGGTATGATAAATCACCCATCGCTTTGGAAACTTGGATTAGGGAGGATGGGTGATTCGAGTTCTTTGGTGTAGAAAGGGAGGAGGGCTGAGAAAAGCAACAATAGGAAAGAGAAAGTGCAATAGGAACAGCCCGAGTGAGTGAACCCTGGTTTTTTACAAGGAATCTGTGATTGGTTCTGAATTTCTGTACCACAACTGAGAAGATCATAAATAATAGCGCACTAGGAGTCTTTCTTTCTCCATAAGCCACTCTCTGAGCTTCTGACAACAGGATGTCAGAAAGGAGAACATTCCCATCCTCAGAGTGTTCTGAAAATTGTCAAACCTTTAATACAGGCCTGTATTCAACAGCTTGAAAGTCTCTGTTATGTACAATTACATGAAAAACACACTTAAAGCAGCAACATAAAAGTGACTTAATAGACTCAATAGCAGCAACTTAATGAACTTCTTACTGAAATTCAGAATTAATATGCAAAACTAAATGTATCCATTTTAATGTGTTGCTAAAGATTGGGATCAATAAGATTATATATATATATATATATATATATATATATATATATATACACTATATTGCCAAAAGTATTGGGTCACCCCCTTCTAATGAAAGGTTTGACTACTTTAGTAATTTCCATGAGTACAAATCTTAATGTTTAAGCATATAATGATATTCTAGGGAACTGTGTGCTTCTAATTTTATAGCAACAGTTTGGACAGGACCCTTTTCTATTCTAACATGACAGTGTCTTCTGTGTATAAGACAAGGATCAAAGAGAAATGATGATTCAGTCAGTGTGGAAGAACTTGACTGTTCTGCAGAAAGACAAGTCCTAATCCCAGATGAACACCTCTGGTGTGACTTTAAATGCAGACCTTGAGCCAAAAATTCATCACCAAACACCAATGACTTGTACATTCAGTACTGGGACACCCCCTTCTTTAGAACAGAAAATGGCACTTCCAAACTGTGGCAACAAAGAAATTAATGTACTTAAAAATTGTATTTCCACAATGAATGCATATATTATTATACACACAAACACCAGTTCACAATTCATGATACAATGAAAGGTTTGAAAGCAAAACTCTTTTATAAGTCATTACTATCAAATAATGGTGCATTCAGTGAATAAATGCTATGTTATTCATCATAGAATCCTGCCATATGTTCATTCATGATACCAATTATCACTGCAAATATTATTATGGTACTAAATATGCTCCTTCATTTAAAATGAAATATGTATATAATTATTTAAAAATAGTGTGCCACAGTGAAACATATTCCACCTCATTCTCTTCAATCCCTGATAAAGCGGAGATTCTCATAGCCTGGTTACTCATGATGTTGGCGATGAAAAATGGATGACATTAACAAGTGTTACAGTACAATCAATTTATCTTATCCGAATAGAACAGCTACAGTATGCTGAAGGAATCAGAATATGGGCGTTTATTAATGGCCTTCGGGCTCAGATATATAAATAGGAGAGAGATAACAGGGCATATACATCACACCGACATCTCAGGCACACGTCCACACACATCGGTGAGAAATGACAGAGTGTCATTTTGAGCGATTGCAGGCCAAAACGCAAGAATCACAAAACATTTCTAATGTTGAGGGGCTGCTTCATCATTCAGGATGACTACGATCAAAGGCTGTTTCCATACAGGCGGCTTTTGTGGCATATGAAAAACCTACGCATGAAGATGACCAATCGGGACTCTACAATCCCACTTCAGCTGTTGTCATAACATAGTCAAAACATTGCAGTTTGTTTGAGCTTCCAAACCAGTCTGACACTGAATCAACCAATGGCATGAGTTTAAGGCGGAGCAATCTGTTTTTTTTTCTTTCAACCAATGGCAAATTAGGCCGTATGTTTGATACTAACAATACAGAAATCACACACTTCAGCCTATAAAAGGATAGACAAGCATACTTAAGTTGTGGACAGAAACATGCATTTTATGTCTAAAACTGCTTCCCCATGACAGTGCTGAGCAGTCTCTTCGCACACAACCCTCGTAAACGCATGCAAATCGATGGGGCACAAGTATCCACCCACCATTACCAATTCTCTGTTGGCCACTCACCGTGTATGTGATCACTGCCAGCATGCCAATCAAGGTGAGCGAGCTGATGGAGAACGACAGGGCGGCCAGGCCATCTGCAAGACAGAGGGGAAATTTATTTATGACATGGGCCAAATGCAGAGCTCTGTTAAGTTTTGGTCATACGCCAGATATTCAGAGCAGTTCCTGTCCCCCAGGGAAATTTCTCAATGCACCTCTTCTTCTTTCCTCTCTCACAACCATTTCTCTCAACCTCCTCTTACTCTGACATAGTTACTGAAAGGTCAGCAAAGTTTTTGCCCTCTAGATTTTAATAGTCACAATGACATGTTGAAAATATAAAGGACGTTCAGAAAAGTTCTTCAATAAAAATACAGCTTTATTTAATCGTCAATATCAGTACCAGTAAAATTTCACAATTATTGATACTACAGCAAAAGCTAACATGCTACAAAACATTTTGCTTTATTTAAAAACTTTTGATATTTAATTAAAAGTTGTAATATTTTGTATATGTTATAGCAGATTAGATGGTTATATTTAGATAATTTTGAAATATATATTAAACATTACGGAGTAGTCAGGGCCAATAGCCTTGCGGTTAGTGCGGCAACCGCTCACAGCGACCCAAGTTCGAATCCCGGCTCGTGGTCCTTTGCCTATCCCGCTCCCCTCTCTCTTCACCCACTGCTTTCCTATCTACTCTACACTGTCCTGTTCAAATACAGGCATAAAAAGCCCATGCATAAAACTGAATTTTTTTTATTAGAAATAAATCAATAAAAACATCAAAGAGTATAATAGTGCTTTAAAAGCATTTAAACTTAAAAAAGTAAATTAAGTAAAATGTAAGCATTGATCTTCACATTCATCAAGTAATTGTTCAAGTAAATAATATAGAATAAAATAATAAACAATAAAACAAAATAACTAATTGTGAGAAATACAACAAATAAAAAATGTAAACAGTATAAACTGCTGTTGTTGATAAATAATAATAATAATAAATATAAATAAAATATAAAAATAACTCATTATACTTAAACAAAGGAATGCAAAAGTACTTAAAAGTACTTAAGCATTTTTATAATTAGGTAGAATAAGCTAAATTTAATAAAGCATTATGTTCATTTATCAAGTAATTATTCAAGTAAATAATCAGTGATAAAAAATAATAAATAAATTACAAAAAATACACTAAATTATTTTTTTTTTAATTTCATGTTAAAATATATAGTTTTATCACTATATATAATAAATGTTAATATTTTATTAATAAATATTAATAAAACTACTTGAATTATTATATTATGAATACCTGTTGTTATTCAAACTCTTTTTATTTCATGAATATAATACTGAATATATGCTGAATATATACAATCTGTGCAGTAAATGCAAAATGCTGACTTTTGTTTACAGCATAAAACTAGCCTATAAGACTCGCCAGAAAATCAATGGACAAAAAGCCAGACAGCGCCATCTTTCTGCTCTTCCATAATTTAACAGGCACACACCTGTATTTTTGCTGTGAATGTCTTGTCTGCTCACATTCAAAATATCTATTTTTTTAGTACAGACTTGGTAAAGTACATTTGACATTTTGTGAATCCCTAGTCCTCAAGATAAAAGATGGAACATGGAACCGAGAGAAAGGGGAAAAAGGGGGGATAAATTAGTGAAAAGAGGAGAGGGCATGATGCCAGCTGTCAGATCTGAGGCAGATTTATGGGAAGTGACCGCTAACACACTCCCTGTTAGGATCCCACCTGTCATAGGGAGCGAGAGAGTCGAACACCCTTTCCTCTGGTTCGGAGCTATGGCCCAGCGGAGCAAAACACAGCATCCTGGCAGCCCTGAGCCCAGAAAGCCCCCTTCTGCCTGCAGCATACCTCAATTGAATGCAACCTACTGTTCTCTGTTTATTTTCCTCAGGAACTGCTTTATATCACTCGCAAAATGACTTCTTTCCATTTTGTTGAACCACATGAAGTCTGAGAAGTGTTTGCTGGGCCACCCACCACGTTCCATACACAAAAAGCCCCGAGACACAAAAGCCGATGAGAAGAAATGAAGATGATTACACTCCTGCTTCCTAATGTAGCAAACGGAAGAATATAAAAAGAAGAGAAGCTTTGATGTCTGATGGCTGAAATGAGCATTTACATCTGAATAGGTGTTTCCCTTTGTGATGTCCCCGCTTTTGTTAAATGGCGAAGGCGCGACGCCGGAGACAATGGCGCTCGTGTTTGCAACGGAAAGCCGTTCTGTTTATGAACTCCTCACAATTCAGGGGACCTGCGTTTTCCAGAAGACTTTCTGAGGGATTGGACAGAGAATATATTGTTTATTATCTGCGGCGGCTCCACAGCTGCTCTAGCGGCTGATTCCTCGGCACTCGGAGAGAGTGGAGGCCCTTATCTCGACATGCACGGAGCACCTCGGGCTTATGTGCGCCGAGGAGACCGCTGCCACTGAGAAGTGTATATTAAAGAGCTCTTAGCTGCGGTATTCACAACATGCGCTTGCTATGATAACCTCATGGAGATGGAAAGCAGCTTGCTAAAGCCAACTCACTCATTGGATTCTGGATTACAGGAAAAGAGAAAACGCGCTGCTTCCAAACAATTATCAACAAAAAAATTATCGAACAAAAGTGGTGCAAACCTCTATGGACTATATGCACTACAGGAGAGGTTCTCAACTATTTTGACTGGGAGCAATTTATCTTAATCTTATACATGGTGTTAAAAAAAATATGAGCATAGAAATAGACTAGGCCTATATTTAATGCCCAGACAGAGAAAAAAACAAGGCATGATGCTACAATTCTAACTAATATTGACATTTATATTCATGTTTTATAAGCCAAGAAAAACTAACTTTAAAAATCTTAAAAATTTAAATAAAACAATTATATTTTAAATGCTACAAGGCATCAAATTATATATATATATATATATATACACATAAATAATTTTCATATTGAGATTTGCTAAATATATACTAAACAATTGTATTAAATTACTAGTGTTTTTAAAGATTAATTTAACAGTAAATAAATATTATATGACTGGTAATCCAAATGTAAACTAATTATATTCATGCTATAGCAAATAAAGTGAATCTAAAATCAATAATTGAAATGCTGTAAGTGAATTTAGGCATCTCATCATTATAATGTACAGAATGAAAATTGCTATTCATTTTGAGATTTGCTAAAGATGTTTAACTATATTTTGCTAACCATAGTTTTCTATATGTTCAACAATATTATTAAACTAGAGTTTTTAAGGAATAAATTAATGCAAAATAAACATTAAATGACTGCAAATGTAATCTAAATGTAAAATAATTATGTTAAGGTAATAGCCAATAAAGAATAAAAGATAAATACTAAAATTATATAGAATTTAGTATAAATAAATTAAATAAAAACCATTATAAATTAAAAACACTAATACAAATGCAAAAGTACATTCAGACATAATAAAAAAAAAAAAAAAATAAAAAAAATGGATATTCATTTTGAGATTTGCTATATGTAACAATAATTTTAAATGTTTTTAAAGATTCCTTTATGGTCAAATAAGAGTTATATGACTTCAAAAAAAATCTAAAATTAAAGTTTTTTTATATTCATGTTACAGCCAGTAAAGAATAAACAGTCAATATTAAAATTCATTTAGAGTTAGAAAAAAATTAATTATTTAAATTATATCATTTAAATGCTACAAGTGAATTACAACGTGGCATCACAACGTTTAATGTACACTCTTAAAAATAAAGGTGCTTCACGATGCCATAGAATAACCTTTTTGTCTAAATGGTTCCATAAAGACCCTTTAACATCTGAAGAACCTTTCTGTTTCACAAAATGATCTTTGTGGCAAAAGAAGGTTCTTCAGATTATGAAAAGGTAAGAAAGAGATGGTTCTTTAAAGAACCTTTGACTGAATGGTTCTTTGTGGAACCAAAAACTGTTCTTCTATGGCATTATTTGAAGAATCTTTTGAAGCACCTTTATTTTTAAGAGTGTACAGTATTAAAAAAAATGAATATTTGTTGAATATGAATTTTCATTTTCCACACACCTAAAATAGAACACCTTGCAACCATCTTATCTTATGATGCTATTTTTTTTCTTCACTATTCTGGCTCATTACAGACTAGTGCTATGAATGCCAAATTATGTCATCCAATCCAAATTAGATTTAGCGTAGCTGATGCCTGATGCCTCCTCGTCACACTACGTCACTCTAACTCCAATTTGAAATGTGACTCTCGCTGAAACACATTCAGCTCAGCGGGAAGGTAAATCAGAGAACAAGAGCTGTCTGAGTGGATTCTGGGTCCGGGCCTCCGCTGCATAATTAAGTGGAGACTTTTTTCGAGCCTATGTCTGTGATAAGATCAGATCTCCAGCTGTCTACCCTTCTGCACGTCCCCTCGCCCTCTCGCCTCTGTCTTACCTGCTAATGGGGAATCAGGTATTGCATTCAGTTTACGTTTTATTTCTGTTTGACATGGGGGGACCGGTAACTGAACCGATGCATATCTGTGGAATTGGTAATGGACAACCATGGCTTCGCAATGACACTGGGTTGAATTGGGTAAAGGTGCTCCTTCAGCAGCCGAGGCTTCTCAGGGACATGATAACCCTGCTTACATAGCACACAAGGTCTGGTTACTAATTTAACACGCGGCGTGGAGATCAGGAGCAGGGTACCACGACTGTCAACCTCAAGCTCTGCTGCAGATTTTGAAAAACAAGCACGTTTCAAAGGGGCCCTTTTTCTGATGTTCCTTCCATCTAGACTTTTTGCTTGATTTAAATTCATTAGGCCAGGGCTGCTGGGAAGGGCCAATGACAGCTCTAAGACCCCCTCACAGGAATCAGGCACTGTCTCAAAGAGTCACAGACTTACTCCAGGCTATTATTGGATTAGGTTGGGTTCTTTAGTGGCTCCATTCCTGCCAACTTGATGGTCTTCAAGGGAGAGTGAAGCAAGTGTCACGACCCAACCTAACACACTTGCTTTCACAGAGCAAAACAAACCATGGCACAAAAAATGACTTGTACTGGAAGTAAAAAAAGACATGTGACTTGTTATGTCACCTTCAAATGAGCCTTCAGAATTTGATAAGAAAGGCTCTGGAGAACACTGACACAAAAATACTCAAACATGGACATTGTAACATAGGAGCTTCCTTTACACAGACTCCTTTTCTTTTGCTCAGCCAGTCCCTTAAATATAGAATAGAAAGATTAGACAAAAAAAATAGAAAATGGATGATCTTTTTTCCTTAGCAGTGTGAACACCTCAGTTTTTGTCATAATTTAGTGGAGTTTGGTGCACTTTTTCTTGCAAAACTTAAATTTCAACAAAAATACAACATAAGAGAACAAAATCAATTAGGGGTGTTTAAAATTATTTTGTTTTTATATATATATTCTGTTTTAGTTTTAATTTGTATTAAAGTTTTAGTCATTCTTGTACTTTTTTAAAAGATATCTTCCTTTATTGTTTTTCTTCATTTGTAGGGTTATTTTAGTACTTTAAGATAATAATTAAGAAATGTTGCATTGGCAACTAACTGAAATTAAGTTTAAGATTTTTTATATATATATATATCAAATTTCAGTTAATTATTTAAAAAAAAAAAAATAAAAAAAATGTTTGTAATGCTTTAGAATAGGGACCAATTCTCAATACTAGCTAGTTTCTTATTATCATGCCTATTATTAACGTATTGGCTGTTTATTCGTACTTATAAAGCACATATTCTGTATGACCATATTATACATCCCTAATCCTACCCAATTCCTAAACTTAACGACTACTTAACTAACTATTAATAAGCAATCAATTAGGAGTTTACTTTGGAACCCTGGACTGCTGTCTGCATTAATGGAGACTGAGAAATGAGGTGAATGTTCAAGGCCACACTGAATCACACATATATAAGTGCAGGTGCAAACATGGGCCTGCCACTCCTGCTTCAAATGGAAGACCTGATTGACATGTCAAAAGCAGCCAGGTCTTTTCTTTCTTTTTTTTTTCAAGACAGCAAATTTAGGTAGCACAATGAGGTCTGTTGACATTGACGAGGCTAAATGTCAGAGCTGCCAAACCCACACATCACCTCTGCTCGTGGCTCGGCAGCATCCATCGCTTTCTAAAAAGCACCTGTCGTTTTGGTGTTGTGGCCCCGGAAGGCTTCAACAAAGCTCTTTTTACCGTTTTCTTTGCAAGTGTCAGTAAAACTGAGCTGCACTTTCACTTAAAGAGGTCTTTATTGTACTTACGGCTACTGCCCAGCTCCTCGAACAGATACTGCACCTTCTCCCACTGAGTGGAGTTCTGGTTTGGCGGAGATTCCAACGGAACAAATGTCCTGCAACAGAAGTTCAAATTCCTCAATCATAACGTCATGATTTATATACTACTGTTTAAAAGTTTGGGATTGGTAAGAGTTCAAATTGTGGGGGGATATTTTTTATATGCTTACCTAGGCTGCATTTATTTAATCAAAAATACAATAACAGTTTTATTGTAAAATATCATTACAATTTAAAATAACTCTTCTCTATTTTAATCTAATTTCAAATGTCATTTATTCCTGTAAAGGAACATTTTTATTTCCAGTCTAGTCTTCAGTGTCACATGATCTATCAGAAATCATTTTAATATATTTCTATAAATCTCTGACACTCAGTAGATACACACTGCAACAAAATAGGGTTGTTAGTGTTACCATACCCCCCCAAAAAAACACATTTATGGTCACAAAGGATACACAATATCTTCGATCAAATATACAAACAAGTGATTAAATTAGAATAGCACAATATGCATTTTAATAAAGCAAATATGAACACGTGAATATACAAATTCAAATATATTGTGATTCCTAAACCATCTGTTTGTATTGGTCAGCTTAAGAGTTGTGGTGGCACATCCAATAAAAGTTACATTTGAAAATATCAATAAAATACATAATTTATTATGAAAGTAAAGCACCAAGATAATTCATTTCAAAGTTCTGCTATACAATGTATAATATAATACATTAAACAGAAATAGATTTAATGTCTAGAGTTAAAAATAATATTTACTTGTTTTATAAAATTTAAAGGGATATCATTTTATTAATTTTATATTTTTTTTTATTAATGTATCTGGAGTAACATTCAGATTAACATGTGGGGGTGACCACCATCTTTTTCTGGGCCACTGAAAAAGTAGTAATCTTTATCTTATGTGAGTATACATCATTTAAAAACATTTCTTTCAAATGTATTATACAACTTTAAGTGGAGCACCTTTACCCAAAAGGTAAATTGTTGTCTTGTATATATGTATGTCTGTGGCTGACGGCACGAGTGTGTTTACTGTGAACTATCTATCATGTAGAGATCCTTGAATACAGCTCATGCAATGTATCGCCGCAAGCTTTAAAAGCAACTCAGGATACAGTATGCTCACATTCTGAGTAAATATCTGCAACACGAAGAAAGCCAGTCATCTCCAATGAGGAGAACATCACTCACAAGGTGAGATTGCATAAGCAAATACCTCAGGCTACAGCTGGTCTGAAAAAAAATCCCATGTTTTAACCATAAGGTTCAGTCTTGGTCTGTATCAACTCTATAATTTATATGTCCAGCTATTACAACTGATATACAGTATCGGGGGTAACACATTACAAGTAATGAGGGTTATGTAATCAGATTACTTTTTTCAAGTAACTAGTAAACCAATGCCTTTTAAATTTACAAGAAATTATCTTAGCTACTTTTTCAAATAAGTAATGCAAGATACCCCTCCTATCCCCGTTTTGAGAGAAGTTGAGAGTGAGAAGCAAAGGCAGAGGCCCTTCATTCAGATTGATGCTTATTAATTTCACTTTTAGTATGGAAGGGCCTTTACAGTTGCCAAAAAATTAATAAGCAGGAAATGAATACGCAAGCCCTGCTCAGGTGACAAAAAGTAATGCAAAATAACGTAATGCATTACTTTCCATAATAATTAACTAAGTAACACAATTAGTCACATTTTTTAATGGTGTGATGCAACATTGTAATGCATTACTTTAAAAAATAACATTCCCTAACTCTGCTTATATATGACTCTCTCTGACCACTGCCTATCCAAAAAATAATAAAAAAAAATCAATCATTAAATACAAAACAATAATTAAAATTAAATAAAATTAAAAAGAACATATAATTAGGACAAAAGTAATGACTATTAAATGTCTGACACTACCACACAAGGGCTGCACAGCTAATCAAAATAATACAAAATATAATATAATAAGGTTTGCACATGCGGTTTATTATTATTATTATTGAAGTACTTATAAGACATTTTAGTATCAATAATAATAAACTGCATGTACACCCTTATATTTATATTATAAAATAAATACCATTGATTGGGTTCATCCCAATTCATTCATCCTGTTTGTTTGTCTGAACATCTAAGCAACAATGTTGGATGTTAAATGTCACAATACATGACAAAATAAACCCGCAGCCCTAAAGCACACACATAATACCCACTGTTAACATCCAATCAGCAACTTCAGAAGCCAAAAGGGCTACATTCAAATCGCAACAGATGCAAATGGCCACAAAATAGGGTCACTTTGATTTTAAATGCAGCCTCATCATTCAGCATCACTGGCATAATCTGAGCGAGTTCAATTGACGTGTCACTTCAGAAAAGCTGCGTCGTGCATGAAAATGTCATCTTTTAGTGGTGTCAGTAAATGACGTTGTAAACTGTACGCACAGCAGGATGCGGTTTCATAAATCGACCAAGGACTCCGTGAGGGTTTATGCAAAGGTACACAAGCTCAAAGACTTAGCACGTATCTAACCTTTGTATCCACTTTCCCTGTCGTTTGCCGTCATCAATTAAAGTCCAAAATCCTATGTCAGCTAAACTCAATGTATATAGTTAACTTTCACTCTGCCATTTGAATGATATCACATTAGACACTAAATTAAAAGCACACAGCCAAATTTGTAAGCAACAATTGGTGGCTAATTGCAGGCTAATAGCCCAAATACGATCTGTTGACTAAGGGTCTATCTTAGATGTCCTCATGAGCACCCGTTTGAAACCTAAAATGACAAATGGGACACTTTGTGGTCTCGTGGACTTCACAGGCACGCACTAGAGAAAGGCCACGTGAATGCAGGTCCACATGAAGACGTCCATTTGGGACAGGGCCCATGTATCAGGAGCTTAGACCAAGTACGGCATTGATAGAGTGCACTTAGAGCTCTTGAGACATTCTGATGGGTATGAGAGATTGAATGGCACTACAGAGGCTGGGAAGGGTCAGCTCTCCATTTATAAGTCCCATCCTTAGCGCAGACAATCAAAACAGGCAAACAAAAAGAAGTCACTCTCCAAATGAACAATCACAAACACAAGGGACTCTGCGTCTCACCCGGAGAAAAAAATACGATGGGAAAAAGCCATCATGTCCTCCCACATCAGGAACCCTGAGACAATACACTTGGTAAAACACTGCACTGGTTCAAAAGGTAAAATGAACACCAAATTGCTTCTGTCCGATGTGCCATCCCCACTTTTAAATTTGGTCCACGGTATGTCCCTCTTCCCATTCTGCGATCAAAGTAACCCATCCCACTGGGTCTATACGACATGAAGGTGTGATGAAGGTATCCTACCCCACAGGAACACTATTTAATGGTTGAGAGCACATTAAATTATATGACCTGGTGAGCAGACGTGTTATTCTTGCAGCGGCAAAGAAAATCCATTATGTTTATGCTGCACGAGCACTGCTGAGAACAAAAAGTATAAACTCGAGGTTAAACGGGACAAAGCCATGCCATGTATCTCTACACATTTAGACTGCATGTTGGTTTTTAGTTCGGTTAACAATTGTTACACGGCGTGACAAGAAAACCTTTCAAGGTCTTGAAAATCGCCAGGTTTAGAGACGCCAGATAATTTGACTTTGCTTTCAGAGTTTGTTATTTACAGCACCACCTTTGGTTCATGTGTTGTTAAAAAAACATACCAAAGACATGGTATTTCAAAGTGATACCAACTATAGTCTTGATCACAATGTTTCAGCAATAAAAATAATAGTACTGCTTATTAACTACAAATAATTACTTTTGTAAAATTTTTCTTCTATTTTACATCTGTAATCTGACAAATTACAGGATATCCAATGAGAAAAACATCAAGGTATCTATCAAGACTTTACTGAATCATAAAAATGGGGGTGGTTTTTTAAGTTATTTATGTTTTTGAAGGTCTCTTATACTCACCTAAGCTGCATTAATTTGATCAAAATTAAATAAAAACTAATATTGTGAAATATGATTTAAATTTAAAAAGAACTGTTTCCTGTGATGGCAAAGCAGAAATTTCTACAGCCATTATTCCAGTCTTTGGTGTCACATTTCTTATTATCTATATCTATATCTAGAGAGAGAGAGAGAGAGAGAGAGAGAGAGAGAGAGAGAGAGAGAGAGAGAGAGAGAGAGAGAGAGAGAGATGGATGGACGGGTGGATAGATATATAGATGGATGGAACTTGAATAGTAGCGTACCAGAATGGAGATAGTTGAGAAGTGGAGCAAGAAAAGACCACAAAGATTACAAAGACTAATATTTATATTTGGAATAACCTACACTCAGTAATCATGCACAATAAGATCAGAACAAGTATAAATAGGCAAATTTTGAGTTTATGTTTACATTAATTTGATGTCCTGCAGTAGATTTCGAGCTCTCTGGCTGTCCAGAAATAAACTCTGTATGTCTTATTTATTTTCATAATGGAATATATTTATTTTAGTCTGTTCGCAGAACCTACTGATTCAAAATTGTTCAAATTACTGGTTCCGATGGAAGTTTTTTGACAATCCTTCGTGATTTGGCTAGAGCCCTTTGTATTACAAATTATGCAGAAATCCCCCAGAAATGTCATATTATCAGCATTTGATGTGCCCCCAGTAGAGATATCACTCTCAAACTAATAATGGCTTCTTAGATTATAGCTAGAGTTTGTTCTCCAATTCCACAAAGGTAATCTTAGAACAAAATAATTAAATACTGGTTATTATCAGCATTGTGTCCAACAATTTCCCAGCATTCTCACACCTGCTGTACCCCCCATGGAGGTTAAAGCTGATGAGTGAAATATATAATAAAGCTCACACCAACCTCTCTACACACACACACACACACACACACACACACACACACACACACACACACACACACACACAGAATACTATAATCCCACAAATCGCACTTACCCAATCAAAAGCAGCGCTGAACACACGATCACAAATCCTATTGTATACTTCAGTGCATTTTTCACTTGCTGTAATGAGAGAATAAAAAACAGGTTTATCAAACTGTATTCATCAAGTCATCAATCCATGATAAATTACGCTTCATGTAGAGAGGAGCTTTGGGCTGGAGTATAATTACATATTTGCAGCACTTAACAGTCAGGAACACAGTGTCCCTAGTTCATTCTCTGATGCAGACACTATGGCTCTGTTCCAAAACCTGAGCTAATGCAGTGTTCGAACTAAAATTGAACTTTACAAGTTGCCTATTTGGAACATTCTACATTAAATAAGTAACGTTGTGCAGCTTACAAACAGCAGTGATAACATAAAGCGCATGAGAGATTCAACTAGTAATTGAGTTCATTAGTTTGGCATTAGCTTGTAGCAAAACTAACTAACTGTGATACTCAAATAAATGTAATTAACATAGTAAAATAAGCAAAAATGCACAATTAAAAAAAAATACTTGTATAAATAAATAAATGAAATATTGGGTGAAATAGTATGTTTAATTAGACTTTACTTTAATTTACTTTTAAAATGTACCCATTATTTAATGTCCATTAATCAAATTACTAATAGTATGATCAAAGGCAACAACCAAATGGAATTACAAAATTAAAGTGGGATTCAATTAGCAAGAATCAATTCAAGCAAATATTATAGATTGCTTCATACCAGGTCTATAAATGTACATTTAAAATAAAAATGTATAGTACACACTCGTACAATTATACATGACATAAAAAATAAGTGAAAAATACACAGACTAAAAGGAATGAACACAAATCAAAAAAGTGAAACCATAACATTAAAAAATTTATTTTAAAAAAATAACACTCTTTCTTCAACCATTATCTTGGATGGATTTTTTTTTTCCAAAGCATGTCACAATGCATTATCCATGAAGGATATATGCAATCCTGGTAAAAAATGGGCCAAAAAAGAAGGCAGCATAATCATCCTGGCTCCCTTTCAGGACAGTACCTATGATGCTTTGAAAATGCTGCCTACGTAGGAGGCTCAATAGTTCTGGAACGAAGCCACTTCTAAGTGTTTGAAAGGAGAAGAAGGAGTGGAAAGTTTGGAAAGAGATCTAAATAACTTCTACAAGATGGAGGAAGCTCCTCAGCATGCAATTCTGCACATCGCTGTGGCGTCCTTTGAGATAAATATTTGACATTTGAAGAGAGCAGCAATATAGTGGGTAGGATGTGTTTCCGTCACTTTATTACCACAATGCAGTCAAATCTCTTGCAGATGGAGTCTAGGTGAACTCACTGGGTTATTATAAATGAACTGCCATAACTGTAATCAGGCAAATATCACTTAGCAATACCTCAAGGGCATTTCTGTTGATATGATTAATGCTAACTTTTCTAATCGCAGACAGCAAGCCTTACTTTACATACTAGTATAGTACACACTATTTATTGAGTACAAATAGCTTAACGTAGCTCTTTTCCCACCTAGTTTTTCACGGTGTGTGTAAATTATCCCTGTAAGGCTGAAAAGGCAATCTGTTTCAGAACGCATGGGTGTATTGGAAAAATAGGAAGGAGTGTGAGATTTACCAAGCACTTGTTGCTGTTGTCTTCATCTTTCTCCTCGTAGTAGAAATACACAAAGGGGATCCAGAAGAAGACGCAGAACAGAATGATGGAATACAGAGCTGAGAAAGAGAAAAGATGGGCAGTTACACACCTGGAGCACTCTCAGCAACCAGGATCCACATTAAATACAGCACATTACACATGATGTTTTTAGATGTCAAAGGGTTAATGATGTGGCACTCATTTTGTGTCCAGATGTATTAAAAAACATTAAAAATGAAGTTTGTACACATGATGACCTATGTCTCCCCTATTATGATTTTTTTTTATTATGAATAAATGTTGGCGTGTCAAAAAGTAAAAAATGTCAAGGTTGCATGAGATTGTAAAAAAAAAGTAAAAAAAGGTCCAATCATAGGTTAAAATTATAAAAAAATATTTTATCATAATTTCTGAAAGGAACAAGAAGTAGGAAGCAGTTTGGTAAATACTACATATATATATATATATGTATGTGTGTGTGTGTGTGTGTGTGTGTGTGTGTGTGTGTGTGTGTGTGTGTATATATATACACACACACACACACATATGAAAAAATACTAAATTAGTTTAAAGTTCTAATATTTATCATTTTTACCATGATTTTTTTTTTTTAAACATGATTATTCCCTGCTTACAACACTTCACATTTGTGTAAATCTAAATCTTTTGTTGAAAACAGTATAAAAGTGTGTTTTTTATTTATTTATTTATATATTATTATACTGAATTAACCAATATTTATATTATACTGAATGAACCAAATGTTGCCATTAGTAATTATATTGAGTTTCTACAATATAAATCTATTTTAGAAACTTAATTTCCTGTGAAGTTGCTTTTCAACGATTGTATCGTAAAAAAGCGCTATACAAATAATCTTGATTTGAATTGAATTGAATATAAATTTTCTTTTTTTTAAGAAACCAACATAATACATATAACAGTAAAGATCAAATTTATAATTAGTTACATGTTACATAGACTTTATAAATAATTCATTGTTTATTAGAAATCTTATATTTTCCATTGAGCGTGTCAAAGCAACCAAACAGAATCACAAAATTAAAGCAGGATTCAATTAAAGCAAACATCAATTCAATTTAATATTAGTTGGATTGTTCAAAGCAGTTCTATAAACGGGCTTCATAAATGATCAAATACAAATTTTTGTATAGTACACGTTGTTACATGTACATGACATAAAGTGAAAAATAAACGGACTAAAAGGGTACGAACACAAATCAAGAGTGAAATCAATGTCTTTACACGTAAAGATTCCTAGAAACTAATAAAACTCCCACTTGATGAGTCCTACGCCCCAAAGCACAGACAAGCAGAAATAATCAAGTTAAAGGAGAAAAGATCACTGATATTGCAAGAGTTTACGTAACAAACTGTGACAGGCAGAGAAAGTGATTTAGTTGATTCCTCTCTTTCCCTGTCATGCAATGAATTAAAATCGTCAGCTTGGCCTATTTCAGTCCTGAAGCAGATCACACACTTGTGTGACCCTGTACATTGTCATCTTCACTTCTCATGTAGGTTACCTAGTTGATAGAGGCGATATGAATAATACAGCCTTCTTTGGTTCCCAAAATGTGTCATAAAACCCTGTAGATATGTTTGTATACATGAAGGGAGTGGATTAGGAAACTGCAGCTGGATACATAAGAACAAATCTGGAGTACACCATTTCACACAAAACTCTGAGCATCTCTCTCCAAATAGAAACAGATCTGTAATCATATAGACTGTCTCCAATACTGGCAACACACAAGAATGGCTTGCAATGACCTTCCATGAGCGCAAAAAAATGATCCATCATTCTGTCTGCGGTCAAGTAGGACAAAAAGCTCATTTCCGTGAACATGCAAACATGCTCTGCGCACATCAGTCAAACGTGTACACGTGTGTTCATTTGATAAATGCGTTGATTTTATAAGATGGATGTGTGAAGAGGACGGCAGAGTGCGTTTCTGTCGGGTAAAACACAAATGTTTTTTAACAGCAGGCGAGGAGGAAAGCAGAGCAGCAACAACATTTCAAAATAAAACATAATGGGATGAAAACGGTTATTGTTATTGTTTCATGAGCCCTGCGGCTGATTTTGCCAGCTGTTCGTGTGCTTTTCAAAACTACATTTTTTGATTGCTGCACTTTTTCTGGATTACTGTGAGGGATTCGGTCATATGGCTCTTATCCGTGAGTTCAGTGGATCAAAGCTGCTCATACAGACAAACTCTGCACTCTCACACGCTCTGGCTACAATTGACCATCTCTCAGTTTTGTTATATTTCTGCACAGCTTTGTGTGATTAAAGAATTTCTCATGGTTTTGAGTATTTGTGTAAAGCTTTCAAGAGGTTCAACCCATCCTGTATCCTGAGAAAAATTCCACACAGTTTGTGTTCTCAAGGCAAACCACACGCATCAAACTCTGGACCAATCCGAGGCACACGGATTCAATTTGCTGCAATTAGAAACACAATAACAATTTCAATTGTATCTGTCAGGAGTGTCTGTTTGGCTAATTAGCGGTGTTTGCATCCCTGTTTCTGTAGCATATACTTGGGTTTTAAGTCAGTTTATGCTATGGACATGAGTGATAGCTCAAATCATGCGGCTTGCCAATGTGGATTACTGCTAGATGAAATCATTACAATCAATATTTTTACTGGTGTTCATGGTTTTCTACTTAATCAGTTATTGATTTCAGCCATTTGGATTACAACAAAATGCATAAATGTAATAGAATACATAAATAAATACAAGTTTTAGATATTGGGTCTTAAACGTTTTACCTTTTGGCATCTTCATTTCTAAGGAACTATATGGTTTGGTTCCAGAGATATTGGGATATAAATATGGCTCCACTAGTAAATCATTAAAATGTACACATTTTCAGTGGTCAAAAAACAAATGTGGGTCACTTTGCAAAAATATTATACTTATTTTCTTTTAAAGTAGAAGGTCTGAAGAACAAATAATGTGGAGGTCCCACATTTGGTTTTTGACCACTGAAAATGTGTACATTTTAACGATTTACTACTGGAGCCATATTTATATACCAATATCTCTGGAACCAAACCATATAGTTCCTTAGAAATGAAGATTCCAAAAGGAAAGTTCAAGACCCAATATCTAAAAAGGGCATTAAGAATAAGTTTTTCAGTTTTAGACATGCAAACTTTGGAGAAAAACATGAAAAGTGCTGCTTCCCCATTTTTGAATAGTCAACAGACAGACAGATAGATGCAGTCCTCTTGATTTCTCCACTTTCCTCCCTGCACTGATGGTAAATGCCTCCATATTGTGTTTGTTTGGCAGATTGTGAGCAAGTGAAGCACCTCTAATATGTGGTAGGATAACACCACCAGGCATTATGAATTCATGAAGGGAGGTGAGGAGCAGACACTTACAGGGGCTACAAAGCTATTTTAGGCTGGAGGGGGATATCTACAGCTAATGGATGTCTCTGAAGACCGGCCCAGTAAACCCAAAATAACTCCTGACCAAGACTCGCATGGCTGAATGCTTTCCTGAGGTGATAACATGATTCATTAGCATGATTCAGAATGTGAAACCAAAAAAAATAATCACACAATCATGACCTTTTCATGTCTTGTACACACTAAACTCCTCCCAATAATCACAAAGAGTTTTAATTAATACAAATAAAGCAGACAAAAAGAAAATAAATCCAATTTGTCCCTCCGCACAAACCACATTGTGCATCTTCGTTAATTCCGGGCACCTGTAGTGCACTAAAGTACCGAGAGCATACTGGTTAAATACACAACATGCTGTGGAAACAAGGGCCAGTAAATGTGAAAGTGAAATGTCAACGTTTCAGTGACAGCAATTACAGCTCCCGGTGAGATTCAGGCTACTTTGGTGCGTTGTATTGTTTTAAAAGGGCTGCATGAAACATTCATCTTGAATTACACTTCACATTTCATGTTGAAGTGTAACTGCTTTCGTCTAACCACAGGCAACTTCTCTGAGAAGGTTTCACCATGCAAACAGTCTAACAGATAAAGAACAATACACTGTCAGCATGCTAATTAAAAAGCACAGCTGAAAATATCAATAGCAAAAAAACTAAACAATCTAGACCTAACTATCATCTATTTGTTGTTGGATGAAAAGTACTATCGTTCAAAAGTTTGGGAATGGTACAAATTGTTTAATATTTTTGAAAGAAGCCTCAATGAGGCTGCATTTATTTGATCGAAAATACAATAACCATTTCAATATTCTTTAATATTATTACAGTTTAAAATATCTCCTTTCTATTTTAATATATATTAAAATGCAATTGTGTGATGGCAAAGCGGAATTTTCAGCATCATCAGTCTTCAGTGCCACATGATCCTTCAGAAATCATTCTAATATGCTGATTTTGCTGCTCAAGAAACATTTAATATTATTATCAATGTTGAAAACAGTTGTGCTGATTAATAATTGTGTAGTAATAATTTTTGTATTACATTTTTTGGGATTATTTGATGAATAGAAATGTCAAAAGAACAATTTATTTGAAACAAACATTATAAATGTGTTTACAGTAGAACAACATTTACTTTTAAATAAAGTCATAACTGCACATCAAATATGGATAACATGGACAAGACAAAGCAGGATGGCATTCATTTCAACAGGTCATCGTTTCTGGCTAAAAACAATTAACTGTTTGCCTACAGGCACTGAAGCAGAATCATCCAATGCTAGAGACACACATTGCAGCACTACTCTCTGTCCCAAGTCTGTGAGAGCTCGTGGCACCCAACCAGTGGGTAATATTAATCATAACAACATGAATATTAACATGGTGAGGGAATAGGCCTCACTGCATTACTGCAGATCATCCATTTCAATCTAACCAAATATAATGGAAAAGCACCTGACTGGGGAGAAAAGTTTAGCATATTAATCCCCCTGACAAATAGAAGAGGGAGCTAAATAATTAAACGACCAACCTCGGCCCTCCGTTAAGTTCTGGCTCCCTTTATAGCACTGCAGCGATTCCCCCTCAGGTGTGGACTGGAGACGAGAGGGTCGACGAATCCACTGAGAGACACCCAGTTCAGACTCGTAAAAGCACACTTGAGACTTCAGACTCATCTCTTGGGAATGCTTATTTTGATGGTTATTAGTTTAAGAGGGTTCTGAGTTACGCATCCCTTCAAGCTAAACTAACATACGTGTTATTTGAAAACTAAATCTCCAAGTGCGTCTTCATGGGAGATTCGGTTTATTTAATTTGTTTTCTCCTTTACAACTTTAATCAGATCTAAACAACTCGATAGTCACTGACAATGTACCTTTGCTAAATTAAAGCTTATTTGTTGGTGATTTTCTTGGCAATGGCAATACTTTGAATATCACATGATCTTAAAGGGACAGTTCACCCAAATTCTGTCATCGTTTAGTCACTCTCACTTCTTTTCAAAACCAATTAGATTTTCTTTCTTCCATTGAACAAAAAAATAAGTTAGTAAGAATTATTCCTTTAAGGTGTTTTTTTTTCATTTATTCCCTAATTGTATTGATTAATAACTTAGACAATAACTTTATACATGGTGCACTTTCAGATTTAAAACTTTGCAGGATGTTTTCATTCACTTAGAGCTGTGTTACACACTGCACGAAAGGTTATTTTCATAAATCCGTAATAGGGGCACTTTAAAAACCACAATTCACCAAAACGATGAATTGTCAAAAGGCTGACAAAAATATCAAAGCATTACTTTGCAGCTATGCTGCCCATTCCTGGATTCTCTGTACATAAATTATATCACATTTCAGACAATAGTTCAATGCTTTAATATGAATGGTTAAAGAAACAGGCAAAAAAATATATAAAACAAACATGCACTGGTCAATTTTGGGCTATTATGCTTGTTTTAGACTAGTGGAATTAAAATATCCAAATATAATATTAATATATGAAGAGTTCATTTGCAAAAACAGATAACTCCGCTTTTAACAATTTTCAAATATCTTGTTTTTTCATTGTGCATTTCAAATAATCTCAAGCAAACTGCAGTTGGGTTATTTTGATTATGTTAAAAAAAAATAAAAAATACAGCTAACTAACACATAAAAGCATGATAACATGATAAAAAAACATGATTTTTGAAAATTTAAAAAAAATTGTTATCTGTTTTTGCAAATAAACTTCATATAATGTTATTTTATTGCATCTAGTTGGGTCTGTAGATTTCAATTCAAATACATTTTCTCAAAATGTGCTTTTTTTCCTGCACTGAGCCATACATTTCCACTTCTGTAGCACTTACACTTTACAGTGTATTCTTTTTTACAGAGGGATTTGTTTATATGCCATTTACATGATTTTATGCAAACTTTTATAAAAAAAATAATCGTATTATTCATTTATTATTTTTTTAAACTCTGGTTGTTGACAGTATTTTCTTATGGAGTGATGAAAAGAAATCCCATTCATTAAAACCTTTGATTCTAATATGTCAACCAAATGAAACAAGAATTTTGATTGTGGCCTTATCCAATGTTCAGATTTCTGGAAATGTTATTTAATTAGATAATTGCCACATTTGCATATTTAAACATAACTTTTCAGGAAATGTAATGCAAAACATGTTTGCAATGTTTAATGCAATCAATCAACAGGGGAAGTATGTGAAAGGGGTTAAACAAGAGAGAATCAATGTTGTACAGGCCACACAGACAAATGTCGAGGAATCATCACGCAAGATAAAAACGACAAGGAGTCACGTCAACTCGGACAGGACACTCAAGGTAAGGACTGATAGACACTCGTTTTTTTTTTTTTTTTTTGCTGTCCCACTACAGGAAGTAGTCTGTCGCAAGGGCATCATCCTCCAAACTCTAGTGCACAAACGCATTACAATGATGTGAAAATGAGATGTCAGGAAAGGCCTAGGGGGGGGAAAACTGACAAGGATTCGGAAGATACGAGGAAATTTCAGTATCGCTGTAACATGGTGCACATGTGATGGCATGTTTTACCTTTTCATTTCCTGTAAAACTGTCAGCAGCACATGGACCCACACACTATAGGGCAGATGGCAACGGGACATTAATGTCATAGAAAAAAAATGCTCGATGCCTGGTTAAAGCTCACCTCTCTATACAGTGAGACTATACCTGTAACCTTTAAGTGTGAAGCTTGACAGGATTTTCTTTTCTTTTTCATTTTACCTTGAGTCCATTGTAATCATTTTATAAACTGGATATTAAAGTCTTAAATTTCTCATCCATATTTGGCAAATATAAAATAATATTTAGGTAGTGTACAACACTAAGCTACAAGTATTAAAGAACTATATTTAGATTGCACCATCAGTTTATAAAAACAATAGAAAACACATGTACGTTAATGGAAACCTGTCCCATAAATAAAGGTACACTACAAAAAAATTGTATTCACCATTTATAATATAATAAATGTAATGATTTGTCCCATTGTAAGTGCATTACTCTATGGGCCAGTTTTACTAAACAGGGCAAATTAGCGTGAGAACGCAATTCCAAAAGGGCACCTATAGGCGTGGAAATTTCTGTGGGTGATTTACTAACAACGCGCAAATTAAAGAACACAGACGCAACATCTCATTTACATATCGGCCAACGCAATATAACAAGCGCAGCGCTAGTTACAGCAGTCATAAATAAAGAATAAAGAAATACAGATGCCATAGTTTGTTGAAAAGAACCGGAGGCCAAAAAATGCTAGAAGTTGCAAGAAGTTTTGATAAACCTGGTATTGCGTGACTCCTAGTTGAGGGTTATAAGTCGTCTTTTATTTACTGAAGCAAATTAAAATTAACATGGCTTGGCAAACGATATTTTCATGTTCCTCTTGAATTCCAAATACATTATGTGTGGAAAAAATCTCTGTGGTGCCTCCAACAATAATTGCAGCCATTTCAAGCGCAAAATAGTTTAAGACATGCTTTTGGGGGGGGCATTAAATAATGGTGCAAACACCAGTAATTTGACAAGCGCAAATGTCAGTAAAACTCGTTGCGTGATTCATTTGAATACTCTCCTCCCATAAATTTTGCATCTGAAAGGGAAACTCCTAGAAATGCATATTCAATAAGGTCAGGCGCAAAAGTAACTGTGTCCACACCTTTCCAGCGCTAATTCTTCACTGCGCGTCTTTAGTTAAACCTGACAGTACTATTTTAATGCAAAAGACGGTTTTCGCTGGCTCAATCGGTTAGTAAAACTGGCCCTATATCTTTTGTTTTTAGAACAATCCAAATACTCGGAGTTGTAGTTAACCCATAATATTATTTTAACAGTTGAGAGCAATGGATTCTCATAAAAGTGTTTTTATGTGGGCAGGTGGCCAAACACTGAACACTAAACAAGGTCAAGCATGTTCGTTCAAAAATTTCCTCTATCCATTTGGAGATACGCACTTAAACTCCAAACGTGCCCAGATGTCACAGGTGGTTTATGTGCAGGAAGCGGCTACTCATTCAGCAGAGAACCTGGAACTGATTGTCACCAGATTGAAAATTAGCAGTCTGCGAAGCCTCTTGGCCTACGTCGGGCCTGTCGGATTACAAATCAGCACAGGCAATAATTTTCAATTGTATTGGGCTGTTAGAAGCACTGACCTCTCGGGGCCAAACATTCTCTGACAGGAGCACTGCAAGAATACTGATGGTAATGCAGTGCTGCATCTGGAGAGACTGGTGTTCAGTGATCTTCACAGGAAGAGACTGTGACAGAGCACATATTACCATCAAACCATGCAAACAGAATGTAAAAATAATGTTCTGCTTCAATGTTCAAGTAGGATAATAATAGCTTTAACAAACAACATGGACTCACAGAAAGACATGACACCAGATCTGACAAGTAAGGGTATAAAACATTGTTGTACACTATTCAGAAGTGAATTGTGAGCATCTTTCAACCTCCAATTGATTTCCTGAATTTGAATTGATTTCATGTTATGGTAGCAGAAAGCATTGCACAAATTTAAATGTAAGAAACGTACTTGGTTACTATCGTAACCTCGGTTCCCTGAGATATGGGAACGAGTACTGTTTCGAGTTTCGACGCTGTATGGGAAAAACTATTTTTTCCTCTTCAACTGAAGCCTATTTCAATCATGCAGTTATAACTGCACGTCGATTGGTTCGTGCAGGATTAAAAAACAATGCACGGCAATTTAATTATTTAAAATAATTCAAATAAATTAAAAAAAATCATGAATTAAATCTGTGATCTGTCAATGTTACCTCTGCCTCAGTCCTCAGACTGTTATTTCATGGGCAACGTTCATTTGACCTTAATATATAAATCAGGATAAAAATAAAACAACGCAAACGCATTATAATATAATATAATGTAAAGGAAACTGCGCTGTGGTTCGCTTCGTTTTAACCAGATACTGAAGCAGTCACAATGATGCTTCAGATGTCATAGATCACGTGCTTTTGGCAAAACAAATCAAGCTCCGATACAGCACTTCAATGTGAGATGTTTTGTTTTTTTAATACAAGCTTCGAAGCCTCGGTGTCGAACGTCACATCACTACCAATCACACCATGCTATGACGCGGAACAACTCGAAATCAAGACTTGTGTGGGATTAGGCCCAGGGGAGTCAATAGAATACACCAAGCACAGGGTGAGCCCTGAGGGTCATCCGTGGCCTGGGTGCTGTCCCGTAAGTGATACCTGGCGTCCCTATAGTATGGACAGACCAAGCAAAGGAGGGGCTTGAACAATGTTGGTCAAGTGAACTCATAATATTGCAGAAAGGACTCTGGCCTGCAAGGCAGGGACATCAAAGTTGTAAAACCTAACAAATGTGGATGGCGAGGACCAGCCGGCCGCCTCACAAATGTCTGAAATGGACAGCCCGCTGGACCATGCCCAGGAAGAGGCGATGCCTCTGGTGGTCAAAGAAAAGGACCTTGCACACAAAGTCAAAAGTTTTTTTATGCTTTTTTTTTCTTCATTTTTCGTATTTGTCACCCTTTCTTATCAAAATGCTTGTTACAGATGCGAAAAAGCTGAAAATTTAACCTGATCCAAATTTTTTATGAAGGACAAAAGTTTTGGCAGCAGTGTGTAAACGTCATTGATACAACATGAGGTCGTCTTTATTTTTAATGTGCGAAAAATTTTGGACGAGAATTTCGGACTCAGTGTGAAACGACCTTAATTCATGTAATCCCATAACAAAAGATATTTAAAAATGGAGGTTTGTTAGGTCCAAAATAAATAAATAAATATATTTGCAATTTAAGTGCTGGAAGGAAAGAAGGAAGGAAAGAATAAAATGAAGAGAAAGAAATGTCAGCATTTGAATATCTGTACTTTGCAGCAGAGAATGGTTGACATCTGATTGAAAAGAAACCAATGTACCCTTAGTAGGGTGCATAGTAGGGTGGGATTCCTCTGCTGTCTTTACAGAAGGGAAAACGGCATCGATTTCTTGAAGTGGTGGTGTAATACAAGTCACGAATAGTGAATTAATGTGAAAATAGCACAAACGGGAGGTAAGATCATCTTCATGCAACACGTTACAGAATAAGACATAGACCCTAAAGACTGGCACTCCACACAGTTTCCTGAATTGATTTCACAGTTTATTCCTTGCACAACCCATGCCTTTAAATATGCACTGAAAGGAGCATTTGCCGAATATTGCCTTTGTATAGTGAATGCCAAAAAAATAAAAATGTGTTGCAATTCTAGAGGATTTATACATCAGCACTGCATGAACATTGAAAATATTCAGGATACAGTCACAAAGCAGCAGAGTTTGATTGTCTGGTCCTATTTTAGAATGCTAAATACGGTTACATTCATCAGGGTTCTGTGCCATTCAGAATTGATCTGAGGAAGCCTTTTGTATTACATTTCAATTCAAGGAATTTAAACCATATGAGCAGACAAGATGCTGAATTGCATTTCAAACTTGAATGTAGAGAAGTAGAATTACAACAAATTGAAATAACAATTATATGAATAGATATGTAACAATAGACAGCTATAATGATAGCTTTAAAAACAGATATAACAATATAATGATAGATGACACGATAGATGTAAAGATACGATAGATCGATAGATAGATCAACATGAGAGAAATTAATCTGGCTGCAAAATTAATTCTGTGATGCCGTACAATTTGCTGTCCTCCTGATGTGAAGCACATCCACAGTTCAGGAAATTACCTCACTTTTATATTTTATATTCATTTTATAAAAGGAGCTCTGCCCAAAGACACACCTGACTGACTCTGGCCTTTACTTATTCGAGAGTATGTGAAGAGAGGCGATGGAGAGCGAGCAAAGAAGCGAATGCCTAGTCTAATTTTCCAGAGATGTAGATTTAAATGGGCAGAGGTGGACACCTCAGTGACTCCTCACCAGTTGGATCTGATTATCTTTCAGACTCAAAAGCATTTCTGGTTTTCTTGTATGAAAGTTCAAAAACCTTCAAGTTAAAATTCAGAGAAGCTTTCAGCTTTTAAACAGTCTTGACATTTCAAACAAACTCGTGGATTGTTAACAGACTCCTGGCTTGATGATAGGAAGCCTTTAAGCTCAAGATACCGGATGTATCTAGGGATTTTTAGGGATGCTTTTCCATTTAACCTTGTACTTTGCAGCCAAACCTCAAGGTAGAGGCTGTCCACTCTAAAGAACACTACATTAAATAGAAATGCTGCCCAAGGACTTGGCTCCAAGCCATCTGAACAAATATATATTTTCCCTTTAATTACTTAACCTAAGAGGTTAATCTCCAGGGATGTCTTGGATGGGGGCTTCAGCTGCAATCCATCTGGGTTTACCATCCCACTCCCGATCATCAAAATCCCTGCCACGAGGCACAGGCACCATGATGCGCCTCTCAGAAATTGGGCCGAGCGTTAATGGCAGGCAGAGCGGAGCGACGTTTGAATCCTTCCTGTGTACACTTTGGCCTGAGCTCTCATCTCAGCAGGTTCAAGGACCTTGCGCCATGTACAGCTGCCCACTTCAATAAATGCACAATCTGTCAGTGTTTGCTGCTGTTGGGCGCCACCAGCGACTTGCACTTTCCATTAGCGATCATGCTGAAACATGCACGAAGAACAGAGAGCAAGCCAAAAAACACATTTATGCTCACACTGGGTCTCATTTACTAATAGCTGTGCAGGGTTCTTTCTTAATCGTGCAAAAAAGTTCATGAAATGTGTGAAATTTATACCAGAGTAGGTGTGTACACAAATATAAATATAAAATTAAATATAAATACAAATATATATTATTATTATTATTGTTGCTGCTATTGTTATTATTTGTATTATCATCTAGAGCAGATGCATACATAAATATAAATTGTATAAATATTATTATATTATTAATATATTTTCTGTATAATTATGCCATTGGTGTGTATGTGAATATAAATTAAAAAATAAAATAAATATAAACAATAATACAAATATGTTTTATATAAATATGTATTGTTATTATTATTATTATACTACTACATGTAATGAGAGAGAGAGAGAGAGAGAGAGAGAGAGAGCATTTGTATAAACAGTACAATGTCAAAAGAGTCTCAAAAAGATAGAGTCATAAAAGAAAATGTACGACTGTCTGCAAACAAACACATAGCGGAAATGTGGACCTTTTCTAGGATTTATGAAGTTCATTGTCAGATTTGCTGAAACAAGATGTTTCAGGTTTTGAAAGCTGTCACATGATTACAGGGTAAAGTGTTGTCTTACTCAAAGCACAAACCCATTTTCAGTTTAACACATGACACAGCACTGCAGAGTTTGATTAAAACTGAGCAGCTGTAACAAGCAAAAAGCTCTTGAAGGGGTGGTTAAGCATGTCAGTGGATGTTGAGAGGGCTTCATATTGGGATACGAATGACGCCTCTAACAAATGCTGAATTTTTGTGCACCTGACATCAAGCGTGTTCATGTTTGACAAAGGGAACACACCGCAATAAAATAATTACAACCAGGTCTTGCAGAGCCCAACTGCTTCAGAAGAAAGCAATCTCTTCCTCCTTCAAGACAAGTTTGTGGTGATCGCCACACACTGCGGCGAGATGAAGTTAGGGCTGTAATTATTCCATTTGCACAGACATGGGCGGACAGGGATCTCAGATTCTGCTTTGTAAAGAACCCTTTGAGGCTTTGACCTGCCAGTCTCCTCAAATGTATTGGATTCGGCTTTGCTGTGATAGATGGAGCTTGATCTCCACCTACAGGCTGCTGGGAAATCTCTTCTGCACATGATGCAGAGATGGGAGGGGGGGGGGCACAATCAATGCGACTCATTCAAAAACTGCAGCAGAACGAAAATGCCACCAAGAGGAAGAAAAAAAGCAGCAGGATGATTCGGTTTGAAGGCACTGCGGTTATGTCCGTGGAGAAAACAATATCTACATACCTTAATCGCAGTATAACGACCTGTGAGCGAGAGACTGCGGGAGCAGCTTGCAGAATGCAGCTATTGATTGAGGACAATCTATTAATTACTGTTAGATTTCACTGCAGCAGGTGATTTTAATGCACATACCAAATGCTCAGATGGTTGAGTGTTAATGGCGGATGGTGGAAAAGCAGCATGCGGCATCTTTTTCCGAGAACAAAGACACTTTTCTTGGATGAGCTCTTGAGAGGTGTTGACACCACACTTTTGCAAAAGATTCAAATTTGTTCCTATTCCTCCTCCTGCTTGGCTTGTGTTTCTCTGGATGAGACTGTTGTTCTTCTCTGAGTCCATCTCCACGAGGACAACGAGATGAGCTCGAGAGCAAACGAAAAGAAAGACAAACATTTGTCATCAGGAATTCAAAAGCAAACAGTATATCTCTGCTGAATAAACCCCAGTGCTCTCGATGACATGTTGAAAATGAAAAAAAGGAAACTGAAAACCACACGAGTGCATGAAACGCCATTTGTGTCCACATTTGACGAAGTGCACAAAATCTGCTATGATGTATTTTGCAAGATTTTGATGAATGAATTAAACTTACTCTATTAAAAATATATTATTTTACCAATAGTATGTATTTTAAAAGGCGCATATGCCAAAAAAAAGGTTTTCCACATTCCTGTTTAAGATTCAGTAATGTTTAATAATGTAAATGTAAAATATTTTTTTATATATTTGTTTATGATATATATATTATATATATATATATATATACATACATACATATAGAAGAAATATAAATTAAATTAAATATATTAATCAAAATATTAAAGAAACATTAATACAACTATTATTTTTAACACTTTTTTTTAATCGGTCCATGAACATTGGCTTCCTCCATCATACCACATATTTACCTAAAAATAACACTGAACTGTAATTTTAAATAGGATCATTAAGTGGAAATAACATCATGACTTTTCAAATGACCCGTGTTCAAGAGATGATATTCAGAAAATGCTATAAGCTGACTTCATCAAGAATTACATTTCGATCATTTTTTCAGCATATTAATGTCTATGTCTATTAATCAGGGCAAAGCAATTTAGAATAATTAAAGATATTTGAGAAGCTTTAGATACAAGCATTAAAGAAAACATATTACAAAAAGTCACCATCCCAACACCTGTTTCATGAATGACTCAGACATATACAGCACCTATTCACAATCATAACTCTGCAGCGTTCTCATCTCCTCAAACGCCTTCCACACACAGGTCTGCAAAGCCTACGTATTTGCACCCTATAACCATTTTTCTAGTGAACAGATCATTCTGCAGCCGAGGCTGTGTTAGTCATAATCACACACGTCATCAGACGGCCGTCTCTCTCCATCCTCAATCTTCTTAAGAAACTCAAAGTCTATTAATTCTATGAAGTCTATTAAGTATCTTGTTTTTCATCTCTCTATCCCATCTCCACACATGATGCCTGAACAGAGGACCACACAGCACACCAGGACGGCTTTTACACTGGGGGTTTCTTTTCTTTTCAAATTTCCTTTTCTTTCGGAAGTACAAATGCAGCATTTTGGTGTCTCTTTGAGCGGAGTCAGCATGGTACAACATGATCTTCCAGAAAACCCAGAAATAAACCAAACAGACCCTTTGTGGATGCCACAGCAAAGAAATAAGAGATGCAACAAGAAATATCATAAGAATAGGTTTGTTAAACAACACAAGATGTGGAAGTCGTGGGTTTAAAAGTACAGTCTGAACTGGCGTTCTGTGGAGTTTGTTTTAATAAAGCACAGGTTCATCTACTTCCATTTTAGAATTCATCATCTCGCTGTCTACCGGTAGAACCCGGAATACCGGTTTCATTTTTAATTTTTTTGTTCTTAACACACAGTGTACCACCAGCAAGCAATTGCTTTGTTTTATATAAATTATTTAATTCATCTTCATAAACTATACATTTTATAACCAATACTCAGTAGTGAAAATAATACATCAAAAAGCAGAAAGAAAACGATTTTTGCACAAGAGACATGGCTGTGTTTCCAGCTTCTCTTTGATTAGATCATTTTTATCCACTGAAGTAAAAAAGTTTTCAGTCCAAGGCTCCAGTCTTAATAAATGTCCCTGCTCTCATTGTGCACAATTCATTGTGTTATCCTAAAGGGAACAAAACAGTTGTTTTATAGTTCTAATGACTTTCTTTAAAATGCAAACTTTCTCTGCATCCCGCTTTTCTGTTTTGCTGACATAACCAAGGCCAAGGCAGATTAAATGAATTATATCAAAGATACAGTAACTTTCTTTCTTCTCCGGAACACACACACAAAAAAAAAAAACAACTTGTAAATATTTTTTTGTGTTCTCCACAAGAAAGCCAATCGCACAGGTTTGGAACAACATGAAGGTGACTAAAAATTACAGAACCATTACGTTAAACAACTAGAATGTTCTTTAAAAAAGGCAGCTCCTGTCCTGTGCAGTCACTATAGTGTTCTTGGCACATTAATAGGGTGTTCAGGCTGGTTCTGATTGTTTATCGGTCCAAGTCACAAGCATCAAACCTATATGTCTCAATATGTTCTTGCACCTCAGGCTGTTCTTTCAATAAGTTCAGAAAATTGTATCATCTAAATAGCACAAAAAAAACACTCCTCAACAAGCCACATGTTGACATGTAGCACAATATGCGTCAAACATCAATGTTTAATACTTATGGTTAGGGCTTTGTTCAACTCATATGAGCCTTAACAAAAAACATTCATAATATACTTTTTTATACCATTAATAATTTGTACTTTTCATGATGCAATCAAATCCCAATGGATGTTTCATACTATTCTGTTTCACTTAAATATTACAGTAAAAGCATTGCAAATGCTTCATGTTATCTACAAACAGCATATTTCCCCTGCATTATGCACTCCAAAGTTCTCCCAAAAACAAAAGTTTTGTTGTCAAAGTATGTCTTATAGACTTATCGAATCAGTTTTGTTCTTGGAGACCACGGGCCGACAGCTGGACAGGGGATTTGCGGCACATCTACCTGCACTGTCATTGTTAATCTTCTGATGCTTTTCTGACTATGGAAGTGAGGGTTTTTGATTGGCTGGTTTGTATTGGCTGACAGCTTGTCTCTAGCGCATTTGGCACTGCTCAACAGACGCCGTGCCGCTCTACTACTGACGTCCTGTTCAGCGCAGCATCTGTTCGCAAACTCTAATGATAATCAAGCAACTGTGCCATAACTCAATTTTATGTTACCTTGTCCCAGCTCCCAGCCTTCCTAAAAGATAGTATTTAAAGTGGAAGCAATGGAGGACTCAATTAAAGCGTGCATGCATGTCACTGATATTTAATGCTATGAAGTCATAAAGAGAGAATGCAGTTCCAAAAAGACGTGTTCAACCTTGTTCATGAGTCCTTCTGACCTTGTTCAGGGAAAAGGTCACTGACTAATGTGGTTTCTTACCCTTGCAAACAAGAGATTTATTCATCTGAAAACTGCACTCACTTTAGCTTAATTTGACCAAGACGGTTCCACACAAATAAAACCATCCAGCGACTTAACTGCCAGCTTTTGTAGGCCGATGTCAGATCATGCGCGCGCCATAATTTATAACCCGAGTGAATGGACATTAACGATGAGCTGTGGACTGGACTGTGCCGGCTCACACAATAAAACTCACACAATAAGGGCAGATGAATAAGGCACATAAAGGTACATTTTATAAAATGGAAAGTAAGAAAATGTATTTTACTGCACCAAAATAGTGTAATTTAGTACTTACTGTAGTAGCCATACAAAACTGTGTTTTCGATCTGCTGCCGGGTCTCATTGTTTGCCGCCCAGTCCTGAATTAAAAAAAAACAATGTCAGAAATGTATAAAATACACTGGAATGCATTCAATAAAATCATGATATATTTTAATTCTTTAGATTACAGGACTCTCAGTTTATTAACAATTTTATCAAATGAATTACATTACTGTTGATTGATTTATCTCAATTGATAGAATATAAATGATCTGAGCTCGTTTTAAAATATTATAATTTTATAGAATTCAAAATAGATTATATTATTGTTGCAGACATAAACACTTAGGCTTATGTTCGTTTGTTCTTTATTTCCATTTCATTAAACAGGTGCTTTATGATCATGAGGTGTATAGTACACCTTATGAGGTGTATATTATTAATTTGCTATATTGCATATAGTAAAAGAATAAGGGTGAATCCTTCTCTGTTATTCCCTTCGTCTTACCCCTAGCCTTGTCCTCGAAACCGAGTGGTATATTATTAAATGTTTTACTGTTACTATCATTGTTGCTAGCGTGCTGGTCATAGTAAAAGTCTAATAATACTGTAAATGTGTAACGTAACGTGTTAAATTAAATTAAGAACTGGTTGCAAATATATATGTAAGTTACAGGACTGTGTAGAGCACAAAACAAGACTAAATAAATTATTTAAGAAAATACTCTCTGCAGTGTGTTCTGGTAACAATAATACAGTACAATATATGATGTGTATATGTATCTCAAAGGATGAAACATGTCGATGACCAACAAATATACTGTTCTATACAGTGAGGTAAAACATGATTTTTATAAAAGGAATTCAAATGGTGCCATGGGGCAGTGGTGATACAAAGAAGTGGCTCTCCAAGCGCAGTGTGTTTTTTATTCCCAATGTGTCAGAGATTCCATCAAAAACGTGACCTGACACTTTGATGACTCACAGGTTCTCGGAGTAGATCCAAATGCCAGAGAGAATTGCTGTCTGCCTTGCCGCAGTAAATCACTCTCTCTCTCTCTCTCTCTCTCTCTCTCTCTCTCTCTCGATAAACTCCATCCCGCATTCATAACTCAACGTTTCATCATGCCAAAAGATCAAACCCATAATTGCTACACGAGCTCTAGAAAAACATAATTCCATTGTTGGATACTTGCTGTCAGTCTTTATGAATCTAAACAGGTCGAGACATAATGAGATATTTCACAAATATATGCTGACCTATGAATTTCAATGACGTTGCCAATTACTTGTGATTATTGGAGAATCATTTCATAAAGATCACACTCACAAAGCAAGATTTCTAGCTGTAATAGCTGACATTTTTTAATAGAATTTTCAATTACTTTTAAAGATTTGGTTAATTTTTGAGTTTTCCAAGCATGTAAATAACAATTTTAAACTTCTGTGATATTTCACAACCATGGGCAACTTAAAAATATAATTATCTTCTCATCATGATATTTCTGTTCATATCTAAAATAAATAAACACATACATTAATGTAAGTTGGTGTATATGTTTATTTATTTCTGCTTTGTTTATATTTTTGAAAAGTGTTTTTGAAAGAAGTCTCTTACACATACCAAGGCTGCATTTATTTGATCAAAAATACAGTGAAAACAGTAATTTTGTGATATATTATTATAATACGAATTAATAGTTTTCTATTTCAATATATTTGAAAATGTAATTTATTCTTGTGATGGTAAAGCTGAATTTTCAACATCATTACTCCAGTGTCACATGATCTTTCAAAAATCATATAATATGCGGATTTGGTGCTCATATAACATTTCTTTAGAATGTTTAAATGTTCAAAATAATTATCAACACTGAAGACAATTGACCTATCGGTAAGCCCCTCCCCTCGAATGCAGACTAGCCAATGGCAGTCGAGTATCAGTTGCACGGGGAGCGGAACTCGGACATCTTTAGGTTTCAGCGCCATAGAGAAACATGGGAAGATCCGAAGCTCGCATCGGTTTTATGGGCTTTATGCTTCAAAAATGGAAAAACTATGTGCCTGGGGTACTTGTAACACTGCGCATTCAACTCTAATCCCAATGAAGACGAAAACTTTCATTTTTTTGTTGTCTTACTCTCATTAGATTACAGTTTTCATCTGCTCAAGCAGAACGTTAATATTATCTTGTGCTTTAGCAAGGTATCTCTGGATAAAACTAACGTTAGGTAACATTAAAGTTAGTGAGTCCATGCTAACATACAAACCTAAATAGCGGACTGTTCGTCTTGTACAGTGTAGGTCAAAAATACATAAACGAAGGTCTACATTTCGGTGCCTCTCCATATTAAACTGGTTAAATGTACATTAATTTAATCGTACCCTGCGATACATGAACAGTGTTGATCCTGCATGTCATCCGCGATCGTGATGACCGACCGTAATATGAGACTTCTCCCGCTTGCATAGTCATCTATAAAACCCTCGCTTCGAGTTACCCATCGTATTTATTTTAAAATATTTTATAAATCACTCCATGGGATATTTAATTCCCATTTGGTGGCCTTCTGTGTCCAAAAATGTGCAAAAACATTGTGGGACCAGGTTTTCACACAGCAGCTGCCATTCTAAGACAGTGAGCAACTCTGTTTTGTTTGTCCGAGGGAGCAACAGTAACTAAGGGGGGCGGGGCTTACCGATAGGTCAATTGTGCTTCTTACTGTTTTTGTGGAAATCATCTCTTTTTTTAGGATTCTGTTTAAAAATCTTTTGTAAATACCATTATTTTGAACAATTTTATGCATCTATGTTGATTAAATAAATTAATATATATAAAAAAATCTTTCTGACCGCAAAATTTTGAATGGTAGTGAAGACCTCTTAAGTCACTCAAAATTATCTAATTATGAGATAATACAGTAACACTAAGTTTGAAAAATATATTTATTTATTAACAATAATGCCTTTAAGAAATGCAAAGTCCAATATGCTTTCTTTTTTGAGGCATATTGGCTATTAAAAAAAATGGAAAAGGGAGAAAAAGGACAGGATCTCAATCAAACACTTCTTGAGGCCTCTGTGGTGCTACAAGTCTGTTTTCTTTCTGGTGTAAGCAGATCAGCTTTGTGAGTTTCTAAAGAACACCCACAGAATAACAAAGATGTGTAGAATAAAACAAGCCTGATTTAACAACAATTTATCAAGAAAACTCTAGCACTGCGACAAGTTTAGCGTTTGAGAGTGCATCCTCATTAGCCAAACCCAGGCCTGTCAATCATTGCTGTAATCTCTTTAGGGCAGAGAAACAGAAATAAACCTACAGAGTCCTACGTGCACAGGCTGCATTAAGAAGATGTTTAGTCGGGAAGGTTCCTCTGCCCATTAAGCCAGCTTACTAGACTGGAGGAAGAGATACATTTGATCGTCACATCAGAAACGGATTACCGGAAGGCCAGAGCCAAGGAGATCGCTGCCATAATCGTACGTGTTTATCCAAGACTTGATGGCTCCTTCCATCTCAAACTCCTACAACAAAAAGCACCTGTCTGCCTGATTTATTATGCGACGTGAATCACAGCGAGCTTCAGAACGATTATCAAACGACATTTCCCCTCCCATTTGGGTGAGCGTATTTCATCAGAATCTGCTGTAATCTTCCAAGAACAGTTAGAATAAATACTGTTCTGCACTCTATAACAAGGCCAAACAAAGCTTATACAAGTCGATAGCAAAACTTTGCATTTCTGGGATATGCTTGGCCTGTATAGCTCGGGTAAGGGTAAGAATTGTCACAAGTTTCCAGATGAATCGATTTTGAGCCGCAAATACATGTAAAGAGATTCACAAATATTAAACAAATTCACAAATAAATAGAACGAGATCCACAAATAGATAGAAGATTCACAAAAATGAATTCAGGCAAAGTTGTGCTTGCAAAATAAAAACATATTTGTGGATTTATTTGAATATCTTATTTTATCATTTTAATACATGTAATATTTGTGATTCTCTTATTTGTGGCTCAAAATCAATTTAATCATCTGGAAATATGTAACAATTTGAACCAAACATTAGGGCTTACTTACATAAATAAAAACACAACTGTACTCACAAGTTGCACAATTTGAAAAATTAGTTATATTTATTGCACAAATGTTTAATACATGTAAAAATCTACATGAGCAATAGTTTACCCTAGTAAACCCGACTTATAAACCTAAAAATGAAATATTTTTAAACTGCTATATAGGGCTTATAAAACTTACAATATTTAACAGTAGGCATTTTTTATGTCTGAAATCTGGATTATCTTGATTTATATTTCACAACAATTAATTAATCCTGAGTATTAAAAAACTGATGTTTCTTACTGTACATGCCTAACGTTACTTGCATATTCGCGCTGTCGTTGATTGTATGAATGAAACACGTGATCTGTTTACAAAACAGCTCTAGTATTGCACATTTTGGTATTATCAAGTACTATCAGGTTTTTTTCTGAATGGACTTTTCAGACTATAAAGGTAAGAATAAAACAGTCTCTGCTTCACTCCAATTCACATAACCTCTGTGTATAGGACTGATCTATTCACTACATTACACTACAGTGCTCTAAAACTCAAGATAATCTATGAATCTAAGGACGGGTGGTATACAGAAATATCAGCAGCTTCATCAGAGATCCAATTAACCCGACAGAGTCACTGAGCATCTCTTTAGGTTAACCTCCTCCGCCTAGTCAGATGATCTCTGATATAATCGAGCAAGTCTGTCTTCTTCAGAACACTTCAAAACCCTCAGCTTCCAATTAACCAAATGAAACCAGTAATGAATCTCGTCTAATTCTGATAAAGTTATATCTAGTCTTGACCTCTACAAGCGCTTTTTAACAATCCTAGGTCTGATCATTATCTCAAATGAAAACCAGGCCAGCACTGTCTGCAGATCTCAATTTATTCTGGACAACACACACTTGAGTACTTGATTCTCTGTGCCTGGTGAATATACTGTCAGTGTGTTCGGTGATATTTCTAATGCATTTATTTATAGATCAACTGTTTCTGCGGACAACTGTTGATAGTCAAAACATGTTTCACTAATAAACAATGGAAATAACTTCATATCTCGCCCAAATCTATACAACAATCCATGTGTTCTGCAAAGACATCCGTAAGTTCATGGTGCTGTAATGTAATGTAATCGAATACAAACACCAGAATTAAAAGTCTGCTCTCCAATTAAAGGGACAGTTAGTGCAAAAAATCACATACTGTATTCATTTCTTCAACCTCAAGTTGTTGTAAACCCCTATTATTTTAATTTTAGAGAAGATATTATGCAGAGGTGCTTTTCCTATTCAAAAAGTGAATGAAAGGCAGACACTGCTGTGATCCAGATTGAAAAAGGCATCTTAAGACATCTATATGGAGCCATAACTAGAAGATCTAATCTGTGCACATTTTCAAATTGCCATTAGTTCTAATATATTTCAAACAAAAGTAAAGTGTCACGTTACAGAGCTACAGAAAAGTGCTACATTAACAGTGAATAACAGCTTAAATTTCAGTCTGCCATTTGACTTCAGAAGACTTCCGAAAGTTGTCTAAATTACTTTTGGTAAGGGTCCTTTTTCCATTTTACAAATTGATAGGCTTGGGTCATAATGTGCTTTCAGTGTGTGCAGGAACCAAGTTACACGGAAGTTCTAAGTGAAGCACTCATTAAAGATCTCATGTCAGAGGAGGTAATTCTATGCTTAATTATTCATTATCCGTAGGGAAGAATGGTGGGCCCGTGGTTTCATTAATTATGCCATTCAGTTGCCATAGTTACCACTGTCTCATTAGACCATTTGAGTCTCAAAGTAAAAGACAGATGTGCTCAACTCAGTCTGTGAACTCAAACCTGAAGTATTGATCTCTCGTCTTATTGCATTTGATTGAATAATGGGATGTTTTAGGAAAGAAATGCCATTGTTTTCACAAGTGGTGAGAGTAAACTAATAGCCATAACATTCATGCCAGACATCCAAATCACGTATTGTGAAGAGCTCTCAGTCTCTTATGATTACTTTGCTTATGAACAATGACAAAATTAACAATGGATCGAGAACATGGATAATGGAGCTTCAGGGTTGAATCAAGCACAGATCTGAGTTCAAACAATAAACAACCTTTCGGTACAGGAATATGGTTACCTTGTAAGTGCCATTGGGGTACTTCATGAAGGACACTAGGAAGATATCAACAGGAAGAAGGGCCGATGTGATGAGTGCAATGGCCAGAGCGCATATCGCAGTGATGGTGGAGATAACCTCACTCTCCTGCCGGCTCTGATATTTCCGAATATAAACCCAGCAGAAGGCCAAGATGACCTGAAGATACAGGGAACACTTTGAGATATGCATCAAAATAATCAAATTAAATTAGTCTCATGATTTCTGGCTTTGGATTAAATGCTTAAAATTGTATTTGTAGACAAGTATTAATTCGGTCTATGTACAAATCTCTTGTACAAAAACTATTTATTTTATGTTATTTTATTTGTACGAGTTGGACCAGAGGGCAGGTAAGAATATTAAAGATATCAGCTAGTCATAAATGTATAATTCACGTGTATATCACTTTAAAAAAAACATTTGAATATTTGTACTGTTACTATTGTTAAAACCATACAAAATTTCAGTAACCAAATAAAATTAAAAAGTAAATCACCACCAACCCATATGTCAAGCCCTGTTCGTAATCACAAATTAATAAGTTATAATAAGTGTTAGTGAGAAAATAAATGTACAAGAGGCCTGATATTTGTGATCATTTGTAATAATTGTGTTAAAGTACTGTGACACTATTTTAACAGGCCTAAATCTCTCTGGTGTCAAACCAATGTGTGTTATATTTATATCATACAGCTGGCCTTTTCATAACACACTTTAAAAGCCTTTAAAGTGCTATTTAGATAACTTAAAATGTAATTCTGTACTGCACTTCTGATCTAGCAGCCAATAGCTCCTCTGTTAGAAAGAAGAGGAAAGACCTGCCTACAGATTTAGAAGCCTCTGAGACAGCTGTCTCTGAAAAGCATTATGCTGTATCTCATTAAAAACAAAACAAAAACTAATAAGAGTCCAACTTTAAAGAGGAACTTGTTTCAGAGTGAAAGGTCGTATTCCAAACACATCCTTTCTAGAAGCTCTCAGGACGCAGCTAAAATGAGCTTGTGATTACGGGATGCTGTTTTCAGACAGGATCAATTAAGAGCCCTATGCGTATTAGATTCTGCCTGGATTGCTGGTCAGATAATGACCCAACGCTCTGCATTTAAATCAGCATGCGCCGAACCGATTATATAACAGGAAATACGGCTCTCTTTGCACTTGTTAAACTTGAGCAGGATGCACTTTAATTAGGAAATTAAGACTCTGGTGGCACTTCAATTAAACACCTCGACATGGTAGGATAAAAACTAATTACATATTTAAAAGGGAGGTATATCTGTAACGTTACCAATAAATGGAACAGCAAAAATAATAACATTTCCTGAACACTCCCTTCTTCATCCATTGGTCACCGAACAGATAGTCCCGCCTCAAACAAACATTGCTTTTAATAACAGTAAAAGCTATTAATAACAGTACCAGGTCAGCTGTGTTTCTATTTTTGGGGGGAGTCAACCTACAATTACTTATCAATGTTTATTAATATCTTCATATCGGAAATACTATGAACCACAAAAACAATCACTTGTGGCTTAGATATTTGTGCCCCATATGATTATGGTCATACAATTAAATAATACATTTAAGTTACTTACATGTACTTGAATCTGAACTGCACTATTATTGAAATTTGAGGGTCTATTTATTCGTACTTTAGTAAAACAGTTCAGTAAAAGTCTATAAATATACCGTAACTGTAAACATAAACAGGTTTATGATATGACGTACATAACCAAAATAGTTAGACAGGTCTATTATGAGCTTATATTATGTTACTAACGTTAGTACAAGTATACAAATCGACCAGGATAACACGTTACAGAACATACGCGGGAATACCGCGTCTAACAACGTAATACTAGTAAATACAAGTTATAACGGATAATTAATGTATCTCACCAGTAAAACAATAGTGAAAATAGACCATCCGAGCACAGATTCAGAGAGCAACGCTACAGGCGTCGCCATGACTGCTTCACTTCCTGCAACACAGCTGACGCTAGCCATGTGACTGGCGACGTCACGCAACGCGTCTCGCTCAAATACAAAACAAACGGAACTTTTTTATATACATTAATGATAACTAGCTTTGACATAATATACATTGTATATAAATAATGGTGACTTGACTAGATTCGATTATTTCATGCTAGAACTGGAACGCTTCAGAATATTTTATACATGTCAATGTAATAAATATTGGTCACAGATTAAGACATTTCTGGATTTCATTAGTCGCATTGAATTGTTTGTTTGTGTGGAGAAGGGGTATTGTCTTTTTCTTTTCGTTTCGTTTATTTTACTCTTTTTATTCTGTGAGCTAAATACACATTTGTTGAATTGTAATTAAAAGTGTATTTTTGCACTGGTTAAAGTTTGGATATGAAAATGTATTCAAATAAATAATGATTTTAAAATGTCAAATTATGCATTATGAGGTTTAAGATTCTCTTATGAAATACTTTATTCTATGATATATTAGTGGACTAGACTCTCAAGTAAAGAAAATATTGGCTTTCATATAGAAGCAGCAGGTTTCATGTGTTTTCCAAGATGACTCTGGTATTAATGTAAAACATTATTTTATTTTATTTACCTTCTAGAGCCAAAATGTTGTTGACATCATTCTGTTTAGTGAACTGAGATGAATAAGTCCAAAAATAAATACCTAAATCAAAAATGCAATGCAGTAAAAATGTATTATTTAGTTTGAAAATAACAATAATTATTATTAATTATTATTATTATTATTCATATTATTATTATTATCAAGCACATTTCATACACAATGCTAATTCAATTTTAACATAACAATTATTTTAGAATAATCCTAAAATAATTATTCCATGAATAAGAAATAAAATCAATAATAAAAATAAAATAATATAATATAATTAAAACAAATAAAAAGTAAAAGGGAATAATAAATAGATAATGCTGTGAGTGATTCTTTGAGCTGACACACATTTAAGAAATAAAAACATGCAAGAAAAAAGGAAGGATGTGAATTTCCAAAAACAAAATGACCATCTGTCTTGATTCTTGCCTCGTGAGAAAGAAATCTCTTTCCAGATTTAAAGTTTAATCTCTTAAAATCCCTTAGCCCTTCTGCTGGGACAGTGTGCAAATGTTTTGACTGGAACTATTCATCCACACTCTTCTTATATTTAATCTAGCCCAAGCGTCTCTGAAATAATTCATGATACTTGCTAAATTTGAATTTCCCTTTCTTTATTTGAGACCCACCATGTATGAATTCATAATCCAGTTGTCCTTGGTGATAACCAGTGAGCAAAACTGTAAGTGGCAGATCTTCTTCAAGTGCACCTGCTTGCCAACTTTTGACTGAGTGACACATTGGGAGCCATTAAGCCCTTAATGTTATCAAGAGTATTTCCATCCCTTACACCTCAGAACAATTACACAGTATTACCGGCCTCCATTTAGTGCCAGCTTTTTGAACCTCTGAGTTCAATTACCACATAGATGATTGGCAGAGAGACAGTGCTGTTCCAGAGATGGAGAGGTCATCCACCGGTGAGCAGTGATTTGAAGCAGGACTCCACTGTATGTTTTTAAAATACAACAAAGGAGTCAAGAAATACATAATCATTGTCATACATCTGGATTTTAAACAGACCCCTCAAACACAATGTACAAACATACACACAGTGATCTATGATAGAAATATTTTCCTATAATAATTTTAAGGGCAAAACCACTTCACATCCTGTGAACAATGAGTGTGTCTTTACTATAGACTAAGTGCAGAATGATAAATCATGTTAGAGTTTAATCCAAATAAAGCACAGACATCATCAATTATCCACACACGCACAAACAGCATTCTAACACTGAGAAGAAAATAAAATATCTGCTTTGAGAGAACTCAAAAATCTGCTGAAAAATAAGTTGAGAGAACTCAAAAATCTGCTGAAAAATAAGTTGAGAGAACTCAAAAATCTGCTGAAAAATAAGTTGAGAGAACTCAAAAAAGCTGAAAAAAGTTGAGAGAACTCAAAAATCTGCTGAAAAATAAGTTGAGAGAACTCAAAAATCTGCTGAAAAATAAGTTGAGAGAACTCAAAAAAGTTGAGCTGAAAAATAAGAGAGAACTCAAAAATCTGCTGACTGCTGTTGAGAGAACTCAAAAATCTGCTGAAGAGAGAACTCAAAAATCTGCTGAAAAATAAGTTGAGAGAACTCAAAAATCTGCTGCTGAAAAATAAGTTGAGAGAACTCAAAAATCTGCTGAAAAATAGAGTTGAGAGAACTCAAAAATCTGCTGAAAAATAAGTTGAGAGAACTCAAAAATCTGCTGAAAAATAGAGTTGAGAGAACTCAAAAATCTGCTGAAAAATAAGTTGAGAGAACTGCTGCTGAAAAATAAGTTGAGAGAACTCAAAAAAATCTGCTGAAAAATAAGTTGAGAGAACTCAAAAATCTGCTGAAAAATAAGTTGAGAGAACTCAAAAATCTGCTGCTGAAAAAACTCAAGTTGAGAGAGAGAACTCAAAAATCTGCTGAAAAATAAGTTGAGAGAACTCAAAACTGCTGAAAAATCTGCTGAAAAATAAGAGAACTCAAAAATCTGCTGAAAAATAAGTTGAGAGAACTCAAAAATCTGCTGAAAAATAAGTCTCAAAAATCTGCTGAAAAATAAGTTGAGAGAACTCAAAAATCTGCTGAAAAATAAGTTGAGAGAACTCAAAAATCTGCTGAAAAATAAGTTGAGAGAACTCAAAAATCTGCTGAAAAATAAGTTGAGAGAACTCAAAAATCTGCTGAAAAATAAGTTGAGAGAACTCAAAAATCTACTGAAAAATAAGTTGAGAGAACTCAAAAATCTGCTGAAAAATAAGTTGAGAGAACTCAAAAATCTGCTGAAAAATAAGTTGAGAGAACTCAAAAATCTGCTGAAAAATAAGTTGAGAGAACTCAAAAATCTGAAAATGTCTAGCTCAGCTTTTCTTTTCATTGAGATTCATCAAACATAATCTGCTTTCTCTAATTAATTTTTTATCTCCACAAATGTCTTGGCTGTACATCAGGAGAATGAATCTGGTTCGAGTTAATGAGGATAATTACCAGTGTAAAAGGTGTAAATGAATAACCTTCTTCTCAGTGATAATCCACACCAAGAGCTGTCGTCCACAAAACAAACTGACAAGGCAGGAGCGCAGGGAAGGTGGGATTTTAGGCCTACTGAAATTAACAGATTTGCTAAAGACTGCTTTAAATTTAATCTCATTCATACAAAATGTGTAATACAAGTGGAATACTTGTTCTTGTTTTGTTATGTACATCAGACTTGAATCACTTTTAACTATTTATTTTAACAATTTCGTTCCGTTTTTTTGTTTTTTTTATTTGAAGGGTAAGTGAGTAATTTCTGCGCCACCAGTGACACCGATCCTGCGCCCCAATGTTCATATCCATCCTAAATTAGGGCAGATATGGTGGATAGTATGCACATTGGGATGCAGGGCAAGTGGATTGTTTTAAATGGCGTTCGAACTGGTTCGAACAGGTCAGGTGTTCCCGAACACTTCCAACGTCTTTGATTGGTGAGACAAAATAAATAGCCCCGCCCCCAAACTCACGCCATTGGTTAAGGCAGTGGTACTGTGTTAGACTAAATTTTCAAGCAAACGGCACTGTTGAACTTGCCAAAAAAACAAAAGAAGAATAACCACAGTGTTACACTTCGGAGAAAAATGTGGTTGTCTCTGCATTTAAGCTGGGATAAGAGAAAGTATTTTTATTTAGTCATGGGAGAAGCGAGATTATTTGAATATTCGAATCAATTGAACTCTTTGCTTTGCAAATGATTCCCTGTTTCGAACTACTCGAATTGCTGCATTATGACATACTGGTTGAAATCCATATGTTAAAACTATAAAACTTACTTGAGTTAACCATACAGTTTACTGGTTCACTTATTAGGGAAAAACAACAAAGCCTTGTTTGCTAAAATCAGGTGACTTTTTTATGCGCATTGAAGCACTGATTCAAAACAAAAGATTCAAAATAACATTTCAAAGAATCAGTGTTTTGAATGAATACGGCCATTCATATATTGCATTCATGTCACAAAGCCAATAATGTATCTAGCTGCATTGCTTGTTCCCGTGTATGTTGTTTTTGCTGCTCAGGTATCTGTACTTTATATAAACATGGCATCACTTTACACGCTTTGGCACATTCAAATAGTTGCTATAGTGATTAAAGACCAGTGAAAAGTGATCAGGCAGGAGAGCAAGTGGCCACAGGATAATCACCGATATATGATACTGACCATGAGACATGGGTCCTCATGCAAACTGTGTTGCAAGGAAATGACATGCAACATTGAACATTTATTGTATCCTCAAGCTTCTTATTTATGAATTTAGCACTTACTGTAAATCCAAAGCATTTTACAGTGCATCAGCTGTACACTTTTGCTCAGGCCATGTGAATCAAACCCTTGACCTTGATGTTGCTAATGCTATATTCAACCAGCTGACCTAGAATGAAACGGATTGCTTATCTCATGATAATGAACAAGTCTTAAAAATAGCAACTAATAAGCAGTACTGTCACAAGACAAACGTTTATGTTCAATAGCTGCTGGTCGAAATAGCCATGCAGACATGAGTTCTTAAAAAAAAGAAGATTCTATCAATTTACTCTTGAAAAATAATATCTGAGGGTTTCATTCTCCCAGGATCCTTTAAAATGCACACTCATCACTGATATACACTCTCAGTCCCTTTATAAGTGCACTACAGATTGTATTGTCTAGTCTCAAGGAGACTGATAGGCACCAGGAAATTTCCATTAGCCGTGAGATACGGTGAGATACTGAATCTAATAACCTGATTTCATTTAGTCTCTGGGTCACATTTGCCATCATTTTATCAATCGTATTTGTCCTTTCTACAATAACCTGACAGGAAAAGCCGGAAGTACACAACAGCGAGCATGATGGACATTTTAAATGGTTTAAACGCAGCATGAACTATAAGTGAGTCCTTAAAAAAGTAGCCTACTGCAACCTTCTTTAATTTTGTGAATCAGATTTTCTAAAGTGGCCCATTTATTATATGATATACCTGCTTATATCTGCTTCCCAGAATGTCTCAAACCCAAATTCCCAACAACAAAGTATAATATCCACAAATTAAAATGTACTATTTTGACCTGCAACTATGATTTTAAGTCTAAATCTACTAAAATTATTGAAACATAATGTATCTAGTTTGCTAATACAAGTCTAAACATCTCAGTTTTACCAGAAAAGCATTAGCCATGTGCTTCATGTGAGCTTTGCATTAATATATCTGTTGAATTCAATTTCAATGAATGACTTTGGCTTTCCAAACATTGACAGGCTGCATTTAGTCTTTCTTCTTTTGTGTTAGACCTGCATAAATGGGCATGTGAGCTCACCACTGCAGCAAAGTAAATGAGGTTTTTAGGACCTCTTGTTCTCAGTTGTTTGCAATATCCATTGATTTAGTTTTCACTGGCAAACTGGAGCAACATGAGATACAGGAATAGAGCTATTGTTTGAGAAGCACTTTGGGGAAACAAAGCCTGCATGTGTACCAAATATACAAACCATATGGCAATAAGAAAGAGTAATATAACCCATGCTCCGGGTGATGCATTAAGCTAACAGACATTTCAATAGTGAGAAATATGCAGCCGCGGAGGAGAATGTAAATAGTGTGTCTCTTTAACAGCAGGTGCGTTGGAAAAACAGGTGTTCCGTCTGATATCAGTTGATATCATATGCAGATTGAGATGTTTGTTTGCCAGGAGAACAGCCTTCGAGAAAGTTTCTAAATGTGAAGAAGTGAAAGAATACACAAAACGTGCTGTTTGGGAACCAAACGGCATCACCTACTAAAGTGGAGCCGAAGAGGGGTTTGTGTATTGCTGTGCAATAAGAAAGGAGCTTAAAATCCATGTACTAAGAGTTTGTTTGAAAGTGAATTCATTACTGTAAGACACATCATCAGTATAGAGATAGACATGATGTTTGTTGATAAAACTTGTGTATAAAGATTTAAAGGGGTTACTGGGGGATTATGATAAATCATACATGATTACGCTTTTTAATTTTTAACAGATTCCTTGTTCGCCTTCGCATGCATAAACAAATGTTTTTTTTTTGTGTGACTTATTGGCCTTGCTTTGAGAAAACCAAAGACAACATAAACAGAAAAAAAATATTTAAAAATATTAATTATTAATAAGGTTTTTTTTGTTAGTATTATGTGATCAAAACAAGCCAACTGCAGTTTGATTTATATTAATTGGAATGCAGGAAAAATCGATCTGTTATTGCAAATAAACTCTTCATAAACACACACACACACACACACACACACACACACACACACACACACACACACACACACACACACACACACACACACACACACACACACACACACACACACACACACACACACACACACACACACACACACACACACACACACACACACACACACACACACACACACACACACACACACACACACATTTATATACTGTATATTCAAAATAACATAAAATTAAAAAAGAAAACAAAAGTAATTTATGTAATATATATTGAAATGAAAAAAGAACACAAAATATAAGCTTTTCCTCAAATTTCATCATCCTTACAAGGGGAACAGACACAACAGATAAGTGATCTTTCACACTGACACAACAGATGCATATTCAAAATGATGCATATGCTCTGGGTCACAAAATATAAGCTTTTCCTCAAATTTGGGCTTTGGCTCTGGGTCATGTTTTCTACATGTTGTTTGAGTGCTAAACTTCTCCTCTTCAGGCTTAAGGTGGTTGTTTCTCGGTGGTGGGACATTCTTCAACAGAACACAGGGGACATTATGATGCTATCGTAGCAGAAATGCAAGTCTGAAGTGAATCACAGCTGAGAAGTCTCATTGATTCCCTGTCTGAGAAACAGCTGTTCTGAAAGCAGCTGGGTTGGGGTGCATGTGGAGACACACTAATAAGGCCAATACAAACACGATCCTAAAAATGCGTCTCATTATTCATCAGTGTTGAGGGCCTTGTGTAAACACAAAAGTGGTGGTCAGAAGAGTCAGGTGAGATATCGCAATGTGCTGCAAATCCCTGCTTCAAATGAACAGTGCTTTCAAAAGTAGTAGATTCATATGAAAGCCTCCAGAGGAATAAACAGGCTGTGGACATATAGATAACTCTATATAGATAGTGCTGGAATTCATATCTTGAGTAACACGTACCACAAATCTCCTCAACAAATCTCCCACATATTGAAGATTTGTAGTGTTAGTTACATTTCAAAATCAGTGTTGACTCAAATTATATGCTTTTTTGTTGCACGCATTCTCAATGTCATCTATTCAAATACGTTTCATTTTTATTTAATAATAATTATATAATGTTTGTATTTAAATAAATGTGTTATTTGTAGAGTGAAACACACAAGATTGCAAGCCCAAATGAAACAATGACTATACAAAACTGATAACATGACATAACAGGGGGAAACCATTCCATGTAAAAAGAAGAAGAAAAAAAAACACATTCAAATCATAAAAAATAGGGCACTGTATTAATTTAAAATAATTTTCTGTATTTATAACAAAGATAATGGATAATGTCATGTGTTATTTTACAGAATTACTTCTTACAGTGCAATATACGAAACAGTATATATATAGGCCTACCTATAAAAAATGACACACACTTAAAAAATAAAAGACAAGAGTTTACTCAAATACGAAACAAACCCCCCACAATGTTTTTACATTTAGTTAAAATATTTATCATCCAAAACACTGGCTAATATTTCCATGTAGCTGATAACTTTTTGTGTTTTGTGTGTCACTTTTTAGCTAAATATTTTTAGTTGACTTTTGTATGTGCTACAGTAAAAAGCCATCCTGAGAAACACTTAATGAATAATATTATAATATTTACACTATAATATAATATTTGTCTTATTAATAATATAATATTTACTGAAATATATAGCCAAGCAAAATCAGTTCACAGAAAATATTTTTTTTGACAATGTAAATTATTTTAATCATTATGCAAGCAGCATGCCATAATTTTAAGTACGTATACAATTGATTAAAAATGTGAAAAACTTAAGCTAAAAAAATATTCCCTTTTCCCCTTCTTTTTACAGGAAGCTTGTCTTTAAATGTTGACCTCTAATTTGAAGGAAAAGTTAGTACCCCTGCTATTGGTCAAGTAGCCTGTGTGCTGTAGCGTGTTCCACAGAGAGCCCCTCAGAGTGTCCTGTCCGTCCTGATGTGTGCTGCTCTAATGAGTGGGTGGGAGGGTCAGGCAGTGCGACAAATAAGGACACGGTTCCTGCACGAGCTTTCATTCTCACTTTTATTTGCAAGTGTGCTTTGGAGCCACAGCTGCCTAAAATGCGCTAATTAACCAAACAGGATTTGCTCGTGCTGTGTGTTTACGCTGGAATAATAAACTTTCTCAGCAAATGTAAGTAGCCGGTGTTCATCTGTCTCGGTTGCTGTGACTTTGTAGGTGTTTTTTTGCAGAATATGTGTACGGTGTCATATTTTTAATGATCATGTTTGATGTCATCTGAGTTTAACACGCCACTGGTGAGTCCTGTGCTGTCGGCGTTCGCGTACTTGAGAGAGAGGTGGAATGTTCAGCATTTCTGATTTATCATCATTCGGTACACAGAGAGATTGCAGTAAACAGTAGCTTTTGATCATGTACATGCACATATGCTTTTAAAGCACACTAATGAGGCCATGTTGTGTTTTATTGTTGTTTATTGCTAGTCAGTTTGGATGAAGTTTTAAGAAACGATTTTGATTATATTAATATTATATATTTAATATTAAACAATCTGTTTGAAGTGCAAGTGGCGTTTGAGCACTGATATTTATGGATTAATATGTGATATCAAATATTTAATACTCCTTAGCTTCACATCAAATACATTCATAGATAAATCTATGCTGTTTCTTTAATTTAAATTACTTTGATTGTATCATATGGTTAGTTGACAACGTGCTGAGTAACTTTTCTCATAATCAGGTTTTAAGTTTGTCATTTTAACCACTTCAGGTACACTTGTGTCATGAGTCATGAAAAAAGGCATTTTAAAAGTACAAATATCCCACATAGTACAATTAGACATGCATGTGTAATTAAAGAAAGGCATTATTTGCTTCCATCAGTTTTTACAACAAAAGGTGACATTTTTGCTTGATATGAGTTTTCAGCTTGACTTTGTTAATCAGTCAAGCCTTTAAAAGTGTGTGAAAAGTGTAATGAACTCATGACTGTAGGGTGACACTGCAGTCCTAATTGGTTATTTTCTTTACGTGTAGTTAAACTTCCTTTTACATTCATTTTCCCCCACTAACGAAACAACAAAACACGTAGCTTTAATCGAAAACCGTAGCAAAACACAGCTTTTTATAATTGCTTTGTCATTCATTTGAAAGTCAAACGTTAAACTTTACGTTTGTAGTTCACAACAAACCAATTTACCACATGTTTATATGCAGAGATGCACTAACGATTAAAGCCCACAAAACTGCATGTGCTTCAAAACTCCATAGCACCAGTGTTTAATTATTTAGCTCAATTTGTTTGCCCTGTTACTTAAGAGCTCAATAACAACAGTCAGCGGTGGGTAACGGATCGTATTGGTTTACAGGAATCTGGCTCTGGGTCCCCAGAAGCACCTCATGCTGGAAACTTACTCTGGCCTGGAGTTTATTCTGAGGAGTGAAATGTCACACTTGACATTTTGCGTTAATACGTTTCACCACATAATTGAAGTGCTGGACGGATTTTACTAAACATGATCTATTCCTACATATTCTATAAGATGGCTTATTTTCATTTGATATTGACTATACTTGAATATAGGACATTAAATATTTTATTTTAAATCATTTTTTTATCAGTAAAACATATTGAAGAGTAACTAAAATGTGAAGTCAATGCAATCAGTCATCATACAGACCGTAACAAGTGGTGTTGCGTTACCCAGAAGAGCATCAAAGAGTTGTAAAAGTGACGTTGTTTTCTATTTCTAGGTTTTCAAGGGGCCCTTTCTCGTGTGCCAGAGACGACATGATTCACTGTCTCAGATGGACTGTTTTCCTGTGGGTCGTAAATTCCATTCCTTTTGCTTCAGGAATGACAGTGAATGAGAGAATAGGTATGTATGCTGTCACCAAAAGGTCCACACCAAGATGTTTGCTTATTCTTGTCCGCTTACAAAAGGTTTAATTAGAAGCGATTACATCTGTTTGGTTTTTCGAGCCTTGTTCGTTTCCGCACAAGAGGTCAATGTTGACTTGACCGCACTGGTGCAGAGCGCCGCTGTCATCGCCTTTAATTAGCGCTTTGTTTAAGCTTTCTTGTTTGGAATCCTTGTATGCAAATTAATTGTGATGAAAGACGTCGTGCCCTGCTTTAAGAAGCAGGGACTCTTGCACAGCTATTTGAAATTCCTGCTCGCGAGGACATGGCGTCAAGCCCTTGACCTGGGTGGCATTAGTCAGAAGCCACCAAGACACATCCGCTCTGGTGTTATGTGTCCGATAGAATTGCTTTATTGGCCCCATTCAGATTAACCTGAGGCGATTAAAGAATATTATTGCACGGTGTAAATGCCCACGAATGAGAGTTCTCTGAACAAGAGGACAGGCAAGCAATATTTTTGCCAGCTGAGTGAATTGCTATCTCCCGTGATCCACTGTGCGAGCGTGACATCCAGGAGGAGATTTAGAGAGGATTTACAGCATGTGTCCCATCTCCTTAAGAGTCGGCAGTATGCCAGCAGATGTGCTGATTTTTGGAATTTCCTGTTAATGCTGTGTTTTGTGGGTTTGCGGCTGTGTATGTAGATATGTTTGTGTGTTTTTGCATTTGTGTCTGTGTGAGCGTCCTTTTTATTTGGGATAATTGTTGTTAATGAAGCAGAATTTGTCCTTCAGCAATATCAGCCTGCAAATGCCATGGGAGGGGAGACTGGGCTTGTGGTTTCACTGGGATCTCAGTAGCTAGTAGGCTTTTAATGAAATAAAAACATTATTTGTTTCCATCCAGTGTTACAAAAGTGTCATTTTTGCTTGAAATGAGTGTTCAGATTTTCAGCTTGATTTTATTAATCAAGGTGGATTTTAACTTAAAATTTGAATCGTGTTCTCAGGACAAACAGTTTTTTAAATAAATATCAGGTTGGGGCAAGTTGTCACATTTGCTTAAAATGAAGTTTTATAGAGTTTATTAATTTACAATATTTGTCAGCCAAAACAACTATTTGATGTTTTAGGATGTTACATTTTTATTTATTTTGTTTTTGCTTTTTCATAATCGTTTTACAACTTTGGTTTTGCTGAAAAGGCTGTAATAGATTGCAACAGTTTGGTTTTGGATGTAAAAATCCCATTCATGTTATCTGTAAGGGAATTTATTTGTAACCATTATTTATAAACCGTTAAAGACATAACTACTGTGAATTAGTTATTGGTAATATACTTTTTCTGTAACCATCAGCCTGTATTATTATAACTCATTTAAAAAAAAAATGTTTAACAGCTAAATTTCTGGAGGAAAACTACATTACCCACAATTCTACAAAAATCACAGCCAATCCGAGATTTGAAACAAGCAAGCAAATCATGCCAAAATAACTATTTAGTGCTTCCTCACTCCCAGGAAGCAATGCGAATTATGTAGTAGTCTTCATATGTTCTAAAATTGCTTAAATATGTCCATATGAATACGCATGTTTTGCAAATATGTAAAATATATTGTTTCTGTATACATAATCAACATCTTTAAACCAATAGTTTTATATTTAACCATCTCTTTTATTCTGACTGTCATTCACAATGCTTCAGCTGATTAAATTTTTTCCCTCATTAAAGCCATACGCAGTTTTACACCTGTTGTCTTTTTGCTTCAAATTAAGATTTGTAATGTTCTGATTCACATTGTAGCTGGATGGTTTGCTTCATGGCTTATAACTCTTTGAATGAAGACTTTCTTAAAATGTTCCTGAATCAAGGTGCTGGAAAAATTGGACGGGCACAGTTGCATTCTATGCGCTTGATGTCAAGTGTCACAGTTTCCAGGTCCAAACACTCCATCAGATCTCAAAAGCAAAAAAAAACCTGTTCTAATATACACTCCCAGTGTGCTGCAGTACTACTGACAAATCATGATTCTAACCTTTATCTCCTTACCAACATTTTAGGTTAGACATACAGTTATTCATGCTTAATGTATATATCAAATATTGGTGTCCAGGACACTGTGAGCATGGAAACTGTAGCATACACCACATATATTTTTTAAAAGCTTAGCTTAAAGATGTGCTAAAATTAATAGTGCTCATATATTATTCTCGTTTGAAAGTGGAGTGGAAGCTTGGACCTGGAAACATGGCAGATTCCCATTGTGACAATTTACCCACTTCAGTGAACTGTATCTTTTTTCATGTGCAAAAGCCTAACTGTTGAAAATCCTTTTTTTTTTGTAGCCTAGAGTCGACTTTAAGGTACAGGACTATACAAAAAATTATTTTCCATACAAACCTACCCTTAGAAATATTCAGTGGAGTAAAAACTGTAACATAGCTGTGGTCTCCTCTATACTGAATAACCTAAAGCATTACCAGTTTTTCAAAATCAATTCAATTTCTTCATTAACACATGATATTCCTCTCCTCTGCAGATCACACATGTCCGCCCATGAAGCTGGAAGAGAAATGGCATACCAATGTGAACATTCACGGAGAATTTACAGGTACAAACAAAGAATACCGTATATACAAATATAAATCAGGCACAGCTCACCCTTGCACAGTGCTGTTAAACATCAAACTGGCTGTTTAAAACATCCCTAATGTTGCACATGGCTGAAGCTGACAGGGCAATTTATTCAACTAATTTTGCATTTCCTGAATGAAATGCCAGTTCTTGCAAGCCAACTAAAGAATACTGTCAAAGTTGTAGGTAAGCTGAGTTTTTAAAATTGTGGTTCTGTAAAATACAGTGTCAGAGCGTTTGCTATCTGTTGGCTGCACACAAGGATCATGGTCACTGTGTAAAAGAATGAATGATGCTCACCAGTCTCTGATGCTCACCAAAGCTGCGTTTATTTGATCAAACATACAGTAATGATGTGAAATATTAGTTTAAAATAACTGCGTTATATATTTAAAATGTATTCCTGTGATAGCAAAGCTGAGTTTTTAGCAGCCGTTACCTCAGTCTTTAGTGTCACATCAGAAATCATTCTAATATGCTGTTTTGCTCAAGAAACATTTTATTACAGTTGTGCTGCTTGAGATTTTTATGGGAACTGAGATTATTTGATGAATAGCATGTTCAAAAGAACAGCATTTATTTTAAATAGTTGTAAATAGTATTTTTGTAACATTGTAAATGTCTTTACGGTCACTTTTGATCACTTTAAAGGGATAGTTCACCCAAAAAGGAAAATGCTGTTACTCACCCTCATGCCGTTCCATACCCATAAGACCTTTGTTCGTCTTCCGAACACAAATTAAGATATTTTTGATAAAATCTGAGAGCTCTCTGACCCTCCATAGACAACAATGCAACTGCAATGTTCCCAGGTCCAGAAACGTAGCAAGGACATCGGTAAAATAGTCTGTGACATCAGTGGTTCATCTGTAATTTTACAAAGCTACGAGAATACATTTTGTGTGCAAAGAAACTAATAAGAACATAAGTACCCCAGAATGTAATCAACGTAATCAGTGTTGTTTATGTTAAGCTTGCGCACTGTCTACTGAACGTAAACAACGCTGATTACGTTAATTACATTCTGGGGTACTCTCTAAAATGGTGGAAGACGGTAACTCGGGGAGTAGAATGGTTTAATTGTTCTCTTTGCACACAAAGTATTCTCGTAGCTTCAAAAAATTACAGTTGAACCACTGATGCACATGGACTATTTTACCAATGTCCTTGCTTATTTAGTTTGAATGTAAGTATGGAGTGTGTTAAAAACGGTACAGCTAAGGCTGAAATCATCTACAAAACAAAGTTTGAATAGTGTCTGACTCTGCACTAATCGCAGAAGTTTAGAATAAGCCCCAAACCAAAATATGTAAGGAATAACAATAGCGTTGCCTTGCTAATACTAATCATTCAAGATAAAAGACTATTTGTACGGGACAACATTTGCCGAAAATCTCTTTAGCCTAAAGCTAATATTGTTTCTTTAGCAGAACATGGTGGTAACGGCGCTAAGGTCATTTTTTCAATTCCCAAAATGTTTACACAATGTACTGTAAGTTGCTTTGGATAAAAGTGTCTGGTGAATGCATAAATGTAATGTGTGTTTGCCTTTGTTCATCTCTTGTTTACAGGGTTTGATTTAGCTGAGAAGTTTCTTCTCAGAAAAGGCACTGTGACGGACAACATGCCGTTGTTGAGACTGGGAAGTAAACCTTTGTTTAAACCAACAGAGTGAGTTCTGCAAATGTTGATGTGGTTTTGATATTGCGCCATTTATTTTCCACTCGCACATCATTCAGAGGATTGTTTTGTCTGAAAACAATGTGAACCGTGATGGCTAAGCTGGAAGTTATTGCAGCAAATGTGCATATCCATATGGATGTTTACATAGTTTGGAAGTGATCGACGATGTGCAGAATCTTCTAGCATCTGGAGAGCAGAAAGTAGGACAGTTCCTTGCAGAATCACTGCTGTGATGAGCATGTTATGATGGTAGTTTGAATTAATGCCCACATCCACATGTTGCGTGTTTTGGTTAGCCTTTCTGACAGCTTCTTGTATAAATCTCTGGATGGGACAGAGAGCAGTTTGTCTCACTGAACAACTGCGTTCTCGGAGCCGTTCGCATGAGTTTACACCACTTAAGATTTGAAAGTATGCCAAGCTGTTATTGGGTTTCTGCAACACAAACCAATGTTTTCTCATGGTGTAAGCTTGCTTTCACTTCAACCGATATCCGGTAGAAAACTCAGGAGATGTCTTGTATGCTTTTAATGGTGTGTTGACATGGAATGACCCAGATATCACGAGCTTGCTGAGATAATTCCCCTCGCATTGGCTTATAAGGATAAACTGTGAGGTGAGCTGTGAGACATGTTGAATAATTTGGACAGAATTAATTTGCAGACTGTGGGCAGTGGGCTCGACCAAGGAGAAAGAGAGGTGATTGTAATGGAGTACCGCCTAGAAGAGAAATCAAGCAGTAATGGGGAATCATGTCCTGTATATTAATTGCCTTAAAATGACTTTAATAATTTATAGCTCAAGGGTGACACCAAGTTCAAAGAAGGCTTCTGTGTTAGTTAGACTTTTCAGGTATGTTTAATATACGTATAACTGCCCTGGACATGTAGAGTTATGTAGGCCGTGTTCCGTCAAGGTCAGCTGTCCAAACCGTGTGAACCCACAGCATATTCATGAGTCCAAAGAGCTCAAATTGATGCAAAAAGAACTCTTTTGTATTTCGCTGAAAAGCTGGTGGGATTGTGGCAAGTTCCAGACTAAGTCGGAGGTGGGAAGACTAGAGTTGAAATTCCCCACTTCCGACCTCAAAGCGCTCCATTCGGTTGTACGGCATGATAAACCGTAAACAAAATAGGGTGGCGGCATGGCTTATGATAATTATGGCTTTTATGACAAACATAAAAGTGTGGTGTTTGCACTACTAACATCTGACAAAAAAAAAAAACTAGCAACGCCTAGGTCTTGGGTTTGATTACCAGGAAATGCATGAACTGAAAGTTTAATACAGTGCAAGTCTTCAGATAAGAGCGTGCTAAATGCTTAGATGCAAATGACATTGAACTTAATACCTTCTCAGAAGAAACAGGATGTTTACACTTTGCTTTGATTGTGATGCTGTGAACATGACTATATTTCATATTTTTTTAACTAGAAATATTTTTTTCTGAATGATTTAATTGTTTTTTTCCCCATATTTTTTCCCCCTCAATGCTTAGCACTTTTGTTGCCATAGTCTTGTGAATTACATCAAATATGCTCATATGATCTAATTAAGTCAGGGTTGATTATTCTGCCCAATTTTTTTTCAAAGTCTGTTGTTGAGCTTCATTCTCATGATTATTTTCGAGTTGGAAGTAGGAGAATTCAGAGTTGTCTGGAATTTGGGCACAATGTATTAAACCTAGTGACATTCATTTAAGAAATACAGCACAGGCACGTTTCACAAGCAAAATTAAAATGTTGTAAAGATTTGTAAAAAGCTGGTACATTTGCTAAATAATAAACTAAATTGCAATCTATTCAACATTGAGGCGTTGTAGCAGTAAGATTTTTTTCATGTTTTTGATGAACCTTGAAAAATACAGTGAAACCAATCAAATAAAAATAATTGTAAAATATTTTTAAATGTATTTAAATATAAAAAAATCATTCAAATATGCTGATTTGGTTCTCAAGCAACATTTCTTATTATAATCAATGTTGAAATTAAAATTGTGAAAACCATGATGCATTTTTCAGGATTCTTTAAATGGGAAGTTCCAAAGAGTAGCATTTATTTGGAACGGAAATCCTTTGTAACATTAAACTGTAAATGTCTGTCACTTTTGATTTAAATGTGTCCTTGTTGAATAAAAGTATTAATTGATTTAAACTGTATTTATTTTTACCCTTTCCTGTGATTAAAATCACTCTAGCACACAGCATCTCATTACTTATTGCTTTAAGATGCAAAGCATTTGTACACTTTCAGTATGTTCCTAGTTAATGTGATGTGCTACATCTGTGTAAACTTGAGGAGAACCGACTACATGCATCCATTTAAAATGTCCCTGGGACCAGTTAGTTAAATGTAATCACCAGAAGAGGTTCTGAGAAAAGGTCTGGCGTACATGTTTTTTCTTTTCTTTTTTTTTTGCGAATGCCACTTGGTTTGATAATTTATCTAAAAGCAATAAGATGACAACAGTTTTAAGTGTCTAAGATTTCAGGGCAGTGCACTGTGCAATAAAGCAGTACATTGCTTAACATTTGTAGATCATTGGTTCCTTTGTATTTCATCATAGTCTTTAGCTCAATCTAACTGATTATTCTCTGTGGTTTCAAGCACACCTGCTGGTTTGGCCGTAGAGATTTAGCACCCAGTGGACGTCTCTTGTACTTCCACGCATTTCACCAGTGAAAAATAACAGCCAGTCATCTGCACAGGGAAAGGGGGGATATTTTTAGACTTTTTTTTATACAACTGTAAACGAACTGTTTGCTCCCCGAGACCCTGATGGAGTCATGGGTCAGATGGTTTGCGATCTGTTGCTCTATCCGACGCTTGGTGGTCAGCGGCCTGCTGTGGAGCCTTCTCTCTGTTGCTCAGACCTGCCCTCAGGGACCAACTGTCTCCTTGGCTAGAGGTGGAGTGCAGTTCTGAGGGATGAGAATGCCAAGTTGTCTACGCAGACACCCATACAGAGACACACACACACACACACACTGCCAGACCTCAATTAAGCTGAACTCTTGACAGGTGATGGCGTTAGTCAGCTGGATGTGTTGGGGGTGGAGAAGGGGGTCAAAGAGCCCCCAGCACAAACTCCAAACATCTCTCACTTTACTCGCAGGAAATGCAGCCGGGCCCCGTCGTCCAGTTGATACGGTCACATGGAAAGAGAAGGCTCCACTCCTCCAGACTATTTTCCATTAGTTGTTTCACAGATGACTCTGCTAAGATGTGCTAATTACATGTTTGGTATTCGTTTTTATGAGAGGCAAGGAGCATGGGAACTGGGAATGATCTGAAAAGCGTTGGGGGAAGCACAATATAAAGCATATGAACTTTGCTCCTGCATATTAATTGTGATGTAATGTTTGCCGGGTAGTCCTAACGGAGTTGTTGAAAGGAAGATGTTGATAAACTGGCACGACCAATAGTAGGCTCACCGCACGTTTGTTCATTTCACTACTTAAATGTTGCCATTTCTATAAATGTTCTATTTATATGTACTCTATGCAGAGTTCTTTCTTTCTTGCTTGCTTGCGAGTATGGGCAAAATGAAACACTTTTTGCCCCATTGTTGGCACAAAACCACTAAACGCAATTGCAGTCAAAATAATGCTGGTTCAACTAAATGTTAAAGTTTGGGGTATGTTCTTTTTGTATCCTTTGACGGTGCATGTGGGATGTTTTAATTTAATTTTTCTATTTATTGTTTGCAATGCTGTGTAGTGCCACTAGAAGTGCACACATTTCATATTTGACTATCATTTTGTTTTATTTACATGTTTTGTTACATTTTATTAAAACATTTAAATGTATAATATAACATGCAAATGTTTTTAATGTATCTTAAATTAATACTTTTCAAGTTTTTAATACTCTAATCAACATGGGCATGGACAAATATGGATGCTTTATGCAAATGTATGTTTATTATTATTGAAACCATAGTCAACATAGAGCATGAATACTAGACATATTTCAAAGGTCATAGATGTTTTTCAAAGAAATTGTTCATGTCTATTAGACACATAAAAAAAAATACCAGGTTCCCATGACTTCTCTTTCTTTGCACTGAGCAATTTACTGACACAAACCTATTTACATTTTTGCAGGACAGGGCAGCTCACTTCTTCTGAACATGCAAAATGTACATTTATTATTTATTACATTTGTTTGCATCTCTGTGCCCACATACTGTATTTTGATGCAGCTAAATTCTCAAATAAAACTGTTTTCATTTATATATTTTACTGTTTCTGTTGTCAGACAACTGGAATGAATATGAAATATTGACTGAAACACGACCCATTAAGACCAGTTTAAATAACCAGCTCTTGCAAGATGTTAATCTGCAGAAAAAATCCTGATAATCTGATGAAAATCAAATACACACAAGATAAAGACAATAGCTGTGCTGTGATTTCGGCTATACTTGCATGTAAAGTTAGAGAAGCAACATAATATCTGTGTTTAACAGAAAGCGCTGCTTCTCTCCGCCGCTCGCTGAACAGAGAGAGAGGGAGGTGTGCGCGGCCTCTCGGCAAGACCTCACGCTCGCGCGGCAGTGCCGGCGATTCTCAGAAATTAAATAAGGCTTGTTTTTTGAAGGGAAAAAAGTCGCTAAAGGGGTCTGCACTGTTGCTAAGTTGGCAACACTGTGCATCTCAATTTCTCCAACGACGGGTTGTGCCACGGGTCAAACAGAAAATAAGTGCAGCGTAAATCGTTCGTTGATAAAATTAGTGCCGTTAAAATGAATTTGCATTAACTTTGACAGCACTAATATACATACATGCATACATACTAAATGTATATAATAATATAATAAGCATGGGGGAACGAACTTAGGCCACTGTATGAGTTTTTTTTTATAGCAGTTGTACCATTTGTTTTCTTATTAATCTGCATGTTCAGAGATTAGTTTAATATGGGCTGCATTAGAGTGTTACATCCCATCATATTTGGCATATGGCCTCTGATGTCCCTATTTAACAGCTCAGTGATGAAGTGAATTGATGTCACGGTGCCCAGGTTGGTGCGCTCCGAAACACTGCACTCACTTATGAGGTCTCACTCGGCACAAGTCCATTCCACCGGCTGGCCATATCAAGTCTAATTTAGGGTTGTATTCATAAAATCAATTACTCCGCAATTGCAAAAAAGTCTTTATTCTCTCGTTTTGAACCTATTATTGCCTCCTTCCTTATCCAGATAAATGCTAAATTGAATTTTTATGGAATCCTCTAGCTGTTCCAAAAATACTTACTTACTTCTGTGGAATGCAGAGGAGATGCTTTAAGAATATTCTTTCCTTGTATGAAGATGCCATATTTTCTAACAAAATGGTATTTTTCGAGAAACAGTCTGAAGTTCAAGGCATTATTCACTGAAAATTCTCACATCTACTGAAGTTCTGAAACTGTATTCATGCTTCCACACATCTTCCTTTGTGTTCCACTGTATCTTGAGGGTGAGTAAGTGATGACTTGAGCGATATTTTGAGTAGATTACAAAATTTTGCAGTCAGTTTTAGTAATATACCAGCCATTGTCCTATAATACATCTGTACTAGTTTCCCATAAGCCCTCTCTCCTGTGTCTTCCTCTTATCCAAAAGCATTTGATCTTGCCAGTATGTAAAGTCAGAGTATATATCATTTTAATAATGTGCATTTTCCTCACCGTGCCTGTGAAAGCAGGAGACACGCTATGCGGACGTGCCTAGAGAGAATAGAGAATGATCTATTTGAGAAGAAACTCATTTTCAGCCTGTCTCTTGCAAGTCTGATCTCTCTCTCTCTCTCTCTCTCTCGTTCATTCTTCTGTCCTTTTAAAGTATTCATACATGAGATTTTCCCATTGTCAGTTTTGCTGATTGTGTTTGATGAAGTGCCATTCTGTCTGGCGGTCTATTGTTTGAAACCACTGACATGTTTTCACTCTTCTGAACGATCGCAGTTTATGAAAGGACACATTTACAGTGTTTTCTGTTAAATTCATCTGATAAATATAACAGGCAAGACTAAAGAAAAAAATGCAGAGGAACATTGATGCTAATGCACTTGGCTTATTGAAGCTTTGAATAGCAGTGTTTGTTAAGTGAAAATAGCACTTTACTGCTGAACTGAAGCAGTAATTAAATGCTTTCTAGATCATTCTTGTTCTCTCATATGGCATTATGAAGTTTGATTGTTACGGAGTCATTTTGTTTGGACAGTCATTTATTCATTTACAGTCATTAATTTCTTTCTACCATTTAAATAATTTGGGTCAGTTAGTTTTTCTTTTTATTAATACTTTTAAGCAATAAGTATGCTGTAAATTAATTAAGTGACTTTATTTATCAAGGAATTCCTAAAAAAAATCTATACAATTTCTACAAAAATATTAAACAGCACAGCAGTTTTCAACTTTCTTGAGCAGCAAATCAGCATATTAGAATGATTTATGAAGGATCATGTGACACTGAAGACTACAGTACAGTACAGATGCTGAAAATTCATCTTTGCATTATAAGAATAAATATTTTTATATATATATATTTAAAAAGAAAACAGTAATTTGAAATTGTAATATATTTAATCTTTTAATGCTTTTACTGTGACTTAAATGCAGCCGTAATTGGTAAATGGTCATATTAGTTTTTCTGTTACAATTTTTATTTTGATCAACTTTAACTGTAGATGTTATTGTTGTGTCTCTTTTTTAAAGATCTGTGTTCCCAAATGGACTTTCTCATGAGTACTCCTTTATTGCCACGTTCCGGCTCAGAAAAACAACAAAGAAAGATCGCTGGTTTGTTCTGCAGATCTTTGATAAAGGTGGCGATACACAGGTATGTGAAAAATCGAAATAAAGTTTAGAAAATCTAAATAAAAGATTTTATTTAGATCTACAAAATAGACATTGATCAATCAGTGGATGTTCAAAACCAATAACTCCTGCAAGACTGGCAAAATGATCATTATATAAATGGCACTCTTTTGTACACTGCAGTCGCTTCAGACTTCAGTCAGCTTATCTCATTACCTGTCTTAATGAGCCACTAATGTGCATCCCTTCTCTCCTTCATTTAGGTGTCATTAATTGTGGATGGAGCTAAAAAAACAGTCGAGTTTTTGGCTCAGGGTTTTCTGAAAAACAGCCTCCTGTACGTGTTCAAGAACCGAGACCTGCATGCCCTCTTCGATCGTCAGTTTCACAAGCTAGGTGTGTCTGTCGAGAGCAATGCTGTCTCCATCTACCTGGACTGCAAATTAATTGAGCGTCAGGTGACCGCTGAAAGGTTTGGCATGAACGTGAGTGGACGCACATTCATCACCACTCGAGTGGAGGATGGACGTCCAGTGGATGTGAGTTGTGGACGGTGGTTCTCATCACTTGCTAAATCTGAATATGTACTTTTTGTGTTTGTTAAAGCTCCGTTAAACTATGGTGGAAACCACTTATAGTTTGAGGGAACTTCACTAACTTAATGTCTGAACCTGATGCAGGTCAAAATTGAATGGTTTGCTGCAAATGTGTTGGATTGATTTGTCAGGTATGTGTGTTCATGTCCATAAATGTCCATTTACATTCACAGATTGAACTTCAGGAGATTCTGATCTTCTGTGATGCTAGAATAGCCGACCTGGACAGATGCTGTGATTCTCCTGGAGTTACGGTAGGATGTTCGGGTTTATGGTGCAGCAGTGATAATAATGCAAACTCGATGATCCTTCCTAAACGATTGTAAACCCAGCCCATCATTTTGCACTTAAATTAGGGGCTTGACATACAGTATCCATCAAATAAAATCAGGCCAGTCACATTTCAGCACTGCTTACTGAATAACATTAATCATTCTGATAATGTTTGAAAATGGAACTGTCTCTTTGCATTTTGTTTTTGTTGTGGTAGTGTTGTCTAGTTAGTTTTCAAAGAGTTCCAAAATCAAGTGAGCTGCATTGCTGTCTACTGCCTACATAGACAACTCAAGGGTTCATGAGTGACCGATCTGGAACGCTCTACATAGTACGTTCTAACCATGTGTGTCATACTCCTGACACAACTGAACAATTACAAACTCAACAACCAATTGATTGATTACTAAGATGATATCATAATAATAATAAGTGTAAAACTATAGTGCACAGAAATTGGGTGTAATAGTCACATGATAGTTTTGTTTAAGAAGCAGACTTAAATTTAAGGCATTGACTGAAAATCTTTCAGTATTAAGTGAATTATTTATAATCTTTCTTTTGTTTAATCTACCATTTTAAAATTGTTATTCACTAATCTCATTGCCATGCATTTTGGGATTTCCTTCTCTGAGAAAGATATACATGCAATTCTGCCTTAGAATTTGGCCTAAAAAAGATATTCTGCCTTTTGAAAAATGCCGTCCACAAAGGCAAAGATGTAGGTTTTGGGACGGAGCCATAGTGATGTCCATGTATTGTTCTTGGACCGATCGTTTCCACTGTGGACAAAGCCCTTGAGGGCATCCTTTTAGCTTGAGCTGCTCAAATCACTAATTTCTTATTAATTAAAGGCAACATTCTGTCTTAAACGATTGGATTAGAGAAAATCCACATCTCTGCTCAATGCTGTAATTGGTACATGGTCTTTAGAGTTGTGTGCTAATCCCTCCTTTCAGCATTTGGGATAATGTTTCCTTGGTGTTTTCCACATGGAAGTGGAATGGTCCAAGTGGCCAGTGGGGCCGGTCATGTAATTAGGCAACACAGGTGATTGCCTAGGGCACCAGCTCTTGAGGGGCCAGAGTTTACTGAGCTATTTTTTGGGGGTATGAGCTAGGATGGGAAAAATTAGGATTACAGTTTTGATTCCTATTAACAATTCAGGTTCCTTCCATGACTTGATTAAAAATGCAGCCTTGCTGAACCCAAACTTTTGAACAGTAGTGTACTTGTGCAATTCATGACAGACTTTTTAATTAATTTTCTTTCAGTTTTGATTCACTAAAACAAAAAAAAAGACTTGAAGATGCTACAAATGCTGCTCCCAAAGTCATCAAAATTTAGCTCTAATGCTGATAATTTTTTTTGCCCACATATTCGATCATATTCATATGAATTTACTGAACCAAATGATAAATTGTATGTAGCTCAGTTTGCCTGAATTATGCATTTCACAAGATGCAGCATACATAATGTAGAAAATCCCCCTAAATCCCATCTTCATGTAATTCAAAGTGGATAATTGATTATCTCGGTATACATTTTAATGATTTAACACTAATCCATCGTTTTTTTTTTTTTTTTTTTATCTAACCAGTGTGAACCTGTAGTGACCCACAACCCCACAGCGGCCCCACTGGTCACAGGATACCTCCACAGAATGCTGTCCATGCCAGTCCAGCTGCCCAGCGACCGATGCCACTGTCCCGCTCTGAAGGTAAAGTTAAACCATGAAAGCATTCTATAAATGAGCGAGTTAGCACTCCACAATGGATCCTGAGGTAATGCCGCATACAAAATGAATGGCCAATTAAAGCACATGTATGCCAGTCCGTATACCTGGATGACAGCCAGAGGCAGAAATAAAAGCTTATTAGAAGCAATTTAGCACAAATAAGGGGGTGTTTGGGCACAGACATGCTCTTCATCAGCGGGTGATGTTCAGCTAATCTCTTCTGAAGTACAAAGAGTCAGAGTTCAGGCTAGGACTCCTCTTTGAATTTTGATCACAGCGTTTTAGACTCGATACAAGGAAGCCGATTTAGCATATTAACATTGCATAATGTGACTTATGTGTATTTGAAAGGGGGATCAAGGGCTTCCAGGTTTGGCAGGACATTCTGGACAAAAGGGAGATAAAGGAGAAATGGTAAGGAATGGGTTTCATCAACATCACACATTGATTTTTTTTTCTTCCTTTAATAACACAAAATTGCTTAGCTCTTTGTTCAGTGAGATTTAATAGCTTTTTATTTTAAAAGACATGCCAGAGTGCATGTGCATTACAACTTACAATCTCTGGTTTTCAGTGCAGGTTTATAAAATTGCTTTATGGCAGTTTTCTTCTCATGATTCTTTTAATAACATTAAATATTCACCTTTATATAATTTGTATTAGGCTTTAGTGTTTTTCCCCCCCTGAAGTTATCATATTACTATCCCAACATATTTAAAGTGATTTTGGCTTCTCTGTGAAGTGTGAAGTTTCTCAGCAGTAAATAGCCATGTTCTCTCCCTTGTGTTTCATTGAGATTCGAGCCATTGCTAGAATGATTGGAATCCATACAAATGAACAGCTGATGATATGTTTGTTGAGGACAAATGGTGTTTAAGGTCATTTGCCTAATTAGTTTGTTGTGTTTTGAAATAGAGACGTTTCTTGACAAGTACCACTTGCTTAGTTTGGGGTAGAGACTTGGAATACTATTTGAGAACAAGCAGCCAATAAAGTGTACTCCTATAAGAACAACTTCTGAGGAATTTTGCTTTACTTTCTACATAATACAGCTGCTGCCAAAATAGTTTTTTTTTTTTTAAATCCGGTAGGAAATGAGACCATGGTTGTTGTATTGATCTTTCAAATTATACTGCACAACAGATGTAGCTGTACTGTAGCCTATGTTGCAACTTTGTAGACTATGCATATTAAATTGATTGTGTTGTTGAATTGTGTGCCATCTTCTGCTTCAGATGTCACCCTTTTCAGTGATAGATTCCTCTAAAAAAGGACAGTTCAATGTCAAACTAAATGTCTTACATTAATTTGTTGACCTCAAATATGATGCAGTATTTTCTCAATCTAATAGAATACGGAAGAGGTAATTACTTTTGGAACGGGACATTTTGTTATTAGCACATATTTAATTTATGATGCATTTCCAAGACATTGTATCAGTGCTACGAATGTAGCATTTTAATAGAGGTCTGCTGAAGGTGAAAGGGATTATTTCGTAGGTGCCTCTGGGTTTGATAAAATCATTGTTTGGGCTACTGGAATCTCAAGTATTGTTACAGTAGACAGGCTAGATAAATGGCTAATTCAGCATTTCATGACACTCAAGGCTATTGTTTTCTTTCTTTGTGGCTCACTATAGATGTTCATCCTCAGGTTCTCAAATTGTCATGGCTGGAATTCTACACAGCTCCCGTGGAATAAGTGAACAATCCCATGGGATATTCTAGGATCGGGTTTAACACTTGTTGGAGAGTCAGATCTCCATTTGCAGCAGTTTAAAGTCAATAGGTCATCACAGGGAATTTGTCTTCTATTGTGCTATTTTAGAATGAACATTCTTACGTATCTGTCTTCAGACTTTTGTCTTGTCACGGTAGAGCGGTTGTTAATCAGCGCTTGGTGTCAGAACTGTCTGGACACACTTAATTTGTTGCTCATGTAAGTGATAGTATTAGGCAAAGGGACATTCTCATTCTAGAAAGCATTTTATTGGACAAAGAAACTATTAAGGCTGCCGTTAACAAGTCATTTTGGTCCATCTGGTAAAAGCTTATTTTGTCTCAAAAGAGTATTTTGATTACATGATGGACTTAGTTTGATAGCATTTTCACATCTAAAATCAAATATTCTTTCATATTTGTCTATGGACACAATAAGCCGCTTAGTCTGGCCTCAACTTTGATTTTTTAATTACATGGGATCTCTTTGAGTTTTATTTGGTTAGTGTTTGTCATCTAAAATCAATTATTCTTGCATTTTATCTTCTGGCTGTAGTTTTGCGCTCATTATTCAAAGTTCACTGTCAAAACAGTCTGGACTCTGGACACTTCATTTGTTGTCCATAGTAGTGCTCGATCTGGTTGAAAGGCTTTTCTTAATGTTTACTGCGATTAAACAGCAATGGAAATTATGACTCCATGAAAGTTTGTTGATATAATTAGTCTATCATTTACTAGTCGTTTATTCACAGGCCTTAAAGTAATTTAACACAAGATTAAGTGGTGTTAAGTTTTGTAAACAGATTAAAATGAATGTAATTCCAAGTTAATTTTAACAACTTATTTTTCACTTTAAGACCCCATACAATCGTTGACAAATGCCTTTTTCTTTCCTGGGAACGACAGTCTCATTCTAGAAAGCAGGTTATATGATAAACATTTGTTTAGGCCCCTCTAAAGTCCTTTTTATTTTACTTTTGGTTTTTGCATATCCACGTTTTTGTCATCTTTCAGTAGTATGCTGGAATATCATTGGCCTCAGAGCTAATAAACATGAACTAAAAGCCACAAAACTTTGATTTTTATTACATGGCTTCTTTATGTAGATGAAAGTTGTGGTTACATAAGCCTATTGTGTGCATTTGCCACATTTACATTAAACTCGTAATACAAAAGCTCATGATAATCTAAGCTCGGTGTTTCTGACGTTACGCTTAAGCCAGAAGGCTCATATCCAGCATTGAGAGAAGAATCTGACCCAAATATCTGCTATGTGGGAATTCATGAATGTTGGAAACTGAAAACACATTACAGATAAATGAAGCACATGCATTTTACGGCTGGTGATATTTTCGGAGTCTCCCGCTGGTTCTGTTCTGTTATTACTTCCTCAAAGAGAAACATTTGAATATCAGACGGACATTTCAAGCTTTATGCTGGCAATGTAATTTGTCAGCGACACACCATTCTTAGTGTTTTTTTTTCTTTTTTGAAGAAAAGAAATGCAAAGTTATGGTGGCAGGAAGGATGGGAGAGTCATGCATATGTATTAAAGCACAGGCTTGATTTACTGTAGCACAGTGAATGGAAAGGGGAAGGAAATAAAATCGTATATTTATAGACTGCATGCAAAACTTATTTACTTACTAAAGTGTCTATCTTTAAATTGCCTGATAGTATTTCTTACTATATTGAGTTGCTTGGCTTGTACTGCATCTTGTGTGCTGCTCCTGTGTGCTAAAGGGTCTGTATTTATCTGCATTATTTTATTTTATTATTATATTTTGCAAGTCCAAATGGATTGTCTAATGCACTCTCTGGCAGTTGTCTATTATTTTATAACTTATGTCATTAAATATAATTTTTATAATAATAATAATATTGTTATTATATTATACTATTATTATTATTATTATTATATAGTTTTTTAATACATAATTAATGATTCTCATGCTTACCTTGAATTTGCATGCATAATGTATGTTTCAACTTTAACCAGTTTTAAACAATTGTTTAAATTATGTATTTTAACCTAATTATATTAATTGAAATGTGATTAAATGAAACATGAGCTGTATAAATCAGCCCAATGTCTTAATAATGTTGTAATTCAAGTGTAATTTCAAAACGTGGTCACGCTAGCCAGGTGTTTTAATAGACAAATTAGTGTTGTGAATTATATCTGTTTGAAACAGAAAGAGTCATAGTCTTTGACCGTGAACATGGTCACCTTTTAACCCCAAAAGAGAAAGGGAGTATAAAACGCTGCCAATTTTCAAGGTATGGTGCAAGCATTACTGCGTTCTGAGCTATTAAGCTCACAGAATGTCACTCAAAGGTTAATTGCAGTGACCTACACAAGAACTCTTTTTGTGGATCACTTCGAACGTGTCTCTTGAAAGAGTTTGGACCCAGCGATGAAAATTGCCAGTCTCAATCGTGTTTCATGGATTGAGTGAAGTGGGATTAATCGCATGAGGCGTTCTGTTCAGAGTGAACCAGCATTTCTAGATCCTCAGTACTAGCCAATGCACAACACGTCCAAAATGCAATTACCTGGGCTGGTTTTGTTATTATGGAGATGTACATTCTAACCACACTGCCACCCTACGAGCTCGCTTTCTCTCCTTGTAATCCAATATTCATCTAGAAACCAAAATGACATGAGTGATTTTTGGCCAGCGAACCTGAATTCAGGGACCACCTGCATGCCTGAATTATTTATGAACTGGAGTAGTTGTTTTAATGGCCTCACAATACATTAAATCGTACTCTGTGTTATTCTTTGTAAACTGATTCAAATCTAGGGAGTTGCAAGGTTGTCTTTAGGTCAAAGTGACAGCGTGAGTCTAGTTTGATTGATAGACCCCATGTCTTAATAATAAAATAGGATGTTGCTTTTGATATTATACAAATTTATATTATTATTTTGTATTAATTCTGCTTTTCTCTCCCAGTCCAACACTCAGTGAAATACTTCCACTGTGTTTAATAATATCTATTTTTATTTTCAATTTATTTAGTTATGCTTTTATATCTGTTCTTTCTTTCTTTCTTTCTTTCTTTCTTTCTTTCTTTCTTTCTTTCTTTCTTTCTTTCTTTCTTTCTTTCTTATATTAGTTTAAAAAATAATCATAGTTTATTTTAGTTTGCATTTTATTTATTTTAGTTTAATAAATAAAATCATAATTAAATACTTGAACTATGGTTTATTTGTTAGTTTATGATTGTATTTATTAAACTAACTAAATAAATAAAAACGAATATACAAACTAAAATCAATAAATTAAAACTATGATATAATTTAGTAGTGTAGAATTTTTTATTAAACTAAGATAAATTAAATAAAACAAACAAAAAATCTAAATAATATACAAACAAAAACAAATACAAACTAGTATGCAATAACTGAAATATTACATGTACAATACATGAACTATGGATTTATTTATTAGTTTTAGTTTGCATATTAGTTTGTATTTGGTTATTTTTATTCATTTTAGTTTGAATGCTAGTTTGTATATTGTATTTATTTTATGTTTGTTTTATTTAATTTATAGTTGTTTAATAAATACAATCATGAACTCCTAAATGATGTTGTAGTTTGTATTATTTATTTTAGCTTGTATATTAGTTTGATGTATTGGTTTGTTTTATTTAATTTATAGTAGTTAAAAAAATGTAATCCTAAACTACTAACTACCGTAGTTAGTTTATACATTAGTTAGATTTATTAGTTGGTGTTTTATTTTATTTACTTTTAGTTTAATGAAAACTTATTTTAGTTTGTATATTAGTTTGCATTTGTTCATTAGTTTTTATTTATTTTAGTTTTTTTAATTTGAGTTTATGCGCTCAAGACAACATCCCAAAACCAAGGCACCCTCAGCATATCCCTGCTAGCACTACACATGGACCACAGACTTGCAGTAGTTGTACTCTATTAACCTTGACTCTAATGTTCTCAGGCACGTCAAACAAGGTTACTGTGGGCCTTGAGCTTGTAGCCTCCCAATTATCGAGTAATATTATCCAGCTCTGCAGCTGCTGGCCAGTGTGTTACAAAGAGCCCGGACAGCTGTAATGGTGCTGCGGGAGTTCAGAGCACTAGACCTCAAAATCCACTACTTAATGTGTCAATACGGGATTGTCCACCAGCATACCCATCTGCAATGTCTTCTCCAGGGGGAATTCAGTGGCCGTTGCACCAGGAGAGAAGGTTTGGCATTTTCAGTGGCATCGCTTTCAGCTGTATCTTGCTGTAAGATGGATGCCACACTAACAGATTTGTATTATCTCAATGTGCTTGAGAAATCATTAGTCTGTCATTAGTTTCTTTCCAGTGTCTTTATGGGTAATAATAGGTCCACAGTCTGCAAACCGCACTGTTAAGACTTTTAGCATAAGATGCGCGGTGTCATAAACACATTTTACGAGGATAGCGGCAGAAATTGCGAAGGCATTTCTGTGAATTTCACTGTTCTGTGTGACAGGTGGTAAATGAAGCCTGATATTTCTCTGCAGATGTTATGAAGTTCTCATGAAATAACTGTGGTAGTGCAAAACAAGTGAGACAAATGCTTTTGAAAATAATATCTCTAGAAGTGGAAGTAATCTGTGTGTCTTCACGACCTAAACTAGTGAACTACCTACTGTACCTACCACCTACCTAGACAGTATTTTAAGGCATCATATTCATGTCAGTGCTGCCTTCAAAAATACCTTATTTTGACCAATATTCTTTGCATATGGCAATTCCAGAGAAAAATTTTTAGGTGGCAAATGAGAGAAAAATTTGATTTTATTCATGTGAATTATGAATTGTCTTCACAAATTCCTCGTAAAAAAATATTTGCACTGCTTTCAAACGTTATCAGGCTCGTTAAGATAAAAAAAAATTGAAAGTCTCTTATGCTCACCACGGCTGCTAATATTGCAAAATATAATTACTATTTAAAACAGCTGTTTCTATTTTAATGTTTTAGAATGTAATTTATTTCTGTGATGGCAAATATGAATTTTCAAAAACATTAATCAAATTAGCTGCTTTGGTGCTGAAGTATTATTATTATTATTGTTCTTGTTAATGTTGACATCAGTTGTGCTGCTTAATCTTTGTATTAATATTAAGTAATATTTTTCTTCGGGATTCTTTGAATAGAAAAAATATATTTTGTGACATTATAAAGTCTTTACAGTCACTTTCAAACAATTTAATGCATTCTTTCCGAATAAAAATATTAGTTTCTTAAATAAAAAAAACTAACTTTCTAACCCCAAACTTTTGAATAATAGTATAAAATAGTCGTTTTAACAAGTTTGTTATAAAGTTTTATGCATTTTATAATACAGTGTCACTAATTATTTTTATAATAATTACTAAAAAAAAAATGGCAAGTAATATGTTGAATTGAATATGAAAATTAAGTAGAAAGACTGAAATATTATCTAGCAAAATGTATTTAAATAAATCTTAGTTTATTTCACAACTCTGAAAAATATTTGTACAAAATAATATTATTAGAACATTAACAATATTATTTCAGTCTTTAATTTTTATTTTCTTTGTAATTATTTGTGAAATTGCATATATGTAGTATCAAGCTCTGCTGGAGTCAATAGTGTGGTGAGTGGAGTAACACAATTGCCAATGTACAGTCTTCTAAATCAGTCATTTATGAGTTCATATTGAAATAAAACATATCACTGGGCAGTTCACTAGGATTTGAAACCAAGCTAAAGTGTCCATCGAGAGATTCAGAAGTCACATAAAGTTAAGCAGGTTTTAAAAGCTTCTAATAGCGTCGCAGCAGAAGGGACACATATCACAGACTTTTATTGCTGTTGTAAATTTTAAGAAAACTCTAGAGAAAATTAGCCCATGAACCTCGATTATGATCGACATCATTACCAAATTATTCTTATACAAATCTTCTCCGTTGCAGACTTGTAATTTCAAGGCAGTTTACACATCAAGAACCCTTATTATTGGTCACTGATGAACAGTGAGAGCTGTATTTGTCAGATATGGCCACAGCATTTGGTGTTTTCGGCTGGAAATGAAGTCAGTCGTCGTTCCTCAGGGTGTCAGGGCTTTAGCCGGTTCTCCAGATCTGGAGGGTCTTTCTGACAGCAAGGTGAGTCTGTGGGGATAAATGCTGTTTTATGAATTGATGAGGAGAGTAAAGGTTGTCTAGAAGACTTTGAATAGCATCTTACAACTAAGTGGTTTCCAAATAGAGGTTCTGTCACTGTTCTGAAATGGTTCTTCACATATAGCACACTTCACAATGCTGCTCCGTTCGGTTTGAGGAGGCATTTTGTGAAAGAGTGTTTTTGTCTGCCAGTGGATCTTCACCAGATGCATATAATCTTCTAGAAAGGTTTATTTTATCCTGGGGTGTCTTGAGAGACCTGAAATCAGATTACCGCGATGGGATCTTTTCCATCAGTCGGTTGGGATTAGATGCTGACAGACCACAGGGGACAAAGTCTGCAGATTAATGGCTTCACATGCTTTGTATCGGACTGAGCTGTTCACTTCTGGAGTCTTAATCAGAGAGTTGCTTTGTGGAGGAAAAGGCTTCGATTGAAGGGAATTACTTACTGGAACTGCTGTAGCTGCTGTAGATGGGCTTTACAGTTTTTGTGAAGTTTAAGAAGACTCTGACTGAGTTTATGCTGGCAAAATATTAAAGTCCTAAAATCTGGCCTTTTGTTCAGCACAAATCATTTTTTGTTTGCAGGGCAACACTTTATTGAATTTCCTTTTTTCTTCCACTGCTCTTATTAAGCTTGAATTGTTTAATGTTTTCAGATTATTTCAGACTTTGAACTCTCTGTATTTTGTACATTTTATTTGAAAAAGTTTTTAATTAGATTAATTACATGTACAATATTTGAGAGCAGCCTCCAGTGAATTTAGAATTAGTTTACTGTAATAATTATAAAAAAAATTGAGAAATTGATAATTACATGGCAGAAAATGACCTTTTTCTGTTACATTTATGTAAATCTTGAGAAAATTGTAGCGCTCAACTGAATTTTTTTTTAGCACTGAAGATAGCAATGTGCTGAAACGCCTGCTTGCTCACTCGCGTCCATCTGTTTTTAAGTCACATGCACTTTGCACTTTTTGCACGATGCAATCTATAAAAAAAAAAATATATGTTTTTGTATAATTTTTCAGTCTTGAGTGGATCAGTGTGCGGTTAGCCACCCTCCTGTCTATTTCCGTTACATTTATGGCCATCTTACAACATTAAAACGCAACACAGTGAATGAATACGTAATTGAAATTACAGCTTAAACAACTGTGAAAAACAAATACAGAAAATGTCCTTCGTATTAACATGGTACACTGTGCTGTATTTTACAGAGTTATTTTAGCGTTTGTTTCCATATTGTTGATCATAGTCACAGAGTTTTGGTTCACTGTTATCCATTAAGTAAGTCACATAATTTTTATGTGTTCTTGTCACTTATCAAGATGTCATAAACTTGTCTAAAAATGTGACATCAGTTAAACTTGTCTAAAAAGCCCTGAACTCTCTTCCATTTTGCTGCAGACTTTCAAAACTATGAACTTGGCACTGTATGCTTCAGTCATTCTCAAACGCACTTCCTTAATTTGACAAATTTATGCAGATCCAAAACTTAAAATACAAGCTTTCATTAAACTTTTCCTTACTTCATGGGCTAAACAACACTGTTCTTTTATTGCCTTGAAAGCACTGGACAATAGTTCTTTCCTCAAAAGTGAGTGTTGTTAATTGTCCTGGCCTGACGGGAGGGCAGAGGCTTGCAGGTGAAAAGGTAAACAGCTTCAGTTTATCACCTTGAACGCAAGGAGAATTCACGTTCTGATTTCCAGTTCGTGCTATTAATATTTGATTTAGCTGCAAAGTCACAGCTATAGTGGAGTCTGGGTTCATGCTGTCAGTACTTCTAAAAAGCAAATGCTCCCTTTTCTCCTACGTTCTCTTTTATTGCGTTACAGGCAAATAAACAAACACATTTGCATAGACTTGCTGTGGCTTGGAAACCAATGCAGCTCTGTTAGGAGTTTGCAATGAACTGCATACATATTCATGCGTATATATAAATCCCTTTATGCAGATGGGCAATTTAGTATGCTGTAATTAAGAATGTCCAATTCGTAATCATTTTGCCATGATCAGACCAAAGAGAACACAACTGACTTGGGGGGGGAGAGAGAGAGAGAGAGAGAGACTGTAATTATGAGCTGATGCAGAACCACTAAAACAGTTTAATTGAATCTCATTAGAGAACAATAGGCTGTTTTAGTAAACACTCAAACAGGGTAGCCTACAGTAACGAACCAGTATTATCCACTGTGAACTAGATGTTGCTAGAACTATTACTAGTTGAACTGTATCATACAATATATGGTGTGTTTTTGGAAACATGAATGATTTTGAATTTGTTATTAATGACAATTAATACATTTCATTCTATGAGCCACACTATTAAAACGTTGTAAAAAAAAGATTGTTGGACTAGGTTTTACTAGAAAATACTATTTCAGTCTTTCTACTTCAAAATTACACTTTTAATTCGATGTGTTACTTGCTGTTCCTTCATAATTGTGAAATTGTGTTTTTTTGGTCCAGTGTATGGTGGAATTAATTTAATCTAATTTAATTTATCATCTGTATTATAGACTCCAATTTTGATGTTCATATATTATGGATATTAAGTTACCTGAAAACATTCTGGTGGCAATATGGTGGAGTTTAAATTATTGATGTTAGGGTTTTTCTGTCAGCTTGTGTACAAAAAAATATTGTTACAATATCAGAGTATAAAATGTAGAATTGGGGGCAGTTCACACAAATGCATTAATCTATTCCAATGTTTTTTCTATGTAAACACATGCTAGACAGACTGTTGCGCTCTTGTTTCGCATCTATTGCAGCGTTGCATTTTTTAGGAAACCGTGTCAAGTTAAAAGAATTTCAACTTTTGCACACAGTGCTGCTTATCAATGTCAGTTCCAAAACAGTGGACCAATCAGAAGACCCTGAAGGCAGGGTAAGCATCACAAGCTTTTGTTTACAGTAGCAACTGTTTTATTTGACGGCAACATGGCGGAGGAGGCATTCTGTGCTGCGCTTTTATTAAAGCCATTCCTGAGCACTGCATCTCGCTCTTTTAGACGCAGAGACGTGTTCTGTGCGAATGGCCCCTTGGTCCAAATTAATGATAAAATTAATGATCAAAAAACTTGTTGAACTATGAAGTACTTCTGTTGTGACTCTTAAATTTCTTTGCATTTCATTGAATTCAACTTCAAATTTGGCATCCCTTGCAGCTTTGCGAATTCACTTTAAATTCACACTCCTAGATTGAAAGATCACATAGATCTTCACTCCTAGATCAAATTCTTTTTGCCCATCCCTGTACCGAACAAAGCTGCATTGTTACACAGCACTGAGGAACCAGAGACCAAATAGTTTGGATTGGATCTCCAATGAATCAAACGTAACTAAGAGTTGTCGTGACATGTTGTAGAAACCAAATGCTCAGCAAGGTGCACATATCCTCCGCCATTCTCGCTGCTGTCACATATTAGCGTCTTCTGAGGTCCAACATGCAGCTGTCAGTCTCACCTGCTAGACCATTAAGCACATCTGATCTTTTAGTACATGCTGGTACGTCGATTTCAATTGTAAGTTCACAGAATACACTGTTGTCCTAAATAATTTAGAATGAAGCAAACAAAACTAATGAGATACAGTAAGAATAAAAACTTTAAAATGTGGGTATTTTATATTGAAGTTTATATAGCTTTGTTTTGATAGATCTGAGCACTGTATGTGAGTTTTGAAATCTTATAAGGCACATATGGGACAAAATTTTCTTCATTTGCACCCATTCTGAAATATGTACAACCCTATTAGACTTAGCTTTAAAAATAATTAAAGGTTCTCTTGTATAAATGTATGAAGAGATGCATGATTTTGATTATTTTTTGCCTCCCCTTTATTTCTTGAAATGCTTTTCTTTTATTGGATATATATAAATAAATCCAAGTGAGCAATATCTTTTCGATAATGATTGTTTCTGTTGTTGTGGAAAATGCTGTTCAGGAGTGTAGCATTACAGATGAAACATTTGACACTAAAGTACAGGTACAATTCTATCAGTCAAGACTTGATGAAAGGGAATGACAATGAACACATCAACGAAGCAAATTAATGGGCACATTCTTTTGTTCAATCAGAGACTTAGCAAACTTTGTATAAATGTATGAAGAGATGCATGATTTGATTATTTTTTTCACTATTTCTTGAGCTTTTCTTTTGGATATATAAGAGCAATATCTTTTTATTTGTTGTTGTTGTGGAAAATGTGTTCAGGAGTGTCAGCATTACACTAAAGTACAGGTACAATTCTATATTTGATGAAAAGATGAACTGCATTAATGGGCTTATAAAACAATAACACTTAATGCATTCTCGTTTTCCACAGACATTTACTGCAGGACATAAATACAAATATCGTACCTATAGTGCTCTTTGAAAAGGGATTGTGGTTTCTTCTCCATTGCATTTCTTGTTTTTTTATTTATAGTTTTATTTCTATACAAGAGTATAGTTCAGGACAGAGCACATTCCTTTTATAATACTTGCATATGCCTGTGTTTCTGGATAACTTGTGTGTATAATGGATCAGTTGAGAAACTTCAAGTGGTTGTCATCTTTTATTTTGGAGACTGTCAAGTTTTTTTTTCTCCAGCCAGGGACATTGGCAAGGGTACATTGGCCATCCTTTATTATATTGCTGTGGTGACAGGCAGTTTTACAGCCCGTCTGATAGATTTAGCCATACTTTTGGGGGGGTGTTTAGACTGAACAGCCTCCCATGTCATTCAGCTGGCCATCAAAGTGTCTCAGAAACACCCATTGTGGCCAATTCTGATTGAGCTTTGATATGAAAATAAACTCTCTTTTGCCAGACTGCTGTTCTCGCTAAATAATAAAATGGTGGGAAGAGATTTTAGCTCATTGTAAGAAAGAACTTTCTGATTTCTGCTTCAGTACAAAAACGTGGATGAATGTATAGATTGTCAGATCTGGTTTACATTTTCTCTTGATGAAAGTACATTGCTTACTTTAGGAGGCGCTTCTCGTTTGGTTGTTCATCTTGAATGCAATGTAGACATCAGGCAGATATTGGTAGCGGTCGCTGTTGTTTGTCAACCATTGTGATCCGTTATTCTTTCTTCCTTTGTTTGTTTACTGATGTTTACTTTTTGTATTAAATTATTATACCTATTCAAGTATTGAACATTGACTCTAGTTTTAATTTCGAATGCGTAAGCAGTGTTTTTCTGTTGTTTTCATTGTTTTTATCAGCATCTTGATCAGCACCAAGAGTTTTGCATTTTTAAATGACTGTGAAATGTAAATCTTGGCACCCTTCTGTTCTATCTGTTCTACTCTGCTCCGCCTGTTTTTGAAAACAAGAACGCATCCTATATGACAAATAGCTGTTCAACGAGAGAGGTTGGGCAAAAAGCCTTTATACGGAGATGGTTTGGGTTATATTATGATAATTTCTAGCTGCAGGCATGTGCTCCGTTTTCTAAAATAATTCACATTCATCAATATTAGAAGGAGAGTATTTATGTGCATGCATAAAACAAATATAAATAAACACATTAATGCACACTTGGTTTGAATCTGGTGGAACAGAAATTTCTGTACATAATTATAAGTCTTATTAGTGAAGTAAGCTTACATTTGAGAGTTAACAGTCCTTCTTTGTAAATACATTCAGATTTTATTTTCCCCAGAAATGCTTTATGGCAGCTCATTGCTGAAAATAGACATGTATCATTGCTGCTTAGTTCACAGCTGTGAGATGAGCATTTTGTGCCAGTGTTTTACATGGTTTGTTGAGAAATCTGGGCAGAGGCGTGGATTCGGTGTGGTGGTATTTACATGACGTCAGTGTGAGAGTTGCAATTGTTTAAGAATGTGAGTGTGCAATATCAGATATGAGACACAAAGAATACTTTGAGAGTTCCTTGGGAAAATCCTTACTGCAGTAATGAATGGCTATTTCATAAACATGAGTGGCAGATGGTTTGTAGATAGCATCGGCTAAGACTTTCGAGTTACTTCCTCTGAAAAATGCGTGCTTGAGTGGATATGCAAAAACAGATTACACTCTTTAACAAAGCTACCTTCAACTGCTCTTTGAAAATCTGCTGCATTGTCTTAACATAATGGAGGCATTTTCCAAACTTCCCTCATTAAATATGATTGCCCTTGATGTTGGAAAGTCAGAACTTTGCAGTTTCCACTCTTTCCTTAAGCACGAAGCGCTTTCAAATCACACATTAATTGAGCTGTATCCTTGTTTTGTACAGTATGTTGATTGCAGACAGCCAGACCGCTAATGTGCATGTGCACTGATTTTGTTGCATCTGCATGTAGATAGTTGTTCAACTTTTCCAGTGTTAAAACTTTCACAAGCAAAGCAGGTGCAAACAGATATAGGATACATAATACCCCACTCTTAAAAATAAAGGTTCTTCACGATGCCATGGAAGAACCTTTTTGCCTAAATGGTTCCATAAAGAATCTTTAACATCTGAAGAACCTTTCTGTTTCACTAAAGGTTCTTTGTGGTGAAAGAAGGTTCTTCAGATTATAAAAAGGTAAGAAAGAGATGCTTCTTTAAAGAACCTTTGACTGAATGGTTCTTTATGGCATCGCTTGAAGAACCTTTTGAAGCACCTTTATTTTTAAGAGTTTAATTTAATTCAGGATGCATATTACATATACTGTATAGAACATGATGCTTTATGAATATTATGGTTCAGATACATTTAACTACACGCCATATAACTGGGTTCAAATATGGTTAACCTGCTATACTGTTGCTATTCAATAATTTACGTGCAATGTAATTTGAAGCATCTTTTTATGTGAATTGCTGTCTTGGAGTTTCCTGTATAGTTATAAAGGCTGATTTATACGTCTGCGTCGGACCTACGCCGTAGCCTCTACGCCGTAATCTGTGCATCGGTCTTCATTTATACTTCTGCATCGTCATCCACATCGATGTGCAATACACACGTGGACCGCTAGTCTGCAGTGTCCATGGGCATGTTGCTTGTGTAACCTGCAGTACCACGCCAAAAGCCGAAGAAGCGGCTCGTCGGAGAAGCCGTGATGGCGGCAAATAAATATCAAGTCATTATTTAAAACTATTAAAAAGAGACAACAACGGAACAAGGAGAAGATAACATTCTTTCAATCTCCACAAGGTGTACCACGGCAGATCATTGTTTGTCGCGGACAACTACTGATGTATAATGCTATATAGTATAATAAATAAGACACTTGTTCTTTGCTTTGTTTTATTTCAAAAAAGTTGTAACATGAAACTATATTACAGTGCTCATAAATGCACACAAAACTCAAGTACATACGGAGGGAGGGGTTCTAGCAGACCAATCACAGCATAGGTTTGACGCAGAAGTATAAATTGGGCTTAACTGTTATACTTTAAGAACTATTATTAAATTATTTTGTAGATAACATCTGATATATAATAATTGATATATAAATTTGCTTATTATTAGCATAGTGCCTATTTATTAGTACTTATAAAGCACATATTAATGCCTGATTCTGCTTGACCATATTTTAGCAACAAATTAGGAGTTTAAGAGGCAAAAATCTCATATGTATCATCCGTTTGTGAATCAAACTAGTTTTGCAGCATGATTGTTGTTGTCTACATGTGGCGAGGACACTGCACATGAAATATCGATCTGATTCTTCTATTAATCTCATAAAGTTATCTGTTTATTGTCTTGGTAGTATTTTGTGACACCCAGTCTTTCTGTCTCATCACACTCAATTCAGACTGCAAGGCCACGACTCTTTTGCCACGGCGCTGTAGATCCAGTGTTCGTTTTGATGCTGTGTGTCATTACTCTGATTGCAAGGGTGAAAAGGCAGCAGCTGGAGAGCTGTTCCTGTGGGATCACCTGGGAAAGATGTAAGACATTTGATTAATCTACTGTACCTCAAGACATATGGCATTATTCACAAAGAGTCACCACCCTGAGTCAATTCGTTCTAATGGCTGACCACTTTTAAAGTCAATACCTGATATCTGAGGCCCAGAGGGGTTACATGAGAACGCTTCGAAAGGAATGTGCATGACGCCGTGTATCACTTGTCCGTTGAGACGCTCAGTGCATAACATGGCATGTTAGTTACACTATCCTTCAGAATATTACAGGTTACATGGTTAATTTAGATGTCCTGAGCTATGAAAAGATACTAATTTGTTTTTCAATACTTGATTAGCAGAATATTTTTTTTTCATAGGACATACTTAAAAATGTTTATTTGAAGTGTAGAGTTCAGTGATATTTATGATAGAAAAATTCAAATTCATAATGAAGCAGCTCAGCATGTTTTCCTAAGTGAAAGTTTGATTAGTATCATCCTAAGCTCTACTACTTCAAACGGTTGTAGCAATGAATCGCTGAGCAAATGGAAACTCACAAAAAGCATTTCCTGGCGTAACCCCTTTGGCATTTGTGGCCAGAGCTTGAGATATCTCTGTTACTCCACTGGATCTTGTTCCAAAGGTCTTTGAAGGCCTGCCATTCAGCATATCAACAGTTCTTTCTGCTTAAAACTTGCATGCCTCTGAGATGGGTTGTGTTCATTTCAATTCAAATTTTGTCTCAATTAACAGCTGAAAAAAAATAGTTGGAAATCAGTTGCTGCATATTAAATGTGTATTTGAGAGGTGTTGTCAAATGTTTATTATGTTTGTGAGTGTTTATGTCTGTAAGCATGTCTGCAAGTATCTGTGTGCTTACATTAGCCAGATTTGCACGCTTTTGGATACTTAAATCACTCTTAATAAAATACTGAATCAACTGGCATCCAAACATATGTATACTAAAGCTTTTCTCAGAACAAACTTTTAATATTTTAAACAAATGGTGCCAATGTGAAGGTTAATTTTAGTTTGCTTTTGATTTATTTTGTCTGGCTTCATTCAGTTTTGTTTAGTTTGGTTTTGATTTATTTTGTCTGGCTTCATTCAGTTTTGTGTAATTTTGTTTGGTTTGGTTTTGGTTAATTTTGTTTTGTTTTGTTTGCTTTGGTTTTGTTCATCTGGGTTCGTTTAGGTTTTTAGGTTTACTTGGTTTCATCTGGTTTGGTTTTGTTCGGCTTTGTTTGGTTCCTTCTGGTTTCATTTGTTTTTGTTAATTTTGTTTGGTTTGTCTGTTTGGGTTTTTGTTCTATTTATTTATTTTGGTGTTTTTGTGTTTTGTTTTGAGTTGTTGTATGAATTCTTACAGGGGCAAACTTGTTTTCATAAAACAAGTTTACCAAACAAGCCAGGCTTATTTCAGTTAGGCTGACTTCTTTTGCACCAAAACAACTGACAATAAGTCAGACTAACTAAAATAAACCGGTCTTATTTGGTAAACTTGTTTTATGAAACAGGCCTCGGGTGTTCTAGCAGAACAACGTTTACACTAAATTTTAAATCTTTTGTTTTATAATTTGAAGCCTGTGGATGCCTGTTTGTTTGTTTTGTTCTGTTTTTTCTGTTCAGTTCAGGTATCCTAGCAGCATAACCACCACGTTTTCAGCTTCTTGCTTTAGAATTTGAAACCTATGGAACCCTGTTTCAACTTTAGAAATTAAATTAAATTATTAAATGAATAATATTTGTTTTTTACTCTGAGGTAGAAACCTGGGGGATGTTTCATAAAAGAAGTTTACCCAATAATCCAGGTTTATTTCAGTTAGTCTGACATATTGTCAGTTGATTTGGTTCAAATAAGTCAGACTAACTGAGATAAGTCTGGCTTATTTGGTCAACTTTTTTATGAAACAGGCCCCTGCTTTCATAGAAAGATGTTTTTGTGAAATGTTTTAATTGTGCTATATTTCTTTAAGACATAACCAAAGCCTCTGATATTCTTATATTAAGTGCTGCTACAGTGTCCAAAAACTTCTTGGGAGTGCTGTGTATGTGTATGTGCCACTGTATTGGGAAGAAGCCAGATTATATTGTGACCTGGCCTGTTCAGCATCCAGGACGCGCTGTGCAGTACATAATTATCAGGCAAGTGAGCAGAAAACCCTGCAGCATTTTGAACTCTCACTGGCATGACGAGACAGAGAAAGGGACACAGCCCTGATTTTAACCCATCCTTAATCTCCCCACTCGGGCTGAAATGCCCAGGGTGAGCAGAGGCTAACTATGTAGTCAGTCTCTCCATCCTCACTCCCGAGGTCGGAACAGCCTGTAGGCCTGGAGCTCAAATCAAGTCCCACTGAAAAGGGCGAAGGCAGCTGTTCTTAAGTGGGGCTGCTCATGAGGGAGGTGGGACAACAAAGGAAAGGTGTACTGGTTCCCTCAAGGAGTCATTAGATTGTGTTGAAAGCAGGATGGGAGTGCTCTCTCCAAAGACCCCTCTGAACATACATCATTCAAGAGCGGTCGAAGTCTAACCTCCATCATGCCATCCCAATGCGAGCTTCCATTCACCTACGTTTTCACAGTACTGCAATCCTGATCAAGTGTAGATTCTTACTTGCATCTATCTTAGCCTCAGCCAAAGATCAGTTGGGAAAGGATAGGTGTAGAAAGTAATTGATCGCTGGATTGAGGACATGTTGAAAATGGAACGCTAACTTGCTGAACACTGCAAGTATACAGTGCATACTGCACATTTTCTTTAAGTAGTGTGAAATAATAGGCATTATGCAACAATAAATGTTTTAAATTGTAGGATACAACTTTGTCACATGAAGAGTGTTGCATGTGAGTTGGGGACAAGTAATTTTACATTTTTTTTTTATTTATATTTATAATAATATATTTTATGTACTTATGTATTTTGTTCTTTTAAAAAAAAATTTACATTAATCTCTTATTGGAAGCAGTTATGTTTTTTTATTTTAATTATATTTTTTATATTTTATAATTGTATTTATTTTAATTAACTTTTTTGTTTTAATGTATTACATTTTTTGTTTGCATTTTATTGCTTTTATTAAATTGTTTTAGGTATTTATTTTCATATTCTATTCTGTTCTATTCTATTCTGCCTGACCTGGTGGCAGGTGTAAGCATGGTCCAAATTAGTAAGCAAGCAACAGTGCTCTCTTGCAGTTTTATTGACCATTGTTCAGAAGAGTGCAAGTGAATAGGAACTGCTAAAATGTCACGACTAAAATATTCAAATACAATAATCATATTTTTTTATAAAGCCTCACGATCATCATTTACACACAAAAAATATCATAGTAAGACAGCTGATGCAAAAGGAGGCTTTCCAGATTTACGCATCTTATTTGTATTGATATTGTTTTATGGAGAAGGGCTCCAGATTAGTGTTCTCGAGCCCAAGCTTTCACTCAACTGTCTTGACAAGCCTCACCATCATAAGAGTAAATTAGTCGCATCTCTATCCGTGAACTTGGAGGCATTATTAAAAAAGGGCGATCCACTCATCTGGCCCTAATATAATTCAGTGTTAATAGTCTGACTCGAAAGCTTAACTAAGACAAATAGCTGTATTTTGAGGGCCAGCGATCCCGTCTCTCTAAGTACCTTCTGACTTATTTCAGAAATCTCTCTCTGTGTAGCTGCCGGTCTCGATGTGTCACACCTAACAAGAGCCGCTGTAAATTTAGCCTGTCGATACGTGTCAGGCCTCATTTATCAGCCACCTCTGCTCAGCCGGTCCCCCCCCCTCACCTTCTTGTATTCCTTTTTTCCCCCCACCTGTCCTCTCTCTTTTGCTTTTCAGCACGAGCAGTTGTGACTTTGCCTGTGGTTTTGCCTTATCTCCAATCAGATTCCCTCTCACAAAGCCCTGGCAGGCAGGTGATGGGAATTCTAATCCCGGCTCCAGCCGGAAGGCTTGAGAAAACGAGTGTGTGGTTTTGTGTGTATTTAGGGTGTGCAATTTGTGCAACTCATTCACTAAAAAGCACAGAAGTGAGAAAACAGATTTGTCATTTAAATGAGGACATCTCAACACCTTGATACACTCATTCTCGCCATCAGTGAGATAAGCCGCTGTGCTTCACTGACATGATTTGCACTATATGATGGCTGGAGCGGCTCCCTGCTGAATTCCTAACTTGGGGGAAGTCAAACTGATGCATTGTCTGCTGACTGGAACGGTTTTCCCCTAAGTTGTCCTGTCAGGATGCTGTGAGGAGCCGGACTCTGTGATTAAACTGGTTCTTGTTCTTTGTGTTTCCTCAGGGTTTGAAAGGAGATCCTGGGTCTCAAGGCCTACCTGGTCTCAAAGGTGATAAAGTAAGTCGCCCTGCAAGTTTGATTTCTTGTACCAACCTTTACAAACTGTAGCACAGAGAGAGATAGAGGCAGAGTCTCTATTATCTTAGGGATGTTTTTCAGTCAGTGAGCTTTCCAGAATTTTTCTATACAGTATGTAGAAAGCCACAGAGGTCTATATGTGAGTCATACTTACCTGAACGTTTCAAGGATCTTTTTTATTTTTATCCTTTTAACATTTTAAAGTTTGAAAATGTCACTGCTAAACTTTCTAGAACTCATATTTTTCTCATCTCAAGCCCAGGCCATTACTACCAGAGACTACTCCAGACCAATATTCTCAGTGGGAGATTCTGCAACCCATCCCATCATAAATATGTGGTGACAGCCTTGCAGAATGTCAATCGTTATTTTTTTAGATCTCAAATATGACATCAGAAATGTCAAACTACAGAATTTAAGAGAGGAAAGGTCTGCAAAGTAGGGTTGAACAGAAAATGAGTGACGGACATGAGTTTTGCAGTTCATAAGAAGCTGCATAAAACACTTTTAGGAAAAAGTACATGATACATATTTATGTAAATTTTTATTTTATATAATCAATTAAAATGTAATAATGAATGGGACATGCATTGGCTGATATTCTGAGTAAAAAAGTTATATTTGATAAAAATATCAAATGTGTCTCTAATAATGTGTAGTTTAATTTCCGGTTGATTTATATCAGTAGTAATCAACGTGGACATAAATGGGGCACAGATGACACATTTTCATGAGAATGACTCCTCTTTATTGACACTGATTTAACATGCTATGTGCACAAAACCAAATCATGAGATGTGAGTTTCAACATCAAACTTTAGTTCGTTGTTTCACGAGCCAAATATTTAATATACTGTATATAATATAGATCAATATCCCAGCCAAGAATGACCGCAGACCTTGTCACTTCAGTAACTGTTTGAATCAGTTATTGGTTGTGGAATGTAAAGGCATCCTTTTTATATTATGAAATGTATTTACTAAAATCCTTTTAAGAACCATGACCACTGATGCTACAAGGAAACATGCAATCATTGATCATGTAGCTTATATTGCTGGTGCTGTGTGTAGCATATAGTAAATGCCTCTGTAATCATCATCTCAGGCAGATGTAATGCTGCTCCATTTTTTGGGATCTGAGAATCAATTGTATTACTGGAAGTCACATTTGTAGTGACAGGGAAAACGACAATGTACACTTAGTGAGATCAAAAAAAGAACATAGAATATGTAGCGTAACTCAGATTGTGTGTAAAAATTAAAGGAATATTTCAGATTATGAACAGGTTCATCTCTATTTGCAGGATTTGTGGCATGCTTTCAATTAACGCAGTTGTGAATTTCAGTTATTTTGTAAAAACAAAGAACAAAGATGTTTATATTAAAGCATTTAAAATGGGTAAGGCACCCCAGAGGGTTTCAAAATCGAAGAGCACGTCTTCATAAATCTCCCTAAAATATATATTTATGCTTAAAAGCAAGACAAAAACATTTAGCCAGTCATTTAAAATAAACATTTAATTAACTTAAAATAAAGCAAATATAAAAATTAAATGAATTATCAGAATGTCTTGTTCAAATTTTGTATTCAAGTAAAAAAAAAAAAAAAATTCTACTGGAAGACTACTTCTATTTTTTTTGTTTTGTTGCAGTGTTTGCTTTAAGTTCCAGTGCAATGCCTTTCCCCAAACACTTTCGTTTTAAGTGCATCAATGTACTGTAAACATAATTTGTGTTTGTTTTCAAAAACATATTTTCCGTGGTAATAGACCACATGTCACAGATGCTGTTGGTAGAACATGAGTCGTCTTTAATCTGGAACTTTCCTTTAAAATGCCTTCCGGAGTTTCCAGCTCATCCAGACAGACCTTCACAGCAGGGAAGATGTGACTTCAATGAAACAGAATGTAGAATAGAGATATCCACTGATATCTGATCCCCCCCCCCCCCACACAGACACACGCGTTCACACACACAGACCACAGCGGGACTACTTTCCAAACAATAGATCAAATGTTATTCGCTAATTAGCTGCCATACTACCCATTGTCTTTTACAGTATTGGGTTTCTTTGTTTGCATGCGTAATTGTCAATGCAGTGCATTCAAGCCTTGAAGTTCTAATGAGCTCCTCTGCGTAAGAGCAGAGAATAACCAGCTTCTTTTCATCTCATCTCCCAGTCAGACCGAGGGAGGGAGGAAAACCGTTAGTTCGGATTGAACCTGACAGTCGGAAAGACACGTCATGCTCTTCAAACATAGAATGACTCGGAATATCTTCAAACGGGCCAGCTTTAGGTGTTCACAACTTTATATTTCTGCAAACTTTGATGTGGAGTTTCTGTGGATTTAAATTGAATTTGAGGAAGGCTCTGCCTGTTTTTGTCAAGGGGTTTTGATTTAAATGGATGTCTCCGCTTGTATTTCATAACCTTGAATATATGAAAGTCCTTCATTTAAGAGCAGATAAGCACAGATATAGGAACAGCCCGGTCGTTTTATTATGATTTTTATTTTCTGGTATGTCTCACTGAATTATTCTTAATGGAATCATTTTCCTGAAAATGAAACTTTTGTCATCCTTTACTCACACTCGTGTCGTTCCAAACCTGTATGACTTTCTTTCTTCTGAGGAACACGGGAGGAGATGTTTCTTTAAAACATGGAGGAGGTTTCTGTTCAAATGTGGAACAATATTTTTTTTGGGTGAACTACTCCCAAAATAGCTTACCCTGAATAAATATGTGGAAATAGGAGTAGAAACCCATAGTGCAGATTATTTGAAGTGAATTATTTACATTTGGATTTGCATAATTTCTCAGTATTGCACAACTATTCTGATTCTGATTGGTCAGTCACAGGAATGTGTGGTCAGATATTTGTATGTAATTGCCACTAAACTGTGTAATAAGTGGAGTATTATACAGTTAAACTGATCATAAACAGACTATATAAATATACCTGTTTTATAATGTGTCAATGGTGTGTTAGCTGTACAGTATCCTTTACTCTCTGGATATTTTAGGAACAAAATGCTGCTGTTTAGATGATTTGCTTTTATTTGTGCAGTATTCACTCTGAATTTGGTATTTCTGTTGCAGGGGGATCCAGGCCCGGCAGGTTCGGGAACACACTCGGTATGCATCTCGCTCCATCCTACAGCAACACTGCATGTTAGTTCATAGTAGAGGTCTTCACGGGTCCACTTGGAACCCGAGACCCGAGTGGGTCCGGGTCTAAAACTTCTACGAGTGCCCCGGACACGGGTCGGGTTCGGTATTAGCAGCCTCGGGTCTCGGGTAATTAAAATAACATCAATCTCTTGCTGAATTAGTCTGTAATAAGTCTGATTAAGTTCAAAAGCGCACTAAGCAATTCATATTTTCAGTAAGGCTGTGTTCAATTCAGTGACAGTATAGGCGTTTATAAATTCAATTTCAAATAAATGCTTTTCTTTTGAGCTTTCTATTCATCAAAAATGTATAATCACAGTTTCCACAAAAATATTAAACAACAAAACACAACTGTTTTCAACATTAATTATACTAAGAATGTTTCTTGAGCAGCAAATCATCATATTAGAATGATTTCTGAAGGATCATAAGACACTGAAGACCGGAGTAATGATGCAGAAAATTCAGCTTTGCCATCAGAGGAATAAATAGCATTTTAAACTATTTTAAAATAGAAAACAGTTATTTGAAATTACAATAATATTTCACAATATTTTTATGGTGTTTTGTCTGAATAAATGCAATTTTGACGTCTTTCAAAAACAAGTTTTTGACAAGCGGTATTGTAAAATGTGTTTTAAGCAATGTTTCATGTTGATTTTAATACACACTCTTTATCTTCAACTAAAGCAAATAAATAAAGAGCCCACACATGCTCAGTCAGGGGCGACCAACAGCAGTGTGGACAGACTGGAGGTTAGACGTGTCCTGCAAGTAGAGAGCTAATAATTCCACACATTATTTGAGGGACACGTCCACTACATCTCATAAGACACCAGGATGGGATGCATGTTCTTTGTGTATAAGAATATAGTACTGCAGCTCCGGCACTTTCTGTAACATAAACATTAAACCAACCCCGGCGGAACTATATCAGGGCGTAACAGTTATTTACTCATGCTAATTTTACATTTTATGAGGACAAGCAGGAATACCAGGGATTCAAACGTGAGAGCCGACAACACGCTTGCCACATCACCACTCCCTCTTGTAGTCGAGTTATAAATCATGCAAGACAAAAACATCTAACAAGCTTTAGCGGCTGAATTCTTGATGTTCAAACAAATAGCATGTAGCTGACATGTTTGATTTTACGTTTCAGGTTTTATATTATGTTATGGGTGTTGGTGTTGTCGACATCTTATTTACGACCTCTAACATCACGGGCCGTCTCTCCCTGTCACATTCTGATAGTTTTAGGAGCCTTTAAAGCTCTTGTTCTCCGACTTCCACAAGGAGTGAATGGCTATTTTTGCAGCTGTTTCTAAGATGTGTCAGTATTTTCGAGGATGCCAGCTGAAAGATGACACCACACTGTTTTACTCTGCGTCTGAAAGGCTGTCTGTGTGTGTCTTGTGTGTATGTGACTGGTCATGCGGTTTGTCCTTTCAATGGGTCATGTACTGTAATGATATGTGTTCCTGACCTTTGTTCTTACAGTGTTAACAGCTGAACTTAATTGCTGGCTTTGTTTGATGAAACGCATTATAATCTGTCTTCTGCTTTCTCCCAGGTTGAGCAGCAAGCTCATAAAGGGGACCAGGTAAAAACACATTTGGTTTTTTGTGTTTTAAAACTCTACATGTAACAGTGCTGATTTGACTGATTGTTATGGATTATTGTATTATAGTGCTTGTAGAGCAGCACTCACTACTGAGATCCACCTTTTCCTGGATTTTCCCAGAATTTTTCATGATTCCTAGGCAAAGCCTGTTGTCTTATATCCAGTGTGTTTTTAATTAAACAGCGATAAAAAGAGAGTTTTCAGCTGGCTATTTTGTGTCAAAATGTAATATAAAAAAGTAACTTGTGTATTAAAAATTGTGATCAGTCTCTCCTATCTAGTTAAAAACAGTATTGTGTTATATATTTCATATTCACAGACAACATAAAATATGTTGAGTATATGATGGCAGCATGTCATGCACTTAACTTAAACCTAAATTTACCCAAAACTTATTTTTACTTACATTTAGTCATTTTGCAGACGTTGTACATTTACTTTGTTAAACATTTACTTTGTTGCAAACACTGGCATTTCTAAATGTAATGAGTGACTTTATAAACAATATTTTTGTATTTACTTGCATCCAAAAATTTGAGAGATTTTTAAGAAATTATTTTATTCAGCAAGGATGCTTTAAATTGATCAAAAGTTAGAGTAAAGACATTTAAATGTTTCAAATATATATATCTTATATAAATGCTGTTTTTTTTCTGTTCGTCAAAGAATCCTGAAATAAAGTATCATGGTTTCCACACAAAAAAAAAACATTAAATCAGCATATTAGAATGATTTCTGAAGGATCACGGAAGACTGGAATAATGACTGGAATAATGAAGATAGCTTAGGATAACAAAGCTTAGCCTAAAAATGTTGCTTAAATGGAGACCGATTTTTATGATTTAAAATGTATTCAGAGAATCTATATTTATTTTTTGTTGTTGTTGTGCAGGGTCCCCAAGGAACTCCTGGAGAGAAGGTAAGCGCTTCAGCAGCATATTCAGGAATTTATTCAATCGGTTTATATTTTTGCCTTCCTTAACGAAGTTCAACCATGAGCTGTGAACATGCCGTTTGAACATCTGTCTCTCAGCACTTTAGTAAGCTCTGGCATGTAAACCCGTCCAGGCAGAGCCAGCTGCTATGTCCTCATATTTAACATTAATGTTTCTTCTGGATGTAATCACGTTTTTGAGAGCATTAATGACCATGGACAGGTGGAAACCTAGATCCAGACCCGCCTGCTTTATGTACAGCAATGCTTTCTGAGAACTGAAACACTGATCCTTTACCCATCATCCCCAGGGAGACTCTGGCCTGCCCGGTCAACCAGGAGCACCAGGGAAAGAGGGCAAAAGGGTGAGTAAACCGAATCAGGTCGCCACCTGTGTGGGCTGGATCCATGTTGCATATAAGTGTTTGTATGACCGACCCATCAGCGAGACGGGCCTGCGGGAGTGACCCGGCAGCAGCTGGAACGAGAGAAAGATCGGGAGCTCTGTGTGGGCCTAGTCTCATGGGAATGACTGTGAATATTCAACTGTAAGGTCAATGGTAGACTGACAGCACGTGTGGCCGACCCCAGCAGGAAACAATCTCAAGGGTGATTTACGGTTCAGTCGTGACATGCTCGAACGTATTGAGAAAACGATACTGTTTCATTATTGATTTTATCCTTTGTTTCTCAACGCCACCGGCCAAGGGTTAAATTGTTAGTCTGCCCACGGCACGAAAGCTTTATGTGAAATTTGACTGCCTGCAACAAATTGCAGTTGCGCATTTCGCTTCTTTGAATTACCTAAGCCGCTGAGCCATTTCACTAAAGGCGCGCTAACACCTGTTTACGCAAATGTTATCTCAGCTCCTCGAGTGGTTAATGGTCCTGAATGCCGTGCAGTTGTTTCTCGACTCCCTTGAATGTGATAAAAAGTATTAAAAATGCATGCCACTTAGATGGAGGAGAATACTTGGGTCTGCCGCAGGGACTGTAAGTGCAGAATTAAGCCTATTCAACAGAATGAATGAATATTTATTATCCGCCGCAGTGGTGTTCACTGGAGTGTTATCATGACACTGTTGGGTGTTTTCAGCTCAATGATGGATTGAGTGATGCACCGTGCCATAGACATCTGGATTTTGTCCACATTGGTTGTGAGCATTTCCACTTGGAATGGCAGTGTAATTGCTTGCTCAAGTTCACAGTTGGTGTGTGCATTCAGTGTGCAACGATAAGGATTATTGAGGATTTCATTTTTTTTTTTTTTTACATTTCTTTAAGTTATTAATATATATTTTAATTTATTTCATTTATTGTATTACTTATGTGCATTTTCTAGAAATTAGAAAGGTAGAAATCATACAGCTACTGTACCTCCACATAAATTCCTTAAAACAATTTTGTTGAGAGCTATAATATTATGAATTTGTTTGCAACTTTTTATATTTTATGTTTTAATTATTTATTTCTGAAAGTTTGAAAGAAAGGAGAAATTATACAGCTGTCTAACTCTACATAAATTCAATAAAAAAATGTTTTGTTGGAAACCACAATGAAATCATTACAAATTTGTTTACAACTTTTCTTTATATTAATTATTTATTTCTTGAAAGTTTGGTAGAAATGTGAAATTATACAGCTAACTCTACATTAAAACAAGAAGTGGAATTTCGAAAGGCAAACGAAGTCCGCTCATTCTACACAGTTAAATGTTTTTGGTTGACCTCCTCCCAAACCTGTAGTAAGACATACAATTGGTCAGTCAAATATTGTTTGGATCCTTCAAATATTCATACAGTGGAGACATTAAAATGACAGAATTTTCAATTCTAAATGACATATTCTTTCTAAGCAGAATGTACTGTTCTGTACTGACTGTCTCTTTGTCTTGTATAGTGAAAATCTGAGGCACAAACCCATGTCAGCTTTTCTGAAACGAGCACACCCTAACTTCTGTGAGATTAAAAGGCCACTACAAGCCCGTGACCTTTTGTGGAAAATTCTGAACAAAATGTCAGCTTCTACCAACATGATTCCTCTTTAATTGGTTGGTGTTACAGAAAAAAGCCGTTTAGAATCCAGACGCTGTGTTCTAATGATCTTGTGGTCGGCACCCCACGAATTCATTATATTCTCTGAGCTCGCAAGGGATCACGCTAACGTTTACCACCCACGCGAGTTAGTTTGCCCAAAGACTTACTTAGACTGAATTATTTTCCGGCTGCCATTTAAATCAGTGTCAAGTATGTTGTTTTGTTGCAAAAGACACTGTTTGGCCCTATAAATAACTTTTGCTTTGATGACTGCAGAGCTTCCCGGCGAGCAGGGATGTGGTACGGTTTCGGGTTATATTTGGCGAGTCACATGCAGCCGGGTAACTTGTTGAGCAGGACTGCGGCGCTCTGCAGTCTTGGAGGCTATTTGGGGAAATGAGGGACATGGGTCATTATTACTGGCCTTCTAGACGAAGACGAGCCTCTGTTGGCAAGAGACTCTCACCCAATTAGCGCTCTCATTTTCCACAACACTATCGGTCATGCACGGCTTCAATCTTTGCGGCAGTGAATTTTTCACTGCTAGCAAGGGGAAATATTTGGCCTTTGTCACATTTCAAGTGTTAGCATTTATTTGCGTGTATTTATTTTGTTAGCCAACCAAGAGTTTACAGTATTGACAATGTACATGTAAGCAGTGCAGTGTTGTGTAACAGGAATGCAGTTGCATGTACAGTTTTGGTGCCATTTTTTGCACAATGTCCTCAGAAATCAAAAGAAAATGTGTTAAAAATATGCCATATAAATCTATTTATTCTTAAAATCTTTTGCTGTTGTTAAATGTATCTTATTTTTCTCTTTTTTTAAATAATACTTTTTAAAACTGGAAAACACACTCCTTCTCTTTCTAAATATATACTGTATAATTACATTTTATATATATATATTTTTTGCTTTTCACTAATAATTAGCTGATTATGGATGCAGGGTGAAACAGGCCTGCCTTAGCCTTTAATAGTTCAGAGTTATTGGAAGAGATCACATTACGGTTACCTGCCTTCCTCACTGATTAAGCAAATACAATATCTCTTATAATATATTCAGGAAATTTGAGACGTGCGGGCTAAATCAATGTTCATGGAAGCAAGCCGGAAAGCCTTTCTCATAGATTTCTTTGTGAAGGGGTCAAAAGAGTCAGCCCTCCTGCCATCTGACTGATGAAGTTTAGTTAATAATGTCTGAATGTCAATATCTGTAATAACTCAAGCATATAGCATTAAAAGACACCAAAATAACAATGGAAATGGATCTGAGCACCCATGCGATAAGAGCTTATGTTAATTATGAGATGGAAGATCAGAGAGAGGGCAAGAGTGTTCTCGCACTGCAAAAAATTATTTCATTAATTGCTGTTTTCTTGTAAAAAATATCCAAACACTGTTTAAATAGGATTAATTTACTTGAGAAGCCAAGTTGCTTAAGACTTGTTTTCAGACAATATGTGACCCTGGACCGCAAAACCAGTCATAAGTGTCAATTTTTCAAAAAGAGATTTCTACATCATCTGAAAGCTGAATAAATAAGCTTTCCATTGATTTATGGTTTGTCAGGATCGGACAATATTTGGCCGAGATGCAACTCTTTGAATATCTGGAATCCGAGGGTGCAAAAATCCTTTAAAGTTGTCCAAATGTAGTTCTTATCTATGCATATTACTAATCATAAATGAAGTTTTGATATATTTACGGTAGGAAATTCACTAAATATCTTCATGGAACATGATCTTTAGTTAATATTCTAATAATTTTTGGCATAAAAGAAAAAATTATAATTTTGACCCATACAATGTATTTTTGGCTATTGCTAAAAATATGCCCCAGCGACTTAAGACTGGTTTTGTGGTCCAGGGTCACATATAGTATTAATATAGTATTTTTCCTTTTTCTAACCTCTTTGGTAAATGTTATTTTAAGTATAAACCTTACACAGTGTTTTTTTTTTGCTTTTTTTAAGAACTGTCCACATGTCTGGTTTTTATTTATATGCTGTGTAGCCCCGCCCACCACACAGTTTAATTGGTCCAAAATCCCACTCATCTTGGCTTTTTTCTGATTGGCTGTTATTGTGCCCCTGCTAATGAGACCACTTTGGTATGTGTTTACATGTGTGCGTGAATGAATCTGAGTGCGTTTATTTACGTCTGTTTGTGTTTGAGGGTGGCATCGGGTTGATTTCAATAATAATGTGTTGTGACTGAATTGCACTAGGAGAAAAGGCATGAATAGTAATGTGAAGTGCTTGCTTTTATCCATTATGGATGACACTGACACCGCGTGATGAGCAAAACTGGAGGACTTTGGGACCATGTGACACACTACAAGAGATCAAACAGGAAGCTGAGGAGCGCCAGCAGAAAAAAAAGGATCTCTCTCCTTCCCGATGGCGGCACACTGAAATATTCATCAGTGCTTGGAATGGGGTGCAAAGCTCTGTGCTGCTGGTTTCCTGTGCTACAGGACGCAGAAAAGCACAGGCACGCATGCCATGGCAACGAGACTGCCAGCTTACGTTACACATAGTCAACTGGCAACTTCAGCTGACAGATTTGCGTAATTAGTCAGAATTGAGTTGGAGAACAGCTACTTGTGCTGCAGGTGTGTAGGAGTGTGTGTATGTGTGTGTGTGTGCACGCTTGGGTATACAGAAAGGGCACAAACCTCTGTAATACACCCACAGTAAATAGATGGTTTTATTAGGAGACAGAAAAGCAGCAGCCCACACTTGCGCTCGCCCCTAAGCCAGAACATACACAGAGCATGTTCTCGTTTAATGTTCTGCCAAGTTTTCCAGCGCTCAGTGTTGCCCTTGCTGGCGTACAATCATGTGTGGGTTCAATGTGTGCATTCACCTCACACTCACACATAATGGTGTTCGACGGCCGTTTAGCTGGTGGGATGCAGAGTATTATCAAATAGCAGCTTCAAACTCTTCACTAAGCGGCTAAGGACATGGAGAGCTCACTCTTATCTGTAATGTACAAATCTGCTTTTTCACAGAGTGTGCAGCACTGCAGTACTGAACAAAATCATTAATACTATTAATGACTAATAGTGGTATTTATTTTATTCCTAAAACAAAAACACAACATAAAACATAAACATTTATGTGACCTTCTAATGACTCCCAAAATCGTACTATTAGCTCCAACAGATGGCATGCATCCGGTTCTCCACATACCTTAGACACTCAGCAGGCGCCTAGAAACGATTAGCCATGTGATACGTGCTGTAAAACATGAGGGAATGAAATGGGAGTGAGTACTAGTGTACAAACCACTGAGTGCGTTACTAGGTCACTCTGTGTCATGTCATGGAAATTTTCCCCAGCTGTTAGAGGTGGATGACTGCTGTAAGAGAATATTACCTCGTAACCAGAGGATTCAGCAGCAGTGATATCAATTTGTGCCCTTTAAATAATTGATGGGAATCTCGTGCTGCGATGTGCAGAGCGGATGGCCACGGTCAGATAGCCACGGTTTCGTATAAGTCATTTGACCTGCAGATTTGACAGTTTAGCGTGCTGTGAAAATGGATTGCAATCATCCAGACGTTTCTGTAAAGCATCACAGAATTGGTATTGTCATCGTATACCATATTGCATGTGTTTTCTAAACAATAGCAAGTAATTGCATTCTATTCTCAACCAGTGATTACAATATAAACAGACAGTAGATGGTGAAGCTTGGTGGAAAAACAATTTTCTCATATTTAACGCACAATGCTATCTCGAGTGGTACTGAAAAGCAATTTGCATACAGTAAGGAAACTGTAGATTAATTTAAAGTGGATGCCCTGATGTTTGTATAAGAGAGGGAATGGATGGTAATTGTACATATTTACACTGACACAAATGTGTTCCAGTGGACCGTTTCTGACAGCTCCTGCTGGCTACAGAGAAAAGTTTCCACACAAGGCTACATTTAAGTTGAATTGTCATTTTTGTTTTCAGGTTTCCACTTTTCCAAATGACTCTCACTGTTGGCATTACTTAAGTAAATGCTGATCGTCCTGAAGTGTTTCTACAACCACACACTTGTTTTTTTAGACCCTATGAAAATCCAGTTTGGAGTTTTGTGGCTTTTACTTGGTGTCTGTTATCTTTTAAAGCTGTTTATCCCTGCATCCAAACATGCTTACTTAGTAGGTGAGTAGGGATTTTCTACTTAGTAGGTGTTCCATCCACTTTCATGCAGTAAAATATGATCATTGCTGTACAAACAAACAAACTGATGAACTATGATTTCCTACTTGAATTGCAAGTCACATGGTGATATTTGCAATTTAGGGGAGTGCATTTAATAGGAGACACCCCCCAATATAAGAGTCACAGGTAATATTTTTGTTCCATTATTCTAGATGAGAATTTCAACTTTTATTAGTATGCTAGCATATAAACAAGCTTTGCTGATTGGATAATGCATTCGGTGTTGGATTATTTCCAATATTTTCATCAACGACATCTAAGTGTTTGTGGACATTTATACATATTTGCTGTCTTTCAGACATGTTTCTCAAGCGCACTTCTCTAAATCAAACTTAATTTCCCTTCATGAGATGATAGCTACAGCCTCACATTGCAGAATAAGAAGCGTTATGCATGTTTTTCCTTTTCTTCCTCCTCTCCATATCTTCTGAACTCTCAGTGTGCGGACAAGGTGACACAAGGTCATGTCCTCCTCCTCAGTAAGTCTCCTCACGCCTTAGCAAAGTCTGCGACTACGCTGGCAGAACAGCGATTCGTTTTTTCCAAAACCTCATGTCATGACGATCTCTTAACACTCAGTGCAGCCCAACTGAGCTATATCGTCATGAGCCAAATCTCGGTTTTACATAAAACCTCAGGTTCAATTTTACATACTGCTAACAATACTTTTTTTTACCCAAGCTTTGACAGTATATAAAGCAGCTGTATTTGTCTTAGCACTGATGTTGCTAATAATGGACGCCCTGTGGATTATTCCGTATGTGCATTGCTGTGTGTGTCCTGTCAAAGACAGACAGCAGGAGAATGAGACGTACCAGCGGGATGTGAACCAGTTGGCAGTGCTTTTTCATTGGCTCGCTGTGTTAGATTAGGCTGCACACATGCCGGTGACCTCTCGATGGGCACCTGTAGGGTGAGGTTTTTGGCCGGCAGACTCCTGATGCGTCTGCACCCCTCTCTGTTTGGACATGTAGTGGAGGATGGCCAGGAGATATTTCAGCCTTTGTAAATGCTGGTTAATTTTACCTTAGTATGAGTGGTATGAATTTTGAAGTGTAATGATGAAGGCATATTTTGGGTTTGGTGCAAGTTAAACACTGTCAACAGTATATGTGGCATTGGTGTAGTTATATACATTATTCCATGCAAAAATGTGTAATTTATTTGAGCTGTAAAAGATTTCTTGGACTACCTTTTTAAACAGTCTTGGTTACAGATTACAATAAATGGGACAATAAACAGATTACAATAAATTTTAAGTAGTATTTTCAATTACCATCAATATTTATGTCCCATAACTTTCACTTTTTTGCATATTTGATATTAAACAAACTGAAATATTTAGCTTTATTTTAACTTAATCTTAATGTTATTTGTTTTTCGATCTATTTTTAAACTTCTCTTTTAAGTGTGTATTATTATTTGAAGATGCATGCAATGCTTAACGTAATTTGTTCTCAGTGTATAAAAGTTACTCTATCCAGCTATTCATCTGTCTGTCTGTCTGTGTACAATATGTATGCGCACGCGTGCGTGTGTTGGTTTGTGTGTGTGTGTGTGTGTGTGTGTGTGTGTGTGTGTGTGTGTGTGTGTGTGTGTGTGTGTGTGTGTGTGTGTGTGTGTGTGTGTGTGTGTGTGTGTGTGTGTGTGTGTGTGTGTGTGTGTGTGTGTGTGTGTGTGTGTGTGTGTGTGTGTGTGTGTGTGTGTGTGTATATATGTACAGTCAGGTCCATATATATTTAGACACTGACACAATTTTCATAATTGTGGCTCTGTATGCCACCAGAACAGAATTAAAACAATCAAATTGAAATTGATGTGCAGACTTTAAGCTTTAATTCAAGGGGTTGAACAAAAATATAATACAAAATGTTTATGAATTACAACCATTTTTATACACAGTCCCCCCCATTTTCAGGGGCTCAAATGTAATTGGACAAATAAATATAATAATCAATCAAATTTTATTTGTACATTTTTTGTTGAATCCTTTGCAGGCAATGACTGCTTTAAGTCTGGAAGTCATGGACATCACCAGAGACTTGGTTTCCTCCTTTGTGATGCTTTGCCAAGCCTCTACTGCAGCTGACTTCAGTTGTTGTTTGTTTGAGGGTCTTTCTGCCTTTAGTTTTGTCTTCAGCAAGTGCAATGCATGCTCGATCGGGTTGAGATCAGGAGATTGATTTGGCCATTGCAAAATATTCCACCTTTTTACCTTCAAAAACTCCTGGGTTGCTTTCTATGAAGAGCTGTCCAATCAACTTTGCTGCATATGACTGAATCTGGGCAGGGAGTATATACCTTATACTCTTCAGAATTAATCCGACTTTTTCTGTCTTCTGTCTCCTGTCTTTTCAAGAAGTTGTCTGGCTTTTTTAGATGTTTTTGGCAATGTCTAATCTGGCCTTGTTTGCACCTTGCGGTGAACCCTCTGTATTTGCTCTCTATAGTCTTCTCTTGATTGTAGACTCTGACAGTGACACACCTACCTCCTGGAGAGTGTTCTTCTCTTGGCTGGATGTTGTGAAAGGGTATTTCTTTACCATGGAGGGGATCCTCCGATCATCCACCACTGTTTTCCTCCGTGGACATTAGGGGTATAACGGTATGCGTATCGTGTATTGAACGGCTCACAGGCAAGTTCCAAATGGAAGTGATCATCCCTATCTCCTTGTAGTGGGTCTTTGGAGTGAGCAGGGCACGTGCGTGCCATTATGAAGTCGTTTGGAATGCACTTGGTGAAGGGAGCGTAATTTCCTCATTACAGCATTGTTTGTATTGATTTCCTGACGCACACCGTACAGCATTGTCACGGGAACATCCCAGCTGAAGATTATGAGAAAATTAGTGCATTCCAAATGACTAAATAATGACATGCACGTGCCCTGTTCACTACAAAGTCCCCACTCCAAGGGGATAGGGATGATCACTTCCATTTGGAACTTGCCTGTGAACTGTTCGATACACGATACGCGTACCGTTACACCCCTAGTGGACATCCAGGCCTTTTACTGTTGCTGAGCTCACTAGTGGGTTCTTTTTTCTCAGAATGTACCAAACCTGTTGATTTGGCCACTCCTAATGTTCCTGCTACCTCTCTGATGGATTTGTTTTGTTTTTTGAAGCCTAACAAACTCTATTCTAATTTTGTTTTAGACTTGCACTACATTCATTTACTAACTGCTTGTTTTCTTAAAAAAGCAAATAAGTTCTCCATTCTTCTCTACAGCTTCTCTGTTCTTTTTCTATTATATCTGAGACTGAGACTTGTTATAGCACTTGCGTATCATTGCTCTATTGTTGATTTTGATTGCTTCCATTGCCCTCATTTGTAAGTAGCTTTGGATAAAAGCTTCTGCTAAATGTAACATTTGTCTGTTTCACTTGCATGGAGAGCTCCTTTGACCGTATGATGTGGGTTCACAGCAACAGCTTCCAAATGCAAATGGCACACTTAGAATAAACTCCAGACCTTTTACCTGCTTGATTGATGTAGAAATAATGAAAGAATAGCCCATGTCTGTCCATGAAACAGCTTTTGAGTCAATTGTCCAATTACTTATGGTCCCTTAAAAAAGCGGGGAGGTACAAATTAAAGAGCTGTAATTCCTTAACCTTTCCTCCAATTTTGATGAGAATACCCTCAAATTAAAGCTATTCAAGTAACTTGAATATGTTTTGGTCAGCAGCTAAAACAATACAATTGTGCTTGTGTCCAAATATATATGGACCTGGCTGCATGCATGCATGTATTTATTTATGTATGTATACACACTAAGAACTATTTTAATTAATACAATTTATTTTATTTTTGCTGCATTGGATAAAAACATCTCAGCGGTCTTATCGGAAGATCTTATCTATAATGAACTAATGGATTAATGTCAGGAAATGTCATGTGGTTTATCTATCTTCATTGTTATCTATCTCATCATTTGGTGGATATGGTGGATTGACATTGTCTAGAAACCTATTTATATCTATTTATATCCGCGTTAGAATACCCTGAGCACGTTCAGTGTTCCGGGCATCTATTTTTACGTTGTAAGAGGCACACACATGTTTCTGGTGTTTATGTCTCTGTCCTTCAGATTAGCATCTCAAACTCTCCTTTATTCCAGTTTCTATAGTTGAGTGTGGATTTGTATTATATGGATGCTAGCAACTGGAGAAAAATATGTACTTTCTGATATGCACTATGGTATGATACTGAATGATAACCATTTTCGTATACCACAGTGACTTTGGCACTGCAAGATACTCAAAAATAATACAGTACTCCTACCATATTACATGTCCAGAAAACTAAGAAACCTGTTTTTTATCAATCATCTCACTTTCCTGTGATATTTGCACCCTAGTACTTTATCCAAAAACAATCCTACGCATTAGTATATACCTTGGCCTTAATTTTGCCCTTGAAATACATACCGGTGGGTTATATTTATATGCAGTTACTGGCATATATCTCTTCTCTGTGTTAGCATAATTTTCATTTTCAGGTAAATAAAACACTGGAACAAATTCAACCAGGCCGTATGGAGATTTCAAGAGTTGATGCTCTCACAGCGGGAGTTTACCCATAGATTTATGCCCTTCACCGGTAGGCTTGCTTCAGTTAACTATTTGTGGTCTTACATTGCGGAACCCGGTGCAGTGACCTTGTCGTACAGCGCTATTATCTGAGCAATAGATCTGAGTGTGTAATATTAACCTATGACAGCAGCCTGTGGAAGAGGTAGACAGAGACAAACGTCCTCACCCAAAGGAAAAGAATTGCTTGAGTCTCCGATGAGGAGAAACGGAGGGAAAAAGAGGGAAAAGCGGAGAGAGAGGGAGGATGGATGTCCGCGACTGGGGACAGATGTGCCGAGTGATGATTTATCTGACTGTCTAGGCCTGTTCCCAGGGTGCCTCGGTGTAGCAGGAGCCACGCTTGCATGGGATAAACACATTAAGCGGCCAGTTAATTAAAGGGGCCGCACGGGTGACCCGAGACCTTACAGACTAGATACAGTATGCAATCAGGATGTGTGGAGAAATGAACTCTCTCTGTGATACTGTAGATGGGTAATATAGGTCAAAGCATCTTGCTTGAATGAGAAGGAGGCATGCTCAATGGGCATGAAGCAGTCTGGTTTGGACCTAAAAATTTAAATTAATTCACTGGTTCATGGTGTTTTAGATCTGTAGGGCATTTTTTCCCCATTGAATCACAAAGATAATTTTTTAAGAGTGTGCTCTATCAATATTTTTTATTTATTTAATGGTAATGAATGGGGTCCAAAATGACAAAAAACAAAGAATGTCACCATGAATGAATCTTCAAACTAGTTCATGTTGTCAGTATGAGTTCTTGACTAATGTGCTGTATTTCAAGTCTTTGTGTGAGGAGCAAAAATAAACTAAGTCTTACATAAAAATCCCTAAACTGTAGCTCTCTGCCATTTGGTTTGGTTTACCATAATTAATAAGTTGTTGTAATGCTACCGAAATGTCCAACCTAACATGCTGTGTATAACATCACCATATTTAAATCAGTGCAGACAATGAAGGGCAAGATTTTCAGGGATTTCTGGTCTAATGTTTTCTCATAGCTATCTTATGATTTCATAAGTGAATTTAGTCATACAAAATTTGATACTTTCATAGTGCTTTTCTGTAGGAGTGCACAGAATGTTGGCACTATATTGCTCTCAATCTTTAGCTCTCAAGTATAGTTCTCAGTCTTTGTGACTCAAAGACCCCTCGTTGTCAAGCTCAGTGCTCAAAGTTCCCCATATGCTAAAATAAATCTGTTATTTTGAACAAATTTGCTAGTTTTCAGACTTTTTTTATTAATAGGAACTGGGAGTATTGATAAATGAACCACGATTCATTTTGTGATTGCACGTTTCAATAACTGCATGTTATTTGACTGGAAAAGGTACATTCTAAAGAAAAAGAACCTTCTAAAATCTCTATGATCCATGGAGGAAAAATTTGATATGGGTTTGGAACGACCCATTGGTTCGCTATCTCTTTTAAACACTAACCCAGAATGAAATGAGCCGCTGCTAAAGAGAACAACAATTTAAAGAGCAGCAATTGTTATGCTTCTCCTGTCACGCACATTTGCTGACTGATGTTTGTGTACAGTGAAGTTAATTGGCTAGATGACAGCAAATTGCCTGATTAGCATTTAGTCTTCTTTCATTGAGCATTTGGACCTTCTTTGATTACAAACTACAATAACAGTTGTCACACTAGCCTGCTGTGTGACTCCACTGCCTGACCTTGTTTGTTCAAGCTGCCCGAGGCAGGAATTCTGGACCGAGCACTTCAGTGGCACCAATCTTTGGTCTGCGGGTCAGTCCAGTTGCTGTCCGGTAAGGTCAAGGGGTAGAACGATGTGACCTCATTATGATTTCCAGAATACTTTTGAACCCCATGCTTTCTGATGTCTACAGACACGTGTGGTGTCTAGGCACATGGTGTTTGCCTGGTGACGGCCAATCAGTAGCCTGGGCCCTTTCACAGAGGGCCGGATTGGTGTAGACAGTGTTAGCTCTTTCCTTGAACTATCTGTGAGGTCAATGAATATAGAAGCTGACACTTCAATGTTGTTGACATTTTTATCAAGTTGTAAAGTAGCCAGTATAGTCATTCATTCATTCATTCATGCCATTGTATTAGTGAAGGTAATATACTGTAGAAGAAATGTTGGATTGGATTTAGACCTACTAGTTTGCTGGCTTCTTTCAACCTCATACTTCACTGGTCCAATGCCAGTTTACATTTGTGCATTTGTGCTTTAAGCAGCATGCCACTGACTGGCGTGAGACATTTCCCAGATGGTGTGTGTGCTCTGCTTTAATCTACTCTGCCCATCCGCTCGCTTAAGACCTGGAATACAATACATCCGAAGCTTTGAGAAAATCTCTAGTAATTTGAACTGAATCTGGATTCATAAAGTGTGGTCTTTCAGATGCACAGTGGGCTTTGCAGTATGTCACTCATCTACATTTTTAGTATGAAGTGCTCTGCGAAGTGCACTAAAGGGTTACGTTCCAGGCCCCCAGTCAGTTGAGAAGAGAACCAATCTCACAAAAAGGGCAGAACAGATCCGCCTGTGAAATCTCTAAGAGCCATGACTGATTATGACCTGCTTTAAGATAGGAAAGCATTTTCAAAACGCTCATGTTCGTGCATGCACACGTGCACACATGTATTTCTACACGTTTTCTTAGCTGTGCTATGCCATCATTGCACGGAGGCGGTATGAATGCATTTAAACAGGAATGACTAATGCATGAATTAGTACTACTGCATTTGAAAAAAATAAACTAGTATAAACTACATTTTTTATTATTTTTATATTATTAAAATTAAATTGTATTATTAAAATATATAATTTGTATTCATTTGTTACAAATTTATATATATATATATATATATATATTGCTGTTCTTTTAAACTTTCTTTAAAAAAATCCTGAAAATTTAAGCGGCATAAAAAGCGTTTTTTAACATTGAAAATAACAAGAAATTTGTCTTGAGCAAAAAACTTGCATATTATGATTTTTTGAAGGATCATGTGACACTGAAGACTGGTTTAATGGCTGTTATATAAATATATTATTATTATTCCATGTTTTTGAGTATAAAGATGTCTCTGGATGTTTTGTCATATTTTGCTTACTTCTGAGGAACATTTTGTCCCCAAAGTATAGCTAAGCAGGGAAGATGAGAGGAGGAGGGAAATTGGACTCAACACTAAATATAACATTCATTATGTTATAAAAAATGTGAAATTTGCATAATGACATTAGCACAAGTTGTTAACTTTGATGAGCTCTTAATTGAGATACTGTAATATCCCTCTTAAAAGTGTCATTAGACCCCATTCTGGGTACGAACAAACGGTACGTGTTGCTGTATTTTGAAAGGAGTATATTTTAAGATGTATTTTGGTGCTGTAATAAGAAATGAGGCTCATTCATTTCTTTTTTGATATCCTTCCTGTCTCATGGCCAGCACAGAAATGGCTCACCCTGGCTGGTCCATCTCTCCACATCTATTTACCATTTGTGTATTTTGGTTGTGTTTTTAACCTTTCAGAGCTCTAAATCATCAGCACATTACAATCAAGGAAAGCTTGTACACAGGCTCCTTCTCACGTACCTCTAATTCTACACACGTGTCCTTTTCTTTGGCTTGCCATAGTGTGCTTCATTCACTCTCTTCCCAGTACATATATATAGAACCAGATCGCCATCCAGTGGCCTTCAGTGGAACGGTTTTACAGTTCGTCTGTGTAGAATCGATCAGAGGGTGACAAAACCATCCATATTGAGCCTGAAGACGTCAAATAAATCAGAGAGTGAAATGTTGGAGCTCAATTTTGGCCAGAGTTAGCTGAAGCTCTGCTCTTGACTGTCAGGCATCTCTTTATGCATGTGGGGATAGTTAGATTTTTGGAGGGTTGAATAGTTGCATTGTGTGCCACTCAGAACAGGGTGAACGTTAAGCTGCGTTTGAGAGGCTGCCAGGCAGCTGTCAGCTTTAGCGCTAACTCTCTCTCTCTCTCTCTCTCTCTCTCTCTCTCTCTCTCTCTCTCTCTCTCTCTCTCTCTCTCTCTCTCTCTCTCTCTCTCTCTCTCTCTCTCTCCTTCACTCCCTATACCCCCAGTAAACAACTGGAACAAATCCTGTTTTATTGAAGTTTTGCATTGTGCCAGTACTGTGGTGAGCTGTGTTGATTTGCTGGTTTTTAAACCATAAGTACTTCTAATGTTTCTTCAGGTTTATTGCACTGAAATATAGTAATTTAGTTACATACAGTTTTACATCCTCTGACCTTTAGAATTAAACAGCCTTTTTTGTTGCTGTGTCTTTAAATGACCTCTGTTCTGATTGTGAACTTCGCCGGTACTTGAAGGTTAGCCAATCGTTCATCAGAGCCGTCTAAGTTGCTGAATACTGAGTAGGAATCGATATGTAAATGTTAATGCATTCGTGATCTTGATGTCACACCCATGATGATACTACTTTTTTTGCATTGTGGCTCTGTTCCAATCCTTGTGAGCTGCCTTGTTTTCTACTGCATGCATATGCAGCATCCTAGCATCCCAACCAATTTGAAACCTCATTAGTGAAAGATTTGGAAGTTCTACACGGGCAGAATCATTAGTAGAGTTAATGTGTTGACAACTTTACAGTTAACTATTCTATTTTAAATGTACTGTTGGATTAATTTTAACAATTTTTTTTTGTATTTAGTGAATTTTGTTGCTGTAATTTACCATTATTTTATCTCTGTGTGAGAAGAAAGCAAAGCGAAAAGCATTGACACGCATACAGTAGGAGTTCAAAATTGCTGGTTATGAATGTTATGCATGTTTCATCCAAAACAGAAAAGTACAGTATAGTATAATCACTGTTTTGTGTGTTTTTATACATATTAAAGTATCTCACAGTTAGCTTAGTAGCATTCTAATATCACACGGGGGAGACAGTACGTCCTGCCTGGGATTTCTAAATTGTATAAATTGCTCAGGTTTTTACTTTTTCCTATTCTTTTCATACTTGCTGAAGGTAATGACTGAAAAGTAGTTTGACCAATAGCGTGCAGGCATGGCAAATAAACGACCAATCATGGCATGTGAGAAGGTGGGATCAACAGAGAACAGTAAAAGCAATGCAAATACATGTGCATATAATGTATGAGAACAGTAGAGAACATGTCAGTAGAAAAACAAAGCAAGACACCCAGACTTTTTAATGAAACAAGATCAATAACATTTATTTAAAACATTGACAATTAACAAACAAATACTAAGCCCTAACCTAAACTCTAAACTTAACCTTATAGCATTGGTAACACATTGTTGATTGTGAGTGATTCAGTCCACTGATCGATGGATCCATCCATGATTTTTCTGAAGTCTAATTGTGATTGTGTGATTGAGTTGACCAACGAATCTGGTTGTGCTGCGAGGTTTGGACTTAACTTGAGAGGAAAAAATCACATATCATATTGAGTCTTCCTTTTTCTACACATAAGGAGACCTGTTTGTGGAGATAAATATCCCATGATATTCCATTTCAGTTAGGAGGCTGCATTAAAGGCATAGTTCACCCCCAAAAATGAAAAATGTCATCATGCATTCCAAATGTTGTTCATATTCAGAACACAAATTAAGATATTTTGGATGTCATTGTTAAAATAGTCCATAGTCCAACATAATGTTATGAAGCTACGAGAATACGTTTTGTACACATATAAAACACAAACAATTACTTTATTCAACAATTGCTTCTCTTTTACGATTACAACAATGCATGAATGTGATGCTGCTGACATAGGAGCCGCAGTCAGATGTAGTCGGCAAGAGCATGATGCCTAGTGATCCATAATCTATTCAGATTTCAGAAAGTAATGTAATGCATTCCAGCCTTGCTAAATATGAAGTTTAGATCAAATGCTTCAACATATAGTGAATTTGGAGCCTCACAGATAATGTTCTATATTAGTGTTGGCAGTTTAGTTCTTTAAGATGTGTCTTGTAATCTGAAGGCTGTGTCAGTTCAGTTTGAATGCTAAACATGTTTTGTGTGTGTGTGGTTCATGAACTAAAGCAGTGCTGTTATCATCATTGTGCCTGGAGCAGGTAACTTCTCCTCCGGTTGCTCCAGGGTGACTGAACCTTCCAGTCGCTTTAGATAAGAAGGTGTCTGCTAAAACACTTAACTGTATTGGACATAACGAGATCTTATTTGACTGTAATTCAACATTTCAGAGAAGAGTACATTCAGAGCACATATCAGAACTAAATAATCTGCTCTCCTTGTCAAAAATCACACTACCCCAAAGGTGTGCTCACAGCGCAGCTCAAATGTTCTCTGGGACGAAAACATCTGCAGAAGAGGGAAAGACGACATTTCGGAATTAATCTTAATTACAGAATTAATTAGCTGTGTTTGCCTGCTGCTGGTAGACAGTTGGGGTAATTACAAGTGTCTGGCAATATGAATGTTGAGATGGGAAACGTCTTGTATCCTGGTTTGACCAAGAGGCTGATCAAAGGCGTGTGTTGGGAATGTCTCACTCTTGCCGGATTTTCATCAGTCAAAGGCCAGACATCAGTCGCATCAGTTCCAGATAGGGAGGGTGCCATGGCAACCGCTGGGATGCTGTGAGATGATGCTTTATTCTTTGCTCATGTGTGTATGTCCATATCAGCTGCATTATTTCCAGTTATATAAGGGGCTTTGTATGTGTATGTGGGATGTGTGATCTTGTATTCCTCCAAATGTGCTGTAGAATCCTATTGGAAATTCTATCTATCCTAATAGAAATGTCCTTATATTAAAAAGCTTATTTCCTAACAGTACTGTTAATATTCCCAATAGGATAAAAGCTCTTGTTGGATATCAAAATGAATATAAAGGAAAATCTTTCAGCGGTTTTAAATCTGCAGCAGCTCCCAGAGCAATTTCCTTTTGACTGTCCCATGTCTTGTGTTTCCAATACCAGTAGGGTTCTGATAAAGATTGCACAATATCCAATAAGACTATAAGAATCAAACAATGAGGATTGTAAAATCTTGTAGGAATTGCCATTTTATCCATAGGAGTGTTTAATTTTTAAGAGATCCTACCTGATTCTTTGCATTCCATTATGATAGCAATATTGAAATGCTGTTTGCATTCCTTTACAATTGACCTATCGGTAAGCCCCCCCCCCCCCTTAGTTACTGTTGCTCCCTCGGACAAACAAACGAGTAGAGTTGCTCACTATCTTACAATGACAGCTGCAGTGTGTGAACCTTGTCCCATGATGTTTTTGCACATTTTTGGACACAGAAGGCCACCAAATGGGAATTAAATATCTCATGGAGGGATTTATTAAAAATAAATACGATGGGTAACTCGAAGCGAGGGTTTTATAGATCACTATGCAAGCGGGAGAAGTCTCATATTATGGTCGGGACGATCGCGGATGACATGCAGGATCAACACTGTTCATGTATCGCAGGGTACGATTAAATTAATGTACATTTAACCAGTTTAATATGGAGAGGCACCGAAATGTAGACCTTCGTTTATGTATTTTTGACCTACACTGTACAAGACGTGAGAACAGTGCGCTATTTAGGTTTGTATGTTAGCATGGACTCACATTTTGCTCTGTTTTGTTTGGATTCAGGAAATGTAATAAAATAAATTATATTGACCATCCTCTCGGATACCTGGAATCAATGTTACAAGTACCCCAGGCACATCGTGTTTCTATTTTTGAAGCATAAAGCCCATAAAACCGATGCGATCTTCGGAACTTCCCATGTTTCTCTATGGCGCTGAAACCTAAAGATGTCCGAGTTCTGCTCCCCGTGCAACTGATACTCGACTGCCATTGGCTAGTCTGCGTTCGAGAGGAGGGGCTTACCGATAGGTCAATTGTGAGAGACATCCCCATTTTTTATGGGAATATTATATAGTCTATGTAAGCTATGTGTATGTCCTTTTTCAACTTTTATCCATATGTCTTTGTCCAGTATTTAATTTAATTTCATGAAATTAATGGCCACTTGTTACTAGTAGAAATCTAATTCCTGATATCAAGAATTAACATTTTAACTTGTAAAAATGTAATTGTTGATATCGAGAATTAATATCCTGAGAGTGAATAAAAGTCAAAACGGCTTGCCGTAGTTGTGTGTCGTTCCATATACATTTGCTCTGAAGATACATTGTTTCGGATTCAACGTGTACATCTCTGTATAAGCAGTTGTGTGGGTCTGACTATCTGTCTGTGGCTATGACACTTGAGTGTGAATGGGCAGCACACACAAGCGCTTGTGCTGCTCCAGAATGACTCACAGTGACACCAGTGGTGGAGCACAGGATCAATTGGCACAAAAGAGACTTCATTTCATCAGACATCACTAGAAGAGCAACCTGTAGCCATGGGGACAAGACACTGGCTGGTGGCTGTTATGCCTTGTAGTGTTGGTTTCACGAGTGTATCTCATTGCATTTGAGCACTGCAAAAACATTATTTCCTCACCCAAGCATGTACAGGCAGGTCTCTTCAATGGTGTCTTTATACAAACACTCTCAAAATATTGTCGGTGGGTTAACTGTAATGAGTGATAAGTGCTAAACTGCATGAGGTTTTATTGTTATCTGCTTGTTTTGCTGATTTTTAATTACACCAACTACAGAGAAACCACTTTATTTCCAGAACGTTCTGAGCTTGACTATGTGTGGAAAAAGAGAGTGCAGAAAAAAACGACTACATGGAAATATAATAAAGAAAACAGGCCATTACTCTTTCCTGGTAGATCTTAAGTTCTGCTCCTAAACCTAGTGAGCTGCCTGCATAGACCGTATTTAAGGCATCAAATGTGTGGTCAAGAAGTCTTATGGTAGAAAAGAAAACATTATGTTGCTATCTGTCGTACTTTGTTGTGCCCACTTTTGAAAGGTTTGTTCACATGGACGGCCATTCAGTTGTTGTAGTTGTGTGTTGCTTGTATGTATTCTACTTTTATCCAATTGCAGTCAATGCATCTCTTGGCTGCTCATTAACATAAGCTTTGTTGAATTGTTAACAGTTGCTGTTGTTATCAGAAATTGCAGACTCATTGAAAATAAATTATTTCTGGATGCTTTGTCATGGCAAATGCCTGTCACTGTAAACATCCCTTTATGGTGCAAATTAATCATTTTGCAGAGATAATGATCCCAAAAATGCACTGCAATGGTAATGTCATGAATCTGGTTGCCACTCACTACATCTCTTGCACCACAGCTGCACATCACCTATGGACTGCATCTCCCATCATTCACTGCACTCACACATTCCCATCCACCATTACACCAATCACACAGCTGTCACCAATCACTCATTTGTCCTGATTGTCTTACCACACCTGCACCTCATTCACACACACACATTTAAGCAGCACACTTCCATGCAAACACTGCGAAGTCTTGTTCTTGCCCCGGCTGACATTTCTGAGTTATTCATCCTGCTATTTTATCTCTGTGTTTGACCCCGGACTGCCCGACCTTGGAACTCTGAACCTGTGCCTGTGACCCCGACTTCTGCCTGGTATTGTTTACGTCTCTGCCCTGCCTCTGATATTCCTGTTTTTGCCCGCTGACCTTTGCCTGTTTGATTCTGTCTATTAAACATCTTACTGCACATGGATCCACACGCCTTTGACCAGTCATTACAGGTAAGTACACTCTCAGAAAAGGTACTAACGCTGACATTGGTTCATTACCTTTTTAAAAGAACTAATAGGTACCATTTAGGTAAAAAGATGTACTCTTTACTTACTCTTAAAATGTATCTTTAAAGTACTGATGTGCATTTTTTTATGAGTAAACAAGTTACAAAAGAGTACTGCCTCAGTGACAGCTTTTGCACCTTTTTTCTGAGAATGTAATAGGTTATAAATATAGTACTTAAGTTTCATACAGTAGTTTTGTTAGTACACTGGCAAAAACATTTAGTAGAAACAATTTTCACTCAGAAATTGCAAGTGCTTTACAAACAGTCACACAGAAATGCCAAGTTACACATTGAATTAAATAAAAATGTAAATACTCCAATAACTTTGAAAAATCTTTTTTTTTACAGTGTAATATTGTTTTTGAATAAATGAATTGTATATGCTCACAATAAGAGCCACACCTATTTGATCAAAAATACAGTTTACATGATAATATTTTGAAATGTTTCAGACTTTAAAATATATTTTCCATTTAAAAAAGAAACATTTATTATCAGTGTTGAAAACGGATCTGTTGCTTAATCATTTGTGGAAACCGTGATATATTTTCAGGATTCTTTGATTTAACAGTAAAAGAAAATCTTCAAAAGAAATCTTTTAAAATGTCTTTAGTGTCAGTTTTGATATTTAATGGGTCCTTGATTTTAATTAAATTGCTGATGTCAAACCTTTAAATTGTATTGTATATGTACATATTTACATATGTATTTTTATACTGCTTATGTTTTGTAGACTCCTATATTTTGAAACAGGGTTATAAAATATATTACATCGTACAAAATGGAAAAAGGGTCTAAAGTTAGTTTGTTGGTTCATTCTTTGCCAAAATACATTTATACAGTATAATAGTTTTTTATTACAAATAATCCTGAATTACAGTTGTTTCACAGGTGTTGTCTTTAATCTCAGCAGAAAAAATGTTTGTAGGGATATGCAGTGGGAGAAAGAGAGACTTCCTTCCCAAGCATGCTAACAGCTCATTGGACATATATATATATAAATGAGTGTGTATAGAGGATTATATAGTTTAATGACAGACATTACAGGCTCTTTCTGGCTTATCATCTGAACTCTTCTTGGTAGGAGAGTGTGTGTTCACTGCAGATTACTGGAGCATTTGAAATGCTAGATCTGCCTTTGTCCATCATTCCCTCCTCCTCACCCCCCATTCGTCCCTTTAACACATTTTCTGTAATCCATGGCACCTGACCCACACGGAGTCTCAGTGAGACTGTTGACATTTCAGATCAGGATTAGAGTGCTGCTTTAAAGATTACCCAGGTTGATGTTTGTTTGCTTTGCTCCTGGCGAGACAGAAGTGGGTTCGATGTAAGCAACCCGTTTCATCTTAGTGTACTCCGTCCAGTGGATACGCTGGCATTCTCCAGGCCCGTCTGTGTGGGGCACAGTTCAAATGAAAGATTAAAGCATGCGGTAGAACAGATAAGGCTTTGCAAGCTTCTGTCCTGAATGTGGAGGTCTCTCGTGTTTGGTTACATTAGCAATGCTGTGGTGTCTGAATTCCTCCACTGAATGCTGAACCCTCTGCTGATAAATAGAGGCTTGAATCTTTTGTACCACAGCAACAGAAATGATCTATGTTGAACTCGGTAGTTATCATCTGAACAAGCCTACTGTATCTAAACAATTTAAAATGCAGTTTATTTCTGTGATGGCAAAGTTACTCAAGTCCTGAGTGTCACATGATCCTTCAAAAATCATTCTAATATGCTGATTTGTTGAACATTTCTTATCAATGTTGAAAACATCTTAATGTATATTTTTTTTAAATTCCATGATGCATTTTTTCAGGATTCTTGGAATAGAAGTTTCAAAAGAACATCATTTATTTAAATTAGAAATGTGTTGTAGCATTATAAATGTCTTTGCTGTTACTTTGCTTTCTTTCTGAATAAAAGTACAAATCCCCCCCCCCCAAAAAAAATCTTACTGACCCCAAACTTTTGCATGGTTGTGTAATATAGTAGGATTGCAAGCAGAATTGTTCATTTCATATGATTCTCATTGACTCTTTGTATACATAAAGATCTTGTCGAGAATATGCATGACGCACGTGTAAACTGATATTTTCATAGAGTTAGTAGAGTTTACAGTTGTCATTAAAGTGCTTTCAGACTCTGCAGTGGGTTGAATTTATTTGAATAGGAAATCTATGTAAACGAGTATTAATCACACTGTAATCTTTCTCACTCTCTCTCTCTCTCACACACACACACACACACACTCCCACGTCCCCCACATCTGGCTGCTCTCTAATGTATATCTGTGACCTAAACTTGGCCCTCGCAAGAACTCAAATAATAAAGGCTTCGGATGTTGTCAAATTTACAGGCCACTCTGTGTTGCATAGCAACAGGCAGTGCAGCGCTGATTGAGAGAGAGAGGTGATGCTGTGTGAGTGATCTGAGCTCTGTGTGAAAGGCTGAAGTGTCACACAATTGATCTCTTTCTTTCTGTCATGCAGAGATGCCCTTGTCTGACCAGGTCAGCCAACATCCACATGCTTTTATTTATTTATATTTATGAGACCTGGTCTGAAAAAAATATGTATGAATGTATGGTATATATGGTTTGTATGCATGTAATTTTTCAATTAAGATGTATGCATTCTAGTCAGTTTATTAAGACAATCAGCCGCAGTTTTATCTTTCAGCTTTCTATGGCAATTCCCATAACTTAATTTTTTCCATTCATAGTAATGTTCTGCCATTGAATCTGTATGTTCTTTTGCCCAATTGAACAGTTTTCTTTGCCAGATTTAGATTTGGTTTCTCTTTGAAACTCCAAAGACCAGTGGCATCTTCTGTTTCAGATGAAGCTGATGTTTGTTTGCACTTCTCAGTGAAGCTTCTGGCTGAGCACCAGCGAGGCGTCTGTTTCTCAAACTAGATGCTCTGATGTACTTGTTTGTTGTGCATCTGGGCCGTCCACGTCTCTCTCTCTCTCTCTCTCTCTCTCTCAGTCTTGGTTAGATCCAGTTTGTTTCTTTTGTCAAAACAGTCGTGTGTGGAATGGCCTTCATCTCTCAGAAGAACAGCAGGGCAATGTGTTTCCAGTCAAAAATGTGTTTGTGTTTGGCCAGAATTGAACTTAAAGTATGAAGTGACTTGAAAGATACTTGCAAGCCAATACTTCAGCAACTGAAGGCTTCATACTTGAAGTAGCACAAAAGTTTTCGACTGTACCAGATAAGCTCATTATAAGGATTTTTAAACAGATTTTCATAGTACAGTGGAGTAGCCAGAAAGGAGACTTGGTTGCTCAAAAAACTGGGTGTGCCAATTTTTTTGTCAATTAATGGAAAAAAAGCTTTTTGGGTATTAATATGTTAGTTTAACATTTCATTTTTGTGTAGGGTATTGTCTGTTAACTTTCCCGTTTTGGATTCTTTGAAAATTATTTTGTATCTGCAACAAAATGAGTGTGTGTGTTAGCTTGCGTGCTGTAATTATATTTTTAAACCTATTTCTCTGTGTGTGTGTGTATGTGACAGAGAGAGAGACCGTTTTAATGAATTCTCCATTGTGAATGTGTTCTATTGTCAGCACATTTCACATTGCCTACCAGGGGTCTCCAACCCTGCTCCTGGAGAGCTACGCCTACAGATTTCAGCTCCACATAAACACACCTGAACCAGCTAATCACAGTTTCAAGGCTACTTAATTTCAACAGGTGTGTTGGAGCAGGGTTGTAACTGAAATTATGGTAGCTCTCCAGGAAAGGTTGGAGATCCCTGAAAAAGAGAAGACTTGCAAAGAGTATTGTCACCTTTCAATTTCAAATATCTATATCTGTAACATATGTGTGCTGTATTGTCCCGTATATGAATGTGTCTGTGTGTATTTGTACAAGCTTAATGATTATTAATATGATAGTTTAAACATTTCTATTTGTGTTGTGTGTGTGTGCGTGTGTGTGTGTGTGTGTGTTTCTGTGATTAATCTACAAAATGCTTAGTATAAAAGCATTAGGCCTTAAATTCTTGAACCCTGGTTATCGCTTTGCAGCTATATTTTTGTTGTTGTTGTTTTTTTTTCCATTTTCCGAAGCTTTCTCGCTCAAGAGGGTACCGACAATCACATACAGTATAACCTACAACAGCTCTTTAACTATAACCTACAACCGCTCTTTAATGCGCTCTAGTCAAACGCGCTCATTGGCCTAATCATTAACACACATCATAAACCCTTTTAGGCAAGTACAATTTATGTCACATATTTTAATAAGACTAAACACCTAATTAACCTAATGTCACAGGTTTTAAATAAAAATACATTTTAAGCAATTATAACACCGCATTTCCACGTAAAACAATGAACAAATTATACAGTGAGCAAAGCAATTTATTTATCAAAGATAATCATTGACTATTAGCCTATGTAAAAATATATTATGTAAAAACATGTAGCTGCTGTACTAATAAAACAAAATGCTTTTAAATTTCCTTTTATTAAATCATTAACATTTTGCCATCCTGCAATGTGACTTAAACTGTACATGGGCACATATAATGTTCTTTGAAATGACTTTTGCAATAAACAATTTGAATAGTGCTTGCAAGACACATTAGAGAAAGCAGTAAATATTTTTTATACATTACATTCAGATCGCCAACAACAGAGCACAGTACATTTAATGTTTTAGCTGCTCAAAGGGCAGACGGCGTTCTGGCCTTGAATGCCTCAATTATGTTATTCTTTTTTTTGTTGAAAATAATTTAAAATTTTAATTAAATTTTAAATTAACAAATATTGTAAGCACTGCTTAATCTGTAAATTGTGAGTCCCGGAACAAAGCGGGGTAATGATCCGTCCGGCAAGTTTTTTTATATTATTATTGAACTAAAAATACAAAATTCAACAGCAAGTTTTATATATATATGCTTTTATTTATGTAGGCTCCAGAGAAACATTAGAGAAACAAGATGCGTTTCTGCCGTCTCAACTCCGTGAAATGGAGCGCGTCACAGCAATGAACGGCTATTTATTAAAACCCAACCAAAAAATACAAATTATGAGTCGGAATGAAAAGGTGCTTTCTTTATTAAAGTCAGCGTCGCATTCTGCAACTTTATCTTTTTTCAGCATATAGAAGAAATTAGTTTATTAACAATAATTCAAATGTTTTATTTTGCCTTTCCCCACCAATATAGCCTACTTTTGCCGTTGCAGTATGCGCTTGGGTGCGGAATAGACTATACGAATATTAAAGATGGTTAGCCTAAGTTATTATATTAATCTTTATGTGTGACATATCTTTATCGGGACAGGCCTTTTGGCAGAGGCAATTTTTAAATAAAATGCTGTCAAGATGCGCCTGCTATCACGTAGTTAATTGCAATAGAGTTATGAATGCATTATAAAATGTTTTTAATTTATTTCATTTATTATGGGTGCATGGTGGTGCTTTGGTCTTTCTTGGGGGTGCTGAGTTTAGCCCTCATTTGCGCTGCCCATGTTTATAGATTAAAAAAATTATAATTCTGATTGTTTTTAAGTGTCACCCTGGCAATGGCTACGCCCCTTACAGTGGATTTGGTTGCTTAAAATGGGACTTTTACATAAATTACTTAATTAAAATACTATTTCTATTAATTTACAATCAAATTAATCTACAAAATGTTAGTATTTATTTAGTTATTACTTTTATATTGTGCCAATAAGTAACCTTCATCCTAGAATTGTGATTAGTGAGGTTTGCACAGGTAAGCCCCAATATCAGATCATTATTTAAGTCATAACATTATTTTATTATGCCATGGTTTTCCATCTTCTGCTTTAGTGCATTATAAAGAGTGTTTAACATTCAGAATCATGGTGGTGGTGTTGATATCTACACCTTTTGACTCCCATTTAACACTTTATTCCCAATTTATGAGGTCTGTTATGGCATATATTACACCCACCAATATATTAGTATTCACTGAAGAGCTTCATATATTTTAGAGGCAAAAGGAAGATGATTAGAAAATACATTATTCATCATCAGTTTAGTTTAATAGGATTAGGAAATATTTATTTTTATTTTTTATGTAGCTTTTGTTGTCTTGTGTTTTTCAGACAGCACAGACTGAGACGGAACAAACCGTTAATTAACCTGTTTGGCCGACTTTATGCAACGTTAACGTATCATTACTTCTGATAACAACCTGCTTGGTTTTCACTGAGCAGCATAATCAGATGATGGATGTAAACTTTCAGAGCCATGAAAATTACATATTACAACTTTTCCTTTAATATTTCCTCATGTTCCCAGTGCATAATAATGCCTCACTTAGCAAAACAAACATAATTGCAATGGCATTACTGAACTACTTTAGCTAGTAATTTATATTTTACAAAAATATGTGTGGTAGCTGTAAATGAGTAGGAGGAGTTGAGGTTTTTTTTATTACTTTCAGTTGGATTGTAATGAATTGGTGTAACAAATTTTTACTCATCAGGTTTTTTATATATATATATATTATTGTTGATGCTACACAATATTCCAAAAACCACAATAACCCTGCTATAACCAGCTACTATCCTTCAATACCATGAAAAAGGGACTCAATCCTCATCACGTGACTAGCCTATCATAGAGTCTTAGGGACAGACAGTAAACATCCACCCAAGCAAATATCCACAACCATTCACCCTAGAATAAGGCCATAGTTACTAAATAGGGGCTGGATTAACAAAATCTTTGTAAGAAGTTAAGCAATTTCTACATGTGCTTCTTGAAAAATATTTGAAGTTGTCAAATATATACAAAGTTCTGTCAGTTTGCAGTTCGATAGTTCTAACTCTCATGGCACAGCTAATTGGTTCTCTCCTGTATCTGCAGCCAATGAGCTCGTTGCTCAACATTCAAATACTTGGCAGTGTTTGCTGTAGCAGTAGCATCTCACTTCAGAAACCCTCCACCTTCCCCAGCTCCACCTGTATAGATCTGCTACGGGATGATCATGTATGCTATGGGGGTTATTCATATATGTTATATGTGCAGCAGCAGTATTCCTTAAATGCTCACAGCAGCATGTTGTGGATGTATTGGCAGTAGCAAGTCTCAATACTTCCTCATTGAGATCTATTCCGCCAAGACCAAACACATTAACATTGTCATGTATATTACCATGCAAATCACTCAGGACAGAAATGCCTATTTTAAAAATCTTTAATGTTTTCTTAAGAACAAAATAACATGCTTTGGTTATCTGATTGATGCCAGACTCACTGATTAACTCAATAAAAAACTCAATAAAAGGCCATCTTTTTGCACTCCCTGCATATTACTGTGATAATCTTTAGTAATATGCATTATATAGCTAGTGTTACAGTGCAACGCTTAGTATTTGAAACAACTGAATAAATTCATTAAACATTTTACCTTTGGGGATTTAAAAATAGTTGGTGGGAATTTCAGACAATGTCCTACACAAGTATTTGCTAAGATTTTTTCTGGTTATTGTTTCATCATTAAGGTTAATGTTCCCTTATTGCTCTGAAATAACCTGCAAACACGTACACAGATCCATTCAAATATGGCCTGATGATGACAGCGGCTCATTCATCGGGAGTTCTTTATGTTGCAGGTAATGAAAATGACAAACACCGGCAAAATTGACATCATCGAATCAAAGAGTATGTAAATGAACAGTTCTGAGGGTACAGACGAGCCACTGGCTTTTGTGTGCACGATCCACTTCCTCTTTCATCCAACCATGAACAGCGATCTCACAAACACTCCCCACACAGACAAAAAACAGTCTGGTCCACCACCTCCCCCTGCTGAATTCTTAATAATGGTGTACATATTGCTGAAATTGCACCGTGCGCTTGTATATAAAACGTCTCCACAAAATTAATTTAGCAAAGAAGACGCAGCCATCAAAGAAACGTCCGGCTTATTCATCGAGGGACAATGTGGAAACTAATTTCCCCGAGGTTGCCACACCGGCTGTCTTTATGTCAGTTTTTCCTATACGCTCGTGTCATCGCGCCACGCCGAAAATTAAACCGGTGACTGGCAGTTTTGACGGCTTTCATTGAGCCCACCTCATGCACTTTGCCATTTCGTGTGTTTCGAGCATACGAATTGAAGGCGCTTATTATATTTGTGAATAGTTCATTATGTCCAGGCAAGCTTTTTAGGGCCATGTTCAGGGGCCTGTTCTGTTTGTCTCAGAGGGCCTGTTTTGATTGATGTGGCCGTGGTTTGTCACAGCTTGAAGGGAGATGGTAGACTTGGGTGGCATAGAGAAAGCGATGCACCACACAGAGCTCTGCAATTAAGCTGTTTTCTTTCTGTTAATTAAAAGCAAATTAGTCACTGCAACAAGAGGAGCTGTCTTCTCGTAATTGCCACCCAGCATTGCCAAACATGAACCCGTTGTTGAAATGGTCTGTCTTTTCTTATGCTTTCATTTTCTGTCTTGCAGGGTCGACGCGGGAAAACAGGAGAACCAGGGACTCCAGGACCACCAGTAAGAATTACAGTTTATAGATTGAGAAACACTGACAAGAAAATGACCAAATATTCAGTATTGAGGGAGGCCAAAATTGAAAATGTAATCATTTGGCCGCTTTGAAAAGCTGAATGGCCTTTCCCAACCAATCATGAGCTTGGCATTGCAACAGTAGAAGAAAATTAAACTTAATTCAAAATATGTTCTCTGTAATCCAGTATTTTTCTTAGTTTTTCTTAAGTGAATTTGCAAAGACCCCACAAAGTCTCTCTATAGCCGCTTTTCCACAGAAATTACCTGGAGCAATTTGTCCCAGGGACTTTTTTCCTGCAGACCTGATGCTGTCTGTGTCTCCATCGCAGTCTAAAGTACCGTGAAGTTTAGGCGAATAGTCTTGTGATGTAGGTCTGCGCATATTTCTCAATACCAAGTACGCAAATGTCGGACTTGTGTCCTCAGTAGTTCCGACTCAGGAATGTGAACTCTTGGGGACGGGACGACGCAAGTCCGGTATTTCTGAAAATGGAACACCATTGTACTTGATAACGTTAGTCAGCTCACCTTGGCTACTGCAATTTTCATCACTGTATTTATAATAAGACGAAATATGATATTTAAACATATTAATAGCCGTATAAATGTAGTAAACGTACATACATTACAATGAAACGAAATATTATATCAAACAGCATTGCCTCTTTTTATTTTCATTTTTATATATTAATAGATATAAAATAAAGACCATTTGTTACCTGTTAGATTTACCCAAAACAAATTATATCTCATGTTTAACCACTACAGAGACATCAGAGCCAGTGGCAAATGTCAGAAGCACTAGCCGAGGTTATGCTCCTCTCAGTGGGATACATGAGCACCGAGCGCCTGCTGATTGCGTGGAGCTCACGTCTCGGAAATCAGTGAAGCAATTTTCAAATAGGCGCTGTTTTTATAAATAAACTGCAGATTTGAGTTTAAAACAACTACATTATTGCCTGAAATACTCTTAAAACAACATTTCATGACACAATAACAGTAAAAATTATGTGAATATGGTGGTTGAAATACAATGCTGCCTGAACTCAACCATTCAGAATGTTCAGCGCCCAAGTCCCACCCCCGAAAGTTCCGGACCTTTGGAAAAGTACTACAGTTTTTGTCTCCAAATACTGTTTAAAACAGTTCGTTTTAATTAAATGGTATTAGAAAATAAATAAATATTAAATGTATGAAAAATACATGTATATAATTGAATATAGGTTTTGAGATGCAGCTCTTTTGAACCGTTTCATTTATATCATTACTCCTCTGCCTATTTTCCTGCCTCTGCTATTCGTTTCAGATTCAGAAAGCATAATTGTTGTCATAAATCTGCTTCAAAAGCAAACAAAATTCGTCATTGTGCATAATGGACAGATACCTGCTGCTATATTCATCCCCCCCCCCCCAGATGAGTCTTCTCATTCTCAGGTTTATGCATTGGTTCAAGTGAAATCTCCATCACATGCGCTGTTTGGCTCAACGTTTCAAATTACAATTTCAAGCAGCCCAGAGGGCCATATTAAGAGCAGTCCCATGCATAAGTGTTATTGAAGATCCTGATGAGACTCTCAAAGGGGCCCTAGTTTACTGCTTGATAAATAGTCATCTCATCAAAGCCGTGGCATCAGTATGGAAATGCGTGTGATTTTAAAAATCACACACACGCACTCTTCAGGCTTTGAAACGTATGTTGCATCATAAACTTCTGGCATATTTACATTGCCTTTGGCTTTGTGGTTGTACCCACATATGTGGAACTGGATAAACATTGCCAGCTTTACTGATTCTATTTTAAGTGGGAAATGAGTGATTAATACATTGCTATATTGAATGAAAACGTAAAGGAATACTTCACCTGAAAATGGAAATTCTGGCACTATTTGCTCTCTCTTATGTTCTAAAACCATTTGACATTTTTTGTTCAGACTATGCTGGTTGCTCTTTTCCATTCAGGTACTATAAATAGGAACTATTTTAGCAAAAGCATCAAAAAGTGGATTCATTTGACTTGTGAACTACAGTGGAAGTCTTCTGAAGTCATGGGAATAGCTTTGTGTAAGGAACAGACTGACTTTAGTTATTCGCGGATACATTTCATGAGTGATTGTGTTCACTACTGTAATGAGTCTGGCTTGTGAATGAATCATTTAGATTGGTTTTGTGAATCAGATCAGCTGGTTCATTGAAAAGATTCATGTAAAGTCCCTTTTATTTATGAAATGCTTGATACAAAACAATTTGTTTCAAAGAAGTTTTACAGTAACAAACAGTAAAGTAACTTAATCAACTTCAAAAATGATAAGAAATAAAATTATTCTCTAAAGCAGCTCAAAAAAGACAACAGTGTCATTATTCATCTCAAGCCAGTTCAGTGTTTGTTAAGATTCAGTTCAATAACTTTGTAACGTTCATCAATTATGAATCCAATTTGATTCAACTTTAAAACATATCTACAGATGACAACACTTTCCTCATTCAGTGCCAGATGTTGAGACTTTTGGTGAATAATGTTCTGTTTTTCACAAAGCTTTCATATTGCTTCAGAAGACTTGGAAGTATGGATCATATGGAACACATTTATAAATCATTTCTATGATTTTTTGGGACCTTTTCAACACCAAATTCATTGTAATTTAATAGTTAAAATTTTTGGTTCAGCGGTTTCTTTAAAGATTCACTAAGCCGCAAAACGAATTGCAAATGTTGCCTGATCTGCTCTGCATACTAACAGTGACTGACCGTTAAGTTTCACACATGCTACTGTAAATCTCTGTCATTTTCCATTACAGGGAACTTATAAAGTGGTGGACCCAATGTCATAAGAGTTGGGAGGGAAGTGGTTGTGACATTTTTAAATGGCAGTGTCTCGATAATTTCATGGTATGTGCCAACCTTGCTTCTGTCCTCGGGAGCTGGCATTTATGAGTGGCCTGTCGTCAGTGGTTGTGGTCCGGGCCCCGGGCGGCACAGACATCCTCCCCCAGCCTCGAGGTGTCGAGGAATGCCATGTGCGGTCCAGGAGGCCCTTATCTGTCTGGATGTTTAGTTGAGCTGATGTGTCTAGTGACCTTTGTCAAGGACATTCGCAGGTGTTGTTCCTTCAGTCGTGGGCGGCAGAGGCTAATACGCAGCGACTGCTGCCCTGGTTGCAGGGTCAGGCAGTTAAGGCTGAATTTACATTTTGTTGTGCATTTTACAATATTGGATTTTTCTCAAATAAGCTTCCTTGCCCGAGACATTTTGAAGTGAGCTTCCTAATGTAAGTGATTTGATTTACTCATACTGAGATTTATTTCTTCAACACAGGGTCCACCTGGAACATGCGATGCTGAAGCTGTTAAGGTAAGATTTAGCTGTTTTTGAAGATTTAAATGTGATCATTTTGTGTCATTTTCTTAAAGCAAAAAGTCTAAGTAAGCCATTTGTAGGTTAGAAAATTGTAAACATTGTGGCACTTTCAAAACATACAATGTTTATGCAGCCAGCCTGGCATAGCAGCATTGGCTCAACCAATGTCATTGGGGCGACTCTTTTTTTTATCAATAGTAGACAGGAAAGCGTTCAGGACTGACTGAAAAATTGTCACTATTTTTGTGGTTCTGTTTGGTGACTCCAATGGTTTTAAGACATCTAGATGTATAAAAAATGTTTACTTCTGCGCTGTTTTACTTTTATTATAAGTTGAATGTTTTATTATCAAAGGCCCTGTCATTTAATGTGCCCTTTATGTATTTATTGAAATCTATAAGACCATAGGTTGTCCCATTTGTGTCATGATTTGGAATGACGCTCACAAGCGTCCCCTTGTGGCCACCATGAATCTTTTGCGTGGATATCACAACAGTTACCAGTTTTGGGCTTTTTTTTTGGAGTTTAGTTTCAATAAATGCGAAGAAAATTAAAATTTTGAAAGTTACAGCTTTTTTTTTTAGTTAACAATTTATTTATTTTTTATGTAGAATGTAATGTTGCCTTTTTTATTTAATTATACCTATTTTTATAATTTATTCTTGGAAAATTGGATATTGAACAATAGTGAACGAGATTTTGGAATGTTTAAAATAGTTTACTAAAATGCCACTTTTTCTCGTGCATCAGTATGTAGTATGCATACAGAGTGCACTGCACCTAATACTCTTAATATGTCACAATGTAATGTGTTAAACTGCGTAAATTCTTTAAGTTTACAAAGGTACAAAGCTGTCACTATGGCAGTACACTAAGGTACAAAATGCTAAACTGTACTACTTTGCATCTTATTCACCGATAAATGGTACAATAGCACCTTAAAGTGCTCCTATTATGGATTTTTGAAAATTACTTTTTATGTAGTAACACAGCTCTAAGTGAATGAAAACATCCTGCAAAGTTTTAAATCTGAAAGAGCACCGTGTATAAAGTTATTGTCTCTCAAAAGAAAGAGTCGACTCTGAATCATTGAAACGAGTCATTTTTAAAACTAATCCTAAACCATTTCATTTTGACGTCAACATGAAACATTAACATATTGCCTGCCCACTTGTTGGTCTTTTCACATTGGTCTGAATGAAAATGCAAATTAATACTTTTCCACTAGGTGCCGCTTTTGGAGAGGTAAAAATAACCCCCCCCCCCCATAACACTGTACACAATGCAGCACACTGCTTTATCAGGCATTACAGGCATGATGAAATGGAAATGAGACCAATTGGACCAATCTCAGCAGATTAGCGTCACTCAAAGGAGGGGTTTGGAAAAATGAATCCTTGAGCGAATCTTTTGGGAGTCGTTGAGCAAGTAATGTAAAAATAAATGCATATTATAAGACAATGAATGTGTTTTTGACCTTACATGCTCCCAAAACCAAAATATGAACCTTTCATTGTCCATAATAGGGGCACTTTCTGCATTAGTACTCAAAAATGCATATTAGGATCTTTTGATACCACCTTAGTTGTGTACCTTTTTTGTAAGGAATGAAAGTAATGGTGGTTTTGATTTTTAACATGACCAGACTCCCAAAAGTCTAGAAAAAAAATTATACAAATTTAAAAAAAATAAGTATTTTCAAAATTATTGAAAATTGATCAAGTCATATGCCAGTAACGTAGCATTCTATATTAACCATGGAATAATTGAATTGCTTAATTTACTATTCTCAAAGAATAGTACGTAGGAAACTGTACAATAGTGTATACTGCACAGTATTTAGTAGTAGTAGTAAGCTAGTATCCCATTCTGAACGTAGACTTCAATAGATATCTGAGTTGTTGTGAGGTCAGTGGAAATGCATGCACCACTGTCAGTGACCTAGAAGACTGTTTAGACACACGTGCTGTCTGTCTGTCAGTAAGGTGAGATGAAGCATTTATTCAGTGCTGTCCTCCTGAGAACAGAGAGGGAAGGACACGCTCTCATCCTACCGATTGGCTTCCCTCAGTGAAACGCTGGCTGTCTGCTCAGCATGTTAAACAGCCACACACACACACACACACACATCCTGCATCACTCCTCAGTCTCAAGCCTGACAGATGGTAATTATGAACAGTGCTTTTGCAAAAGGTCTGCAATAATTTTCATGAAGCCCAGGGGTGTCATATCTCACCAGGGGCAATGGCAGTGTATGAATATAAATATACAGTATATAAATATATATATTAAACGGAGCAAGCGTGAGTGTTTACATGCAGCTCCTTAACTTGTCAGTTCACACTCACAGCTGACACGCACAGTCAGGTCTCAGGGCGGACCGTGTGTCTGTCTGACCTTTAACCTTCTTCTCATAAGGTAACCATGTAAGTTACACTGTTTGCTTGCAATTTGATTTCTGTTCACCAGTCTTTTTTGGTCAGTTAATGCCAAAGCACTGACATGCTACAACGAATAATTTAATTGCGTTTATTTTTCAACCCGTTGTGAATTTCTTTCTTTATCATTATTATTATTTTTAAATAAACCTTACATTTATTTTTTTATTTATGCATGAATAAAATACATTTATTTGGTAGTGGGATAAGAAAAAAAAAGATTAAAGTCTTTGCCTTAGTCTTAATAAATTGCTCTTTTTTTGTATATATTTATTTTAATGAATTATTTTGTTTTATTTTTACTATGCAACTGCTGATTTAGCAAATGATATTTAGCTGTGCTGTTCCTTACCCAGTGTTATGGGTATTTTTCTCACGCTCATGGGTTTATATCACACCAGAATTGTGCCTGCCTGGATACCTTCATTAATTAAAAGTAGTTTTATAACCTACATTTTTCTTTTCCAGTCAATTTGGTACAACCTGTTTAAAGCCCCTCAGTTTGACAAGTACAGTAATTAAAGAGAGTTAATTTTATCTTTCAGATGGTATGACGTCTAAACACTAGATTATTTTTGAGTTGATCTGCTGTTAGTGGACATTTTAAATCAAAATAATCTTTCTTAATTTCCTCTAAGTGACAGTAATTACTGTTTCAGTGTAGTCAAATGGACAATGTAACCAGGAGCAGTGTTTACCTGATCCCAGACAAACCCACCTGACATCTAACTCAGGGTAAATGATTCAGGCTTGGGTGTAATTAAATGAACATTCTGGGTTAAAAGCAGGTTAAGGACTATTAACAGCATTTGTGAAATACTGTTGATTTCCACAGAAACAAATTTAATCTTGTCCCCTAGTTTTGTAAAACAAATACACTTTTACAGCCACAGAGTTGGTAGTCTATGGGTCATTTCAGAGAGTTTAAAATCAGAAATAAAAAGGAAGTTTATTCCTCTATTTTTTTTAATTAGTAAAAAATAATAATATAAGTGCATTAACTAAAATATAAGTGGCACATTTCCTCAATAGTCTTCCAAGGTAATTGGAAACTGACTGAAGTCAGATCTGTTTTCTTGTTTTTAAATCTGGAGCATAAAAAAGGAAGACACTAATAATTTATCAAGAAATGTGCGCTTTAATTTTGGAAAGTCTTGAAGCTATGTATGTGTTCAAGCACCGGATGTACCATGATTCAGCCGTGCTAAGGCGCGGAGGGATAAAAGTACAAGGACAAACAATGTAGGCTGATTTATTGTTGATAAATATATAATTTTTAGAATTTTTCTGATGTTTATGACGTGAAATGAGTCACTGTTGTGTTAACTATTTTTGTACATTGTTCAGTTGAAGAGTAGTGTCTTAGCAACAAATGACAGTCAGGATGCCCGCATGCATTAGCCAATTAGTAAACTATGACGCGTGTCTTTACCTGTCAATCATTTTGGATGGTTGGGTGAGTGGGGTTTTGTAGACTTGTGTAGTCAATACAGTAATGTTTCTATGCGGTAAGACATGCTGTGATCCTGAGACACTCAGTTAAATTGAGTTTTCTGTAGGAAAGATGCACACGCACCAAACCACTATCTGGAGAGAAGTTTATTTTAACCATGAGCTGAATTCAGAGATGAAATGTTCCTCGTCATCTGAGTGGAGTTCAGACCCTTTGACTTTGCATTTAAAGTCAGTCTGTATCATACAGTATCAGGGCCGTCTGTCAATGTTTGACCTTCTAGTGGTCCTTTCATAGAACAAACTGCCTCAGGGTCTTTGATATTTTTGCGCTGTCCATTAGGAATACAAACATGTTAAGAGAGCCAATCAGAAAGGCTTCTCACTTGTTTTCAAAACTACTGCTGAAACACTTGTTCATTGGTTAAAATCTTTGCTTGCCCTAGAGACCCTTTGCATCACACTAAACTTTAAGCATTTGAAATTTGCATTAAAAATAACTATTATTTGTAAAAGTATTTTACTTATTTTAAAAAAATCTATTTTTTTCCCCTAATTTTGTTTTTCTTTTATAAATAGTGCTTTGATTGTTTAGTTTTGCTTATATATAATAATATATATATATATATTTACTCATGTTGCAGAACCACTTTCAATCTAACAAAATCTTAATTATAAAAAAATGAAAGCCATTTTAAACTAGTTGTTGCTTGAAGATTGACAGGGATCCATCTTTCTGGATAGGGGTGGGAAGATCATTCCACCAGACAGGAATGGTGAACGAGAATGTTCTGGAGAGTGATTTTGAGCCTCTCTGTGATGGTACCACGAGGCGTCGCTCACTAGCAGATCTCAGACTTCTGGAGGGGATGTAGATTCGTAATAGTGAGTGGAAGTAGGCTGGTGCTGAGCCTGTGGTTGTTCTATATGCAAGCATCAGTGTCTTGAACTTGATGCGAGCTGCAACTGGTAGCCAGTGCAAGGAGACAAAGAGAGATGTAACATGGGCTCTTTTGGGCTCGTTGAAGGTCAGCTGGTCATCAAAGATTACAAGAAGTTGTGCAGCAAGAAAGGGCCTGATTTTCTGATGTTGTGAAGTGCAAACCTGAAGATCGAGCAGTCTTTGATGGGGTAGCTGGTCATCAAAGATTACACCAAGTTTTCTGATGAACTTAACTGAATCGTGAAGTCATGCTGTAGAGTTGGAGTGGCAGGGAAGACAACAAGATACCTCCCCTCCCCAGGCCACCCTGAAAGACCGACCAGTGAGATAGGATTCAAACCAGCGAAGTGGAATCCCAGTGATGTCCAGTGATGAGAGGGTCGACAGGAGGATCTGATGATTGACAGTGTCAAAAGTGATAGATCCAGCAGAATGAGGACTGATGATTTGGAATCGGCTTTTGCAATTCGCAGGGCTTCAGTGACTGAGAGTAGCGCAGTCTCAGTTGAATGGCCACCCCTGAAACCTGACTGTTTAGAGCCTGCTTGAACGCAGTGGGGAAGATGCCTGTGAGGAGCTGTAAGTAAGTGTCTGAAGACACGCATTGATTTCCACCATGTAATGTTTGTCAAACAAAAGTTGTGATAGAAATAATATTTGTTGGATTAAAAAAATGGTTCTGAAACATAATTCTTGTGACACACGTTGGACAATGTTGAAAAAGTTTAAAAGTGTGTTTAAAGATTAAGGCTTTATTTTTGTGTTTTTGTTTTAGAGAAGTTTACTGTATAAGTCAACAGGGCCAAAGGTTGCCACAGTTGAAAAGTGCCCATGTTTATGTGAACATGAATGGAAATAATAATGGCCCTGCTGGTAAAAAATTGCACAAACAAGGGGTTTTGGGCACTGGTCGGCTGGTTTTTAGAGTGGTCAGGCTTCAAGACTACTAAACCATCTAAAATAGCTGTTTTGACAGACTGCAAGTCCAACAAACCTCCTTAGGCTGGTTCAAGTTGCTTTTCTCAGCAGGAGAGGCAAAAGTGAGAAGAGCAATTGTGCGGTCGAGCTCTTAGTAGAGCTATTCAGACTCCGTCCATTCTGTGTGGCTTTTATTACTCATCACGAGTGACCGTCTATCATCAGCTGGCTGTAAAAGACACTCTCTTCCCTCAGCGAGAACATTTCCTATAAATTTCCACGCAGGGATTCAGGATTACACAGGGGTTTGGTGAGGGAGCTGATGCTTGACAAAGAGGACCAGAGGGAGAGGCTTTTTGCTTCACTGCACCTTTGAGCTCAGACAGAAGGAGAGTGTGTATGCAGTGCTCCAATTTGCTCTTGTGAGAGCTGTGTGTGTGTGTGTGTGTGTGTGTGTGTGTGTGTGTGTGTGTGTGTGTGTGTGTGTGTGTGTGTGTGTGTGTGTGTGTGTGTGTGTGTGTGTGTGTGTGTGTGTGTGTGTGTGTGTGTGTGTGTGTGAAACAGTGTGTGTGTGTGTGTGCATGTGTGTGTGTGTGTGTGTGTGTGTGTGTGTGTGTGTGTGTGTGTGTGTGTGTGTGTGTGTGTCGTCTCCACCAGTTCACACAGGCATTGAACTATGACTGGACTCTGAGAACAGTGAGAGGGCTGTGTAGCATCTGCATACGTTTGTCCTGACAGTGCAAAGAGAGCGTTTTGACAGACTCACGCTACAAGAGTTCGGAGCGGAGTAATTGCTGCTCTCTGTTAGAGAATTGTTCATGGTCAATACACATGGTGTGGTTAACATACTTTTGAACTTAGCGTCCTACTGTGGTGTGGGTAACAAGTCAGAATGCAGGGGTACCTACATCATAACCACTTACTAGTATAAAAGGTCACTTTGTTTGGCCGCACACACACATTTAAGTGTGTGTTGCCCCAAATGACATTAAAAACATACACTTTTCATATATAATAAGACTGTGCAATTATTATAGATAATAGACAATGTGATAATAACAAAGAGAGAAGCCTAGAAAGTACAGGACAAATGGTCCCATGGAGAGGCAAATTCATTTTTAAAAGTACAAATGTTTAATAAAGTATTAATATCAGGTTATGAAAATTGCATGTGCAATAATTATAATAACATTTCAAAAGTGCCGCTTTGAATTCATGTCAGAACCATTTAAATTAGCCTTTGTAGCTAACAATTAGCATTGTTTCCTTCACATTTATTTATTTATTTAGAATTTTATTTAAATGCATTTAAAAAGCTTTTTTCGCAAATATTTATTTTGTATTAATTTATGTATTTTTTTTTTAAGTTTTTATCCTAAATGTTATTCAAGTTAGTTAGCTAGTTGTTCTGGATGTCAGAAATCCCATTTAAAATTAGCTATGCCAGAAAAAAAAATATCATAAAAATCTCAGGTATCGTGAATAATTTACCTTTTTTTCTGTGAAGCATATTTAAGACAATAAAATCCAAATATATAACACTTTTTTGTTATTTAACAGCAACATTATTTAAATGAAGTTCTTATGTGTTATTCAACACCGTTTGAATATTTCTCTCAAAATTGCATCATGAAATTCAAAAAGTTAAAAAAATAACATGCATTATGTTTATGAAATACCAAAATACTTTTGTCTTCTTCATGAAGCACTGTGAAAACATATGTCAACTCCTGAAATATAACTTGAAGCTTTTGATGTTTTTCATTTTTTTATTTTGGCTGATTGGATTGCTATAGTGCAGAGTCTCCAAGATGCAATCAAAACCGATCCGTCAGGTGGTTTGGGAGGTGGCAATTACAGAGGAACAGAGACTGTGAGCTTTGGCATTAGACCAAACACACTGCTATCTTTTGTGTGCACTCTGTTGGGCTTGTAAGCAATATTATGAAAAAGAAAAACTGTACAACTTGGGGGAATTGCCTTTTCCAGGTTGAGTAGACACATTGTATTACCTCTCCACAGAGTTTCCCTCAGGAATGTTAATGTACATACAGCGTTCAGTCAAGTCTGACACCACTAAAATCACCACAGGGATGCTTTGTGATGGTCCCTTCTCTCCTCAACACTTCCTCTCAATGATGTTTGTTTTGAAAGAAAACATTAAATTATAAATCCTTCATATCATGACTCAATATATAGAGACTAAATGCTCAGCCTGCCAGTATAAAAGATGATCAGTTTGCATTGTCTTGAGAGAGGACAGCATCTCAAAATGGACGCAGAGTGAGAGAGACAGGATTTATCTTCAGTGAGAAAGTGCCATCTATTGGCCGATAAATTCCTGTCCTGTGTGACATGATGTACTATGGCGACTTACAGAACATTGTTTTCATGTTTAGTGGCTGTAATTAAGTGGCACACCAGCATGTGTGATGTATGCAAACATGGGCACATTTGGGTAATGGAAGTTGGATTAAATAAGGGTTCAGAGACCGGTTTGACATTTAACATTTAAATATTCTAGTTCGCTGTGCCACATCACATCAATACCACCAAAGCAAAATAAGTGTGATATGTGCCCCGCTGGATGCTAGACTCCCAGCATGCATCACAGCATGAATGAATCATGCTTATTACAGCTTCATTGCTTTTTCTGTGTTTGAAATGGTGTTGTTGTGTGTGTTGTTTCCATTGACTTGTGTAATAACATAATGTAATGTTGAGTTTCACCATCATTGCAGTTTAGGCATTGCTGTAAATTGAGATTTATTGGCATGCGAAAGGTCAAGGAAATGTCTGTGTTGAATATTAATATTTTGGCGATAATGAACAAGCATTGGAAAAAATGAAGGAATAGTAAAAAAAAAAGTTATCTGTATATATAAATACACATTACAAGAACACATTAACTTGATAAAAAGTGACAGTAATTACATTTGATATTAGTAAGAAATATTTCTTAAGCACAAAACCAGCGTAAGACTGGAGTAATGGCTGCTTTGCCATCACTCATATATTCAAATACATGTACATTAAGTCATTTATCTGGTTATTCACCCCTAGACAATATTATCTGTGTCCGTATGTTGTATGCATGTGTGATTATTTGTTGTTTTTCAGGGTATGAAGGGTGACCCGGGTGTTGCAGGAATGGATGGACAGAAGGGCGATAAAGGGGATTCTGTATGTAACATCTCAGAGCTCTGATTGAAAACCCCATCACAGACACAGCCAGCAGATATGTGTGAGCTTATTTACCTCGTGATACATTCGTCTCTTCTAACATCTCACTCCACAGGGTTTGCCTGGCCTGGAGGGAACCAGTGGAATAAAGGGCCAAAAGGTGTGTAATGCATGTTTTATTTGTTAGTTTGTGTTCTGGGAGGAGGTGAGTCCGTTCACTTGTTTATCAGTTTTGTCTAATAAATCATAGTCTTGTGCAGAAAACCGAGGTTCAGACTCAGTCAATTCTGTGGTTCATTTGATTCACTTTTCTTTGTGTTTGTTTTTCTTTATCATTATTCCTTTAGGGTGAGGAAGGACCCAGAGGACTGCCGGGCCCCGTGAGTACTAGAGGTTCTCAGTCGGAGGTTCTGACGCATACAGATATATCAAATACAATAATAACACACCTGAGACTCTACATATTACCCATTTGAACAGGAAACTTGCAGGTCTTTGATAGACACACTGATCTTCATGCCATGAATGGCTCCACTGAGATGATTCAAATCCAATAAATGATTCATAGCCACTGCTGTAGGATTCCTTCACACATTTTAAACCTGATTTTGAACTATTGCAGATAGCAGACGTTTTATATACTACTGTTTAAAAGTTTGGAGTCACTATTTTTTTAGAGACATTTTTATGTTCATCAAGGCTGCATTTATTTGCTGAAAAACAGTAACAAACGTAATATTGTGAAATAATATTACAGTTTAAAATAACTTATTTATATTGTAACCTATTCTAAAATGTAATGTATTCATGATGAAAATCATGAATTTTGATTCATCTGAATTTTCAGGAATTTCTCGTGTCTTCGGTGTCACAGAAATAAAATTTTGCTCAAATTATTCTAATGTGCTGATTTTGTGCTTAAGAATAATTTCTTATTATTATCAATGTTGAAAGCAATGGAGCTAGTTCCAAATTTTTTGAAAACTATGATTTGTATTGTTTTTTTAAGATTCTTTGATGAATAGATGGTTCAAATAACATCTGTTTTAAATAAAAATAGCAACATTTATAAAGGTTAAATTGGTAACATAATAAATGACTTAACTGTTATTTTTGATCAATTTAACAAATACTTGCTGAATAAAAGTGTTAATAAAAAAAGTACTGATCCCAAACTTTTGAACAGTAGCATATGGGGGAAAAAAGCCAATTATTGAGTTAATGTATATAATGCTTATTAGTTATTATTCCGCTTATTAATACACATTGCACTTACACACATTCACATTTCATTGGAAGGTCAACATCACTGAATGAATTTCTTTAACAAGAACCCTGTAGCGATCAATGATAAATGTTAAAACCAATAAAATTAAGCTTTATTTTTTTTATTAATTCTAAATTTAATATAAGTTCAGTATAGATTTAAAAAGACACTTGATTGAGGGGGACAATTCACTTCCTTTCAGACATTCAGGAAGAACACATCAAAATGAAAACAAAATTTCCTGTTCGTTCTGCATTTTATGTTTGTCAAAGTTGAAGTTAGTAACTACCACCACAAACCTCATCTGCCGTATTGACAGTGTAGAGTGTACTGCATCAGTTGCATCAGAGCAGCACTGCTCATCGGCTTCATCTCTGCTGACTGGTCACTAATAAAAGACCTTTGAGAGTTGAGAAGCCAAAAGCTTTGTGGACGCACTTAGCAACAAATTTGCAGGTTTGGAACTGTATTGCCCGTGTCAATTAAATCAAAAGAGGGAGACGAAAGGTGCGATTTGACAGCAGGGCACAAAATCAATTGCTGCACACTGCTGTGTGAATCTCTAGCTAAATGAGAGAAGAGAGATGACTGTAGCCCTTTTAAACCACTTTACAAAGATTCATGAAGCCTCGAACACCAAAGAATCCGATGGCTTCTGTTTTTCCTCCTGTTCTGAAATGGCTAATTATGGTGATGGATGAGTCAAATATAAACTGGCTTTTAAGAGTTTGATTATTCTCTCGTGGTTTCCTCTTTAGTTTGTAATTTGATTATAGCTGGCTCTGAATGGAGCATGTTGTTTAGAGCTACTTCTGTTTTAATTAAGAATTTGTAATTAATGTTTTTTTTGAACAACTAAACTAAATCCCATTTCAATATTTTAATTACCAGAATGTAATTTGTAGTCTCTCAGCTCAGATTACATCAATGTATGGTTGGGCCCGTCTGACTTCAATGCAATGTTAATATAAATATATATATTTGTTTGTTTTATGATTATGTATAGCACCTGATTTTTAAATAAAATTAAGCATAACAGTTTTCAACATTGATAATAATAAATGTTTCATTAGCACAAAATCAGCATATTAGAATGATCCCTGAAGGAGTGTGTGTGTGTGTGTGTGTGTGTGTGTGTGTGTGTGTGTGTGTGTGTGTGTGTGTGTGTGTGTGTGTGTGTGTGTGTGTGTGTGTGTGTGTGTGTGTGTGTGTGTGTGTGTGTGTGTGTGTGTGTGTTGTGTGTGTGTGTGTGTGTGTGTGTGTGTGTGTGTGTGTGTGTGTGTGTGTGTGTGTGTGTGTGTGTGTGTGTGTGTGTGTGTGTGTTGTGTGTGTGACATGTGTGTGTGTGTGTGTGTGTGTGTGAGGGCTGTGGTGTGTAGGTGTGTAGTACAGTGTACAGTGCCTGTGTGTGTGTGTGTGTGTGTGTGGTGAAAAAGTTAATTATTTCTTGTAACTTATTTCAAAAAGTGAAACTTTCATATATTTTAGATTCATTACATGTAAAGTAAAACACTTCAAATGTTTTTTGTTTTAATTTTGATGATTAGAGCTTACAGCTAATGAAAGTCAAAAATCAGTATCTCCCCCTCCTAAAATAGTAAAAATCCTCCCCCTCCTGTCCAGAAGACGATCATTGACACCCTCCACAAAGAGGGTAAGTCACAGAGGGTCATTACTGAAAGGGGTGGCTGTTCAAGAGGTGCTGTATCAAAGCATATTAAATGCAAAGTTGACTGGAAGGAAGAAATTGGGTAGGAAAATGTGCACAGGCAACAGGGATGACCGCAAGCTTGAGAATACTGTCAAGCAAACCCGATTCAAACACTTGGGAGAGCTTCACAAGGAGTGAACTGAAGCTGGAGTGAGTGCATCAAGAGTCACCACGCTCAGACATCTTCAGGAAAAGGGCTACCAAGCCACTTCTGAAACAGAAACAACGTCAGAAGCGTCTTACCTGGGCTAAACAAAACAATCTGTCTTTCACCGCTGACTGAAAGCCGTCACCATGATCGACAGGCTATTAAACCAGCTGGTAGTTAATGTGAAAATGTAAAGCCGTAAAGCAGATTCACATTGCACCTCTATGTGGCAGACTCTAATGCCTTGAAGAGGCACTTTTGGGTCTATATTTGCAGGCCTCTTGTTGCAGTAAAAGGTTCTTGCCATTTTAAATGCCATAAACCCTGGATTAATGTTAATCTCTCACATAGAGGCCATCCAGACAGTTGAGAACGAGAGAGGAAGCTTATGTTTAATGCTTGTGTGGAGATGTTGAGGTTATCACTGGACTGAGATCTAAGAGCGGAGCTTGAGAAAGCATTAAATCATAACTGATAAGGTCTTTCTAATGATATTTGATACCTGATCTTCCCCTTAACAAATAAAAAAACTCCACACCAACTTATTTTTGCAGGTCCTGTGATCTTTTTAACACATGTACCCTGCAATTGCAATAAATGCTGTTTCTCATGGTAGTTTTCCAGCATAAGCATAAGCTAACATCAGTATTGAATATTGTCTGTTTTCTTTAAGGTGATGACAGCACATGGACTGAGACTTTCTGGACCTGTAAGTTTAGATACCATTCAGAAATACTTTCAAATACTGTTATGTTTAAAATGAAATACTGTCATGTTTAAAATGAAATACTGTCATGTTTAAAACCACTAGTAAAAATGCTTCTGTTTTTTTTCTCTGATATTTTTAATTTAATTTGAATTTATAATTACAATTATATTTTAGTTTAACACTGTTTGTTTTATTTGTATGCTATTTGTGCAAATCTGTGATTCTAAATTATCAGACAGAAAATTCTATAAAAATGAAATAATTCATTTTACACCATAACATTACATTATTTATTTATTGATTTATTTACTTTAATCCTAAAACTTTCCATGTTTAATTACATTAATCCTAGATTTGCTTTTGCAATGCATTTGGAAATGATTTTCTGTCAGATGTGCGGTTTAAATAACATTATATAGCCTACATGGTAAACTGAATGCCACACTGTGCTTTTTAATTATTCATATAATGTAACCATGCATTGTCTATTGTTTTGTTTGTTTTCTCCATATAATCCATGAGGTGGAAGGAGGTGAGAAAGACCAGAAAGGAGAGAAAGGAGACAAGGTTAGTGGCCACTCATTAGCGTTGTTTGTCATGCAACGGATCGTTAAAATGTTGAACTTATGCAGAGCGGTTTTTAAAAGTCAGTTTTGGCAGCCTTGTCTTAAAATGAAAAGGAAAATATGAAAGCTGTGCTGAATCAATGCAGTGGACAGTCAATCAAAACGCTCAATCCGGCTCTCTCTTTAATCTGTCAGATGTTAGTAGAGACACAAAAGTTTTAAAAGGAGGGGCCTTTAAAAAGAAACATTTTGAAAGCATGGACACATACAAATATATTGTTCGACCTTGGTCTCTTGTTCCACTGTAGGTCCTCTTGAAAATGTGATTTAATGCATTGCAGTCAGCATTTTCTCTTATTTCACCAGGGTGAAAAATGTTTTGATGGCTCAAAAGGTCTACAGGTAAATAAAAGTGCACAAACATTGTGAACATTTTGGCATAATGCACATCAGAGAAACAGCATGTCATTCAATGCTGGAAGTCTATATGAGCTTAAAAAAATTACCCATCATTATTTTGATCATTCCAAGAGAATAGTGTAATATCTGCCTATGACCATATGATACAATGAACAGGTTTCTCAACATTGTCACATTATTTGATAGATTTAACTGTATTTAGTGAGTAATGCAAGAGCAAAAAATGTCTGTGTGTGTGTGTGTGTGTGTGTGTGTGTGTGTGTGTGTGTGTGTGTGTGTGTGTGTGTGTGTGTGTGTGTGTGTGTGTGTGTGTGTGTGTGTGTGTGTGTGTGTGTGTGTTTAAACTAAAATATAAATTATTTTTATCTAAAATTAAACTAAACCCCTCAGTGCTCTAATTTCTTTTTTATAATCTATATATAAACATAACATAAGATAAGATAGCTTGTTACATTTGACATGAAGTGTCTAACATAGTAGAGTGCGTTAACCATGTATGATGAAATTATACAAAGGTATTCTGAAATGTTCTAGTAAATGGCACCATTTTCTGAGAAAGATCAATTTTCTCATTCTACTCTTTTTATTAATGTATTCTTATTTTTTCTTATTTTTTTTTTATTCCCATAAAGGGCAATACTGGATTGCCTGGACTGACAGGTGCACCAGGACTTGAGGTATGAACTTCATGTCTCCGTAAACCCTCCATGCTGACATCTTATGATTTAACCAAGAACATTAAAGTCTTTCTACTTTGGTGTGATGGAATTATTGTGGACCTTGTCAATGTAGTTGACCAGTAGGATAGCAGCTCTGCCGTGATCTCTCTGATTTACGGACCAGTGCCAAAAGCTTTCTTACGGCTGGCTTATTGCAATCAGTTCTTGCTGGGTTAAATGGGTTGTGGCATGTTACCAAGGTCACAAAAAGTATTTGATTGCAGCCTTCATTTTAGTTAAGGGCACAGAGAGGGACCTCTCAGAATAGCAAGCAGTTAAAAGGCTACACAGCCTGAGTACCTGAAGCAAGAGCTTTCAACGTATATTTTCATTCACTCTCTCTCAGAGTTAGGCGCACAAACTGATTTCACATTTTCCTTACAATTTAGATAATGACATAGTTTTAAACCTAAAATAAGGTCATGCTGCTCATATGAAGAGCTCTCAACATGTCTGTGTGTTCTTACAGGGAAAGCAGGGTCCGCCTGGCCCCGTTGGCCTCCGTGGTCTTCCAGGAGATCCGGTAAGCAGGAAATATTTCAGTTTCTCAACTCATCCCATGCTGTTTGGGTAGAATTTGTGACCGATCAAAAGTACACTTTTGGCAGGCAAACAAGAAAATGCATGATTCAATACTGTAAATAAGGCAACTTGGGAACAGAATATCATACACTCTTAAAGAAATAGTTCACCCAAAAATGTAAAATGTACTCACACTCAGCCATCCTTTGTTACTTCATCAGAGTACAGATATAGTGTAGATGTAGAGTTAATTTCTTTCTTGTTTCTGTACTGAAACAGATTCTGATAAATTTAGCATTACCGGACATCACTTGCTCACCAATGAATCCTCTGCTGTGAATGGGTGCCGTCATGTGTTTCCAAACAGCTTCTTGCCAAATTGTGAGTCTGTAATCCATAATAATGCTTCCTCCAGTGAAAAAGTCCATCCTCGGCTGTCTCATCAAAATCCACCAACATATTTTTGTTTAGTAATGTTTTGGACCGTTTCCACTTGTGCATATTTCTCTACTGATTATTTTTTTTTCAAATTCAAAGAGCAATAGTGTGGATAGAAGACATATTAGACAGAAACAATGGTTTGATGGATTTGTTTATTATAAACACACAGCTTTTCACTTCACAAGACATTAATTGATCTACTAAGAGTCATGTGGATTATTGTGATGTTTTTTTATTAGTTATTTAAACTCTCATTCTGATGGCACCCATTTACTTCAGAGGATCCATTGGTGAGCAAGTTATATATAATGCTAATTTTTCCCAAACCTAAATCCAAAGAAGATACAAGAAAGAAACAAACTCATCTAGATCTTAGGGTGAGTACATTTTTTCAATAAATTTTTGTTTTTGGGTAAACTATTCCTTTATGGATAAAGGTTCCAAAAAGGAGTTTATGCATTAATGCCATATAAGAACAGTTTTGGGTTCCTTAGTATGACGAACATTTTTATATTCTAAAGAACATCATGAAGAGCCTGTGCAATTGAAAGAGTCTTCACAGTACCACAGACTTTTGCATGGACAGACACCACATGAAAATGTAAAAATCTAGGCTTTTCGCTCACACAGAACTCCAATGCACGTATAAATAACAGAGGCGAGAAAAACAATGCACGTATAAATAACAGAGGCGAGAAAAACGAGGATGCAGAGCTGTAAATTGTTGCACAGACAATCAGTAATCAATCGGTAATCTGAAAATTAATTTGCAGGGACGGGTACATCTGAGTTCTCTACGTGTGGGAGGAAACAGCATCAGCATCACAATCTGTTCTCGGCACCTGCTTCTGCTAACGAGCATCTGCCTTTATTCCAAAAAAGATGGGAACATAGGGATGGGGGATGTTATGGATCAAATTAAAACGAAAACGCAGGAACAGATAAAGCTGATTGGCTTGTGTCTTGTCTTTCCTGATTTTTCCAGGGCTCTCCCGGTCAACCAGGACTGCCTGGAAAAGATGGAATGAAAGGAGGAAAGGTACGCAAGAACGCTCTGCATGTTTCTAATGTGATGTTTTCCTTGTTTCTGCATATGTTGAAGCACTAGGTCATGTTCAGTACAATGTGTTCACATTAGACTTCACTGAGCTGTTTTGCTTGTACATCTCGATGGTTTGCACCGGCTGTAAGCAGATAAAAAGGTGTATGCTGAAATAGTTTCAGAGTTATGAAACTGAAATCTAGTCTAAAGCATGACAAAACTACATTTGTTCTGAAGACTTGGCCTACAGCTAAATTGATTCTCAGATGATATTAAGAACTAAAGAATGGCTGTGCACTTTACACATTTATTTCCAGAATTTTCCTCATCTTTGAGTAACAACTTAATATTTAGGACTTGATATTTAGAATAATTAAAATAATTGATATGAGTGATTAAGTAAAATAGCCTTTTTTAATTAAAAAGTCCAATAAAACTAATGTGCATCAGTGCATCGTTATTTTACAATTATTTATATACTATTGTAGTATTTTTTTTTATATTTTAAATTGACTTATTTTATTATTTTTTTTATTTTTTTTAATTTTTTTATTTTGTATTTAATTATTTGTTTTAATAACTTCAACTTACAATTAATTACTTAAGTAAAAATCTCTTTATCTAAAAAAATAATCTAGTGTTTATATTATGTTTTAATTGCCAAAAACCTTTTAATGTTATATTATTTATTGTGTACGGTTTCCTATGGAATTCAGTCAAATAAATGTATGGAAAAGAGAAAGCAAAGTATGGAAAAATATTTGTGTAATATTTTATAAAATGTGCAAATATTTTGTTCAGATAGTCACAGATTAAAGCTGGCAAAAATCGCTACAGCATAGTTTAATATAGTCTCTTTAATATAGTGAGCGTTAAGCAGCATAGCAGTCTCTCGTCTCACCTCTGAAGCTGCGTGAGGTGATTTCTAGGTTGGTGGTATTTGCCCTCAGATGTCTGTGATATTTACGTCCAGCTCTTGTTTTGTATGTGCGTGTGAAGGAAGGCATGTGTGTGCATTTTTGCGGCGCTCCTCATCCTGTCAAATGACAAACCTGAGGTGACAGCGACTCTAAATGCCAGCTGTCGGTGTGTGTTTGCAGGGTGATGCAGGCGGAGCGCCGGGACCGATAGGCCCCCCGGGTCTCAAGGGTGAACCTGGTGAGCCCTGCTCTGTCGGACCTTGCAATGGGGTAGGTACACAACACCATTCCTGTCTTTCTCTTTCACTTCACCTCCATGTACCCCACTCAATATCTTCTCTTTCAGCTCCCCTTTAAGACACAAACAGAATATCACTCAAAACTATGACAGCTCCGATTTAAGAGGCACACTGACAATGATGTCATGCATCTGTAAATCTGTGACACATCGCCGCACACGCGTTCTTCCTCCACCAGCAACCAGGATTATTGATGACAGCTCCTTGTTTTCAGCTTTGACAATGAAATACCGCTCATGTTAATTCACCGCTTTGGTAAAACTGTCTTTAAAAATGCCTTTGCTGTGCCGCCCTTATGGTACACCTGTCACCCGTACAAGCAATGAGAAAGAAAAATCAGCTATGAGATCTGCAAAGTAGCTCAGTTGTTTCTCTTTGAAACCAGTGAGAAGCAAATCGAGACTTTTCTTTAGTCTCCTACTACTTTTTTCTCAAATCTAAATAAAAACTACTGATCTCAATGTTTCATCTAGAGTTTCAAAAGAAATCTCAACTATGTCTCACACTTTGGCCAAGATACTAGTTTGCCATCTGTCAGAAATTTCACAATTCTCTTCCTGTTCTTTCAGAACCATCGTCTGGTCCAATCTACAACATGGTCCAAATTTGTTGGTACCCTTGGTGAATATGATCAAAGAAGGCAGTGGAAATAAATCTGCATTGTTAATCCTTTAGATCTATTATTTTTTTTAAATCACAAAAATCTAACCTTTCATTGGAGAATAAGAATTTAAAATGGGGGGAAATATCATTATGAAATCCTTTTTTGTTCTTTAATACACATTGGACGCAATTAACAGTACCCTTTTATTCAATACTTTTTGAAACCTCCATTTGCCAAAATAGTATAGGAGTTGTCTCCTATAATGCCTGATGAGGTTAGAGAACACCTGACAAGAGATCAGAGACCACTCCTTCATCCAGAATCTCTCCAGATCCTTCAGATTCCCAGCTCCATGTTGGTGCTTCTTCTCTTCAGTTCATCTCACTCATTTTCTACAGGGTTCAGGTCAGAGGACTGGAATGGCCATAGCAGAAGCTTGGTTTTGTGCCCAGTGACCCATTTTTGTGTTGTTTTTAAGGTTTGTTAATTTGGATTATTGTCTGGTTGGAAGATCCAAACATTGCCCATTATAAGATTTCTAACAGAGTCAGTCACTTTTTGATTTTTTATCTGTTGGTATTTGATAGAATCAGTGGGCATCACTGTGTCTAAACCAACAAACACATGTGTCTAAACAAGATGTCCAGGACCTCCAGCAGAAATATAGCCCACAACATCAAAAATACAGCAGTATATTTCATTGTACACATGGGTACTTTTGAACTGAATGTGTGTCAGTATTACATGCATGCCTTCCGTCTTAAAGGGACAGCATTCCTTATTATCTGTGTCTTCAACGTTAACCAACAAAAGATGTTAAATAAATGTATATTTAAGTAAACCCACTGTATCTGAAAAATTAGTTTAATTTGTATCTCTACCAAAAAATGATTCAAATTTCTCATAAGCTTAATTGATTTGATCTAAAGAGAGAAGAATTGATGACTATTTTTGTTTGAACACTACATATAAAATAGACATATATAGACACACATCCTCTTCCAGGCAGATTCATAACATTTTCTGTTGATTGAAAATTATACATTATTGCCCTGATGGTGGAAATGGGAATTTTCACTGCTCTAGCTCTTTTCTTAAAGCCACTTCACTAATTTGTGAAGCTCAATTATCTTTTGCTGCACATCATAAATATATTCTTTGTTTTTGTCTCATTGTGATGGATGATTAGGGAATTTGGACTTTGTTTTCCCTCCTATTTTACATTTCTGTGAAACAGGAAGCCATGGCTGGATAATTTCATGTTCATAGTGCTCAAAATTGTGAATATAAATGGGAATATATTTCAGATATATTTTACTCATAAGAATTTCTAGTGGTATCAGTAATTGCATCCAACGTGCATTTGAGAAAAAATATTTATTTCATAATGATATTTCCCCTCATTTTAAATTCTTATTCTCCAATGAAAGATTAGATTTGTGTGATTAAAAAAAAAAGATTAACAATTCAGATTTATTTTCACAGCCGCATTTGATCATATTTACCAAGGAACCAACAATTCTGACCACGTGTGTATCTACATATTTTCAACAGCCGTCTCATTTCTTTTTATTTCTTCTTTGTGTTAGAAGAAACATCTGGGTAGAAGCAAATACTTTAGATATATTCTAGGATGTTGTAGATGTGGTAACTTATCTAGTTTTGGATGAAGTGTATCAACACTAGTTTAAAGTCGGTATGAAACCGAAGTAGTCTTTTTGTTCCCCATTGTTACGTATATCAAAGTGAAACGCTTCGTGAATGAGAAAAAATGTCGGAGCAGCTGGTTTTATTGATGACAGCTCATTGATTTCAGCTTTGACAATGAAATACTGCTCGTGCTAATATACTGCTTTGGTAAAACTACCTTTAAAAACACCTTCCCTGTGCCATCCTAACGGGTCGTTGTCGTTTGCTATTGCTATTGACATCCTCGTTGTTGTTTGCTATTGTGTTTTATTTCATGCTAGTTAGGTGCCAGCTGAACTCTGACTTAAGAAATGATGTTTGTTTGCGAGGGAAGGAGATAAACTGCATATTAACAGTAAAGGTGGCGAGTCGTCCAGCATGAAGCATATAGACAGATGGGCGATGGGCAGACGGAGCACTTTTTGACCAGTTGAATGATGGTTTGCTGGACTAAAATCAATATAGCATGAAGCCATCAGCCACCTTTGTCTGTTCTGATTTATTGGAAGAGAGAAAGACCGAGAAATTTACATGAGTGATGTGAATTAATGAAATCAAATCTGACACCATTTATATACACTCCTGGTCTCATTCTGCTTTATTATTATTTGTTTTATTCTTATTTAGTTGTTTCTGTTATCACTTTTAATACCCACTTTTGATTCAGTCCAACTTCTCACAAGGGCCTTGCTGTGTTCATTTAATCGGTTCACTATACTTAAGTATCCTGTATTTTGAGTTCATGGGATGCAAAAAGTCTGTTTACCTATCTGCTGTGATGGCTTCCGCAGTGTGAAAACTACTTGCTAATCTAATTCTTGCTGACCACAAAAATCAATTTTCCATCAGTGGCGTATAGCAAATAATGCTTACTGTAACTCTTTTACACTGTCGGCTCCTACAGTATCACTTGCAAATCACACCGAGAAAAACAATTAAACATTTGCTGTGAATTGCACCAAACTCAAGAGCGTGCAATATTTAGCGATGTTGAGGAAGCTGCTTGAAATTGTGTCTTGTCAAGTTACAAGCTACTTATTTAAAGTGGTGAAGAAAAAGTAGATGATTTATTTATATAAAATGTTACACTGTTCTCTTAACACTGTTTTAATAGCATCGCCCCTTCAGTATTCTCAAACACTGATTTTCAGACTGTTCCTATAAAAGTTTCTGGCTGAAATTGAGTCTTATGTAAGTTCTAAGAACACTGTCTTCATTCGAGTTTGTATTTCATCTCTAGGAGGAGGTCGCGTCTGGTCTGCGGGGGTTGCGTGGCCCTAAGGTAGGTCTCTGTGAGAGATTATTTTTAAAGTATTCAATTTTGCACTTGTGAAGTTTAACTGTAAAGGAGCATCCCCTGAGTTCATATCAGCCATATTTTCCTGTGCTGTGCTTTGTCTTTTAGACCACTTTTTATGGTGTGATAAGAAATGTCAGCATTGTGAATAATTAAAGGAACCTTTTGGGTTTAAGTTAAACTCCATATCCAATTGCATCTGTGACATTAATGTCAATTACCACAGACCAAACCATTTTGACTCTGAAAAAATTTGTGGAATACAGTTTTCAAACTGAGTTGAAATTGTCTGGTAGTAGAGCTTAACTTGTATTAAACTCTGAAAATGTATTTAAGCCAGTTACATGCTGTCATAAATGATTTGCTTATGCAGAACGCTTCGTTAAAGCTGTTATTTTACAACTGTGTAAGCATCTGTTTGTAAGGGTTTGATTTTAAATATATATACTACATACTGACTAAAGATGTTCACGCTGTTGCTATGGCAACAAATTCATTTTAAAACGCAATAATTATAAACCGGCACTACTTGACTGTGTTTTGGAGTTAATTTAGTTTGGATGAATGAATTCTTTGCTCTCCACCAGGGTGAGCGAGGTGTACCTGGAGTCCCTGGAGATGCTGGAGAGAAAGGAGATCCTGGTATTGGAATCACTGGACCCACTGTAAGTACCTGTTTGAGAGTAACTTGACAAACATTGTCTTCATTTAAAGGGATAGTTCACACAAAACAGAAAATATATTCATTTACTCAATCTCATGTTGTTCCAAAATGTATTTTGTGGAACACAAAAGCTGAAATTTCAGTCTGTTCCACATACAAAAATATCGTACAGCATTGAACGTGTACAAGTCAAATGAACAACTGTTATGGTACCTTTTGTCAGAATTGGAGCTTGACAATGGCTTTATTCTGTTCCAGTGAGTCATACAGGTTTGCAACAACAATGGCTTTCACACAGAACTACACAGTCTGCATTATCGTTTCTTCATCCCACATATTTCCCACAGAAAACCACAAAGTTCACATTATATAAAAGCTGTCCAAGTGGCTTTAGATTTTAGCATTTAGTGTTTTTGCATATCAGACTGAAAACAATATTTATAAGACACCTACAGTTATTAATAGAACATTTTTGTTCATTTATTTATTTTCTATAGGGTCTGATGGGATCTAAAGGAGAACAAGGAATTCAGGTAAAGATCATTTAACATCCAAAAAACAGAAATTACATGTAGACCAAGCATGTCGATTATATATCATCGTGCATCATATACTTACACATGGATATTGCATATTTGTTAAGATCTTATGCAAGTTAAGACAGAGATTGAATCTCTTTGTTTTGAACATGTTGAAGCAAGGGAATTTACATGATGGTGGTATTTTCACAGGGTCCTCGTGGACCTCCAGGACCGCTTGGAGCGCAAGGAATTATGGTGAGAAGTGCTTTCGTTTCTTTGAGTCCAAATTTGTCAAAAGGTGAAAATATCAAGATATTTATATATCTGTGAATTATTTTATATAAATAATTATTAAATATCTTGAATGTGTCTTAATCTGAAAGGGAGCTCCAGGCCCACAAGGCAGACCAGGACCCCCTGGACCCCCTGGAACCGGTTCGTAACATTAGTTTGTTTTTTTGCTTTTTTCTCGGCATTCCTAGAAATATAAAGTTACTATTCAGTTACACACAATATGTACAGTTGTTTTGTTTATTTTTGCTCTGCTAATGAAAATTGTTGGAATATGATATTGACATAGCACTCCGTGGGGAATAAAATAAATACTTGTGTTTGTATTGCGTGTCATTTTCTAATGTTGTATCTAATGCTGCTCTAAATGTTTCTTTTTCAGACAGCACTGCCTATTGTTGGAGACATGGGGACGTTACTAAAGGTACTGTTTCATCCAGCTATCTGTTCTCACTGCAGCAGATGCTACATATTATATTTATATTTATGCATTTAGCAGACGCTTTTATCCAAAGCGACTTACAGTGCATTCAGGCTATACATTTTTTAGTTAGTACATGTGTTCCCTGGGAATAGTATGAATATATTAATAGTATGAATAGTATTAACAGACCTAAAAAATAAATAAAAGATGCTGAATTTACAGTTAGGTCTGTACCCAAAAGGTTTCATTTGAGATGCATATCAGCAAAACTTTTGCAGACTTTGAAACCTGACATCTCAAACCGAAGGCGTTTAAAAAACTCTGTTCCCTTCAGTCAGATTGTGTGTGGGTCTTAAGACAGATCTTACCCCATGTAACCTAGAGGAAACATTTTTTCCCCTCTATTAAACCGTAAATTTCAGAAACATCGCCTTTCCTATTATACACAATATATTAGTAACACAACACAAATGACAGAATATAGCCAGAGGTAATATAAAGCCCATTTTTTCATCTGAAATTGCTCTGAATAACTTTTTAAAACTGTTATAAATGATTTTATTGTCTGCTCTATTGCTCTCTTTCAAACTCTTTACATTCATGTATATTCAGCACTTAGAAAAAGAAACATTCTTTTAACTTTCACTCTTCACTCTCTCTTTAATTCCTCTTTAGAAGTACTTTCTTTTCTGTCTTCCTCCTCCACCGCTCTTTATGTTTCTGCTTGGGCATCATGCATTCATCTCTATGTGACTGAAGAAACTTCTGACAAGATAAATGCCCATTTGCTCAAAAAATTACGCAGTGAGATTCTTAGGACTGAACTGTCAACCACAACAACACACAGAGCTACTTACAGTAGCTTATGTACTGTATGTAATTCATCTCCGGTTTGGATTTGATGCGTCTTCATACACAAAGGAAAGGGAATGCATCAAAACATACTTAAATGTCAAAAGAACAAGCAAGTTTATGACTTGGAGCTTGAGTCATGTCAATAAACTTTTTACTTTCCTTTTATGTGTAAAAAGCTTTGCTAATTTTGTAGCTCTGGCATTCTGTCTAACAACTCTATTTTAATTGCTGGGTGAAATAATCCTTTAAATAATGGTGTTTATTTAATGAAGCTCAGTTTTATGTCAAAATCTAAAAATGTCAAAGCACTCAGGTCATGTGTTCTGACTCGTTTTGAATTTGTGTATGAATTTCCACTTTTCTCCTCTAATGTTAAACCTCTAATGCTATATCAGTCACAGGCAATTTGCTAATTGTCAGTCGTACACAAAGAAGGCACATATAAATGTGGTTCCTGAATCACCTTGCACTTATTGAGCAGGTCGGACTAATGCACTAGTAAATTGCTACCTTCAGAGACACGCTGGTGCTGGGTACGAAAAGTGCATCCAATGTGAAATGTCAACGCAATCCTTGCGACCCATTACGGTAAACCATTGATTACAGTACACGGGTATACAGTTTCACTCTTAAAGAGCAGAAGAGAAAAAGGTTGCTTACTTAGCCCCCGAGTTTCAAAACTGCTTTAGAAAGCACCTTCGCTTCTGCTTTTCCTGTTTCTCTTTGTATCAGTGGGCAAATGTATCGAGGTGAATGCATCAGGCTGGCAAGGTTAAAATCTGGGAAAAAAGGCTTTTGGAAAAAAATGTACTTGCCTAATGCATGCCTTTTATCAAGTTTTCTGCCTGCGAGTTGTTTGTTTGTCTGGGTTTGACCTTTAGGGTTTTTAGCAGTGGGCAAAGCTTGATTGCCACGCCATATGTGCTTCTGCAAGCTGGTAAAAGCATATATCCAGATGGGCTAACATGAATCTTACACAGATTAAATAAAGGTCAGTATACAGAGGCAGATAAACCTGTGTAGAGCTCATGAACACAAATAAGGATGTTAGAGTCTGTTTACTGTTTTTTCCACAGTAAAGGTCAATGCACTCATTTTCGCATGCGGTTTTCCGTTTTTTCGTATTCCCCATCCCTTCCTATCAAAATGCATGCAACGGATGCAAAAACACAGAAAACCGAATCTGATCCGAATTCTTTTTACGGACTTTTTACGGAAAGTTTCGGAGACGATGTGCAAATGTGATTGACACAACGTGAGGTCTTATTTATTTTTAACGTGCGAAAATTTCAGAGGAAAATTTCTAACTCTGTGTGCAGAGACCTTAAGAGTGAGGTAAACGGTGCCACGTTTTACTTCAGTTGTATTTTAGAAGAAATGAGATGGAGGTCAAATTAAGCCTTCTCATAATATTTCAGAATATCCTTACTTATAAGGAAGCATTTATGACACAATCATAGAAATATCACTTCTCAAAATAACAAAATGTCATCCAAGTCAAGGTGTAAGTTGAATCGTGAGATTTTTTTAACCAATTTTTAAATACAATATAAAGATAAATGAGAAAAATAATTTACAAATGCACAATACTATTTCGGATATTTATTTTGTTGCATGTTATTCACATTTTTACTAAAGGACAATATATTTTATATTAATATTTTCTGCATTCTGAGGCATATCTATAATTTTATTGTTACTTCAACTGACACAACTTTAGCATCTGGCACAGTTTAGTCCATACTAATATTTTAATTATTTTCAATCAATAATTTACTAAGTTTTTACATTGCAAATCACTAAGATGTATTTTAAAACTAGATAAGTTTGCAAAATAAAACAATTTTAAAATAAAAAAAATGTACCTGCCAAATTTTAGTTTGATAAGCTTTGATTGTTTCAGCATATGAGAAAAGCCTTTAATTGTTCTCATCTGCATCATTTAATCTCAGGCAGCTATATATCATGGGTTCTTTCTGAATATGTGAACCAAAAAAAGGTGAATTTTGAGATGTGTTGCATCCTGGGCTTATCTGAACAGAAGGAGAAAGAGAGCAAGTCAGATTTCTGCACCTCACATTGTGTGTGTTTGTGATTTTGGCAGAACGCCTGCAGTGTGTGTCAGAACAGAGTACCAGGATTGCCAGGGCAGAAAGGAGAAAAAGGTTCCCTTGGAGCTCCAGGTATCCCAGGAATGGATGGAGAAAAGGTAAAAATGGCTGCAAACACATTTAATCTCCTCACTAATTAAAACTCCATTCCTCCACCTGAGATTTTCAAGCACTGATTGCTGTCATCCTTTCTGGCTAATGCAATGAATGATTTGTTTACAATACACCAGACATTTATTTGATATGCATGTGTATATAACAAAGTGTTTAAGATTTGCTACACAAGGGCTTTAAATGTATTCAAAGAGTTTGCATGTCATTGTATTAGATAACCACAAAATCTGCAAACAATGATGCTTGACATTGTCTCAGAACTAATTTTACTTTTCCGGTCCACAATTACAAGAACTTGAAATGTTTCACTTGCAATACTGCATGACCTTGTCTTCTTGTTCTTTAAAATTAATTCCAATTTATTGATCTTTAGTTATTTAACATGATGACATTCATACATTAACTGTGGTCTAAGTGTTCAGATACTTACCTGAGCCGCTGTATATTCTTATGTCTGTCCTGTGGATCTGGCTCCTTACGTTCTGCGTTGGCTTTGACAGGGGGATCAGGGACTTCGGGGCCCAGCTGGTAATCCCGGAAAAGAGGGTCCGAAGGTAAGCCACCCTAAATCAGAGATTAGAGAAGAGAATCATGTGATTGGCAGACACATGAGCCTCAGATATGTCCACAGTCTTCCCTTTAGCTGTAATTCTGGAAGTACATTTCCTCTGTTACAACAAGGCATAGCAGGGCAAATGTATTACAAATGGTGCAACAATTATAGCAAAAAATGGTTTGCATACTGTACAGTAGAGTGCATGAATGCAAGACATCCGGTGGCAGACGAGAATTGAGGCCAGAGATGAGCATTAATAATGTATGAGAATATCCTAAGGGAGAAACTAAATCAAGAGAGTGTACTTTCTGTCTCAACGATTGTCAATCTGTCTCATTGTCATATAGGGAGTGAAGGGTGAGAGAGGCTTTCCTGGTCCAATGGGGGACAAGGGTGATGAGGTGAGTTATCAAAATTATACGACAAAGCTAAACTGATCCTGTTACAGTTAGTGGACTTGCCTGATGTGTCATAGTTGACTACTATACTGCTGCTCCAGACACTTTATTTTCCAGACTGTGCATCTGAAATGAAGTGATTTTATTTGTTTGAGTAGATTGCTGTTTCAATAGATATTTAAAGGGGTCATCGGATGCGACATGTACTTTTACAAGTTGTTTGAACTGAAACGTGTGTTGGCAGTGTGTGTACACAACCACCCTATAATAATAAAGATCCACCCAGTGTTAAATCATTTCCCCTTTCTCATATCAAGCCATTCTCAGATGCCTGTCTGTGTGACATCACACAGACCCAGGCCCCTCCCATGATTTTTGATTGACAGTAGCGTTTTACCTTAGACCAGTGGTTCTCAACCTTTTTTTCCACCGGGCCGCACTATGGTCCAAGTGCAAGTCTCAAGGGCCGCACGCATGTCATTTACATATTACGTCATCAATATAAACCAACCAGATTTATAATATTATTTATATCCTAAATATTATGATATCTAAACAATTCTACTCACCAATAATAAAACACCTGATGCTGTCGGGAACCAACTTTGTGAAATTCTGCTCGAAAGCAGTAACAGCACAATGAAGTTGTGATTGTAAGTTGCAATCAGACGCGCACGGAAGTGTTACTTGACACGCGGCATTGCATAAAGTGTGCGTTCATAAATGTAGCCTATGTTGATCCAAATATGAAAAGAATTTTCGAATTTAATAATCTGAGGTGTCTCCAGAGATGTTTTGCCACATTTCTGTAATAAGGATGATTGCTGCGTAGTTTATGGGTGTTTCTTTTTTGCCTGAACATCTTCAAGTGGGTGTCTGGGCAAACCGAAAGTAAGTCCAGCACTCTCTTCACCGCTGATGCTGAGACTATTCTTGTTTGAATGCGTTCCTTCGCTGGCATTTTCCACATTTCATTTTCTCCCTTAACAAATTTTTCCAATCTGATGCTTAATTTTACAGAACTAATGGCTGCTGATGACTATTTGAATTGAATTCTGCCAAAGTGCGCGCTTGTAAGTGTTCGTTAAATGCGTAACATTAATTACGTGAGTAGCCTACGTGAGTCTGCTCATGTCTGAAAATAATATATGAAAAACAAAATTATTTTACATAACAAAAACATTAGCTTAAATTTGTTTAGTACATTTTTAAATTAATGTAAAAACTAAAACTAATTGTAAAACCGAAAGTTATTTTTTTATTATGTTCAACACATAAGACTGTAACATTCAGCATGGTGGGCCGCATTCGGATTCATGACGGGCCGCATGCGGCCCGCGGGCCACGGGTTGAGAACCGCTGCCTTAGATTTAAAGGAACATGAACTAAAATGGCTTGCTGAAAACAGAGCTGATTTTGACAGGGTAAAAAGATTGTTGTTTTACACTACCACTGAGAAAATTTAACCAAATATGTTATTGACTTTTCATTAAGACCATAAAGAATCATATCAACTTGTGGAAAATGGGCATCTGGTGAACCCTTTAAATTACCATCTTTTGTTATTTGTACCCAATGCTGACTTTGTATAGAATAGTATATTGTCCAACAATATACTATTCTATGGATTTTTATTTAAAAATTGATTTTTATTAAAATTTTCATTTTAATACATTTTTTAACAAATTTTCATTTTATTGTTGTTGAAATCTAGCCTCAAGCTCACAGTTGATTGATCCGGTGATAGAGAATGAAACAGATTTGTTTTCATCTGTTTCTCTGTTTCCAGGGGTCCTCAGGTGTGCCAGGATTTCCTGGATCCACTGGCCGTATTGGTCCACAGGTTAGAAACTTCTAGCAAAAATAATTATCATGACTTCATGGTGTCTATGTGGCGGCTAGTTTAGTTCCTTGGTAATTGTTGTTTTCTTTTTGTTTTCTTTTGTCCCCCATCCCCCAGTGATGTATCTAATCAAAATGATCCTTATGCATTTTCCTCTGCATTTAGGGACTGATTGGCAGACCAGGACCTGTTGGGCCCTCAGGGCTAAAGGGAGAACGGGTAAGCATAATAAAGTGATAATTTCTGCTTTAAGATTTTTAAATCATATTAAGGCCCTTAAAAAAAGATAATGCTAATTCAAACCCAGGCATAGTATAATTATTTTTGGAACACAGCGAGGTGTTTGCAAATTGTTCATGCTATATGTCCATAGAATACAAGTTTATGGACATGTATAACGTCAACTGAACTCTAGATTTTGAGGGCTGCTGTTGAGAAAAAAAAAAGTATAACAAAATTAGGACCATTTCTTTCACAAAATGTTCCGATGTTCTCAGAAGGCCTGAAATATAGTGTATCTTTTTTAATCTTTAAAATGGCTTATTTTGTATTCCACTTAAAGTTATACAGGTTTAGCACAATATGATAGAGAGTAAATGTTTACTGTATGCGTTGTCATCCTAAATGTTATATTTACAAATTCTACAGTTAAACTGAATTTTAGAGTGGGATAAAAACAAAATGTAAGGCACATCTTTTTCTCTCTTTCGCTTTTCCCAACAATGTAGTTCTTTAGACATCTGTATGAGACATTCATATAAACATCTGTATCAGACAATATAGACTGTATATAGACAACCATAAATGGTTGAAATGATACTCTCACAAGCAGTTAGCAAGAGATAGTGAATATGCTGCTCAATGTGTTCGACGAGCTGGTGGTGTGCCCTGCAGTGAATGCAATAGAAAGGGAATAGAGGCATTTTTCATCGGTTTTCATCAGCTGATCGACTCCACTGAGAGTCAACCCAATATAGAGCCAAGGGGCGTTGAGTCTATCCTCAAAACTTTCAAATGCTCTATCTGAAACCTGTTATTATTCACAACATTTGCTAACACTGCAGTGAGGTGTTGGCCCTGACTCTCAATTCAATCATATACTTTGTTTGGAGAGGCAGTTTCTGTTATGCATGTACAGAAAATAAATGTATTTTTGTTCCAGGGCAGCGATGGCCCGCAAGGCAGTCCCGGACCTCCTGGACCCCCTGTAAGTCCTGAATTAAAGTGTGTATTTTCTACACCACTAGGAGTTGCAAACATAATTGAAAATATAATGAATGCTTTCCTACAGGTTTCCATAACTCTTCCCGCTGTCTTTCATTGGTCACTAAACAGATAGCTCTGCTCCAATCTAGCATCACATGGTTTGAGTTTTACAAAACACTAAGCAATTTTTGGTAGTGTAACAGTATTTATCCATTTTGGGAAAATCAGTCTAAAAGTGGTTTATTAATAGTTATCTCTGCATATAAAGATGGAACGGGGAAAAATTATTTATATAGAAAAAAATTTTGACACTTCAGCTATAAATAATATTTAAAGCACAAGTGATATGCGTATTTCATTAAAAAAATAATTTATATTTATAGGCCTATATACTATATCAGGTAGACATTTTTGAATACTTGTATTTGCAGTTTCTTACAGATCTGAAAGTTTGACATCATTAATAGCAATTTGTATGTATTCCCAACAAATGTATCACAATTAACTCTATAAAACCTGCATGATACATCAATTTATGAGGCCTCTTAATTATCAACATGATTGAAACGGAAAAACCTGTTGCATACAATCTTCTTGGTATATGTGGAATCTTTACTGTTGTTTATAAAGTATGCATAATGACTTTTAATTTCAGAATAACTTTTATATTCTTAGTAATATTTCAAGATGAATATTTTATGGACTGAAGCAACTTGCCCATACATAATTTTGTAGAAAAAAAATATTTTAAAATGTACATAACAGGGATTCAACAGGCCTAAAAAAAAGTCTAAAAAAAAGTTTTTTTGTTATTTATGTATAGTTTTTTAAAAGTTAAATTAGGGACCAGTACAGGTTCAAACCTTAATGTTAGATTAAGCAGCCCACATAACTATGTGCCTGTCATTTCGGTAAACATGAAACCTGAAAAATATATTTTCTTCAACTCTCCCAACTAATTTCTAACAAGCATAATGAAATGAAAAATAAAAATATATATAGTGAGTAAAAAATTATTTGATCCCCTTTAACTATTTTATCCCCTTTAATTATTTTATCCCCATTAAACTTATAGACTGATCATTTCTTTGTCAGTGGGTCAACGTACAAAATCAGCAGGGGATCAAATATTTTTTTTCCCCACTTTACAGTATGGAATGCTTTAACATATTAAATTGACAACCATAATTTCATAACCACATTAGTGGCACCATAAGTACAAACCAAACAACAATTTTCAACTTTAGCCTTTAAGCAACCACCTAGCAACATGCTAAAATCTTGTAAACTTGTTTTTTTAGGGTGTCCCATATGCAGAGGGCAATGGAATGAGCAGTCTCTTTAAGCTTCAGGTAAAACTTTCACCTGATACTAAAACACACAATATTTTAGATTGCAGCTGTATTGTTCATATTGTTTTTACCTTCTAAACTGTCCTTATTAATGTTTACAGAATGGAGCGGCTAATATAGGTCAACCCGGACCACCAGGGCCCCGGTATGTGTCATATTTTTTCAATTATATCCAACATTAAATAAATAGTTCTTTGAACGTACGTCACCACAGGGAATCAGTTGTTGCACTTTTAATAAAGTTTAAATGTCAATACACAAATAAGCTACATTGATTTGGGAATCTGTATTCAGTTTAGCTTCTGTCCGCCCCTGATTTCAAGAGTTTTACACAGCATGAATGGAAGGACGGATCACGGCCACACAGACGCAAATCTGAAACTCAGACAATGACAGCAGCCAAAAGAGAGAAGGGCAAAACAAATCCGTCACACATAGTCAACAAAGTAGCTGCTTGTAAAGAAGGGGTAATTGAAATGCAGTGCTTTAACAGGGAAAAAAAGAGAAATACATATAAAAGAGCTTTTCTGCCCTAGCGGAATCATCCGATTAGCTTATCAACGCAGCGACACAGCACACTTATCTAGTCTGTAGGTAATGTGTCCCTCCTTTCCATGAAGAACAAGAGTGTATTCCCTCCTGGGCCATATTTACCAGACCGCCCAGAACTAGGGAAATGCTAAACCCATATCAGCAGGTCTGAAAGAGGACACTCTCCAATCTCCCTCCTCACTGCGATACACTCAAGGAGCTGCTTACAAGTCCCTCAGGGTGCTTTGTTTTGGTTTATCCTCCGCTGAACCTGTTCTAAGTGGGACGTGACACTTCCTGTTGACAGCTGGAGGAGACCACACTTAGACAAAGCTCACTTCGATTGGATTTCATGTGATCAATCAAGACGCTTGTGATTGGGAGAACGTTTGATGTGACTGGATTGTATTTAGCATGCAGGGTCATGATATATTAGCTCACTGGTGTGCTAAAGGGTAAAATTAGCTTTCAAATGTAATATTCAATCTTGTCTTATTGGGGGAAATTGGGTAAAAGTGGTTCAATTTGCCTCAGTTCACTTTAGTGTTTATATTTGATGTCTAATGCAGTTCTGTTTAGGCTGTTTTCCAGAACCTAGCATGCTTCATCACTGTCTATGGTCTACAAAGTCAGCATCCTAAGCATCATGTTGAATGATTCAATGGGGTTGTGAACTGCCTTTGTTTTTTTATTATTTTATACTGTTCTCTGAGGTCCAATTATAGTAATAGGAAGAAGAATGAGGCTTTCTGTCCTATTTAGACATGACTTTCAGTTGTGTATTGATGTGGTGCCTTTTATAAATACTAAGTGTAAACATGTTATAATAAAAAGTACAAAATCTGATCAATATAGTTGCACAGGCCATTTCAGTTTCACCCGGATTTTGTGGTGCGTCTTGATTGTCTATGTCTTTTATGTTTAAATCTGATGACATGATATAAAGTTTATCATCTGCAGTTTTCCAAATTTAATGTGCACATTTGATTGTCTGTGCAAACAGAACAGACTTTGCGGAGAAAGTGTTTAGCATTTTAAATGTGTTTTGGGCCAATAGGCCCAATAAAGTGTTTTTTTAGACACCTGTTCTGGATATACTTCTTTTTTGACGAATATAGAGTTTTAGCAATGTATTGTCAAAAGATGTTTTCTGGAGATCTTAGAGCCCATGTTGTGAAATCAAAAAGTTCATTCAGTTCATATTCTGTAGTGATCATGTGCGCCAGTGATGCACCTTACGCACAGAATTGTTCCAGATTAAAAGTCTTATGAATTTATGCTGTATTTAAATCTTTGCAATTTTTCTCTGAAGCAAATAGGAATTCAGAATTGTAATTCCATTTTTTATTTTAATTTAACTTGTTAACTTCAGTTAATGAAGCCTTTGCATTACATGCATAATTGTAGACTCATTTGAAAGAAGATATTTGACTGTGGAATTGCAGTGGAAGCAGAGTTACACATAAATATAAACAAATTCAGTGTTTAAGTGCAGATTTTATGTATTTTAGTGTGAATTATTAAACATAAATATATTAAAAATGAATGTTAAATAATAATAATAATAAAATCAGTTAAGTTTTAAATGTTTTGCTTAAAGCTAGACTTTTTAAATTTTCTTTTAGTTCTAGTTTCTTGAATTGAAATTACAATATGTACTATATATTCAATGTAAATGATAATTCAGAATCAGAAAGCGCTTTATTGCCAAGTGGGCTTACACACACAAGGAATAATTCATTATATCATTAGTTGTTTTTATCAATCTGTGTTGGAAGAACACTTCCCATAAGATCTTCCAATATGCAACATCTTAACACAATTATTTAATTAGTATTTTTGAATGATGTCAAATATTTATAATAGCATTTTAGTGGTCATTTTTTGGTGCTCTGTGGCAAAATTAAAATCTTGTTTTGATAGTAGGCTACTGGACTGACTGAGTTAATATTTAATATCAGTTGAGTGAAAATGTATTCTTCATATGAATTATGAATGTATTCTACATATGTAGTCAATCATAATGTAATTATTTGTCTCAATCTTCCTAACATTAATTTCTTGTGTAACTTTAATTTCTTTAAATTACAAGTCAATAAATTCTACTAATGTTCATACGAATTAAACTTGCTGGGGTACGTTGCCAGTTCAATTCAAAATCCACACTCATGAAATGCAAAAGATCCGATTATTAAATTCTGAATTTTGTTCTACCTGGTTAGATCGACAGCTCACTAGGCTTTGGAACAGAATTCTGTCAGCCTAATTCCCTCGTGGCTCTTTTGTTTGTCAGTCACTTGATTGTGTTACTGTTTGACAGCAAATCTAAGCAGATGTCATCCAGCTAATTACACAGATTGGATTAATTGATAGCACACAGAGCTGTAAGGTCAGTTTCACAGGCTAATTCTGTGCTTTTCTTTTCCAGGGGCCCAAAGGGGATGAAGGAAGGATGGTGAGTATTGCGTCGCTGTGATTTGTATTGAATGGTCCTCTGCCCTTCTATGCCTCTGGATCGAGAGAAACAGGTCTGGCCAGCACTCGCTTTCTGGCTAGTCTCCATTAATCACAGCTCCTGGCTCAGAAGTAGCCCGAGAGCAGCCGAGCACGACAGTTTAGTCACACAGCATCCTCAACAACAAAAGGAGTGATCAGGAACGCCGCCTAAATCCAATTGTCGCCGCATATTTCTCTGCCTGTGGGAGATGTTGTGAATGCGGTACATGCCCAGCCCCCAAACAAAAGCACATGCACGACAGCGACAGATCCCTACAATAGCAACAATGCAGCTCCAACAGCCAAAAATCTGGCACTTCCTGTTCTCAAGGGTGCAATTTTGATATTTTTTATTGTTTCTATTTTTTTTTTTTGCAAAACCATTTTTCAGCGGCATGCTAATTTGACATTTGAATAAATGGTCCCAGCAGTCTCCGGCACCGCGTTAGAATTGTCCCCATCTGTCTCTAGTCGATCCTCTTTCTGGTCCCATGTAGGTCTGCACTCTGTTATACATGGCAATCCACACGTGCGACAATTACTGCCGCAATCCATCTCTGTGGCGAGGCCCGTTAATGTAGCACCCGCTGCTGTCCGTCAATAGCGACTGAGCCGTGAGACAAACGTAATATACGATGCTTGTACGCAGATTTTTCAGCGCTCCATGAACGGGTTCGATGTGGGGAAGCAGCCAATCACTTGGGGTGAATTACGAGCTGCTCTGTTTGCGGTGAAGTACGTGTGATTTATTATCATGGCAGGCTAAATGAAAATGGAAGGAGGAAAGTAAATGCTTTGTCAGGATGGTAATGCGACAGAATTAGAGTTAACTCCACGCACTTGTCAGCATGAAGATAAATATGTGGGTTTTAATTGAAATAATCAGTGACATGCTGGAAAAAGGGTGTTTGGCGTTTGTTGAGTCACTAAAATACATTACAAAGTTTGGTAGCTGCACCATTGTGATCTGCTCCATCAGTCGCTTTGACCTGGAAATACATTTTGAGTTTCCACTGAAGGAAACAGGAAAGTCACAGCTTTCTAAAGAAATATTTTTTTCTATTCCAAACCATTGCTGTGATATCATCTTTTAAACTTCTGGCACATTTATGGCTCAGGGGTTGACTTTTATTATATATGTGTTTAATTTAATTAATTTATACATATATATGAAGGTAACATTAAATTTGACTTGGAAACTTTTTACCATGCTTTCATTATTTAGTTTTACTACTTTTCAAATACCGTATGTATAGATTTGATTGTTTTCTTTTGTCCCAGAGCCAGAATATCCAATATTCAGAATATAGAGCTAATCCATCATAAAAATATATATAAATGTTAACTTTTGAAACTATTATAATATAAATGAAGAGTAAAAATAAACCTTTTCAATATTTGTGTGAAAATGTTGGATCATGCAACATGGTGTAATGGCTGCCGAAAATTCAGCTTTGTCATCATATGAAAAAAATTACATACATATTAAAATAGAGAACAGTTATGTAAAAAAAATCTCAATATTACTGATTTATATAAGGTATATTTTAATATTTTCTGTACTTTCAATCAAATAAACGCAGCCTTGGTGAGCCTAAGAAAAAAAAAAATATATATATATGCAAATATATAAAGAACGTATTATATAATAGCAATTATTAATCATAATTTGCAATCCATCTGTAACCTGGACAGATTACACTATATATATATATATATAATATATATATATATATAATGTATATATGTGTGTGTGTGTGTATGTATGCACATGTATGTATATACACGTGTATATATACACTGAACAAATTATAAATGCAACATTTTGTTTTTGACCCCATTTTTCATGAGCTGAACTCAAAGATCTAAGACTTTTTCTATGTACACAAAAGGCCTATTTCTCTCAAATATTGTTCACAAATCTGTCTAAATCTGTGTTAGTGATCACTTCTCCTTTGCTGAGATAATCCATCCACCTCACAGGTGTGGCATATCAAGATGCTGATTAGACAGCATGATTATTGCACAGGTGTGCCTTAGGCTGGCCACAATAAAAGGCCACTCTGAAATGTGCAGTTTTATCACACAGCACAATGCCACAGATGTCGCAAGTTTTGAGGGAGCGTGCAATTGGCATGCTGACTGCAGGAATGTCCACCAGAGCTGTTGCCAGTGACTTGAATGTTCATTTCTCTACCATAAGCTGTCTCCAAAGGCGTTTCAGAGAATTTGCCAGTACATCCAACCGGCCTCACAACCGCAGACCACGTGTAACCACACCAGCCCAGGACCTCCACATCCAGCATCTTCACCTCCAAGATCGTCTGACAGCTGCTGCAATAAACTGTCAGAAACCGTCTCAGGGAAGCTCATCCTTCGTAACTTGAGCGGGCAAATGCACACATTCGATGGCGTCTGGCACTTTGGAGAGGTGTTCTCTTCATGGATGAATCCTGGTTTTCACTGTACAGGGCAGATGGCAGACAGCGTGTATGGCGTCGTGTGGGTGAGCGGTTTGCTGATGTCAACGTTTGTGGATCGAGTGGCCCATGGTGGCGGTGGGGTTATGGTATGGGCAGGCGTATGTTATGGACAACGAACACAGGTGCATTTTATTGATGGCATTTTGAATGCACAGAGATACTGTGACAAGATCCTGAGGCCCATTGATGTGCCATTCATCCACGACCATCACTTCATGTTGCAGCATGATAATGCACGGCCCCATGTTGCAAGGATCTGTACACAATTCCTGGAAGCTGAAAACATCCCAGTTCTTGCATGGCCAGCATACTCACCGGACATGTCACCCATTGAGCATGTTTGGGATGCTCTGGATCGGCGTATACGACAGCGTGTTCCAGTTCCTGCCAATATCCAGCAACTTCGCACAGCCATTGAAGAGGAGTGGACCAACATTACACAGGCCACAATCAACAACCTGATCAACTCTATGCGAAGGAGATGTGTTGCACTGCATGAGGCAAATAGTGGTCACACCAGATACTGACTGGTTTTCGGATTCTTTTAATTGTGATGATTTTTGCTCACATTTAACAAAAACCCACCAATTCATCTCATGGTAATCAAAGAGCAAAAGAAAAGAAAATCCCTCTCTGATCTTAACTGAATCACTTTTGTAACCTCAGTTTATATTTGATATGCCTGTTGTTCGGCGCTGACTACTGTAATGGCAACGTGCATCTGTGTATAGGATTATTTTGGAGATCCGTTCCGGTATAATTTGTCCTTATTTAGGGTAGGCTATAGGCCTATTCTATTTTGATCTCCAGTTTAATCAAAGTTAAACAGAAAAAAGACAAATAGTAGCACTTCATGTGTTTCTGAATATTTATTTTAACAGACTGTATAATGATGAAAAACCACACACATGACAGTTATAATTAAAATACGCAAATTCCTTCACAGCCTATTCATACAGCTTTTTTACTAAATGTACTAAACTATTTTATTAAACAGTGTATACAGTATAATTATGTTTAATTAAGCTGAGATATAGCACTATAAATTCTTAATTCACAGATGAAGACATGATAGGCTTCTCAGCTCGCCCCTCAACAAGCACACGTTCTGAGATTCGGCAGCCCAACACTGAATATTATATTTTGGCCATTGTATTTTGATTAATACAATAAAAATTATAAAAAAATAACATGTAAAATTACCCCTGGTTCTAAATAAAGCAGTTGTTTTTATTTAGTTAAAAACAGGCCAAAAGAGACCTCCGAACAAGGCTACCAGAAAAAAAAAGAAAAAAACGTTTTTGCTCAGAATTCTTTTTAATATCTGCTTGACCTTAGTCATACATGATAAATATCAAATACGTTATAACTTGACTACAACTTTAAAAACAGCGCTACAATTATTGTAATCAAGGAAATTAAACTTACCATCATGAAATTTGTCTAATGCCAAAAAGAAAGAGAAACATCGGAAAACAGGCACATTTATTCAAGACATTACTATATGATATCAACATGCATTTATCATTCTCACAATCACCGCTAGAATGTCCAACTTCACCATGATAAACTTAAAATTTGGTTCTATTATTTTTCCTCAACAGGTCGCCTCACAAAAACGAAATAATTTCAAACACAAATTTGATAAGAACAAATTTAATAAGAAAAAAAATTATCCAAAAGTGGAAATAATTTGCACCAACAGCAAAGCTAATGTTTTCTGTTAGTTTAAGCACTAACTAAGAAAAGTAATACCAGACTTGAATGTGGCAAAAATTAAGACCAAACTGAACATGGTTTGTTTATGGTGCATTTTGGCAATATTTTCTTGCTGGGGCGGGGCCTGGTGGAGGTGGGGCTTAGGTAGACGATATTATCGGATATTGCAATATATTTTAAGGTGATTATCGATAAGATATTTTTGACATATCGCCCAGCCCTAGTATATACATGTATATTATTTGTGTATATTTAGAATTAAAAAAATTATATTACATTAGCTTTAGTAAAACAAAGGCATCATCCATTTTATTCTGAAATAGTAATGCTATTGAACATAAATACAACATTTCTGATGCTGAAAATGACACTGTGGTGAAACATTTTCATTACATTTCCAAAAGTCCTGAGGGCTAAAATAGTGTTTTTATTTGTTTTTGTTATTTATTTATTTTTTGTAATTTTGTGCCAAAATTGACAGTTTGAAAGTCTTTTATACTCAAAAATCACCATTTGTGCATTTCTCTTTACACAACTTGACTCCCAATAGAGACTTCCAATCCAAAATTCTTCAATTTTCATTAGAGAAAAAAAGGTTATTAGTTTTATGAAAAAATTTAGTGAAGTTCGTTGCATTGCCGCTTTTACTTTGTCACTTCCCAACTCTGACACATACACACTTTCACGCATGAAGGTGTCCATGCTGAGCTGGAATGTGTTTCCTTTATTCCAGGGTGAGCTGGGGCTGATGGGATTACCAGGTCTAGAGGGGCTGCCAGGTGCTAAGGTAAGCGCGTTTGAATGAATAGTGTCACTGGACGCTCTCTCACCCTGTCTGAGTGTCCCAGATTACACAGCTTTCAACAGCTCAACCAGCCGTCCCACTCTGTACCTTCACGATTTGACATGACATTGCAGTTTTAGCGTGTGTGAGTGTGTGTGCTTGACAGACAGAGAGATGGAGGATGGTGCACAGACATTCATAATTGATTCAAGCATTGTTACTATTCTAATTTCACCGCAGTGCTTAGTCAAAGCACTCGAGAATTCAAGATTAAGACCATGAATACGAGAATACTAGGGAGGGTAGAAATAATAGGCTTCATTAAATCGAACCCCCCCCCCCCCCCGACTGCACGTATCAGAGCACTGGTGCATGGAGACTCTCTTTTGTCTGTCTGCCAGAGCAGATCCTAACGGCATGCTCCCCACTCTCCGGTGGATAGGATCAGAGCAGCATGCCTGCGCCCCCTCCACACTCAACAATCAAGCTGTGCATGCTGTCAGCTCTTGCTCATTACTAAAGCCACGAGGCTATGGAGGCAGCAGCTTTTCCTCTCATTTTGGAGGCCCAAGCACAGTGATAAAGAGAAGCTCACACACATCGGTGTTTTTTGACATGATTTTGAGACTTGTCAGCAGATTCAATAATGACAGCTGGTGGTGTGTGTACAGTCAGGCTTGATACACGGTGTGGTGTGTGTGTGTGTGTGTGTGTACTGTAAGTTCCTGGTCCTGGAACCTGGTCAAATCTGGTCACTAATTATTACATATTTATTTTAGAAATACGCTACACAAAACCACATAGTAGGTAATGCTACTGCAAGGTAGCACTAAAGCACTACAGTCCTTTTTTTCAATAATTAATGGCAGTTGTTAACACTAATTCAGTACATACAAATTTAAAGTACATTTTTGCATCCTTGTGCTGGAGATTTCACAGAAGTGTTTGTGAATTGGGATTGATTTCATAAAGTCGTGAAACTAAAAATAATTCAAAATAAGCTATGTTTTAACTTCAACATAGCTAAAGGTGGAAATTGTTCAAAAGTCTAACCCATCTACCTATGTTGAATATTGTTCATGCTTGTTTCCCATATTTTTATATTGATATTAAATTAATTAGCTACATTAATTAAATAATACATTAAATACTATACTACTCAAAATCTCAAAATAAATGTCCAATTTATATTCTATACATTATAATTTAGCCAAAATTCACATGTAGCATTTAAAGTTTTTATTTTTCATTAATTTTATTCTTTATTTACTATTTTAAGGTAATTTTTTCTAGCGTTTTATGCATTTTCCAGTGTTTATGTATTTTCTAGTGTTTTGTTTTATTTAGAATAAAGTTGATTTATTATGTAGGTTTATTTATTTATATTTATTCATTCATTCATTCATTATAAGCTAGAATATATACTTCTGTCTCTGACATGTACGATACGGGACTGTAAAATAACTGATATCATATTTTTAGTTGTGTTGGATAAGCATATTTAATGCAGCAGTTTCTATGGGATTTTCTTACGTTGAAGCTGTGATGGTTTAGTGGTCTGTCACAAGATAACGGTTTCATATCACGTATGAATTTTTAAACAAAAGCAGTGGATGTTTTAGCCATGTTCTCAGCCTACAGGTGGTTTAGATGGACACCAGGTTTGAGGTCTAACTCTTTCTCCTTGTCGTTCCTGTAACTGATAGGGAAAGCCTGGTCCGCGTGGTGAGCTAGGGATCCCTGGAGAGCCGGTGAGATTTGCTTTGTTGCTTGTTAGCAGCTGTCAATCATACGGCAGGTTTTGGCAACAGGATGATGCGAGACTGATGATGTCCCATTTTCCCTCTTTGTCTTTCCACACAGGGAGAACGAGGGCCCGTGGGAGAGACTGGCTTCCCTGGACCTGAAGGGCCTCCCGGATCCTCTGTGAGCAATCGTAGCATTCATTACACCTGTAATCTGCAGTGTGCACTAATGAACACCTGCCCGTAAACTGTCTTTATCACAGGACCCACAAATATCAGAATCTTCTTGCTATGGACATCTTTAATAATATAAAAGCCTCTCTAAATGTGCATGCGCTTCTGTATATTTTCATAGACCAATTTATACTGTGTGAGAATTTTTTTATATTTATTTATTTACTATATGTACATTTGTTATTAAAATACATTATAAAAATATAGTTATTTATAATATATTATTATTAGTATTGTTTGTTATTGTTATTATTACTATTGTTAATATAACATAAATAAATTATACGTATAATTGCAAAAATTATTACATTATTTTATTATTAAAATAAGTTATGATTATATATATATATATATATATATATATATAAGAGAATATAACTATATGCAATTGTTTTTTTTTTTTTTTGGTAAAAAACTGAGGCTGTCAATGTTATAGTATAACTGTCATAGATTTAAGATCTTCTGTGGTCCCCTTTGTGGCCCCGGGGGTCCCTGGATCTACCTGTAAGCTACCATTTATGCTGCACCTGGCTGTGATCTACACCCTGTATAATAACATTTAGTTATCATTAGTATCTGTCTTCTGTTCTCAACTCTGATCTTATAACAGATTGATCCAACGTTTGATCCATCCTTGAATTCCAGACCAGATTTAATTAACTGATTAGTCTGCTGATTGATTCAGTTTGACTCGATGTGAATTCAGAGTTCTGTCTCAAGCATTCTGTTGGTGTTTATTTTTCCTCAATTCTTGATTTCTGCTCACTGGCCTGTAGTTTGATTCAGAGACTGGACTGTTTCTAATTAGAGATCCCAGAATGCTAAAAATCACTGTAAACAAGCATCAGATACATTACACAACTGGAAATATAGAGGTTTAGATTGATTGACACGACTATAGTGTGATATAGCAGTATAAAGCTGAGCTCTGTGTCAGATTGTTCTCTACAGACCACAGTGAATGTTTCCGGCTATAATATCTCACTTCATAGCACAGAGTAATCTCCTCGTATTCTTCTCTGTGCTGTGGCGTTAAACCCGGCTGATTTGTGCTGTGGTAATGAGTGCAGTCACTGGGGTAAACGTTTGATTGGCTGTCTCAGTGAAGGAGTACATTGGCTGTATGGGTCTCATATAATTGCTTCGTTATTTGTACAGCTGTAATGCCTTCAGCACCTCCGCTGAATACACAGAATTCCCCTGAGGAATTGCTTTTTCTTCCAGGTGATATTTTGCGATTTATTCCTAGTTTATGTAGCTTGAGTCCTAATTGTTCGCACTTAACCTTAGTGGAACAATGTGCGCTAAACTAACTACAAGTACAAACTAACCTACATCAAAGTTGACAGTATTTGCAACACGTTTTACTTTTTTAATGTGACGTATAGTAGCACCAAGAAGTGTGTGGATACTTTAGACACTTTAAAATGCATGAATGCCATTGCAGTGGATGATTCAAAATAGCAAAGCATAGATAGATGGATGATAGACAGATGGATAGATAGATGATGATAGATGATTGATAGATGATAGATGCATAAATAGAGGATGGATTGAGGGATGAATAGATAGGTAGGTGGATGGATAAAATTAACGATGAACGATAGATCGATAATAAATAGATGATGGGCGGATATATGATGATCCATCCATGGGACGGACGGATGAATGATGGAGATGGATGGATGGATGGATGATAGATGGATAGATGGATGGATGGATGGATGGATGGATGGATGGATGGAAAGATTCTATTTCTCATAATTGTCTGTTTCTCAGCCATTTCTGTTCGGTTTTACATATTTGCAACTTTATTTGTTCAAATTGAAAGCATTTTTCAGAAGTACAATTTTTTTTCTCTCAGCTTCACCTTTATATCACTCAATACTCTGAGGTGAAATCTTGCTTCCATTTTCACTTCTAAAAGAACATTATGAGAGTAGTTTTCTAATAGCATCTCAAAACATTTGTGCTCATTGTACCATCTAGTTTGGATGGACTTTATAACCAATGCAAAGGAGTTTCGATTGCAAAGATTGATGGGAATGTTCTGTCTCCTCCACAGGGAAGGCCGGGAAAAGATGGAATTCCAGGCTATACGGTATGTGTGTGTACAGTATATGCATGAGAGAGCTTTGGCTTCTGTACTGTGTGTCTAAGATGATAATGTTAGCAGAAAATTAATGCTTTTACTTTAATACCTGCAGCATCTAGTAACTTGTGCACTAATATTTTCCCAGCGAGCAGTGGATACCGGTTAGACTCGGATCTGTGCTGGTCTACATTTATCTCTGTCTCACTCGATTTCTTTCTTTCCCAAGCAAATAAAACCCCAACACCAGTCATTAGTCTTGTAAAGTTTTCAATAATAGGACCGCTTACTCAGTGCTAATGCTCTCCAGTGTGGATAAAATCCTGCCCATGGCCTTTAATTCATGAATAATGCATGCAATCACTAATTAAATGTCCTCTACAAACAGGGTTTGTAGTTTCGAAAGCCTTGTCACGTCAAACAAAAAATGTTCCGTTCTCTGATGTCTTGTCACAACAGAACGCATATCTACGGCAGAACTGTGACAAATCGCACTTCTGCACTTTACAGCAGCGAGCAGACACATCAGAGAGCCGCCAACACACAACTCGCATTTATACGCCTCCGTCACAGACAGACAGACACTGTAAATGCAGCATGTATCTGCAGATCTTAATGAGGTGAGCAAGACAGAGCAGAGGATGAGTCAGAAGTCAGTTCGCTCGTCGACCATCTTGCTAACGCCCAGGTCAGATATTTTGTATAGGAATATGACAAGGTTTTGAGGTTTAGCTGATTAGCTTGGTCTGGTTTGCCTCTGCTGGTCGTTGTGGTAAATGCAACATCTGGCAGTAAAAATGAAGCATTACATGACCTGTGTTATTTTATATATATACTGTTATAGTATTTAATATTTTGAAATATAATTTTTGGATATCACATTTCATTTGAATATCACTTTAGTATTTTTTTTTTTTATCTTGTAATCTGACATAGTAACATTTCTAATTTTAACATTCTAATTTCAAATTGTAATATTTTTTTTTTTGTAGTTTCATCTAATTTAGTTATTCAATGTATTATGTTGTTTTATGTTATTATTTCAGATTTCAATTTAAATTCAGTGTTATTATATTTAACTAAAGTGAACTATAGTTTTTGTAATTTTAGTACTAATTTTATATCTGACATGGTGACGTTTCTAGTTTTAATATTCTAATTTCAAATGTTCACTTTTTTAGTATTTTTTTAGTATTTTAATCTAATTTATTAATTACATTTCTTATATTGTTTTGTATATTATTATTTCAGATTCTTTTTTCAGATTTTGGAAATACATCTCTAAAGTTAATTACAGTTTTAGTAATTTTAGCACTAATTTTTTGTTATCTGACATGGCAACATTTCAAATTTTAACAGTCTAATTCCTCATTTAAATGTTTAAGTTAGTGTTTTTTTTTTTTTTTTACTAATTGAATCGAATTTAGTCATTCAATTCCTTATGTAGCTTTATATATATTATTTCAGATTTGTTTCAGTTCAGAGTTATTATGGTTAAACTAAAACTAAACCCCGTTTAAACAATTGCTTTACTTAAAATAAATGTTAACTGAAATAAAAAAATAAATATTTTAAAAACATAACTTATATTGGAAATGTCGATGTATTTTATTTCAGCTAGTTGCCAAGGCATCTTTTTTTTTAGTTTGTCTTGAAGTACTGAAATAACTCAAACTAAATAAACTAAAACTATCACATAATAAAATTTGATCAAAACTATATAGACATAATAAACATGACATAAAATGCACAAGAAATTACTACTTTAAAACTAAAGTGAAAACTGAAAATATAAAATAAAATCTAATTCAAAATATTAACACAAACTATAATAGTATAGCAATGATACTAAATTATACTTTATGTTAGTTTTATTTTTAGCTAACTTGCATCTTCTATTTGTTTAACTTGATTGGCTCTAGCAGAACGCAGCAGCAAGATGCTGGATTTTAAACCGTGATTTTTCAACAAGCGGTTCACCTTTTCCCCCTTTCTACTGTCTCTGGATGAGTCAAGGTTCAGATGGATCATCTGGAGGAAGTTCACTGGCCTTATTTTCGCTTTCATTCACGTCACCATCTTCTCAAATGGCACGACTGTGTGTTTGCGGGGTGTTGGACCACTCATTGAGATTTCCTCTATTTTCTTTCCCCCCTCCCTGCTTCGTTTACGGATGGCCGTCTGTCTCTTTCGGTGGTGCAACAGTGCCATCTAGCAGGAAGGAAGTTCCTCGGTCCTCTCAGTTTCATACTTTTCCATCTCTTTTATGGCAGGGGCTGAGGGAAACACAATTCAGTGGGCATGTGGATGGCTTTAAGCTCTCCTCATCAGGAGCCTGGGAATAGAGAGGAGGAGAGAGAGTGTTAGACATTGATGGGGGTGTGGATGAAAGCAGATGGTTGAGGATGCTTTCACAAAGTGCCGCCCGCTTTAGAAACGCAGGCTAGATTGCATTTCTTTTTTGCTCGGCTGCAGTAATCCAGCAGGAGAATTTGATACCGAGATGTTCCCAGAGGAGCTAGTGGAAGCTGTGATGCGAGAGAGGAGCAGAGATAGATGGGAAAGCGCGGGGAGGGAGAAATGCAAGAGTGGTTTTGGAGTACAATGATAGGTGTTTCTCTACAGAGCCCTCTCGGAGGAGATGGAGAGAGAGGTAGAAGAGAAAGAGAGATCCAGAGGTTCACAGCTTTGATGAGTTTGGGGAGAAAAATGGTCATTTGTAAATCCTCCGAGCTTTTTCGCTCTGCTCTCGACTGAATAACTGGAAAAGTTGGCCCGTTAAAGCAGCCAAATAATTTAATTCCTCTAATGCGGCTTAGAGCTGTCTATGAAAAATAGTGCAGTTTAGCCATCTATATGTATGAGTGTTTACTTCAGGGACCAACAAAAAAAATGTGCCTAGATGTTTGCTAGATCTGACAAAACCACCCTTTGGAGATATCCAGAGGCCTCCTCAATTCAAAAAATTATTCCTTAAAAATTATAATAAAATAAATATATAAATACGAAAATATGTGTGTGTGTGTGTGTGTGTGTGTGTGTGTGTGTGTGTGTGTGTGTGTGTGTGTGTGTGTGTGTGTGTGTGTGTGTGTGTGTGTGTGTGTGTGTGTGTGTGTGTGTGTGTGTGTGTGTGTGTGTGTGTGTGTGTGTGTGTGTGTGTGTGTGTGTGTGTATATTTGTGCTGTCAAAGTTAACGCGTTAACGCAAATTCATATTAACGACACTAATTCTTTTTTAATTAACGCAGCGCATATTTTCTGTTTGACCCTTGGCCCAACCTGTAGTTGGAGAAATGGTGATGCAGTGTTGCCAACTTGGCAACATTGCAGACCCCTTTACAACTTTTTTACCTTCAAAAAAGCACCCAAACCTTATTTAGTTTCTGAGAATAGCGCGATGTCTTGCTTTTCCAGCGTGTGCACACCTCCCTCTCTCCTCTCTCTCTCTCTCTCTCTCTCTCTCTCTGTGCGTCTGCTCTGTTCAGCGAGCGGCGGAGAGAAGCAGCGCTTTCTGTTAAACACAGATATTATGTTGCTTCTCTAATTTTACATGCAAGTATAGCCAAAATCACAGCACGGCTATCGTCTTTATCTTGTGTGTATTTGATTTCATCAGACGACGGCTCGATTATCAGGATTTTTTGTGCAGATTAACATCTTGGAAGTGAGAGCTGGTTATGTAGTCTTAAACCCTATTCGCACGGGATTAGTATTATGTGGGGATCTTGTGTGATTTTGAATTTGTGGATCTGGATATGGATTTGAATTGTTTTTAATGGATTGCGTTTCAGTCACTCTTTCATATTCATTCCGTTGTCTTACAGATTAATATCAATGAAAACAGTTTTATTGAGAATTTAGCTGCATCAATATACAATATGTATATATATATATATACTGTATATATATGCTTGTATACTTTTATACTTTTTTTCCTTAATTTCTTAGATTTCTCTTTTATGTATTTTCACAGGGAGCCACAGGCAGACCTGGAGACAGAGGTACTAAAGGAGAACGGGTGAGATTTCATATTTTGTTTTGATGGATTACATGCACTATAAAAGGTTCAGTGTGACAATCACTGTCACTGTTGTGTAAACGGCATGAAATAAACCATTTTGTTATTGTGACTAGAACGCTGTGAAAGGCATATCATTTAACATATCAATAATCCAGAAAAAAATATATATAATAAAATGTTTTGCTCTATTAATGACTACAAGTCTCTAATCTCCATGTAGTAGTTTTGATTATTTATATGGTGCATTTAATGCAATACAGCCAGATGCTATTATCAATTGAAGCTGAGGGAGCTCACAATAGCCAGCTTGTGTTGTTTAGATTGTTATTTATATTCTGGTGTTGCATTTGCAGGGAGATCCAGGGATTCCAGGAGAGAGAGGCGTACAGGGAGAAAGGGGCAAATCTGGAGAAAGAGGGATCATTGGTCCTCTGGGGCAGCCTGGACAGAAAGGAGAACCTGGCACACCTGGATCTTTAACAACACCAGGGACCGTCAATCTGTTGGTATGTAAATAATCCTACAGATACATGCCATATAGAGAGAATGTAGTATCTGTTAAATCACTGTTCTAAAAGGCTTTCCATTTTGACTTCACCACACATACAGACAAATCTAAGGTTAGATTGGTTTTCTTCAGGCCTGCTAATACGGAGACCAATATACATAAACTACCTTTTAAAAGTTTAGGGTCAGTAAGATTTTAAAAGTGAAGTAAAAGTGTTAGTGTCTTTCAAAAAGGACAAATTAAAGCATCAAAGTGACAGAAATATTTTGTAACATTATTTACAATATATATATATATATTGTACTAATTCAATTATGTTCTTTTGAATTTTCTATTCATCAAAGATTTCTGAAAAATGTATCACAATTTCCACAAAAATATTAAGCAGCACAATCATTTTCAATATAGAAAATATGATATGTTACTTGAGCACTAAATAAGCATATTGATTTGTTTCCTATGATTTCTGAAGGATCGTGTGACATTGAAAACTGGAGTAATGACTGCTGAAAATTCAGCTTTGCCATCATAGAAATACATTACATTTTCTAATATATTAAAATAGAAAACAGTTCTTTTAAAACATGATGATATTTAACAATATTGCTGTTTTTACTGTATTTATGATCAAATAAAAGCAGCCTTGGTGAGAATAAGAGACCATTCAAAAACTCTGAAAAATCGTACGGGCAACTTAATATAGGCGGTATTAATACTGGTAATATTAATAATTTCATACATTCTTGAAATCTTGATATTGTGTGTATTAAATGTCCTCGATCAGATTTTTAAGTATATTTATTTAAATATTTTTTTATTAAATTTGTTCATAATTTGTTGAAAGTTTCAATGGTTTGGTTTTAAAAAATAGTAAAATTTATTTGACTATTATTTCATAAATTAATTTGTCAGGCTTTACAGGGTTAAGGAACGTTCACACCAACAGAGCAATAAACCAACCGTCCAATGATTGGTTTGCAATGCGAATGGACGGTTGAAGCAGTTTGAAGCAACATCAGCAGTACATGAGCATACATATTTTGTGTCAAGAAAACGGATTCAGTGTCAAACAGTACAGCCCATTTGAGATCAGATTTTCAGGAGCACAGCCAGTGGCACAGCCAATCAAATAAACCGTATAGGGCCTTCAGCAGCATGAACTCCCACTACAGTCAACTGTACAGCCACCCGATAACCTCCAGCAATAAAATCACTGTCAGCGTGAACCCTTTCCAGATTACAGTGACTGCATACTCTTCTGGAGGTGGAGCACATCTTTGACCTCTGTAAAGATCCAGCTGCTGGCTTTCTCCCAATCTACACCAGCCTCCTGGCCCCCGTCCCGAATCCATAACCGCAGGTCGCCCCACGCTATTCAGAGGGCAACCGTCATTGATTGCTTTGTTGTGCATAACACACGCGTGAACACTCCAGAATAAATAATTAGTAGCTCTGCATAACAATAATTACCCACACGTGTTCGCAAACCCATCAGCCTCTGAAAAGCACAGTCTGCAGCAATGAGCCGCCCGCTGCGAGGCCTATATCCAACACTCTCACTCCCAATCAAACAAACTCACAGCCATGTCACTCAGGAGGGGACCATTAGGAGTGTATTGTGTGTGTCGCGGGGGTGGAATGATATAGTAGCAGCAGGAGCTCTACACAACTCCACCTCTAAACCACACACACACACACAGACAGAACTACAAACATTAAAGGGATAGTTCACTCAAAAATTTACATTCTATCATTTACTAACCCTCAAGCTGTTCCAAACCTGAAACTATGACTTTCTGTTTTCTTTTAAACACAAAAGGTGATATTTTGGTAAGAATGTTGGTTACCAAACAGTTGATGATAGCCATTGACTTTTATAGTATGAAGGTCAATGGCTATCATCAACTGTTTTGGTGAACTATCCCTTAATGTTTTTTGAAGGATGACAGTTTTTTTATGGGATTGAGAGTTTAAAAGGGATATTTCACCCAAAAATGAAACCATGTTGTTCCGGTATTACAGACTTTCTACTGTTGGACACAGTTGCTGAGTCAATGAATACTATCCTAGTTGCTCTTTCATATATTGAAAGTGAATGAAACTAGGGCCGTCAAGCTTCAAAAATAACACACAAGTGCAATAAAAATTGCATACAAATAATCATTGAATGCTTCTATTCATGAGTTTAGGGTCAGTACAAATTAATTTAAACATTTTAAATTCACCAAGGATGCATTCAATTGGTCAAAAGTGACAGTAAAGACATTTATAATGTTATAACAGATTTTTTTTTAAATGCTATTCTTTTTAACTTTATATTCATCAAGGAATTCTGGAAATATAAAGCAGCATGATCGTTTTCAACACTGAAAATACTAAAAAAATATTTTGCACCAAATCAGTCAATTAAAATGATTTTTGAATCATGTGACACTGAAAATTGGAGTAATGATGCTGAAAATTCAGACCAGCCCGTCTGGCATCAACAACCATTCCACGTTCAAAGTCACTTAAATCCCCTTTCTTCCCCATTCTGATGCTCGGTTTGAACTTCAGCAAGTCGTCTTCACCACATCTAGATGCCTAAATGCATTGAGTTGCTGCCATGTGATTGGCTGATTAGCAATTTGTGTTACCAAGCAATTGAACAGGTTTACCTAATAAAGTGGCCGGTAAGTCTGTTATATATATATATATAATACTGTATTTTTGAACAAATAAGTGCAGCCTTGGTAAGCATAAAGAGTGGTGTTTTTTGTTTTTTTATAGAATTGTTTTTAACAAATCTTACCAACACCAAACTTTTAAAAGGTAGTGTATGACAACTTTCTGTGAGGAAGAGACTACATTTTGAGTCATGATTATTATTTTGTGAACTGGATAAACTGAATCATTGAAACGATCTGACTTAAAGCAAGTACCTTTTATTTCATGATTTAAACATCACAGCAACCATTAGGACTTTTAATTCCAAGTTTAAATGGCTGCAATCATTCGCTTTCACTTTTTCTGTACATTTTGCACTGTGTTGCTACCTAGCAACCTTGTAAAGTCGCCCTTCCGTGACACTGTCTGCACAGCTTTTCATGTGGATGTCAAATTGGCGAATGACGCTCGTGTTATTAGGTATGTTAAGGCCCTGACAGGAGTCATGTTAAAGGGCTTTTAGACGGATCGCTGAATCTCCACATTCTGAATATACATTAGCCCATTTCTTTTTAACCCTCCACAAGTGTTCAGGTGAGGGATGTGAGCCCGAGGCACAGAGCGTCGCAGGGGCCTCTGAGCGTTTGACAGAATGGCCTTGAACTGTGAAAGCTATGTTTTTGATTGGAAGGAAGCGGTTTGTTTTCCTACGAGATGTTCCAGCCTCCTTCTGTGCAGAGCAGTGATCACGAACGGCAAGATGCTTTGAGGAGAGATGGTGATTACTCCATTATGTGTCATCCATCCCTTTATCTCTGAGAACTCCAACATTTCTCAGCATGAATAAAACATGAATTGCTGCCATTTTGTCGCGGCACTTTTTAATCTGCAAATCATGTTGTTCTGATGTTTGTTTTCCCTCTCTGCCGCCTTTTTTCCCTTTCATTTCATCTTGCAGGGTGATACAGCTGCCTTGGAGGAAATTAAAAGATTCATCCGAAATGAAATATTGCGTGTATTTGAAGGTACATCATCTGCCGTCGCTGAGGTGTTTTGTTGTGGTCTCCACCGGTAGATGAGCTATGTTGTTTTTTTTAGCTTTCAGTTTTTTGTGTGAGTGTGTGAAAACTTTGTAAGACATTTAAAAGACAGTCATCAACACTGAGGGTATTGCAAATAAGCTCTTTTCCAGAGGACGCCAAAAATAAGAACAGTTTAAGATTGTGTAGTGACCTCTGTGTTACCAGCTGGTTTGTCCACTACCACAAAAAATGACCTTAGACTTTTACATTTTTTTTAATACAATTTATTCAATTTTTTCATTAATTTAATTAGATTTCATTTTACAAACTGAAGGACACGTACAAATTTTGTTAACTGACAGCTTGTTTTCTGTTCTATAGAATAGAGATATAGTGTTTATACATAAGATGGATAGATTTAATGTTATTTGTATTATATTTACTAACTGCTCTGTTTTGACATTATATTTATTTTTATTATTACATTTTAGTTTTTTTGTTTTTTTTTTTTTGCACACTGAGGGGCAAATATATATTTTTTTTAACTAACAGTTATATATAAAATAGTAGTGTAATTCACATTTTTAATTCTGCTTTTTTTCAGAGAGGTTTTCAGACAGTTACGCTTCGCTACAGAAGACACCAGCAGCTATATTAGCAGCACATGGTCGACAAGGCCCTCCAGGGCCATCCGGTAATGATGGCTCCCCAGGACCCCCTGGAGAGATAGGACCTCCAGGTCCCCAAGGTATGAGCCAAAACCCGAAAGACTAAACATGGTACAGACTTCTTTATGCTGCTCCTACTGTGGTCTCGTCTCACAGAAAAAACCCAGATGCACAAGACTGTGATTTTATTTATTTGACTCATCTGTTTCCCCAGTATTAAGCTACGTTTTTTTTTGTTGCTTGTTTCTCAAAGATTCTAGGTTTTTTTTCTCTTGCTGAAAAATAGTGTGTTTATATGTATGTATTTTTAGTTAGATTTACTGCGTCAGTTGCTCCTCAGATTGATTGAGTTACACTGAACTGAGCAGGTTGAGGTCATTTTGCTCTTTTGGCCGAGTCAAGCTCAAGTTAAAAGTAATCTAGCTGAGCAAACTAGAAAATGAGCATGACGGTCCTCACTAAAGGCATTCAAAAAAGGCCGCTGATTGCGATATTGGGTGTAAGACGTTCATAGGAATATTGCTAGCTACGTCAGACAAGAAAGAAAGCAGATAGCTGCATGACAAAGTGGCATATGGTGCCGAGAGCCTGGCGGGACATATGAAGACGGATGAAGAACCGACCCAGAATAGGAGAATGTAATATCGCCCTGGACAGACTTGTGAGAGCAAGAAAGATAAAGAGAAGAAGTGAACAGATGGAAAAAGCCACGCAATATCTCACTTTGTTGGATTAAGCCCAGCCAAAAAAAAAACGAAAGGGAGTGAGAATATAAGCAATTCTGAACATTCATCAAAGACTGGCAACTAACGTACTGTGCTCCTCTAGCGCTTCTCATCAATAATGACTTCGGTTCGGTGCTGCTTCTGTCTGAGTCCTTAAGGACCCTTAACACTTAGGACATGATGTTTTTAGAGATATAAGACTATGCTGTGTACATATGAACTCTAATAAGTGACGTCCATGCAAAGAAAACACATACTTTGAGTGCGTGTACATATGTTATGTTGTGAACATTGTATTATTGATATCCAGATTGTGTCGATGCATTTTCAGCAGCAGGTGAAATTCTGAAAAGCCACTTTGCATCACTGTTATGTGGCACATTTTACTGTAGATTGTTCTTTGGAGATTGCTGGAGAAGGATATTTCTCCATAATGCGAGGTATCAGGAGGAAATTAAAAGAAGGAATTTTAAACTCCTGCTTAGTCAGAAATTCAGCAGTTTTTTTTTTTTAATGTGTCCGATGTTGATGTTGATGACGGAGTTTGCGGGTAATATTTCCTCATTATTTTTCGTCATCCTCTGCTGGAGTCTGTCCTCCTTTGCAATCCTCAATTTAACCACTTTTTTTCACGTGATTTGTTCAAATGAATAGTTTATGAAGAAAAATATATCTGCAATCTCGGTCGCTTTACCGTTTGAGTCACATTAATTCCACTCGGGGGTTAGTTTTCTTGCGAGTTAAACTAAATGAGAATTGGCAGTGTTAATATGCCTTTGTATCCTCTCTTGTGACCCGAAAGAGGTGGTTTTGCTCAAACGCTTCCAAATGTTGGTGTTGAATTGAAATGCTTTTGCTTTGTGATTTTTGTGCCGTTTAGTTTTACTTATTCATTTTTATTTCAAATGTGTTCTTAAAATGAAATGATTAACTGTATCAAGTTTGATGTTTCTTGTGCTCATGAACCACATATATATGGTTCATGCAATCTGAGAGTCATATAACATCATAACATCTAAAACTACTTATGCAACTGTTTTACGAAGTGTAATCAGCCATGCTTTTGTGTAACAATTATTATATTTTTTGGGGATAACATTTTTTTTAATCCCTTTGTAACTTTTTGTATCTAGGGTGATGAAATCCTCTAACTTGGTTTTATTAAAATGTATCTAATTCATATTTTAAGCTATATTTTCCTGCATGCCAAGAACATACCCAATTATACTTATTACTTATTATGCTGTGCGTGCAATATTATATGAATGTCAAATAATGTACTTTTATGCAGAGAAATGTAGCAGGATTTTGATAATCTCAATACAACATTTTTTAAGTTTTTGTTTTTATTTACTGCTGGTTTCTTTGAGCAAATCTTATGGAAATACAAAGCTGTTTTAATATTTCATGTTTTCGTTCTCATTTTTCTTCCTCCACAAGGTTTAGAGTATGAAAAATGATTTTATATGTAAGATCTTAGAAAGATGACGGCTTGTAGATGCTGCTGGCTGCATTTCACTAGTATTGTATTGCAGCTCCCCCTTCCGATTTTTTTACCTGTTATAACTGTGCAGTATGAACTCCCCCTCAAGCAGGGGTGGTAATGCAGTGATTGTGAGCGGCCACAGGAAGCCATGATGTGATGCCGCAGGTAGAGTGCCGTCCTTCCGTGGAATGCCATTGCATTAGATGAATGCGTCTGAAGGTGTCCGGACACACTTTAGTTAGTTAGTCAGTTAGTGTGTTTGCTTGTGTAAGTTGCACATGTAAAAACTGGTACTGGTGACACTGACAATTACTGCATTATTTGGCATCTCTTGGGTATTTTCTTGTTTATTAACTCCTGCAGTGTTTCCCTTGCAGGCTAGACTCGGTCTGCCTCAGAGGAAACGCATCACTAATGCATGTGTATTTTAACTGGAGGCAGTTTTCTGCATGCCATTATAAAGATGATCTTAAGATTGGTTTCTTACTGTGTGTGTGAAAACAAGACTGAAAGATCAGCTAGCTATGCGTTTTTGTTTGTTGGTTTGCCTGCCTGCTGTGTGTGTGATGCCGTCCAGCACTGTCAGCATTTGTGGTGCTCCTTAAATATTTTGAAAGCGTGTTTTTGATCGATGGATTTGTCATTACTCCTGAAGGGTTTAGAAAACTGTCTGAGTTCTGAAGGGTCTGAGACTAGTTGTGTAATACGGCAGATTTGGACAGGGCCTTAAGTAATGTTTCCACCTGGTACTTTTTTGAAGACCACGCTTTTATGGAAATGCAAAGCCTGAAATGAACCGAATCTAGAAACTGATTATTCATTTAACAAAGTACTGATTAATTAGAGTAGTGATGCTAAATTCTGCCTGTGAAATATGGTAATAATAGAATACAGTACAAAGAATTATGATGAAATCGTTACATGAACATCACTCTCTCTCTTCTCGTAATCACTCCTGTCTGCATAGATTTATAAAGGATGATATATGTTCTGTATAACTGACATTGGGTTTGTGTGTTTTACCCCTGCAGGGTATCGAGGGCAGAAAGGGGAACGGGGTCAAATGGGCTTGGAACTTCCAGGAGCTCCAGGCCCCACTGGCCCGCCAGGTAAATCTGGAGGAACATTTTAAAGTTTGTTGACTTTCTATCTGTGACGTGTCTTTTATTTACCGCAGAAAATTATTTTGATTATATACTTTTTTTTTTTAAACAAATGAATACAAATTAATTAAATTAATAAAAAATTACAGAAAAACATTTATATTGTTACAAAAGATTTATATTTCAAATAAATGTTGTTCTTTTCTACTTTCTCTTCATCAAAGAATTCTGAAATGAAGTATCATGGTTTTTAACAGAAAATATTATTCAACACAACAGTTTTCACAATTGATAATAATAAGAAATGTATCTTGAGTTCCAAATCATTATATTAAAATGATTTCTGAAATATCATGTGACACTAAAGACTACATGCTGCTGAAAATTCAGCTTTTTCCATCACAAGAATAAATTACGTTTTCAAAAATATTCAAATAAAAACGGCTATTTTAAATTGTAATAATATTTCATAGTATAAGTGTTTTTATTGTATTTTTGTGAATAAATGCAGCCTTGGTGAGCTTAAGAGACTTTCAGAAACAATACAAAATCTTATCGACCCCAAACTTTTTTGGGGGTCCTTTGTATTTTAGCTCTAAACTTTTCATGGTGTCTCTCCCTATAGGTTTCCACAGAATTGCATTGTTTTTACAAAATGAGGAGTAAATAGAATTATTTTTGGACCGCATGCCTCAGATACTACCAATGTACTACCAATCAAGATGTATTTAACACAGAATATTCCTTTAATACATGAGCCGTGACACACCACATAATGAGTAGAGATAATAAAAAAAAACAAAGGATCTTGTTGTTGGTTATTGCTTTTAAGAGTGAGAGGAACATTATCCGTTATATAATAGCATGTGTTTTCTGAATTGTAAAGATGGACAGGCTAGATCAAACTCATGTAGGACAATAGAATAACCTTGCTTTGTGTTTTTGCTGGGGTCCAGAAAGGCCCTCTGTGCTTGTAAATAAATGTATGTGATGGCCGTTCTTTGCACTTTTCACACTCTTGAAATCTGCAACACACAGATAGCAGCAATTATTTAAATTGGTGCTTTAATGTTTTCCTTTTTAAAAGCACAGGCAGATAATGGCACCAAACTAAACTAATGACTACGGCATTCTTTAATGAACGGCACTTTTATTGAGGTACAAAGTGCTCACTGATTGTTCTTCAAATGAAAAAATACAAGAGAGACTTTAACTGGGGGTTCTTTATAATTGCACGGCACACTGTTATCAGCGTATGCTCTGATTTCCCTCTTTCTCTCATCCTCTGCAGTTAAAGGGTAACAAACCCATAAAAAAAAGTTTTATTGTGTTTGCATACTGCACTATTATGTCGTGATCACTCTACAGTAAAAGTGCCTTTAAATAACGGTGTTTACAAAGGCAGACATCATTATCACTATTATTACTGTTCATCGAAATCACTTGAAAACCAGCAACTGCATAGCAACACCTCAGTATCATGATTCACACGGGCATTTTCCTCAGAAAATCCAAAATCAAGTTTATTCTGGTATTTACTACCTGTTCTTGATTCATCTACAGGCTCACCCGGAATAGGTTTCCAGGGTCCCAAAGGTTCTCCGGGGTCCCAAGGTCCAGAAGGAAGATGTAACCCCAGTGACTGCGTCCATCCTTATCCCAGACGGGACGGGTAGAATCTGATGCATCCTCATCAAAACCTGATTATTAGATCCTGGAAACCTGTGAACCAGCTCATCTACCCAAGCATTACATCCTATTAAACAAACATAGGATCCCTGCTGGTGGAGAATAAATGTGCAAACTTCCCCACAGAGCAGCCATTACTGGTGATGTCAATTCATCATTTATCTCAGTTTCATTTCCCATATTTGTGACCAATGCATTTACTCATTTCCCGTGATTTGTGGGTATGACGTGAGAATTCAAATCTCATCATTACACTAATCACACCGGACAGGTTTATCTGAGCCGGCACGGTCATGGCGAATGCAGGTTTGCTTATTTTCTTCAAGCTGTTGTGAAGTTGAGTTTTGATTAAATTGTGATGGCTCTATGCAATCTAAAATAGAAAATGAGTATGTTAACAATATTAAGTTTTATAATGTAAATAACAGACATTGTAATTGTTTTTCAAACATTTAATTTTCACAAATATTGAAATAAGTGTACTTTCCAGCCCTGCGAGAGGAAGATTGCTTGAGAAGGGAGTTATTGTCATGATTATCACCTCAGACGCATATATATGCATTAAAACGTGAGACCACTAGTAAAATCACAATCAAATAAATATTTCAATTTAACAATTCTTCTTAAATAAATGTGACCCTCTCTGTAAAAACCAGGCTCAAAATCTAATTCTGAGATAACAAGCATCAAAGTTTGATTACAAGCATTAATTTCTCTATGATTTCAATCTTTGACATGGCCTTACTCAGTCAATATTAAAGATACCAAGAATGTATTTCCACAGAATGTTCTTTACAATATGTAGGATGATTTTATGCAGAAAATAGTCAATCTGAAAAAAGACTAGCTGGGTTTTCACAGAGAGGGTCACAAATTATAAAATAATAGTTTAATTTTCATTTATTGTTTTGTACTGTAGTATTTAGTCTATTATTTATTTAATAATTATAAATAAATATATTCTGAAATATTTGAATTACAAATAATGTAATCAGCATAACTCAATTAGAACAATTATAAAGACGAATTAAATGCTAAATATCTCTTAATCGTTTCTTGTAAAACTTGGCTAAGTTCCATGTAATATAGATTTTGAATCCCAGATCTTCAAAGTGGCATCATACTTTAATGTTAGGTTTTGATCAAGCACAGCAAAGAATGATAAAAGAAATGATTGTATTGATTTTGCTGTATTGGCCAGTGCTGGAGAGGTGAAAACTGTTCATGATATTAATAAGCTTTAATTGTTTACAGGAACACCTTCATACTGGTGTTGTATGTATATTTTGTTGTGTACCTGGTTTGTTTTTCCAAAGAGAAGATTTGGAGTGCTTTTGAATATATTTATCTCTAATTTATTTTGCTTTGTATGGAAAGCGTCCTTCCATGTTACTTGAATATTTTTTATAAGACGACATCTTTGTTCATTTCATATTTACAGTTTAACAAATGGCAAACCAGTTAACATCTAGTCTCAGACGTCACGCCCTCGGACCGTTAGCTAAACATCTGAAGTATATGATACACTTATCTGGAAACACTTCAGTAGTGTCGAAGTCGTCGTCAGATTGGTTGAATTATACAGGATTTCCGGCAGACGTGTGTGTCGCGTTCTTTAACGATGCAAACCCCCTCGCGAAAGAAGAAAGCCGTCGTGTTTACGAATGTGACGGAGAACGCTTATCAGGGTCAACTTAACGCTGGATTTTCGAAAGTATGTGAAATATTTAAAGTTCGCGGTATAGAATCTTTCAAATACATCCGAGAGTTTCACACACCGGTTTGTTATTGTGGCGACATTTACACACCCCGAAACGTGACGCTGAACGAAACTAACTGTGATTGGTTGTTTGACATGTCAGTCAAACGGCCTCATGGGCGGGCCTTGGCCAATGAACTCGGCCATCTATTCCAGACCTTCAGCCATCAGTCTGAAGAAGGCCTGGCTACGCGAGACTAGTTAACATCTAACTTTGTATGTTTTACTTTTCATGGGCAGCAATGTGTCTTGAGACCATGTTTCTGTGTAATTTAGTTCTTTATTTATTTGGGTACAATTTTAGGATTGCAGTCTGGATTGAGATTTTATTTTATTTATCTGTAATATCTTGATCCAGCATGAGATTTACTGAAGGCGCATACGAGTCGTTTGACTTCATCCATCTGCCTCTTTTGTGAAGATGAAGGTTGCTGGAGTTATGTGGGCGGATGACAGTTTTGTGACGTTCTGCTTTTGATGTGTTTGTGCTGCTTTCTCTTTTTCATCTCAGTCTTCCCAGTCTCCTCCATTACAGCTTCCTTGCTTTCTCTCTTTCCTTCCTTTCTCCCAGGGTTTCTGCGGTTTTTTATGAAGGTACATTTTAGACCAAGTAAAGATGTGTTCCATTCAATGTTTCAAAGTTTGGCAGTACAACTTTTAACAGATCTCCATATTTTTTTTATTCATTTTACAAAAACAAGCGAACAAACAACAGCTTATGGCTTGAATGCCTCTGCTACTGAATATTTAACTTTTTATCTTCTGATCACACGGCAGAAAGTGCTGTTCTTTCCAGGTATTTTTTGTTGGGATTTCCAGTGCAAATATCTAAAGATCATTTACAGTACTTGACAAGCGAAATTACATAAAATAAGAGTCTTGTTTTATGAGAAACTGATCAGAAAGAATTTAATTTATGATTAAAACAAGGACAATAACTGCCAGTGTGCAGAAACACTTAATTGAAAGGGAAAAACAAGTTTTCACACCCCAGTGGCAGATGTTTGTTCTAGTTTTAAGCATAAAGTCTTAATTTTTGTTCAGTTTCTCAGGAAACAAAACTTGATATTTTCAGTTTGCATCCAAAGTAGTATATCTTGATTTAAGATGTTTAGATATTTGTTTTGGAAATAAAAAAAAATTGGAAATCAATTGTTTTGGACATGTTTTCAAGCATGTCAAATTTAAAGCCATGACTTGATGATTTAAGCTCTGATTTAAGACCTTTTTAGGCCTCAATTTGTGGAAGGACAAATTAAGAACTTCAGAAATCTTTCTTTCTTTCTCTTTCTTTCTTTTCTATTGCACCTACGGTTAAGTGTGACAAAGCAAACCCTTAATAGGCTTTTTGCTGTTTTTCTCATTAATTTTATGCTTCTTATTTTTTATATGCAATGTACCAGATTACCTCTGCTGAGAGTTAAACATTTTTTTTGATGGTTCAGGACAATAAGACTTGTGAGAGATCATAGAACGGCTTGTGCTTAACACACACTAGAGAGAATCCTTCCAAGTAAGCATCTCTGAGTCGGCACGGCTTTGTCTCCTTTATATTAGTACAGTAACTTGCTTTGTCAGTTTTATTTATCATGAGATATACGTGTTGTTTTTGCATCAACCACAGATGCTTAATTTACAGAAACGGGCTATTAATGACATGTAGCATGGATACAATATTCTTCTCAAGGGCTAAACCTGTGGACTTACTTGAAGGACAGTCTTAAGACAAAACACCACATCTACCTGATATGCTTTGCATCACCCGATAGAATATCTGGAATATCATTCTCTTTCAATATGGTTCTGTTCTCAATAGAATGAATGCTCATTGTGGTCAGATACAGTACCACACATCCTTTGTCAGTTTCTTTGCCTTTTTTGTGCTTGTGTAAATGCATTTGGTTTGCGTATTTGTATAATTGTACATTGTTTTAATAAATGTATTTAATTTAACATTCATTGTGAAACAGTAGTGTCTTACATGTCTCTCAATATGCAACTGTATATTTCTGACTCAATGACACAATCCATTGTGAAATGTGGTCAATCGATATATATACTTTGAGAGACAATATAAGAATGGAGTTTGGTTTAAATGGTAGGCAAAAGTTGAGAACCATTGCCATTGGATACTGTTGTAGATTAAACTATGAATGTACTAACACATTTGGTTCATTACTATTATTTTAGAGTTGGATACTGATTTGAGAAATGTTTGTAGTTTTTTGTTGTGTGATGTATAATTCTTGTTAATATTAATCTAACTGTATTGGGTGTTTCTCATGCTTGTATGACTCTATGCCAAATTGCAATACCTTTAATATTTACCTTAGATTGTGTGCTGTACAAAGATTTGCTATTTTGTTAATTGTATGCATTAGATTTGTGTTTTTAGGATGCTCAAGTTCAGTCTTTCAGCATTCCACTTACATTGTTGTTGTTTAGATTGTTGAGTGCATTAGATATGAATATGACCAGTGGCCTCAGAAATAATTTGGGCACTTAAAGGAATAGTGCACACAAAAATTAACATTTGCTTAAAAAAATAAAAAATAAAAGGGTTGACTTTCAGGCCATCTAAGATATAGGTGTTTTTCTTCATCAGAACAGATTTGGATAAATTTAGCAACACTTGCTCACCAGTGGATCCTTTGCAGTGAATGGGTGCCGTCAGAATAAGAGTACATACAGCTGATAAAAACGACACAATGTAATCCACATGACTCCAGTTCTTCAATTAATGTCTTGTGAAGTGAAAAGCTGCATGTTTTAATAAACAAATCCATCATTATTACTTTTTTAACATCAAACTGTTGTTTCCAGTTAAAATACAAGTCCACTCTCAATAACATTGCTTTCTTCAGGGAAAAAGTCATCTCGTCTGAATCAGGAAAGAAATATGCATATATCAACATGCACCGTTTACAGGCAAGAACAGTCTAAAACTGTTCTAAATGTGTTGGTAGATTTTTGGATGTGTGCTGACAACAGGGGAATGAGTGTGATTATGGATTATGGAGTCATATTTTGGCCAGAAGCGATGATTTAAAGTTCAAATGCATTTGTTTAAGAATACAGCTTTTTCACTTCACAAGATATTAATTGTTTGGACTATCATTCTGACGGCACCCATTCACCGCAGAGGATCCATTGCTGAGGAAGTGATATAATGCTACATTTCTCCAAATTTGTTCCGATGAAGAAAAAACTCATCTACATGATGGATGTGTACATTTTAATGGCATGTCTAAAGTGTCCAAATGCTCTTTGAGGCCACTTTATATATTAATGAAATTTCTCTTTTTTAATTACTATTCAAATTAATTAAACATGCATTAACTTAATGCTTAACCATAACGGTCTAGTCTGTTCTGATGTTTTAAGTTTTAATTGAAGTGAATGACATTTTTCATTTCATCTCCCTCACCTGATTTCGTTTCTGATTAATTGCTGACTTCGGTTTGCCTGCATCTCTAAATTAGCATCTACACTGACAGAGCAATCGAAATGTGTTTGTGCCAACATTTTTGCACTGGCATGTAATGAGTTATTTGAGTGAGAAGGAATGTGGAAAAAGCTGTGATAAGTGCAGTCGGGCTATTCAACGGGGAAGTGTTACTTGAATGGGGAAAAAGCATAAGAATGTTTGAGACCTACAATTATTTTGAATTCATATAAAAACATCACATTTATTCAAATGTGTTTCCCTTGGATCTCTGTACAAACTTCCTCGTCTTCAAACATCTATGTTAAATAAATAGAAATACCATGAAACGACACATCTGCATTTCTCTTGTGTGTATATGTCACAAAAGGGTCATGCATCAACAATCCTGGAACAATAAATCACACCAGTGTTATTTAGCAGAGGACGTTAATTTCTTACAAAACCACATTTAAATCATTTACATAGATGTACAGAATACATTGCAGCATATCTATATATATATATCCTCTCTCCTTTTTGTTTCTGACAGCAGGTCTCTGGCAGCCGTTACGGTTATGAACTTCCAGCACCATCAATATTTCTGGCAGGTTTATCTTTGGCACACAGAAATTAAAAAGGCCTCCGGTCTGAAGGCCACATTGATGTTTGTTCACTTCCAAGAGCAGATTTAGTATGAGCTGAGAAAAAAAAATCTAAAGTCTAGAGGAAATGGCTTTCAGGAGAACATTAGATGGACAGTAAGATCTGTGAAAGTTCATTTGCACCAGCAGATAACTTGAGGTGGGCAAAAAAAAATAATATTTTGTTTGGATTAAGAAATGTTGCCATTTTCTGTACACAGGAAGTTGGTAAAGTGTTTCAGGCATTACAGCTGTAAAACTATCTGCAAAGGCGATAACGTTTTGTGCTCTTCACAGAGCTGTAACGGAGTCTCCCTAAATATCCCAAACAGTGAGGTTCTTAGTTTCCACCTGGTCCCTTCATGCTAGAGTCTTTGAGGGACTGGTGGGCAGCACCTGCGCTCAGATTACAGGCCGAAGGATCGCAGTAACCGGGTGGTCCGGCTGAACCAGGAGGTCCAGGAACGCCCAGCTGACCCGGGGCACCAGGTGAACCACGTTCTCCATCACGCCCATCTTGACCGTATCCTGGTTTTCCAGGTTCACCTGCAAGACAGAAGCAGGTCAGTCATCTTCAAGCTCACTACATTTCCCATTAAAATCTCTGATTTAGATTGCAAAAGGCCAAGTTTAAGGTCATTCTCATTTGCATTTCCACATGGACAAAAACATGAATGAGACTTGAGTCAGAAGTCAAATATTCAATTTCCATGGTGTTTTTATATTACATATGAACTAACTTTATGGCTTTGTGTTATTTTTGTATTTTTCAGTGTCTGTCCACGTTTATTTCTTGTCTTTTAAGAAAAAAAAAACTAAATTCTCCTAAATATCTCCTTTAGTGTAATACCGAAGTCATACAGGTTTGAAACGACATGAGTGTGAGTAAATACCAGAATTTGGGTGGTTACTTTTTTAGCATACATGTATTTAAATATCTAACTGGAATATATGGATGCTTGTTTTTTGCCATAGAAATAAAGGCTTGAAAATATAAAGCGGTAAAACTGTATTACATCAGCACATGGCACTGCTGCAGATCTGTCTGTTACAATTAGAGCACTGGGTAAGGACTGCAAGAAATCGTGTTTAAACAGACAGCTTCATTCGACTGACAGTAAGTGTCAGTGACACACATACAAAGACAACAGAAGGCTTCATATACCTCCAATTCATCAGACATCTGACAGCTTCATTTAACACCAATTTAACTTTGCTTTCAGAAGTCTATTACCAGGATGGAGCTAAATATATACCCAACATCATTTTAGAAATAAATTGAGTTGTTTCAGACTGAATTGGTTTGCAGATGATATTCATTAATGCCCCTTCCATTTATGCAATAATACAATTTTCTTTGACAAGAGGAAGTAGGATATGAGACGGAGTCAGAACTGACCTGGTAGTCCAGGAGGTCCCAGCATGCCTTTGGGTCCCCGACTTGTAGGTCCCCTGTCCCCTCTATCTCCCATCTCACCTGCAACACACACGCATTAGTTCAGTACTAGAAATACACACATGACTCTAGTTCAGGGGGTTCCAAACTTTATTTTTCAGCAGACCGTCAAGTCAAAATATTTACTTTACTACACCCTGAGATTTCATGTAAATATTTGAATTAGTTAACTTCACATGTGCATGTTCTCTGCATGCAGGTTTATTATAGATAATTAACTTAAACTGAAGCTAAAACAAAAAAAAAATCTGTTTCATGACTTAAATGTTATCTGAAATGTAATGAAATAAAATAAAATTACAGCTAGCTGGCCACATTTCTCATACTTTAGTTTAACTTGATACACTAAAATGACAAAATAAAACAAATTAAATAAAAAAACAAGAATATGAAATAAAAAAATGACAAAAACACACAATTAAATTACTATAACCTTAACTGAAATTCAAATGGAAAATCTAAAAATAAATACTGATTCAAAATATTAATTAACAACTATATTAGTTTCTGAATGATACTAAAATAACACTGCTCTGATGTTGGTTAATGATCACATGCAAGTAAACAAATACAAATATTTGATATTTTAGTAAGTGTTTTATTTATATCTTGTTTATTTAAAATATACATTCAATTGAATTATTAGCTTTCCATCAACTCATGAACTCCCATTTGGCATACCCTGCTCTAGTTGTTGTTGTTCCAGGATTAACAAGGATCCTGTAAAGCAGTCTGAACTCACAGTCCCATAATGACTCACCTTTCGGCCCCTTGAGTCCCAAAAGTCCCAGAGGCCCTTTGAGTCCCGGGAGTCCTCTTGCACCAGCATGCCCAGAGAAGCCGCTGTCACCTGGGGGTCCGGGAGGACCAGAGGGACCAGGTCTGCCTGGCAGTCCGACCGCTCCAGACTCGGGTCTCCTCAGACTGGCAGCCAACTGGGCCAGCTGCTCTGAAATGGCAAAGACCAAATGCACTAATGAGTGTGCACAGTCCCCTGCTATTAGCACAGCTCATTTTTATTTCATTTATCCATTGATTTTGCAGTTACACTCACTAATTAGAGTCGTCTAACACTGCACACCAACTGTTTTGTCGATTGTGTTTCTATACTAATGTTAGGGCGCCTCCTTGAGGACTATCTGTATTCCTGTTCTGTCTTCACATGATTCCTTCACTGTACACTACACAAAGTTATAATGAAACGACAAATAAAAAGTAGCAACAAATCTTTTCTCCCATATTATGACGTGCATTTGTGGTTAATGGATTATCAAAAAAAAAAAATGCAGGCCAGGGACTTGGTTCTATGCATCGGTTGCTAATTGGATTTTAAAATGAAGGCATTGGACTCCCAAATGGGACAGATGAATGTGCGGGGGGGGTATATGATTGGATAAATTTTGCATACATCACCAGAGAGAAATCTGTAATTTCACTGGAAGATCCAGTTATGATATTTTAATGAAAATTAAACAAAATAAGATCTAAAACATGCATTTAGAATATAAGGTGAATCTTCGTTTAATTTTATAATTCAGCTCTTTTTAATCTTGGTTCATTAACAGTAAACAACCAATGAGAAAGAACTTCACTGCTTACCTCATTCATGTGCTTTTTACAGCCTCAACATTATTTGGAAATTATGCTACGTTTTATATATATTTCACACGGTACATTTATAAACCCATGGTTGAGATTCCTTTAACATTTGAAATATGCAAAAGGGACATGCTTCAAAATTTTGTGACTTTCACTGTGTAGAAGATATTTTGAACAAAAAGTTTGGTTATCATTGACACCCATTGTATAGACCAAAAAAATAAAAAAATATTTCTTAAAATACAATTTGTTTGTGTTACACAGACAAAAAGACAGTTATATTATTTTAAAACTATATGAGGGTAAGAAAATTTTGGCAATTTGAATTTTTGGAGGAGCTATCACTTTAGTGTCAAATAGAGCATGCAACAAGCATTCTAATAACATTTGAACAATTTGTTTGGATAGGACAATATTTGGCTGAGATACAACTATTTGAAAATCTGGAATCTGAGAGTGCAAAAAAAATCTAAACATTGAGAAAATCCCCTTTAAAGTTGTCTAAATGAAGTTCTTAGCCATGCATATTACTAATCAAGAATTAAGTTTTGATATATTTACGGTAGGAAATTTACAAAATATCTTCATGGAACATGATCTTTACTAAATATCCTAATTATTTTTTGCATGAAAAAAAATGATAATTTGGACCCATACAGTGCATTGTTGGCTATTGCTACAAATGTACCCGTGCTACTCAAAATAATCTCTTTATCATCATCCCAGTTACCTAGTTTGCAGTCGCTGTTCTACTTTTTTTCTCTCAGTCATGTAAAAAACATTGTGAAAGTTAATCTACAAAGTATTTCGAAACACTTGATACTCGGCACATTGAGGAAATCTGCTGTGTGCAAATAAAATGCTTTTTTAAGGCAAGTAATAAAACAATGACATAAGCCTCGTTTCAGGAAATATCTGGACTTGTCATTAAGTGCTCTGAAGTACTGACTGAAAACAAACGATTCATAGTTTTTTCCTCCCATCACTAGTACAAAGCGCATGAATAGACCTAATTAATAATTACGGCTTGTTCACGACTGGATTCTTCTGCCCTTAACATTATAGCTCTGCAGGTGTTTCATACTTAATAGCTTCAGTCCTGCAATTTAGGCTAAAACGTGTACCTTCTGTATATCACTTTGGATCAATGCTGAATGTGTAAATGTAAATGTCAAACCAGGTGCAATACTAAAGAAGCCACATTTCTGACTTTTTATTGCACACATTGCAAGTTGCTTTATGTTTTGGAAGTAAAATAAGACCCTAGACTAATTTTATTTTATTATAGCTCTAATATTTTGATGTGAATAAGCAGATAATTTGCCAGCTTTCAATATTCACTAAAAGCTGTGTTGCAGAACGCTGTTAAAGCCCACTCCTTTCATTTGTGCTCATTCATCCTATGAATGGTGTTCTTGTGCATTTTCAATTTGCTATGGGAAATTGAGCATAAAAGAAGAGCATTGCTGCCTTTTTTACAACTTCCTTTTCCATTGTGTGAAGGGATAAAAGGGCAGACCGATTTATTCAAGATGTAAAGAATCCAATCTCAGGCCCTGAGCCATTGAGCAAGAGCTAGGGTACAGTGAATTTCAACTTTCAGTCGGAAAACGTCCTGAAAATGTATGCAGCACGATGCTTGACTGAGCTGTTTCAGGGAGGGTTTGGCGGAGGAAAGCAGAGGCTGAAGGAGGAAACTCATCGCTATGAGGCAAAAGTGCAGATCAGCTGAAAGGAAAATGAATTTTTCAGTGAAATGTGAATGAAAAAGTCATGAGGGAATCGGCGGCGTACGCTCAAGAAGACTTAGATAGAGGCAGAACTGAGGGATAACTTAAGCAAAGTGTCTCTGCTCATCAGAGTAGAATCAAAAAGAATATTTGAAACAAAACACAATTTTTTCCTTCTACTGATCTCACTCTTTCCTTCAGTGGTTCATGCTTGTGTTCTTTTGCCTGGAAAGTTCCAATTCTCTGATGGCAAAAGTGCGGTTCTGCATACTTAAAAGGGAAATTGTGTTTATGTCTGAAATTATAAAAAATATTTGCTTCCAGACTCACCCTGCATAACGCGCATGCATACTTGTCTGATGTGTTGATCACTTGGTTCTTTACCCTGTAAACACAGGAGGAGTTGTTTGGAAGATAATCACACAAATTATGACTGTATTCTGATCATTTCATCTCATTTCAGACCACTAATTAGCTCTGCCTCAGAAAATAACAAAGAAAAAAAATGGAATTCCAATTAAGTGTTCTTAAAAGCTGCAGAATGTTTCACAGTACTGTTCTTCTTGATACGCCTTTCCAAACATAATGAAAATGCTGAAAAACTACAGGGTTTCCACACATTTTGCAACTGAATTTTTAGTTTCTAAAACTTTCCTGTCATTCATGATTACTGGATAAGGATTAATGATATTCATTTTATGACTGCACTAACACAAAGCATTTTTAGCCAATTAAACATGTTTTGACTTGAGCATAACAGAACAAAGAAAGCTACAACCCGAATTCCGGAAATGTTGGGACATTTTTAAATTTGAATAAAATGAAAACTAAAATAATTTCAAATCACATGAGCCAATATTTTATACACAATAGAACATAGATAACATAACAATGTTTAAACTGAGAAAGTTTACAATTTTATGCACAAAATTAGCTTATTTCAAATTTGATGATTGCTACAGGTCTCAAAATAGTTGGGACAGGGCATGTTTACCATGGTGTAGCATCTCCTCTTCTTTTCAAAACAGTTTGAAGATGTCTGGGCATCGAGGTTAGGAGTTTCTGGAGTTTTGGTGTTGGAATTTGGGCCCATTCTTGCCTGAAATAGGTTTCCAGCTGCTGAAGAGTCCAACGTTTAATGATGTGCCTAATGTTCTCTATAGGTGAAAGATCTGGACTGCAGGCAGGCCAATTCAGCACCTCTTCTACGAAGCCATGCCGTTGTAACAGCTACAATATGTGGTTTTACATTGTCTTGCTGAAATACAAATCGTCTGGAGGGGAGAATTTTAAATTTATATACCTTTCAGCATTCATCGCCTTCCAAAACATGGCCCCATACAGTACATGACAGCGCTTCTGGTCTATGTTCATATATAGCTTCCTTTTTGCATGATGGAGCTTTAGTTGGCATCTGCAGATGGCACGGTGGATTGTGTTTACCGACAGTGGTTTCTGGAAGTATTCCTGGGCCCATTTAGTAATGTCAATGACAGAATCATGCCAATGAGTGATGCAGTGTCGTCTGAGGGCCCGAAGACCACAGGCATTCAACAAATGTCTTCGCCCTTGTCCCTTACGCACAGAGATTTCTCCAATTTCGCTGAATCTCTTGATGATATTATGCACTGTAGATGATGAGATTTGCAAAGTCTTTGCAATTTGAAGTTGAGGAACTTTGTTTTTAAAGTATTCCACAATCGATTTACGTACTCTTTCACAGATTGGAGAGCCTCTGCCCATCTTTACTTCTGAGAGACTATGCATCTCTAAGACATCCCTTTTATAGCTAATCATGTTACAGACCTGATGTCAATTAACTTAATTAGTTGCTAGATGTTCTCCCAACTGAATCTTTTCAAAATTTCTTGCTTTTTCAGCCCTTTGTTGCCCCCGTGCCAACTTTTTTGAGACCTGTAGCAAGCATCAAATTTGAAATGATCTCATTTAGTGGATAAAAGCATAAAATATCTCGGTAAAATAATTTGGGTTGTACTTATAGCTACTATAGACACATACAGGACTGGAAAATAGTTTACATTTCATTGTATTTAAATGTTTTCAATGACTGAAAGAACCCTGTACCTATAAAAAAATAATAATTATCTGGTCTTGATGTCAAAATGTGAACATGTGAACAATATAGCTACCAGTATTTCATAATAAAAACACATTAACAACTTGAATAAGTTAACATAATAGCAATATAGCCATGTCCTGTTCAACCACTACCATTGAAAAGTTTAGGGTCAGTAAGATTTTTTTTTTTTTTTAATAAAGTCTCTTCTGCTCACCAAGGCTGCATTTATTTGATCAAAGATACAATAAAACAGTAATATTGTGAAATATTATTACAATTGTAAGTAAATCATTTAAAAACATGTATGCTTTTTAATATAAACAGCATTTATTTGAAATATTTTTGTAGTGTTATAAATGTCTCTACTTTCACTTTAGATCAATTTAATGCATTCTTGCTGAATAAAAGTATTCATTCATTTATTTTCTTTTTTTTATTCTGACCCCAAAATGTTTAACTGTAGTGGAGATGCAAAGTTAAATCATGATAATGTGAAACATAACAATGACAATTACAAAGAAAAATATCTTAAAATATCTTGATAATGCATATTTATATGTGAAGAGAGATTTGGGTGACAGGCAAAACTCTTTTTTTAACAACCATACACAGTCTTGGCTTATGAAGTGTAATTGCTAATCACTCTGTCTTTGAAAGGTTGATAACATACCGCTGGTCCCTGGGTGCCACGAGGTCCTGAAGCTCCTCTGTTCCCCTGCATGCCACGTGGTCCAGGACTACCAGGAGGCCCCTCAATGCCAGGCTGCCCACGGGATCCCTCTGGTCCTCTATTACCCGGATCCCCTTGGTTACCAAGCTGAATTTACACCAAATGTAAGTATACATACATAGATGTAATACTAGTGTCTTGATATAGTAAATAATTATAGTTAATAATTAATTTTAATTAGAATAAGCTGAGATAAAGCCAAGGAATATTTTCATGGATATCTGAAATCAGAGCCAACCGCCTAGTAGACCATTGTCAAAAATGCATAAATATTCAATAAAGAATACTGATCGAAAACTCACTTCGCCTTTAGCTCCAGGCTGACCAAGGTCACCCTAAGTGTAGAAACAGCAAGATAATTAAAGTGCACTACAATATCTCAAAAACTCAGTGTATGTTAGCATACTGCATTCATATTATTTTCCGCTATGTAGTTCAGGGCCACTCACAACATCTCCCTTGTCTCCTGCTGTTCCCTCGTCACCTTGACCGCCCTACAATAAAACACATCACCGTGAGGGAGATCAATTCATATGTATAAGCTCTGGTATTGTAAAATGTATTGAATGGATAGTTTTGGTTATAAAGTGAGTCTATCTTAGTCTTTCTTACGTTAATTTCTAAGGTATCTGATGTATTCAGTTTAGTTCTGCAGTGCAGTATCTGCTGATAATGTGAATCATGCTCTTACCTGTTCTCCCTTTGGTCCAGGTTCTCCTGCTTCACCCTGTGTAATATCACATTCAGAAATTCATTCCCTTGAATATTTAACTGAAAGAATGTGTCTGAAGAGTTCATTATAACAACAGTTATGCAATAATCTACGTTCAGAATTTAGCTCTTTCTATAAATCCTACATCTGTTTGAGGTGCTCAAGTTCTTTTTTTCAAATGCATTAGGGAAATCGTTGAGTCTAAAATGGTCCAATTTGATTTTCAAAAGCCTCATTGTACTTTTAAAGCTTTTTCAACTTTAAAACACCATTGGGAGCACATAATAATTGCAGTGCCTTAAAGGCTAGAAAAGTAGAACCCTCACTGTCTAATTGAGCAAGAACAGTGAATATAAAGAGGTTTTTAAAGAGCTGCAGATGACTTTTTGTAATAGTTACAGGGATGTTGATGTAGCAGAACTACAAGTACTTTGCTGTTCCTTAATACATTTAAAATTAGGGATACAAACACCTATCAGATTTCCTGACTGCAACAAGTCAGGGTGCACAGGTTTTTATCAGTTCACCAGGGAACAAAATCATGTTGAAAAAGGTAAGAAGGTTGAGAACAATTTAAAGAGATTGTTTTGAGATGTTGTGAGATTACAAATATCTCTTCAAATGTGGTAGGCAGAGACATCCTCACCCTATCTCCTTTTATTCCTGGCAGGCCCGATGGTCCAGGAAGTCCAGGCAAGCCCAAGTCACCTTTAGGACCCTGAAAAGACAAACAATGTAAGATGACATGCAGTCAGAGTCTGGGATTTACTGTACAATTCTGGTTGATGTATTTTCCTGCCTCACTGCAGGATTTCCAAACAGCTAAAAGTTCAAAAACCTTCGTCAATAAAGAGCAAAGACTGCAGAATCCTTTAGTTCCCCTGCAAAAACACTCTCATGCATTTTTAAAAAGAGAGTGTGGTCTGAGAAAATGCGAGATCAGGACAAAGTGGCAAATGCTGATAAATTACCAGTGTTTCCAGCACTGCTGCTTTAATCTACAGTTACATACTTGTATGTTCCAAGCCTATATGTTTTAACAGAAATTCACTGTCTAACTAAGCCATTCAATGGATGCCTTTTTTTAATTCTACAGATCTGCCAAAGCAGTGTTTTGTCATTATATATGGTATTTTATTGTAAATCAATCAATTAATCAAACAATCAATAAGTATTATTTCTAACATATAAATATATATACACACACATATAACAGAAATTAAGTATGCAGGATAATTCTATACAATTATTTACATTATAACAGCTGAATATGTAAATATAAATCTTAATATATAGTTGAAATTTGAATATATATTTATGAATTTGGATATATAAATGTACATTTGAATACATGTTTGTAAATACTGCATTTCAAAGTTGTCATAAAATGATATTTCATGGTTTCTGCCATTCTTAAAAAGTCTTAATTACACAAATTAGGCCCATAAGCAGAAAGTGTCAAATTCAAGTTGTGGCATTAAATGTTGCATGAAAAAAAATCTTCCTCTGTATTTTTTTAATTTAAATTGTTTTGTTACCAAATATCTAAACATCCTTAAAACAAGATAAATTTACTTGGGATGTAAATTGTACATATTAAGTCTTGTTTTCTAAGAACTTAAACAATTGTTTTTGGAAATTATGCAATGAGCCCATTGGTAATTATATATTATATTATATATATATAAATAAATACATACATTAATATATATATATATATATATATATATATATAATAACATTAAGAAAATAATTTGTTGTACTTTTTGCAGTGTGATCAGAAGATACAGTAAATGTTATTTCCATATTTCAGTGGTCAGTAGCAGAACTATTCAAGCCTTACGCTTTAATGGAGATCTATTGGAAGTTGTATTTTCAAACTTTGAGCTGTTGCTAATAAAATACATTGTGTTTTCCATTCCATTTCCCCTTATTTACCTTCATAACCTGCTGAAACCCTGTATTTTCTATTTTAAAAAAAGTATAAGGTTAAAATGTATTTACAATATTCACATAATGATGTTTAAACATTTGAAGTGTGAGGGTGAGTGTTTGTGTGTGTAGATAAGTGTGTGCTCATGGGAATGGCAGGGGAACAGAGGGCTGTTTGAGAGACACTGCTGTGAGACATTCTTTTGACTGTTTACTCTTTCTGTGAAAACTGTGAGGTGAAATCCATTCAAGAGAGAGACCGCTGGCTCCAATCTCTTCCATGGGCCACAGCATGATGTTTCCTTTCTTACCCACAGTGTCTGCATTTCAGTACTATGAATATTTGCCTCAAATTAGCATAGTATAAAAGTCACAAATTCCCTTAAAAGACTATTAGTGAAAGGTTTTTTGAATTCACAGATCACCAAAAAGTCTAAATAAGTAAAAGCGATTGAGCTTAGTGGATGTCAAAATGACTTGCTTTCTCTTTGAACACTGGGATAATAGAATAATTTAAATGTAGCGCTGCCTATGACTTGTTTTGAACTTTGAGTTTGCTACCAGCTTATAGGAAAGAAAAACTGCAAATGAGATCTCTAATGTCAGTAGTTTCTCTAACACAGCACAAAATCATTTTCTTATTCAGTATGTGTGTCTCATTTTCCAGTAACTAAATATCTAAACATCCTTAATACAAAATTAATTTACTTGACAAGGAAAATTTGACATTTTTCCCTTTTTAGAAATAAATAAAGAAGTTTAGTATATTTCATGCTTAAAACAAGAAACAATTTACCAATGATGCTAAAAAAACTGAAAAACTTTAATAAAAAAATATATATTTCACTTTGCAGTCAAAATGTATGTGATTTAGGTATGCTGAGCCTCAAAGAGAAACATCTGAGAAACAAAGGCAACTTTAGGACCCCCATCTCTCTACAGAAAAGGGCGTTTACTTTCTTCAGTAATTTGCATGATGAATGTAAAGTACGGAAGATGCTTGCTTTGAAACCACAACCGTATCATAATACAGATTATGCACTTACTCTGGCTCCTGGTTTTCCCATCGGCCCAAGTGGCCCCTGCTCTCCTCGGTCTCCCTAAACAGAAGGAAACTATCATCATTTGGGAAATATTCCTGGGTGAGTAAATACAGACACATCCAGCCTGTCCATTAGCTGTTAGTCATGCTGCATTGGGTACTCACAGATTGTCCAATAGGCCCAATGGGTCCAAATTCTCCTTGTCCTCCACGTTCACCCTGAACAGAGACATTTAATGTCATATAATCTATTCCTGCACATTAATGGTAAAGCCATTGGGTGGTTTACCTACCGGTTTACCTGCAGATCCCATAGTGCCAATGAGGCCTGGTTGTCCTGCATTACCCTGTAATTGGAGCAAGTATATCATATAGTGCTCATAATAACCTACAGGCAGACTAGGATTGTGCATGACAGTAGCTTAGAGCTTCAAAGTAGCTTAAAATGGCATCAAATTGAAAATTGCAACAACAAAACAAATATGCCAATGTTTCTGTTTTGGGCCACTGAAACAAACAATGCTTAAAGAGCCACAGTGTCACACATTTCAGAAAAAAAACAACAACTAGGGATGCGTAATCCATTGCTATTTTTATATTTATTGGAAAATATTGGATAAGCGAATATTGGATATTTTGTTGTGCACTCTCTTTTCCCTATTTTTACATACACACTGTATATTATCTTAAAATATGTCATCTTAATTACACTAATCGTTAAAAACTATTATTTTTAATTATAAAATAAAACTTAAATATAATCCTTAGCAAATATAAAAATTAATACTATATATATTACAATTTTGTGATGCCTAAATTTACTTGTAGCACTTCAAATGGTTGATTTTCTGTTAATGTATTTAGACAAAAAGTATAGATTTTAATATATTTTTTCAGTTATCAGCAATAACTTTAAAATAATTATCAGAGTATTTGTATCAGCCAGAATGTTAATTGGCAAAATGCTTAAGCCAACCTACAAATGGCTTCTTTTTTGTCTTTGAATATAACAACAGATGGGCATCTTAAAATAAAAATAGCAGCTTCAGCTTTGAACAGCCAGTGGTTCTGAGACATAAGGACGATTATTTATGCTTCATTGTCCTGATAAAACTTTTGTCAGTTCAGGGTGTTAAAAAATGTGATGACTTTGCACCGAGCACAGATAAATTTAGCAACATCTCTCACCTTCTCTCCACCTCCACCTTTTGGTCCTGGGCTTCCTGGTAAACCCTGCAGACATGAAACAAGTCACTAAATATCTAAATGCAGTTGTCCAGGCTACATCTCCTGAAGGAAGTAAAATGCCTTGTCTTTGTTCTGTTAGATCAAAGTCAAATCCAAGGGGTGGATTTGAACAGTCTCAAAATTAATGATGATGTGAATTAGTCACGAAGACCTGACATCATGCTGGATAAAGTCAGAAGAATTTTATAATCTTGCCCTGCCATGAAATGGAACACAAATTTGAAATCGAAATAAATTATTGACTTTTATATCTGCTTAATAGCTTTAAAGGAGACAGGTTGAACATGAGATTGTAACAGAAAGGTCAGAATTGAACTATGCATGTCTGACGAGGATAAAATAAAAGTGACCCATTGTGCTGAATCATGTAGAAAGAAGGTGAAAGTTAGGATACAATTCCATTTAAAGTTAACTTTAAGTTTTTGAAACGTATGCTAACAAAGTCTGCATTTATTTGATCAAAAAAATACAGTAGAACAGTAATAATGTGAAATATTTCAATAAAAAAGCACAAAAAAACCTTACTGACCTCAAACCATTGAACATTAGCATGCTGTATTTGAACTTTATTATTCCCTGGCAAATGTTTTTGACCTTCACAGTCATTATGGAAGTTCATATAGTGACTGCATTTCTTTATTTCTACATTAAGACTTACAAGGAGTCCTTGAAGGCCAACTTCCCCAGGGCTTCCAGGTTTTCCGGCAGCACCCTGTAATAAGTAAAAAAAAAAAAAAACACTTTATTACCACTGTCACACTTTTCACATGGTCAAGTTTGAATGACGAACCAGATTTAGCTGTACCTTGGTACCTGGCATGCCTGGGATTCCCTCACGCCCATTCACACCTGACAAACCCTGTAGAAAGACACAGATTGGTGCTGTGCATACAAGTAAGTCTTTAAAGTGCCCCTATTGTGGATGTTTGAAAATTACCTTTCATACAGTGTCTAACACAGCTCTAAGTGGATGAAAACATCCGGCAAAGTTTTAAATCTGAGGGGTTTGGGAAAATGCATCGTTGAGCGAATCATTTGGGAGTCGTTGAGGAAATAAGATAAAACATAAATGCATATTATAAGAAAATTAAAGTGTTTTTGACCTTGCATGCATGCAAGACTCCCAAAACCAAAATATGAACCTTTCATAAGCCATAATAGGGGCACTTTAATAAAATCCTTTTATCAAAACTGACAAAAAGTACCATACTGCCATATTTTTCATGTTGTTACCATCTGACACATTACTGTACCCAGCCACATTTTTCTGCATTGTCATTAAAAGAAGTAAAAGTTTATTTATATGGTAAACCACATACACTGCCTCCCTTTGGCCCTGGAAGACCAGTGTTGCCTCTTGTCCCTTGAAGTCCCTGCAGAAAGAGATAATTCCATTAAATCTGATTAATTCAAATCAATGCATATTACCCTTAGAATGATAAGATATGGCCAAATAGGGCATGTTCTTGGACCAACATTGGTTGGTTGGTTGGTTGAATGTTATTCCAGGACTAACAAGGATGTTGATCCTGGATCATGTCCTACTAGGCTAAATCCCATTTAGGATCCAGCTTATCATGGGCAACTTCTCAAAGGCTAATTTAATAAACAAAAACCTCTTAAACTTCTACTGTGTGCAATTTTTGTTGTTGTAATGATAGTTACACACATACCTGTTCACCTGTAGGGCCAGTTTCTCCCATTACTCCTCTTTGGCCTTGATCCCCCTAGATAAAAAGAAGCACACACCTCGGATATCTGCTAATATTGATTTGTTTATTTACACTCAAGGCTCAGGGCATCAACTACAAGTCATGCCCACTGTTGAAACAGACTGCCTTCAAAGCCTTCAACTGTGAATGAGAGGCAGAACTATCCTGTTTCATGATTGTTTACTGCTTTAGATTAGACTGGTTTCCTCTTGACCTTACCGTGGCTCCTGCAACACCCTGAGGTCCAGGGTCCCCATCAACACCTCGAGGCCCCTGTAAAAAATAACAACATATTACTTATTTTCAGATTTATTTATTTATTTTCTGTGTTTTGTATTACATTTTTTCTTCGCTATCAGCTTTTTATGTCGGTTGCAGTGCCGCAGTATCTAATGTCACTCTAATTTTATTTTTTGTATTAAAGAGATTATCAAAAATGAAAATTTTGTCATCATGAGTTTCTTTCTTATGTTGAACATTAAAGAAGATCATTTGAAGAATGCTGGTAATCAAACAGTTGATGGTCCCTATTGAGTTCCATAGTATTTCTTTCCCTACTATGGAAGTCAATGGGGACCAACAATTGTTTAGTTCTTCAAAATTCTCCAAAATATATTTTATGTTCAGCATAAAGAAACTCATACAGGTTTGGAACAACATGAGGATGTAAATGACATAATCTTCATTTTTGGGTTAACTATTCCTTTAGTTAGTAACATTTTGAGTTTCTAAATAGTAAACCCACAAAATATAAATGAGTTTTATGACTTTTAGTTTATATAAATGCATTTACAATGTAGTTTTTCCCTTCCATGGAAATGGACAAAAATATTGATTTCTCATCTTGTATGCACTAGGGCTAGGCTGTATACAAATATTTGCCCAATCAAATGCTCTCTAGAATGAGAATGTCCCTCCCCCTGATGCAACATGGTTTTACTATGTTGTGACATAGACTAAGGACAACTTGATATTTCAAAAAGGACAGGCAAAATATTATATTCCTCGATTTAATCGAAATCTTACCGTTTCTCCTTTGGATCCAATCATACCGGTGGAACCTCGAATTCCCTGCGGCCCCTGAGAGCACAAAATTGGAACAAGGCTTTAAGACCAGATCAAGATATAGCTACTGGATCAAATTAGTAATTTCGTGTTGATTATTTAAATAAACAGAAAATGCACATACAGTTGGGCCTTGAGCTCCAACCTCTCCGGATGACCCCTGATCTCCCTCCTCTCCCTAAAAAGAGAAAGAAAGCTATTTTAGACACCGAAATCCTAAAAATCTGCAAAATACTAAATGACTAGATAGATAGACAGACAGACAGACAGACATAGATAGAGACTGTAAATAGACAGTCTTACATTTAGCACAATATTGTAAAATGAACTGCAAAGTTTTGATTGAGGTAAATGGTGTCTAATGTGCTGATTCTGGAGGACAATATAGCAAGCAGCCACAAGTGAATTAAATGTCACCACACTAACTTATTCTTACAACACTCAAATCTACATCCCTCATTATTCTTCATGCACCAGTGGAAATGCGATGTTTTCTCATTACAACAGACCTGTTGCTTAATTCATATTCAAATTCACTCTGCAGAACTTCATGACACATGTTGACCTCAAACACACACATTCACACACATGCACACAAACCCAGAGGCTTCTGGTTCCTGCTTTGTAAAATGTATGAGACGTTTTGTAAATAAAGTTCTTACCTTGTGTCCTTGTTTACCAGGCTCTCCATCTTCTCCTTTCACCCCTTTATGACCCTGACAGGAGGACAATTCATAAATATCTATTACATTTAATTACATATCGGTTTATATTTATTCCTTTTGAAATACTGTCTACAGAAAACTCACCTTCATTCCAGGCAAGCCAGGATGACCAGAAGAGCCAGGTGAGCATGCGTTGGGACACTTAACATCAGAAAAACAATTTAGAGTCATTTTATGTCACTCAATCCAGCCATATCTAATAGTCATCTTGGAGCATTTTACTAAAAACACATTGTTTATCCCAACATACTGTATGTGGATGTTGAAAACAATATGGCTTTCATATGGTTTGCAACAAAAGGTTTGATGGAGCACCTAGTAAAATTTCCTCTTACCAGTTCCATTGTTCCACCCAGCATCCCTGCAGCACCCTGTAAACAGATTCACTTTAGAACAGTTTTCACCCATGTTGAAGGAAGTAAAGGGCAATTAGTTGATTAAGGAAGCAATTGTGCCACCCTGTTCATAACTATAACTGCTGCTCTACATGATGTTCCTAATTAGTCTGTGTGTACTGATGTATCAGTCGGACATTCTAAACTGAAAATGTAGTTTTTACCTTATATTATCTACCTTATAATCTTGTACCTTATTATCTAACATAATAATTATTTATACTATGATCTGACTTTTTAAAATTACTTTTGTTGGTGTAACATAATGAAGTGAGGATAATTCATTTCAGTGCATAAGTTTAGCAATTATGCAATTCATGATTGATTTCATATTTTTCTCCCAAGATGAAACGAATGCAAGGCTCTTGTGTAACACCCGAAACATAACAGCAATACTCACACGGGTGCCTGTTGGTCCACGGGGTCCCTGTGGACCTCTCACACCCATGGCTCCCTGTTATACAGACAGAAACATTTTAATTGATGTATGAATACTCTTTAACTGTAAGCATTTAGATTGCTCACTTTTTTAATAAAGTTACAAATACCTAGATTAAGAGAAATACTACAGTAAAAGTTCACCACAAAATAAATACCTAAATGAAATAAAACTAAGTTTAAACTTTTAAAGTTAGTAAACTAAAATACCTCATAGCCTTGCATGAGAGGAAGTATTCTGAACTATTGAAGCAGCAGCGTCATGCCTTTACAATGCACTCTGTGGTTGATTTTTCATGGACAGGGTGAGATTTGAACTGTAAAACTATATATCATTGATACATCATAAATGTATTCTTTATCTTTGCTTATTTTTTTGTTTATTTATATATTATTTATTATGTTTTCACAGTTTATTTATATATTTATTTTAATTCTCAAAAAATCTATGTATTTCTTGCAGTGGCTCTATTTGAGTGAACCTGGTCAAGAACACGTTTGATTTGTATTTACCCTAGAAATCAGTAGAAACAAGTACAAAAAGAAAGCAAACGAAAGACAAGACCACGTGTTGCTGCTTGTTTACATTATTAAGAAATGTCAAGGAAAAACCCAGAGACCAATCAGAAGAGTCACTTACAGGGGGTCCCACTTTTCCCTGCTCACCCGGAAGTCCTCCTGGTCCTGGTGATCCCTGTGCAAACAAGTATCACATTTAAACCTTTGTTTGCACCACCCAAGAAAACCCCACTCCACACACTGCTTTTTTTAGTTAACATATGAAAACAAAAGCCACTTACAATTGGTCCATCAGGTCCAACACCCTAAAAAGACAGAGAAGGTTCATCTAATTATATATATATTGTTTTCCCATTTCTGAATTGTTTATGCAAACCCAATTTATATTTACTGAATATGATAATGCAATCTCATACAGAAAGTGGATTTATTTTGATAAACTGTATTCATTAGCTGCTGTCAGCATTAAGGCAAAGTTGCTAAAAGTTGCTAAAAGTGGCAAAGTTGTTGGGTACAGATCCGCTTTAAGCCTGTTTACAACTATGTATCTCCTCAATTGTGTTTTTATTGAATGAATGGGGTTCAAAGTTACTGAAAGATGGCAAGATTAGGCTTACCGCCTCTCCTCTGGGTCCAGGTTTGCCAGGTTCTCCCTGTTTCAATTACACAAAGTCACTTTTTAGACTTAAACACAATTTAATTATACATTATTTTATTTTATCTATAAAAGTGTGTCCCAATTCACACTATTATATGGTGTTTTTAGTATAAACTGTGTGATTAGTGTGTTCACAATGAAAAAGGCAAAAAGAAAAAGTGCACTTCAATGCACTTAATTAACCAAAAAAACAAAGTGTGAAATGTTGGACACTTATTGCACTCAACTGTCGCATCTTTAATCACATACTGGAGGGGGAGGAGCTATCAGACTCCGATGCTGGTTGACAAAATAACTTTATATAATTCATACACTAGACAGTTGAGTACAAAGTGCATAGAATAAGTGTATATTACATAATTTGGGACACAACTTCTATACAAATACTATTCTGAAAGTCACAGAAAATCACATTGCTGCACAATTACTGTTATGAAAATCACATAAAGCCAGAGAATCTTCACAGGCAGAGTGAGGTGCTATGTTTGAGCATCGTTGAGTGAGTGAATCTGACTTGGCTGCACAGATCAGTGAGCACACAGACAGGATTAGGAACTAGTGGTCATGTGAAAATACTTATAATTCCCTCTGCAAAGCCAGTCAGTAGTACACTGATTTGAGCTCTGGTCCCTACTGAAGCAGAAACTGAGAAGCTCATTAGTCGCTCACCTTTTGTCCTAGGGGGCCATCGAGGCCTAGTTCTCCTATGGGGCCAGTCAATCCCTGAAGTACACAGAGGGGAAATGTTACATTATTACCTCTTACAACAGCAAACGATGACAGACTTTAATTGAAAAGGATGTTTAAGGGGAGGGTTTGCTGCATGCAACTTTGTTTAGTCACTTTGCAAGCTGAAGTTTCGAACATTAACCAACCAATGACTACTCAACTAGACACAGAATTTGATGCCAAAACAAAAAACACCTGTCATTCAACACCTTACGATATTTTCTTGACCCCTGCTTCCATTTCACAGGGAATCCACTTTAATTACGTCCAGGCTTCGGGTATCCGTGCTTAAACAAAAACCCTGTTGTCTGTTGGACAGACCTTTTTCTTGTGGTGTTTGCTTCAGTCCGGCATGAGAAATTCCCTGCATTTTTGACCCGTCTAGGAGTGCCACCCACCATTGAAACTGAGGTTTGTTTTCCCATAGAAGATTTCAGTCAATTACAGTCAATTTTAACATGTTATGAAGAGAATCCAAAATATGTTTTTAAAGTTTCCTTACATCAGCTCCAGGTAATCCAGGAAGTCCAGCAGAACCCGGTTTTCCAAGATCTCCATCAGGACCCTTTGGTTTCAAATGACAGTGTGTAAGATGCAACAATATCCTAAATATAGCAAATTATAATATAAATGCATGACACAAGAACACTGATATTTACAGCTGAGCCATCTTCACCAGGGTCACCTCTATCGCCCTGCAAGAAAAACAAACTTTGAACTCTTCCATAATGCATAATGTTTTGGTCACTGAATTGCTTTACATTTTAAAATATATTCACATTTTTTAAATTCAACTCACATCAATACCATCTATTCCAGGCACACCGGGAGGACCAGGAGGACTGGATCCAGCCCTCTGTTCAAAAATAGCAAGTAAACAATGCTGTGATATTCCTACAGTGAGGTCACATGTTTTTAGATGCATTAAAAAGTTCATGCAATATGAAAACTAAAATGATCCAGTGGGTAAAAATATACTACAAATAATTTGTAGGTTTATGCATGCAAAAACGTTTTAGAAAACAGTTTAAACACCTGCCGTGCAACAGTGCATTTGCATCTTACAACATTTGGACCGTACAGATGCAAAAATACAGTGCAGCCTATAATATTCTACAGCATTTGTGGTTCTATTTAAGAATGCAAATAGTTTATTTCTCTTACATATGCTTAAAATACAAGTGCTCACCTGAAACTCTGCCTCAGATATCTAAAAGGAAAAGAACAAAGAAGGGTTGCATTTACCTGTGCCGTGCAGATGATGGTTATCTCCAACAAAATTAGTAAAAAGGGCCCACGCACTCCTGCAGCGCGAGCCATAATTTCCCCGGAGACACAAAAGTCCCTGTTTTCTGAGATGAGTTGGGTTGACAGACCCCACAACCAAGAAACCCAACTAAATCCTCTTTCAACTATCTGAACCCAAGGGAGACCATAACCACAGAGTGCTCATACATATGCATGAGGTGGTGTGTTCTGGGTCTGTGATTGGAGGACAGTGGCACAGTAAGGAGGAGTCCAGCAGACATTTGAATGGACGGCGGGAAATTTTACTAGACGTGACATTTGACCTCTGTTAACAAACACTAATTGGTCTTTGGGAAACAGAGTGGGAATGCTGGAAAATAGTAGAGCTGTACCATTACATTCCAGTTTTTAAAGTTTGGGTTTTAGTTGCTCAGATTAAAATTGTGATGTTAGACATGTCTCACCTCTCTCCTTGCAGGAAGGTCGCCGCATGTGTCTCTCTGCGGGATGTTTAAGTCACAGTGGATCAGCATTGACTGCAGCTCAAACTGAAACAACAGACAAAAAAACATCAAAAAGCATCATGATAATGTGAGCCTGTGGGGTGTATTGAAGTTTATCATTGGCTTATTATGTTCAAAAATGTGTAATGTTCAAAAAGAGATTGATTAGTTTTTTGTTAAAAAATAGCTTTTTTTATGCTGCTCTTTTAGCTGAAAACTATTTTTGCAGAACAATGAATTTAAATGAGTTTTCTTGTTGATGGTAGTGGTAGATTGAGCTCATAATATGTGCATATATCATTCGGTGACACTTAATTTAAAAGTTACACAAAAGTTACTGAGATCATTACTTTTAGGAAGACACAAACCTCATGCCAGTCAATATAACGATCCACGCTAATTTTTTCCACCACTGTTTAAGTTTGGGGTCAGAAAGGTGTTTTTTTTAAAGAAATTAATACTTTCATTCAGCAAGGAAGAGTAAATTGATCAGAAGTGGCAGTAAAAACATTTATAATGTTACAAAAGATATCTATTTTACAAAAAGTCTGTTCTCTTCAACTTTCTGTTCATCAAAGAATCCTGAAAAAACTAGCTGTTTTCAACATTGATAATAAGAAGAAATGTAAACTAGAATGATTTCTGAAGGATCATATGTCACCGAAGACTGGTGTAATGGCTGCTGAAACTTCAGCTTTGCCAGCATAGGAATAAATTACATTTTAATATATATTAAAATAGAAAGCAGTAATTTTAAAATTAAATAAAATTTCACAATAATACAATTTTTACAGTATTTTAGATCGTAGATTTTGAATGGTTGTGTACATACTTAATGTTGATAATAATAAAAAAAATTGTGGACATAATATGCTTTTATGCACCAGTTACTCACAAACTTGTAAATTACAACCTGTTAAGTTTCTGAACAGCTACATAAATAGTTAGATCAAATAGATAATTCAAAATGTACATTTATACAAAAATTGATCTTAAAGACCCTTGATTTTATGACGTACAGGTTCTGATTAGGCTAAATATAAGATAAGTGCAGATGTTTGGTTTGCATCTAACTTGACGTTGCAAATCTTATTGCTGCGAGTATTGTTGTGTTTTACTTTTTAAGCAGGTCTGCTGTCCGACTAGTGCCTCACTGCTAGAATTCCCACATATCTGCTGAAATGTATTTGGCAAAATCCAAATCCATTTAAAGAGACAGTCTGCTGCTGAGCTTTTAAACAGCCTCCAAACTCACATCTCATAATGACACAAAAATATTGTGACCTCAAGCAGAAAATGTGTCTATGTGCTTATAACATGATGTTTTGGACATATTTGATATTTGTATGGGCTTTAAGGAACATTTAAATATCAGGGTACTAAAACAGTAATGGAAGACTTTATGGAAACAAATAAATAGACTTGTAAATGTGTAAATATGGATAAGAAAGAAAAGTTTACCGGCACAGCTATTGCTGAATTGTCTTTCAGTTTTCCAATGTGCGTGAATCCATCTAGGTTTACTTGTCCTCTGGGTGCCAGCTGCTGTGAATCTGTTGCTGTGCAGTCTGTTATCAGGCTCACAGAACCTTTTTTGACAAGCAATACAATCTTGTGCCACTGAGAATTGAAGAGGAGTGTTTGGTAAGGGAATAAAGCCGTCATCTGTCTGTTCTCTTGGGTTCTGTAGGAAAGCTCCACAGACAGAGCCTCCCCGTTGAGTCTGACCGCAAGCTGCTCGTTTCCATTTAGATCTTGTATTTGCCACAAATTCCAACTCTTACTCTGTGTATTTCCACTCATTCGATAGGTTGCAGAAAATGCAAATTCCTCAGGCAGCCCCATGGGAAATGCAGATCTGATTGAAGGAACAATATCAAGACTCAATTGTACCAGAGTATGAACAGAAATGGTCTCTGGACTTATCCGACTATACTGATTGAAGTCAATAACATTTTACAATATTTAGACGACATGGAAACATACCATGCTGAACATTATTAGCATGGTTACTATCTACAAAAAAACACTGTAGTGGTTCTAATGGAACAGTAATAGTATCAGATGGTAATGCCATGGTATTTTGAAACAAACCATGGTACTGAATGATTATTGTAATCATGTACCATAGTATTTATGTCTGTCTTCAAAAAAAATTGAAATTTGAAAAATACTGCTGCAATGTTCCGTATATGTGTTTTGTTATCAATGCATTTAAAAATAATAATAATTATTATGTCAATAATTTCGTTTTGTAATTCAGCACCATGGACAGAGGAAGTTCCGTCAATGACCAATAGATGTCACCACGTGTCAACAGTACAAGTCATTCTCAAGCGTTGCCCTGGTTACTGGGTTAGAGATTTTCTGATAAGGGGGAGATTACAAACACCAAGTCTGTATCACTGGGGAAAGCAATAGAACAGTGGCTCTCAATCAGGGGCCCAAGGCCCACTAGGGGGCCTCAGCTCACTTCCAAGGGAGCCGCAAGATGGCTTACAAGACAACACCAGGTTTAAAATAAGCTGCTAACACAACTGGAATCATATTGCTTAATTTAATTTGTTGCCTTAACAACAGCCATTTTCTAAGCTCCAGGGTTCTTATGATCTTCATAAAATCTGGATATGAGGGAATTTTTATATTTTGGTTTGTAGACAAGGAAAGGTAATGACAACATGACAATGACAAGTCATTTATTTATTTTTTCTAAAGAACATCATTTTTTTTACATTTATATAAATGTATTCAAGCTCTAAAATATTTTATTAGGTAAGAAATTGCTTTGTGTGAGTAAATAATAATAATAATATAAGACTAGAAAAGGCATGTAAAGTCATTGGTAACAAAAATTGTAAAACATGCAGGACATTTATTTATTGGAATTATGGAATTTATTTAAATATAATTTAAATCTTGTTATATAATTATTTTACTGTATTGCCATGCCAACGAGGAGCCTTGGAGCTAAAAAAGGTTGTGAACCACTGCACTTAACCATCAGTTTGGTGAGTCTGTCATATAAAGACTCTGGCTGTACTGTAAGCCAGAACACAGCAAAGGTCTAAAAAAAAAAATAATTATCTCGATTTCTATTTACTATTCCATGTCTACATCAACAGTTCTATTTCTCAAATTGAATTAGCAAGGAAGGTGTCCAAAGAGTGCTGATATAATGTCTATATGAGTGAGTAATTGAATCATTTGCTCATCCATTCAACAACACTTATTAATTCAGGAAAGCAACTGTAATGTTCAGAGACACTCTGATATTGATTATTCTTTTACTTTAAATGTAGCATAACTGGCAATATTGTGTATAAATGAACTTCTTGTCTATTGAACTATAGAAGCAGTTTAACATCTCTGTAACTGGTCCTACCATTTATATAACAGCTTCCTAGATTCCCTTTTGGGATATCTCACTGTTCTTGAGCATAGGTTTTAGTCTCCCCCAGGTGGAGGGTCTCTGTCAGAGGTGTTTACCTGGTGTTTATCCTGAAATTGAACTCCGGGCCAATATTATATGCAGTATGCTGAGATGTCGTTCCAGGCACCTTCTTCACCGTCCCTCTCCTGGCCAACTCGGCAATGTTGAACTGAGTCATTATGTAAAATCCTATGGGATATTAGAGAGACTCAAGTTAAAGAACAACACAATTAGTCCAAATGTACATACTGTTTTTGAGATGTTTACCTGGAAATAAGCCATTCCCATCTTTAGTTTGAGGACACAGAGTTTGGTTCATCTGCAGGTGACTCATACTGGAAAATGGCATGACTTTGAAAAAATTCATTTTTGTTAAATAGCAAATAAAACCTTTTTTGCACCTTTTATTGCTTTGCTCTGTCTTTTCCTTTTGTTTCTTTACTCCTCCTCCCACTGTTTGTGTGTTTGATGAACACACATTGCTTGTGGGAGATCTGTGTTGACTGTGTGAGTAACACAATCACACAGTGTTTGAAAAGCTGTGCCACCTTGTCTCCTTTGAGTTTTTAAGCATTTTATTGTTTTCACATTTTTCTTTTTCTAAGTCTGGTTAAAATCTTAATGCACTGAATTCTTATTTTATGCCAAACCAGAAACCCACCAAAATCACTCATAGTTCTAAATATAGAAGGTAGGTACTTACTGTGTGCATGAAGGCCAGTGCAGAAGCATCGTTTGATCACATTGCACAAAAGGTAGAGACAAACTTCCCTAGAAAATAAAAGCATATGAATTGTTTGTGATTGAGCAAAAAATATTTTTAGTATGCATCAAATATATAAATATAATGTAAATAAATACATTTGTGCATTTAGGTATCCAATTATAACTCAAGTTATTTGAATGAACCTCTTGAAATATCCAATACATACAAAAATGGAGAAGCATGTTATGCATTACCTCCAGATCATTTTTCCTGATTCCCACAGATGTTGGTCTCACACAGGAGGCATCTGATCTGAGGGGCCCTCCCAGATGTCACCAAACCAACCAACTGAACATGATCTGCAGCTGTCCAGTGAGGTGAGGAACAGCTGACAACCCCAAACATGATGCTGCGGCTCATTAGTCCTGGAGGAGGGAACTTGGTCCTTTAGTTCTTTTAATGATAAACAAAGGTAAAGTGTGACATCTTGGACTTTTAAAATTATTGATGAACATCTAATGGTTGAGATCAGATGAGCTTTTTAATTTGAAATGTGAAAATCCAGTTGGAATTTTTTTTATTACCTATTTTAAATAAGTAAATAATTGTATCTTTTTGCCAATCATGGGTCAGAAAGTGTCTGGAAAAACACTTTTCAATAATTTACAATCAATTTCTGTAAAACACAGCGGTTCCCTTGGTAACATCGAGGGTGAATACAATTTCACAGATGTCTCAGATGAGGATGGAAAATGTTCATGTTGGTCTAGTTTCACAAATCGCCAGCAGAGGTACACAAATGTATAAGACGCCACACATGACTGGCTGTTTGTGTTATATATCTCCTCCAGTGAATGTTGTGTTTTCATCTAGTAAGAAACACTACATTGCAAGGACAATAAATACTTAAATAATGTGTATAATTGATGACTTGCAAAATAGGAGATCTGTGCAATAATTTATGACCACAAAATTAAATATTAATTTTGCACTGGGATCGCTATTTTGCTCTGGCGTCCAAAGAACATCTTTTACAGAATACATAACTGAAAGTTTGCCCACAAGTGTTGCTGGCAATTGCCACCATAGACTTAAACGTTAAATGATACACAATACAAACTAGGAGGATCACAACTGTTTCAGCATTTCAAATTAAACCTGACTGTGCTTATATAAATGCTCTTATTGCATTAACCAGAGAGAGAGAGAGAGAGAGAGAGAGAGAGAGAGAGAGAGAGAGAGAGAGAGAGAGAGAGAGAGAGAGAGAGAGAGAGAGAGAGAGAGAGAGAGAGAGAGAGAGAGAGAGAGTCATATGGCAGCACATATGGTGTACCCACGGGCTCCGTCAAGAACTTATGACTTCTTTTTTTGTCAGTTATTATCCTTCATGGCATTTGCTTCCTTCTTATGTGGGATAGTAGATCAGTAAAATCATCTGCTAAACAACTAAATGTGCATGTAAATACAAAGTTTGTAAGAACATAACAGATAAGTTAGTACAGGATGTTCTTACTCCTGAATATGGTCTTTTTAACCAGCTGCTAATTTAGGTTATACTAGTATTTTTATCATCTGTGAATTTGATCTTTACATTGCTAGAAGGATTAGCGCTGTATCAAGAGTTAGCTGTGCACAATGGGAAATAAAAAAAACAGATAAACCAGTTGGTGATAAGTCATTTCAATACCACTGCAGATTAACTGCTGTGGAACTTAATCCCCAAGTCTTAAAGTAATGCAATAATGATTACTGTTGTTTTGATATTTGTGTGTGTCCTGTCTGTGGTTTAAAAATGGACAAAGACTCAAATTCACATGCAAAGAAATGCTTTCAGATTAAGACTTAATATGCAACAGATGGAACAGAATACAACAGAAATGCACATAATATTGATACCCTTTAAATATTCTGGATAAATGTTTGTTTCTTGTTATCCTGTTCTATCTATTATTTAACACCTAGGCTAATTATTATTATTCATTTATCAATATAATGATATAGAAAAAAGAGTTTCAGGTCTTCAATCAATCAATAAACAGCCAGTGATGGTTTGCTAGTCATGGTTTATGGTCTTCCATCCAGTATGGTCATTAGTCTGGTCAGCTGAAATGTGCCATAACTACTTCAGGACCCACCTGACCAGACTGAGAGATCAGCAAGGGACCAAAACACACACATATATATATATATATATATGCTGTTTTGTAAACAATATAGCATAATAGATTATAATATAATATTTATCTTTATTCGACATAGCTGTCTTCTCCAGCACCTTCAGGAAACTAAAATGTCTGAAGTGAATCATTATAATAAGGAAGGGAGTGAATAACGTTTTCAATAAATAATAAGGGCAGGAATCATATACTAACGCCTTTGGTAGGAACCGGTGTTGTACCGGCTTGTGTGAGCGCCTCCCTTAAACTCACTCTTACAACACACAAAACACAAGTTTGGACAATATTTGCGATCTACGACTCTCACCGCTGACCGCATGGAGATGTGATTCATTTTTTCCCCATCCAGTCTGACCGATCTGTTGTTTTAAGTCTGCTGTGAAGACGGAACGTAAGCGAATTTTCAACGGCATGCCGAGGAATTAAGCAGCCGGGTGATCGGAGCGTCGAGGGCTGGACCGCTCTGAAATCCAATCCGCGGATTGAGGCCTAAATTCCCGAAGCGGATACATGTACGTGGTTTTTAATTACATGCTTGCCAGATATTTGGTAAACTATAACTGTTTGTTGCGTTTCAGACTGTAGGTTTGATAACGCATCCGTTAACCTACGCAAATAGTTGTTATGTTTGTGAAGGCTGGTCATTTGACAAGCAAAACAGGCTAACGCTAGAGCTAACTGCCTTTCAGAACGCATGAATTAAATACAAAAGCTGTGTCAACACATCATGTTTAAATATATTTGTTAATGTAATTTATAATAAAATAAAATGGGTAGTAACGTTTAGTTGCATTATCAAATGTAATCAAATGCGTGTTCGAATGTGTTATTTGAGAAACTTTATTAAATTGTTATTAGTTAGGCTTAACATTAATGTGTATTAAATGTTTTTATGTCTTTTAATATAGGTTTGTGTTTATCTGTTGACATGAGGAGAGAAGATATTAAACCGAGTCAGGACGGGTGAGTCATTTACACTAATAATGTTCTCAAATCACTTGTAATAATGTACGTTACGTTACATGTATAACGTTAGGCTATATATAATTTTTGTGAAATTAAATCTCCAAAGTATGGGTGAAATAATGGTCCCTCGTCATTCAGTGTTAAAAATATATTTATGTAAAAACGAAACAATATACTTATTTTGACCTGTACTTGCATACTAAATTTGAGTTAACGATTACATTTATTTAGCAGACGCTTTTATTCAAAGCGACTTACAGTGCATTCAGGTTATACATTTTTTGTCAGTGTGTGTTCCCTGGGAATCGAACCCACAACCTTTGCGCTGCTAACGCAATGCTCTACCACTGAGCCACAGGAACACATTTAACGTTTAGTTATGTTTCAAGTGACTCACAGTGATCCTTTTACTGTCATCAAATGCTTCTTGTTCTAAATATGGCTGACAATATTTATTGTTATATTGTTACGCTAAATAACTTTTTTTATTTTCTGTAAGTCATGGTAAAATATATTGATTATTTTCTTGCTCAGAATTTTTTTTTATTAAACAGAACACATTCTAATGGATGAGAAAAAAATAACGCTTTCATTAAACTTTCATTATTTTGATTGCCTGAAAACTTTTGACTTTTGAATAAATCATAGATTGAATGAAGCCATTTGATTTGAAGACCAAAAAAATCTGAAAAAGGTACAGTAGAGTCTACATAAATTATTCCTATGAATTGTGGTCTTGGATTTTGAATTGTACATAAACATATGGCATTCTAAGCTCATGGTAGATCTCAGAATGTTTGTTATTGCTAAAAACAGTTTCTCTGTGAAGGAAATGAATGATTACTTCAGATCTTGACTCTTGTGTCACTGAATCTGAGAGAGTGAGCAGAAGAAAGCATAAACAGTAGGACATTTAAGGATATGAACATAGGCCAAGCAGTAGGGCAACATTTATATCATAACTTAATTTTTACAGGCATTGTTCAGAGGAAGGAAAATGGCTGCCCTTACACAAATAAGGCCTGTTTTCTGTTATTTGTATCTGTGCAAGCAGTGCTGAGACCGTGGGATGGGGCTCTTGTGCTCTTATCACCAGCTTAACACATGTTTGGAAGGAAAATCTTACTGTGGTTGATCTGATTTGACTTTGTGATTTGTATGTGATTTAAGGTAGCTAATCTGTATTAATGAAAGCTAAAACCTGTGATAATGCCACAAAGCGCAAGAAATCCCCCAGAGACCCCCGCGGGGCAGTCTAGCCAGCGGTAGTGGAGGTATTTGCATCGAACCGTCTGAAGTGTGATGGACTTGTCAGGATCTTGCATCGCACCTCAGTACTGTAACTGTGACTTTCAAATAAGGGTGAATCATTCTGAAAGCCGTGGGATGTGTGAAAGCATTCTATGGTAATTCATAACAAGCACAGGCAGTGGTTAGAGATATTATGGTGAAAAGCATTGAGAATACACTGTAGGAATAGACGTAAATACCATTGCTACTTTTGTGTGATTTAAATGTCAAGAGGTAGTCAGTTTCGTCTTATGAACGTGGGGCAGAGTTGCTTAGTTAAGTGGAAGTGCATGAGGTTTCTTTTGTAAAAAAAAAAAAACAGTAATCTTACAAGCCACTTTCTGATTCTGTTCTCTTGTGAGATTTATTAAAAGTGTGAGAGTTGTGCATTTTAGAAATTGTTCAGTTTTGTGTTATGAATGAAATGTTCAAATCATTACATCGGTATAGTTATATCGGTATAAATAAAAATAATATTTATTTCAAATCTGTGTTTTGTTTTGTATCATGATTATCGCTGAACTTGCACTACTGTTCAGAATTTTGGGGTCAGTCATTTTTTTTTTAAGTTTTGTTTTTCTTAAGGTTAAGCCCTTCTCGTTTTACACTTCGTGCACGTGTACTGAATATTAGTAATGATAACAATGTGTACCATGCTGATTTGTACAGAGGCTCCGTAAATTTGCACTTAACAAGCCTAAACAGACAGCGAATGAGAGAGATCGACTGAGCGCGTGCGATTACCTGTGTCTGTCCTTCAGAATCATGTATATTTGTCAGGCTGTCTGTCATGTCCAAAGAAAGCAAAATCTGTCTTAGCATCGACGCATTGCTGGTCAGCTGAGCCTTTAAAAACTAACAAATTAACTGTTATATAGGCTAAAAATAGACTAACGATCTTATTGTCAGGTTTATGTTTTGTTATGTGGACCGTTATTTTGTCATTCTCTTCTGTTTACGTCACATCCTGTTTCAACGCGATTTAGTTTCGGTTTCATTGGTTTCTGAATATGACCTCATTACATCGTAACATACACACTAGAGGTCTGCTACCCGACCCGAGCCCGCGGGTCCCGAAATACTTTCGGGTTTCGGGTCGGGTTCGGGTTAATGTTTAATGGATAGCTTCGGGCTCGGGTTTGTAGCTAAACCAAAACTACACGCACGCACACACATTATTGCACACATAGAGGCCTATCAAAGATCGCGCAGCGCACAAATAGCACAGAAACTTTTATTAGTAAAATAGCTTCGATAGGCTACTGACTCGCAAGTCGCAACGTTATATTTCTCTGCAATGAGGGGGTAAAATCGCTGTTTTTGAAGTAACTAAGCCTCATTGCTTGTAGATAGAGACGCGCAGAAGCAGGTTCACATGCACGTGCAACTTTCATCCCTCTCTCTCTCTCTTTCTGTCTCTCTCTCGCTAATTCAAAGAAATTATTAATTAATTCAAATAAATACGATCTTACCGCACTACATCTCCGGGTCTGATTTGCTAACGAATGCTAACAAACACAAGGGCTCGTGAAAAATCACAGCTACTTTATGCAGGCTGTGTATTTACTGTGGACTGACTGTTTTGAAACTTATAGTAGTTACATAGCCCCTAGACTTCTGTTATCATAAAACGGCCCAGGAGATTTCAGTTTTGACAATATGGGACATTTAATATATATTTTGTTATGTTTCTCATAAAAAAGCAAGAAAAGTTAGTATGTTATTCTGTTAGCTAGCAGCCTAATCTGATTGTTGTCAAAAGTAGCGGTACTTTACTTAAAGTTAAAGTACCAAGTCAATACTAAAATTTTAAAAACGTGATGATTACCGACCTGCTGACAGGCATCTGCTTTGTTTGCACATGTATGTGTATGTTTACTTAAACATTTTCACACATTTCACTTGCATTTTTGGTTATATTTAAGTTTAGAAATGTTCCCACTTCTTCTCCGGTTCTTCCACATGTTATGACACAACTGTTCAATCCTTTTTTCTGTTCTTCTGCAGTTTTGCTGCTGATCATTTTAGACAGGCCCTCCTCCAGCCATAAATCCAGCATGACGGAGGTCCAGGCCACAGTGGAGTTCTCTGTGGAGCTCCACAAGTTCTATAATGTGGATCTCTTCCAAAGAGGGTAAGAACATGTTCTAATACCCTTCTGTTCCACTAAAGATCTTATCCCAGAGAAAGTGTCATTCCAGGTCGGGTTGCACATGCAGATCAAATATTTTCAAGGTTGATCTTGGTTGGAAGCCATAACTAAAACAACAGGAATAGGAATGAACTGCATTTGAAAACATTTTAATAGCGTGGCAATGTATTTTCAGGCTCTTGCTCCTCAACAAGATTAATCTTTTTCTGTAGAATGAGCAAAGATTGTCTAGTTTATGTAGACAAATGGTGGTGAACGGTGGCATGTTTGTAGTTAGAGACATTTAGAAGGAAGATAATAGAGAATGATATTCATACAGGGGAATAAATGTGTTTCACATCCCTTTGTATATCGTTTTTTTGGTCTTAGTTTGTCTTAATGTTGAGCCTAATTGGTAAACCCTGTTTTGTTCTTGTCGTCTTAAATAAAGCTGTTTTGTTGACTGTAAAATGCAATACAGAAACCTACAGCCTGCAGCTCATGTCTTCATTTAGGCATTCCATATGAGATCATCTTCACTGATATTAATAACACGCAGTGCTCTCTTACAGTCTGTACAGTCTCACTGTCGTTCCTGCCATTGCTTGCCGGCACGCGTCTCAGCTTCTCCATCTATATATGCACCAGCTTTTCTTAGAATTCATAATTTAGGAGTCTTCTCTCAACTATTTTTGTTCAGGCATGTCACATGTCTGCATGTACGGTTGTGTTTAATGTTGCACAGTTTTATACTCCTAGCAGAGAGGGACACCTCAAAATACTTTGCTGTTTCTAATCTGTGCAGTTGGGAGTTTTGTGTGATGGAAAAAAGTTTCCCATGCAGATCTGTCTACCGGTATATCGCCAACCCCTATTAAGTAGTAGCATACTTTTCTTTAAAGGGATTGTTCACCCAAAATTTAAATGCTGTCATGAACTACTCACCCTCATGTCGTTCCAAACCCGTAAGACCTTCGTTCATCTTCGGAACACAAATTAATTTCTGACATAGACAGCAACGTAAGGACATTGGTAAAACACTCCATGTGACATCATCAGTGGTGTAACCGTAATTTTACGAAGCAGTGAGGATACTTTTTATGAGCAAAGAAAAGAGATATAACGACTTTATTCAACAATTCTTCTCCTCCAAATCATGTCGTCTGCCATTATCGAGAGTACCTCTGCACGTAAACAAGCGATGCTGCTAAAACACGTATTGTTATGTGCAGAGGAAAGCAATGCGCATTCGCCGTGGAACTTTCGATAATGATTTGGATGAGAAGAATTGTTGAATATGTTTTTAATTTGTTTTCTTTGTGAAAAAAGTATTCTCGTAGCGTCGTAAAATTGTGTTTGAACCGCTGATGTCGCATGGACTATTTTATTGATGTCCTTTACTACGTTTCTGGGCCTGGGAACTATTCAGTTGCATTGCTGCCTATGCAGGGTTAGAGAACACTCAGATTGAATCAAAAATATCTTAATTTGCGTTCTGAAGATGAACAAAGGTCTCATGGGTTTGGAATGACATGAGGGTGAGTATTTAATGACAGAATTTTTATTTTGGGGTGAACGATCCCTTTAACAGCGTGTACAATTTGAGATTTCAGTCACGTCTATAGCACAAATGGTGCCGGACACAAAGTTAGCTTTGAGTTAGCAGTTTAAACACCTACGTATGTACAAGCTTCGCTAATGCATAGGTCATAGATATAGACAAAATAAAGGCATTTCCATATTTAACATGAGAATGCCATTTCTATTAGCAGATAATCTCAGAATACAATTGAGGCTAACTGCAGATTGCACCATTTTCAGTATGTGCCAGAAACCTGAAATGACCCAGCATGTGGTTCAAGTATTTGAACACTCCATACCTAGTCTTATCCTAAGCATGGAAACGTGGGCATTTCAACACACAAGAGCCTAATGGCCCATTCCTGTAATGTGATCTCTAGAGGCCATTGTGCACTATGAAAAGCCACAGTTTTATTCAGCACAGGTAAGAGTTAAGTTACAAGTTCTGCCCACATTTCAAAACCAGTCACTAGATACACTATATTGCCAAAAGTATTGGGTCACCCCCTTCTAATGAAAGGTTTGACTACTTTAGTAATTTCCATAAGTACAAATCTTAATGTTTAAGCATATAATGATATTCTAGGGAATTGTGTGCTTCTAATTTTATAGCAACAGTTTGGACAGAACCCTTTTCTATTCTAACATGACAGTGTCTCTGTGTATAAGGCAAGGATCAAAGAGAAATGATGATTCAGTCAGTGTGGAAGAACTTGACTGGTCTGCAGAAAGCCAAGTCCTAATCCCCTTTAATGCAGATCTTGAGCCAAAAATTCATCACCAATGACATATGGGATACAGTCATTCATACACTTCAAAACTGTTGCAACAGAGGTGGAAATGTACTTAATTCATGTTATTACAAGCATATAATGTTATTTTTTGCTGGATATCCATAGCAAAATGTGTTAGTTTTTTGTAATAAATTAATATGTAATTAATAAATAAAAAATAATTAATATGCTGTTTAAAGGGATAGTCTACCAAAAATGTAAAATTGTCATCGTTTATTCAGCCTCATGTCATTCCAAACTTGGGCTACTTTCTTCTGCAGAACATAAAATAAAATATATTGAAGAATGTCGGTAATCAAATGGCCTCAGTTCCCATTTACTTCCATTATGTGGATAAATGGAGGTCAATGGAAACTGAAACTGTTTGGTTGACAACATTCTTTAAAATATCTTTTTTATGTTCCCAGAAGATTATACAGTTGAGTAAATGTATAGAATTTTTTTTTAGATGAACTATCCCTTTAAGTTAGTCATACGTTTGTGCAGCATCACGCTTTCTATGTCGCAATGTAAATGTCTAAAGAGTCTGTTTTCAAAGCAAAGAAAGAAACTCTAGGTTATGATCAGTGCTCAGTAGGTTTGTTTGGTGTCAACACAGCAGTTTGTAATCTCAGGTTAACATTCCACATCTGCTGACATTGTCGCCACGGGTCTAACTAAAACCCAGAGCCATTGGGTTTGCTCAGCTGTGCGACAGGAAGCACAACGCAACCGTCGTTCTCCTCTTCATGTCCTGCAGGGGGACTAATTGTTTGTTCCTGTTCCCAGATCTGTGTTCCGGCTAGCCGGTTGTATTCTTGTGCATCTCCTCGCTCCCACATAAGTGCCTCTGTGTGCTTTTGATGTCATGGTATTCTTGTCAGAAGGAAAATTGCAGCTCTATTTTGGTTGCCTGAACTTCCTCTTTCATTGCAAATGCATGGGAGGATGGAGCACAGGAGATAAACACGAGCTGTGTGGATACAGCCATGTGCTGGAGGAGATCTCTCTGATGAGATCAGTGTGTCCGGATTATTCAGCCGAGCTCTAATGAGTAGAAATGAGGAACTAAGAGGGTGTGAGATGTGTTTGGCCGTCACAGCAGCTTCCTCCTTTCTAAGAACCGCACGCAGTAAGGAGAAAAGCTGACCAGTTTCTCAACAAAAAAAAAACTGCAGAAACAAATCTTTTCAAGAGCTTTGGTTGTGTTATTGGTTCGTAAACTGCATTTTTCTGCTGAATACGGTATTAATATATTCTGACAGCGTTTTCTGCATTGCTGAATCTGGCGGCTAAAGAAATTACGCTTTAGTTGAGTTGTAGTCTGAATTCATTGTTATGAGGGGAAAAACAGGCACTGCAAAATAGCTAATTCATTGAAAAAATGTAAATAGAAAACTCCTTTTCAAATGTAATGAATAATTTTGAATCGCCCAAAGTGACTCACAAATAAGTCACAAGTCTCAGCAGTTACCATTAGCCTAATTCTGTCTAGCATGATTAGTTTTTTGTTTGTAATATGCACTACCGTATTTAAAAAAAAAAAAACATTATCCTCACCAAGGCTGCATTTATTTATTTATCTCTAAATGGCAAAGCTGAATTTCCAGCAGCCATTACTCCAGTCTTCAGTGTCACATGATCCTTCAGAAATCATTCTGATATGCTGATTTGCTGCTTTACATCTCTTGTTATTGTCAATGTCAGACAGTTGTGAAGTTGTTTTTAAAGAAACCTGGTAAATTAATGAATTATTTTTATGAATAGAACAGCATTTATTTGAAAGACAAGACTTTTGTAACATAACTCCTCTAAAAGGAATACTTAAATGGAATTAGGCTCAGTATAGTTAAATTCTTTGAGATTCAGAAAGTAAGTCTTTGAGCTGAGTGGGCTCAAGTGTAACAAGCTAGCGTCTGGCTTTTCTTACATGGACTGCACTCAGTAAGATGAAAAATAGCATTTAGATAGCAGTCCATAATAAAATCTGGCATTGGGTTGTATGTGTTTGTGTAGTAGTAATAAAGCAGGCATACAGTTTTACAGCTGCAAGAGGTATAATGCTTGTCTTGAATTCTTATGCTTATAATGAACAGTCTTGTTTTCGTGTATGTGATGACAGGTTCTATCAGATCCGAGCCAGTATGAAAGTGCCGCCGCGGATCCCGCAGAGAGTGGAAGCCAGTCTGCTGCCTCCCCCCATAGGTAAAAAACACTCATACATCTCAAAAGAACATGTCCTGTCATGTCGCGATACCACAGAAATATAAATCAAGGAACCAAAAACAAATTCCTTTGTTTGTACAAAACAAACTGAGCTGGTATTTAAAGTTCATAAAATGTTGATTGTGACAATAAATATTATATCAAATGTTTTATGTGTTTGGTTTGTTTTGTATAAAAATGCCTAGATGTTGTTTAAAGCTGATTTTTGAAATTTTGTTATTTGATAAAATAATAATTAATAGCATATTACAAATATAATAATAGTATTAAAAAGTTATTTATAGTATTAATTTACAATATAAATATTTTTTTTAATTTGAGAAAAATATTATTTAGCTTTAAACTGTGCTGCTATCAGTTTTTTCAATATCAGTCTTAAATGTATTGTACCAGTTCTATATCATTTCTGGATCATATTTGGGAGAATTTATTTTTTACTGGTACCTCGTTCCATTTTTGCCATTAATGTGGATGTGCTGAAGCTGTATTTTCTAAAGACAAATAAAATGTTTCAGCCAGCTAAATTATCAGTTTTCTTCAGGCTGCATATTTCAAAGGAATGTAGCTTATCTTCATTTAGGAGGGTTAAATGTCTTGCCTTTCCTTTCTAACAGTTCTCACAGCTGTAGCCTCCGGCTCTCTTAATATTACATCAACATTCACCTCAGGGCTTACAGTGATTGACACAGTGGGTTGAAAGAATCTTTGTCTGCGCTAGGCTCTGTGTTTGTTGGAGTATGTAATGTCTTACATCCTGTGGGGAAATGTGGTGAGAAGCATCATTATTTGTCCAGCGATTCCTCAAATTCTGCCCTAATACAAGTATCTTTTAGCTTTTTCTATTTGCTTTGTGTTTTAAAAGCATGTGTAATGTTGGTTGACTGATAACGGTCAGATGCACTAACACTAATTAAGTTTGACGTTGGCTCCATTGATGTCAAACTTGTGTCGGTGTGCTTTCTCACACCATATTTGCATGTACACAAATAAGACGGAAAGATTTTCAGAGAACAGAATGATTTAAAATGTAAAAAAGAACAGCATATATTTATTTCTGTTATATCAACTTGATATGTTTTTTATATAGTTTTACGGGGAAGAATAGAACATATCTCTAAGCTTTGTAAAGCCCTGCTGTTAATGTGTTTTCTCACAGGTTCGGATCTGGCTTTTCCAGCATCAGTTCAAGATGATGTGGTCTGCAGCAAAACCTTTCAGATCCTTTATAAAAACGAGGAGATTGTAGTCAACGACGTCCTTGTATTCAAAGTGATGATGCTGCTAGATGCAAAGAAGGTAAGAGAATCTCATGACTCAAACAACACGCAGACTAAGGGTTCAGTGATGAGATCTGTCTCTGTATGCGTCACTAGTGGTGGTGATAGTCTTTTTTCCCCTGCAGGTGGAAGAGTCCTTAAATGAAATGGACTTTCAGCTGTCTTTGGACCTGTTCTTTACCGATGGCGACTACTCGTATGTAGAAGAATAACTCAATATTGTTTTAAAAAACCTGAAGATTTTACTTTTGCTTATATTTAGGGTTAGGGGTTTAAACGAGTAAAAACCTTTAACAGTTGTATAACAGTGTTTGTTTTTGTCTGTGTTCAGGACCGAGGACCCGAGTTCTCTCCAGAGCATCAGCAGTCGAACGCTGCGTTTGCACTTTAGCCTCCACAGAGGCATCCATCAGAATGTCAACATCATGTTTGACTACTTCCACCTGTCTGTCATCTCTGCCACGATCCACACATCACTGGTGGCCCTGCATCAACCTCTAATCAGGTCAGCAGTACACTGAGAAATGGACCTGCAAATCATAGTAGTCATTTTGAATGTCACAAGTGAAGACCGTAGACTGCTGTGCTTCCCAGGACAGACAAGCACATAAAATGCCTTTGCAGTGTGGGGAAAAAATTGTTCTAAAGGTGCTCCTTATCAAAAATGTGCCTTGTTTTATAAAGCAATAGAAATGTGTCTACTGTATTTGACTGTTAGTGTTTGTCCCCTCAGTTTCCCACGGCCAATCAAAAGCACCTGGTTGAATCGTAATGCCCCGGCACAGAGCAAAGACTCTCTCATCCCAACGCTGGAGTCTGTGGTGTTCGGCACCACCTACGTCAAGCAGCTGTCCCCAGATGTAAGAATACAAGCGCGCACACACACACACACACACACACACACACACATATCCTTACTCAACCAAATCAACATTTAATGTGCAAGATAGATAAAATGTCTAGACACTTCCCTATTAGATTTTAACTTCACATGTTTATTTGACATTAAATGCTCTTTTTTTGTGAGTACAGTGTATTTTTCGTTTTAATCTAATTAGTCTAAAACACTTTGCTGACATAACATTTGCAAAGTACAGAGGCAGTGATTTTCTCATATCAGTGAGAGTTTAAAATGTGTCCATAAATAGACATCATTATGTAACTAAAAGGCTTGAGCTGTTACTGTAAATAGGATTGTGATTTTTGCATTACAGCAATTCTCTTGAGACCCCAGTCACATTAAGATATCATGTAGGTGTCTGAAGGACCATAGTGAGCTCTAGTAGAGATCACTTTTATACCTTCATTGAACAAGAAACTTTTCTCAAATGCAAAAAGATTTATCACTAAAGGGAATTTTACAATGCATTGTCAATGTATCATCACAATGCAAAAACTTTTAATGTTCCTGCTGTTGTTGCAGTGTTCAGTGATGCAAGATCTCTTTCGTGATTTGCAGGGCAAAACCTTCCTGGTATCAGATCAGTGCCTACAGCACGCCTTCAGCCTGCACCAGAATATGTGTGCCAGCTTGCTGCGGGCGTATCAGGGCCTGTTCTGCTATTTAACCTCCTTGACCAAGAATCTTCCCGCATCCCAGCGCATAGAGCTAGGTATGTAGTCCATTAGAGCTGAGAGAATAAAAGTCTTGTTTCCAACCTGAGTTGGAAAACTGAAATTATTTATTTTAAAACATTTTTACACTGCACTTCAATCTTTGACCCTGTATAAAGCTTTTTATGTAGCTGGTTGTCATGAAGTTTTGCTTAATTTGCTTTGCATGGTGTCATTTTAACAAATCTTTGATTAGCTTCAGTATGTTTATGTTTTCTAGGAGTGAGAGATATACACTACTGGGGGACTGTAATTTTTTTTTCAAAAAGGATTTAAAATTTAACATAAAATATATAGTTTAAAAATTTAATATTTCTCATATAAATCAAAGAATGTTTCATGGTTTCCACAAAAATATTAAGCAGCATAAATGTTTTCAACATTGATTTAAAAAAAAAAAAGTTTATTGAGCACTAAATAAGCATATTAAGAAGGATATATATTATTTTTTTTGTTTTTTCATTTTGTCTACTGAACCTTTGAAAGTACGTTTAGAGATGTTGTGGCTAAAAGGCAGAATTTTCCATTTTCAGTGCTCCATTATATTTGTATATATTTTTTTTATTATATGTGATTTATATTTAGTACTTTTATATATTGTTTATTTTATATTAGTTTTATAAAATATGAATGTTTGCTTATTGCCTTATATGTATGTGTGTCTATATATGTGTGTGTGTGTGTGTGTGTGTTTTGTTGTATATGCTTTGAATTATTTGCTTTCACATTAATATATATGTTTTAATCTCATCAGAGCCCATCAGATCACTGAATACTCACTTACACTAATGTACCCATTCACTTGAAAATCTATAGAGACTTTTGAAGAGCTGCTGTTCTGGATATTTACCTGTTAATGTTTATTTAACTGCATATTGTATGCCTCTGCCCTGTCTCTTATGTATATGTCAGCATGCAGATGCTTTAATCTCCCATTTTTGTGTGTTTGGACGTCAGAACTAGTCTATAATACGTCTTTCCCTCCAGAACTTTCACTGTAAACCCTCACTCACTCAGTCAAAGCTAAACTACTCACCCCTTGCTGCTTCTGACTGTGACTGAACTTGCATGTATTTAAGGGTTCATGTTAAACTCAAACAGCAAAAGGGGAGAGTGAAAGTTTTAAACGTGCCTATATGTGCAATCCCACCACTAGCCAAGCCCAGCATGCAGGTCCTTTATGAACGAGTTCTCAGAAGACCTTACCCTCCAGGCCAAAGGCACGTCTACATAGGTATGTCCCTCCAAAAGCGACCTTCAAAATCGCTCCACATGCCTCTTGCCTTTCATTCGTGTCTTTTTTTAGCTTTCTTTCTTTCTTCCGTTCCCCCTAACTTGGACGTTTGTCACTTGTTTGGCAAGTGTCCTTCAGTGAGGGAGCTTTTAGCTCAACTTAGTCCTCCTTTCCTTTAGTAGTATCTCAGGCTGACTTGGGATCAGTCTTATTTGCTTGAACATTGCTGGTATCCTCTGTCCTCTGACTCCTACTTCCTGTGCTATTGATCCTCTAGATCCCTCTCATGTGCTGTCAATCACAGGCTCTTCAGACAGACCCTTGTCTCTCATTCACTCCATACTGCTGCTGTAGGACCAACATTTTCACTCTGCTGTCTTTTCTTTATTTTTTAGAGGAACTTGATGTGGAGGCCCGACTTAATGAGCTTTGTGAACAAGTCAAGGTATGTCAAGGGAAGTTAGTACCATTTAATACAAAAAATACAGAGCAGGATGTGTCCCAAAAAAGTAGATATCTTTATTAAGCTTTATAGAATGTTATAGAACTTTATTGAAGGGTCTTCTTACAAGGGCTGTGCAATTAATCGCATGCGATTTGTCATTTGCATCTCGTCAGTAAAGCCAGTTCTGTGATTAGTAGTAAATCTCCTTCACATGCTTTCAGATGGAGCGGCATTTAAAATTAATCTGAATAATGATGTGTTTTGGTTTGCATCCATCAATTTTCAAGTACTTAATTCACTAAATTGTACAAACATAGGCATTACAACTTGGTAATTTAATGTATAAATCATTTTTGTTGAATTTCCAGTAAAAATAAGTACATTGTGGGATATACCATTATTGTAATATAACATTTCTCAATCCTTAAGTTAAGGTAATACCTCCCACTGCTGTGGTTGTTGCTTGGCTTGTGGTGTATCATGATGGTATACTACACTCTTTTATATCTATGGTTGTGTGTGTATGTAATCTTGTAGCAGAGAGCAGAGAGCCCAGATGAGTTGGCTGAACTGGTGAACATGAATTTGGCACAGCTGTGCTCTCTGCTCATGGCACTGTGGGGAAATTTCCTGGAAGTGGTGTCCCTGAATGAGCGGGTCTCTGCGCTGTTGGCCCAGGAGCACCATACAGTACGGGTGAGTTGTGAGTTTTTTATCATATGCATATTCTAATTGCATACTTTTATTGGGTTATGCATTGCATTCTGACACACTTTGTAACACAAAGATGCATTAAATTGATATTGCATTGTTAGGAGCGTTTGTGCACCGTATATTTCTGGTTTTACTTATGTTTTATTTACCATTTTTAGGTGCAAAGATTTGCAGAAGCTTTCTTTTGTCTTGAACACCCAAGACAAAGTGCACTGGCCTACCAGGAACTGCAGTACGGCTTCAAATATCTTTACTGTAATGTAGTTATTTAACATGCAGCGAAGATGTGAATTATCACGATAATTCAAATGAACTACTTTATTCAACAGTGCTCACAGTCACCAACAGATGACCACAGCTATCAAGAGCTCCTCCTACTTCTTGTCCTTGCCACCTCTTCCTGTTGAATGTGCTGATCTTGATGGGGATGTGAACTCCCTACCAATCATCTTTGAGGACAGATATTTAGAATCAGTTACTGAAGGTAACAGCACTTGTGGATCTATAAAATGATAGTTTTTGATTATCAGTTTAACTGTCAGCTCATAAAAAAAAAAAAAACTTTAATTTTGAAAGTGTTCAGGATTTGTGCCAGCTTTAAAGTATGCTATTGCTGGAATAGAAAAACTAAAGCAGTGGTGTTCTATCCTGCACCTTCCTAGATAGTTTAACTTCACTCTATCTGACTAGAAGTTTCAAGTAAATCTGAAGACCTTGATTAGCTTGCTCAGTTATGTGTTTTATTAGGGTTAGAGCCTAACTCGGCAGGACTTTGACCCTCCAGGAGCAGGACTGGACACACCTGAACTAAATATAGTGAAAAGGGACAAGACCTTTGAAATGTCAGATAGTGTGCTAGTTCATGCTGTCTTTAAGATAAACTAGGTGTGGAAAAGTGGTTTGGTTATGAAAAACTTAAAGGTTCAGAACCTTCATAAGGCAATTCACCATTATTTCCTTAATGTTAGTTTGCACAATGAAAACAGTCCCGGTAGTTAAGTGACTATTCACTTAGGATAAATAGTCTGCTAAACTACTACTTACCATATTTATTCTACCCTGAAGATCGCGATGGTCCTTGGCTTGGTCTCCACAACACCAGAAGCAGCTCTGTGTCCTCTAAATCTGACCGGTCCAACTCAAAGGACTGCGTTGCTAGTGGATTGGGAGGCCTCGGCCCGTACTCGGATAAGCAGCAATCTGCCCTCGCCACGGCTTGGCCTGAACAGAATGAGCCTCCCCTCAAATCCAAAGCCAAATCTATCAAGCTAAAGAAGAATGCCAAGGCTGAAAATTCAAAGAAGCTGATCAGGCAGAGCTCTAAAGACTCTGTGGTCCTCACAGGCTACAAGAACTTGAAGGTTCCTCGTGGTGAACCGACCGCCAAGTCCAAAGAAGTTGACACTCAGTGCAATCCGAAAGACGAGCTAGATAATCTAGGCAAATACATCCACCAGAATGAAAATGCAACCATGCATTGTGCTCCGAATACTAAACACTGCACCACAAGCGACATTCAAGGCAATGTCGGTATCCAGAGCGACAGCTTTTCCAATCTTTTGAGTTTGCAAGTGCAGGCTAGGCCCCAGGCAGGTACTGGAGCAGAAGCCACACAAAGCGCAGCTGCCAGAATTGATTCCGTCACATCCACCCGCTGGGCTCAGACATATTGATGTCAAACCGAGCGACAAGGACCCCTACCAGGGCGATAAGGTCACCATTCTCTTACCACACCATTCAGATTCGACCGCCAAGAGGGATGTTCCAGAGATCACACAGACTGATTTCTCTGAGTTCAAGAGTCGAGTTGGGGATGGTGCCATGTTCGTCGGAGCTTGTGGAGCCGCTTTGAGAAGTGATTGTGTTCCTCAAGCTTCCTCCAGGCTCTCAGACTCCGGAATTGAGAGTGAGCCCAGCTCTGCAACACAGTTAGCACCGGTTTCTCCATCTCCTTTTGCGAATACTTGTCTGGAGGCACCTACAGAGCCCATTCTACCGAGTGCCCACCAGAGCCCTGCCTCCAGAGGAGCCAACACCTTGGAGGGTCTCAATCCAGAGAGCACCAGCGGCATCAGCGAAGTCCAGTCTTCCCTCACCTCCATTAATTCACTCCCCTCGGATGATGAGGTGGACTCGGAAGTCACTAGCAGAAAGTCCAGCATCCTGGTGCAGGAACAGAGCCTAATATTTTCAGGAGAAACTCATAGCCTCCCGTTATCAAGCTCTAGAGTTTTGGCTCAACAAAAAGCCACTATTAGTCATGGAGATGGACTGGTGTCTTACAATGATGACTCTGCTATCCAGCCCCGCTGTGAAACTAATGCTCCTGAAAGGCCGACAGAATCTAGTGAGACCGATGTTCCAGGTAGTGCAGCTTCGGGGCCAGAAGCATGTTGTGAGCCTCAGACGGCTGCCCAGTCCAGTACATCGGTCACAAGCAGCACGGACCAGGTGAAGAAAGGCTTTGTGGAGAACTACTTTGGCTCCCGTTCCAGCACTGATGTATCTGAGATCAGCCCATTGGAAACTGCAGCTGTAACGCTGGGGATTCAGACTTGCCCCAATGCTAATGACGAAGAGGACGAAGAGGAAGAGCAGGAAAATGAGATGATTGAGAATGGTTACTATGAAGAGACAGATGGGCTGGTTTATGTTAATGGGGAGGAACAATGTTATGCCCCTGGGGAGGAAGGAAGGTGTGAGGATAGGGGAGCAGAGGGAAGGACCCTTTTTTATGATCACCTGGGTTTGGAACAGCTCCAGGAAACATACATCCCCTCAGCCGGCCTGGAGACACAGCCTTCTGGACCAGCACCAACCAGCAACGACCTGTGCTGGTACAAGAGCGCCCCCACTGCTCAGATGACAGCGTGAGTTTTCTTTTTTTTCCTGACCCTTTAGTTTTTCAGTTTGCCATGCACAAAAAAAATGAATAAATTGTTTTTTATTGCCAGAGGTCAAGCTTTTTCAACTATGAGATAATTTTTCAGGATTCTTTGATGAATAGAATAGAATAGAAAATTCAAAATAACTGCTTTTTGTAAATAGGAATTTTTAACATTGACATTATAAATGTCTTAAATGTCACTTTTGATTCATTTTTAAAACATTCACTTTTGCCTAATAATATTTTATTAAACTTTATTGACTTGCTTCACTTCTACAGCAACTTGCCCTTTTGACTGAAATCATCTAGGTCACACTAGGTATATTATATTAATATGTCAATGTGAATTTTAATGTTAACCAGCAGCCATATAACTAAGGCATTATTTTAGGCTACTTTCCTAGGTAAAGCCATCTTTATATAATCATTGCAAAACGTGTTGCAGTAATTTAATTCAAATTATTATAATAAATGTTATGACAAATCATTTAAAATTACAGTAGATGTGAAAATATTTCAAATGTTCTTTTACATTGAGTGTAAGATGGGATTCTGTTACTGCATTAAAACATTTTTACAAGTACATTAAAAGGGGAAGCATTAAAAGCAAGGAAATCATGTTGCTGCAGATTGTAGATGCATGAACTAATACCTGACAGTAGGTTCCTTTTTTGTGTCCCTGTTTGATTGTGTGTTTCAATCTTTAGGTTTGCCAAAGCAAAAGAGGAGTTGAAGGAACTAAAGTTGCCAGGCTTCCTGTACAGCGAGATGGCAGATCTGGCGTCCACTGTGCCATATTTCAGCATGGATGAGGATGAAAGCTGTGATGAGGGCATACACTTAATAGTTTGTGTACATGGTCTGGATGGTAAGCAGTCACAATCTTAATGTTGGTTAAATCCTATATATATTTATATATAACCCTGAGTCCAAATTTACAGATTCAGATCATTTTTTCTTAAAAAAAAAACGATTTCTTTAGGTAACAGTGCGGATCTACGTCTAGTGAAGACTTACTTGGAGCTCGGTTTGCCTGGAGCTCGTATAGATTTCCTAATGTCAGAACGCAATCAGGTAAACTGTCCCATGAACAAACACTGGATTTGGGCTGTTTCTAGAATTAATAAATTATGTACATATATATATATATATATAGTAAATTAAAAATTATATGTGCTTCTTAAAGGTATAAAATATATGTAACATTTCTGATAAAAAATAGGCTTGAAAATCAATAGGCTTAGAAGATATATTCAAATTTGATATATTTTGAAATATTAACCTTATTTATTTTTGGTTGTTATTCAAGAATGACACATTTGCTGATTTTGAATCCATGACTGACAGACTTTTGGATGAAATAGTGCAGTACATACAAATCTACAACCTCACAGTTTCCAAGATAAGGTAAGCTATTTTCCTCAAACTCCAATATAAGAGAACGTAAAACTCACAAATGACAAGGCATCACAGTATTTTTACAGACAACATTTTTAATGGCCCTGTCCAATGTGGCATTTCACAATGATTGGTTTTGAGGGCATTTGACACACAGTTTTGTCCATTTATCTTACATATTTCTATTAAATAAATTAATATTGACCACACTGCTGTGGTGTCAAAACAGTAGACTTAAAAAAAAAAACACACACAATTTCACCACAGGGACACATTTTAAATACTGGGGCTCTTTTTGCCCTGAACCTTTGTACATTTTTGACTCCGGCTTTGTCCCAAAATAATCCTTAATCCCTTTCCCTCTCTTCCAAGACTGCGAGGTCTGAACCAGTGTGCATCCTGGTACATTCTGGCCTTATAGGGGGCGCACTTGAGCACCATTTTGCACCATAAAATTACAAATAACATGAATTTAAAATGTACAGACCTGAAAATGGAGATCAATCCAACTCTGCCAGTTTGCACTGGGCCTCTAATTGAATTTTAACTTGACCTTGTTGATAAATCTGAGTTTAAAAATATGAGCTTGTCAAAGCTAAACTGCATCTAGCCTTAGGACGACAGAATCACCATGTTGTTTTTCTCAGTTTTGTGGGTCATTCTTTGGGAAATCTGATCGTGCGCTCGGTGCTGACGAGGCCCAGGTTTAAGTGTTATCTCAGCAGACTGCACACGTTTCTATCTCTGTCTGGACCACATCTTGGCACTCTGTACAACAGCTCAGCCCTCGTCAATACTGGTAACCCATCCTCATGAACTCAGCAGTTTTCTGAAGACAGTCATTTATGAGCCACTCATTTTAAACCGTTTCTCTTGTTTTTCTCTGTGTCAGGGTTGTGGTTTATGCAGAAGTGGAAGAAATCTGGCTCTCTGCTGCAGCTGACCTGTCGCGACCACTCTGACCCACGCCAGACCTTCCTCCATAAGCTAAGCAAGAAAGCAGGTTAGTGTGACGTTACTTTGGTTCCACCAATTTGATGTTAATTCGTTTTTCTCCATATACCAACTCTCAAACTCTGTTTCAGGTCTTCAGTTCTTTAAGAACGTGGTGCTGGTGGGGTCTCTTCAGGACAGATATGTCCCCTATCACTCTGCTCGAATCGAGATGTGCAAAACAGCCTTAAAGGACAAACAGACTGGTGAGAATTAATGGAAGAGTCCACCTCCATTTTATCTTTTCTTTACCTATTTACCCTCATATCATTCCAAACCCAAACCCATAGACTTATACTACCAAAAGTTTAAGATAATACTTGGCGAGGATAAAGATCTTTGATTTTAGGATTGTTTTACTGCTTCTAACAACCTATTTCTCTCCTTTATCTACTTGTGTGATCAGGTCCAGTGTATGCCGAGATGATCGAGAACCTTCTACTCCCTGTGCTTCAGAATAAAGACTGCAACCTGGTGCGTTACGATGTCATCCATGCGCTGCCCAACACCGCCAACTCCCTGATTGGCCGGGCAGCCCACATCGCTGTCCTGGACTCTGAGATTTTCCTAGAAAAGTTCTTCCTGGTGGCAGGGCTCAAGTTTTTTCAGTAGCCTTTCTAGATCGGAAGCGAATACCTCACTGCAAGCGGACGTTTTTCTGGTTCTTTTTTCCTCACGGTTTTAAGTATGCTCTTGGAGGTAAAGCAAAATATATCAGTGTTATTTTTGTTGTTGGTTTTGTTTCTATTTAGTCTGTTGTGAATGTGGAACTTATCGTTTTTATTTTTCTACTGCCATTTATTTTATGGTCTATTCATTATTAAGAAAAGCAAACCTCCTTGTGGTATTGTTTTTCAGTGTTATTTATGTACAATGTTAATTTTTACCATTTTCATTTAACAATTCATTCTATTAAACTATCTTAGGCTGAACTGGAAATGTAGCTGCTAAAAAAGAATGAACTATTTATTCGGGGGGAAATCCAGGTCGTTTTCATGGTAAAAGCATGTTCACTTGATCATTTTGGTATCTAGGGGTTGGCTTGCATCTGAACTGCATAAAACATACTTTCTATTAAGAAATTGCCATTTGACTACACATTTTTTACATTTTTTTTTTTTTTTACAACGTCAAAGGCTTCCTGAACCTAGACGAAAATGATTGTAGCTGATACGAAGCAGCCTTGGACCGTGTGTTGGTTTTATACGATGTCTCTGGTGCCCATTGCATTCTCATGCACAATCTCGACTCAGCCTGGAGTTGGGTGGAGAAAACGCACGCTTAGCATGTTAGTATTTTATTTTTATGATGGGATACAGGTAACAAATGAACAATGGGCCAGGTGTGTGGGCTAGATGGTTAGTCAGTTTAAAACAGCACAAATACTAGTAATCGGATCACATAGTTTTGGGGAAATATTTATGTTCAGTTTCCTATGGAGGACTCTGTTGATGCTTGTGTGCAAAATATTTTTAAACAAAACATTGGAATCATCCTGTTTTTGTTAAAATGGTTTTGTAACATGAACTCCACATTTCATTAAATGTATTCGCAATAAACATCTGTGTCCTATTATTTTTTTTTGTAAAAGCTTTGTTTTCATGGATTACTGTATTTATTTTAAATTAAAGGAATTGTTCCAAATCTGTGGAAGGCTATTTCCATAATGATAGGTAATTACAATTTCACAATTGTAAATTTAGTTGTCCCATTTTGTAATTTTTTATCTTCCACATTTGACTTGATTTCCAGTGATGACTTTTTGAGTATTTCAAGTCAAACAAAAGCATTGTTTAAGGCATATTAATACAAGATACTATAATACTTACTTATTAACACCACTTCCATGGTACTTTTATTCTATTTTTGGTCTTTCCAGGAACTGTCCTTGTATGAAAAAGAGTTGCATGTTGGGTCATTGGCATATTTTCTTCTCTAGATGGCACTGTTTACTAGATCTCAGAATGAAAGACATGCTGGTAAACTTGATGCATTTCATATTATACTTAACTGAGATACTATTATATTTTGATATTTTATTTTTATTGAAATGTATGTTTAGTTATAATTTTCTCTTTATTAGTTTTTCTGTCAATATAATTTTTACTAAATATTAATTCAAAATGTACTAAATGAAAATGATAAATGTTGCCTCGGCAAGTAGCTGATATAAGTTATTTATTTTCTCTTATTTTACTTTAAGCTAACTATGGAGACTCTGGTACTTATTTTTATTTTATTTATTTTTTATTAAAAAATGTGGGATTACATTGCTTCTAAAAACATTATAGTGAATTATCAAATCCTATTTGTTTAGTCTAACGTTTTTGTTATTATTATGCATGGAATGATCCTGTATACTAGAAATGTTTTCCCCCTCTATTTAGCTCTTAGTGTTTAGCTGCATGTGGCCTCTTGAAACCAGCTGATCTTTGGAATGTGGGGTCACCATGGAAACCTTAAAGACCTGAATGAAAGCAGCCTGTTATCCAGCACCACCCCCGGTTCTCCAGACCGCCTCTGTGAGATGATGCCATGCGGTCCGGGCCAGGGATCGAAGGTCATGTGAATATGATCACAGCAGGGGTCAGCGGTTGAAAACAACATGCAGCTATTTTCCTGGAGACTCTTAAGAGGCTGAAATTGGCAAGACAGCGAACATCTTTTTGGCACAATAGAAGCAGAAGATAATCCCTAATGGCCTGTCATGACCCTTAACAGACCCTTATTCACCCCACACTAACAGCACGGCTCATACACTCCTGTTTTCATGCTGAAATATCAGTCATTTAAATGTTTTATTTGCCAAATCACTGTTTGATTTAACTATAGTTGTTTGATTTGATAATTCTGCATTATGATCAGACGTTTGAGTGGTTAACTGTGGGATGGCGGTGGTCTCCGCTGCTCTGAATTAGTGGTAATCTCAGACAGGTTAATGCTGATCTTGATTAGTAATCTGATTGTTATGGATTTAATCTCAGGCAGGTCCAGAGACTTCATTGTTTTTGCCAAAAGAAGAGAAAACCCTGCAGAAGTTAAGAACAAGGAACACAGGATAAATGGGAGGAAGATCTCTCATTTCTGCATGGTTTTGCATATATGTTGAACAACACACTAGCACACAGCTGGCAGTTCATTCATGAGCCCATACTGCAGCACACTCACCATATCTAACTGGAAAATATCATAATTTACACCTAAATAACATAGTTACTACCAAGGCTGTAGGTTTGATTTTGGCATTGGTGGGGACATAACAGCAATTGTTTGATCAAAATTATCGCTAGGGTCAATTTAGTAGTCGCTGGATAATGGCAGGAACGAGTCATAGCATCCCTGCTAAATTCTATACAACCTTAAAAAAAAACAAATCGGCTTGTTACAGTCATAAACAAAAAAATATTTATTTTATGACAAGACAACTAACAACAATGATGGCTACGAGATCTGTGTAAACTTTTTTATTTATATTTTATGTATTTATTTGAGAAGGTTTCATGTTCTTTGAAATGTCTTATTTTCATGACTGTAGAACGAAGGTTTCAGGATCCTTGCCAGGTTGTAACTTCTGATTATAGTCATAATAAAATATTCATAAAATCTTATTATATAAAAATGTATTATTTTCATGACTATAATAAGGTTACAAAATCCTTGTTAGCGCTCATTTCTTTCTTTCTTTCTTTCTTTCTTTCTTTCTTCTCTCTTTCTTTCTTTCTTTCTTTCTTTCTTTCTCTCTCTCTCTCTCTCTCTCTCTCTCTTCTTTCTTTATTTCCTTCTATAAGAATTATGAAAAGGTTTCATCGTCCTTGTCATTTTTTATGAAATTGTTTTTTTGACAGCGATGGCTACATGTTCCTACAGTTTCACGGAATAAAAAGAATAATAGTCCGATTGTTAGCTACGTTTTTAGGTGAAAGCAGTTTTATTCAAGGTACATTTTTAGCCTGCATGACCAGTAAACAAGCTTGCAGTAAAACCTAGAGCAATTGATGCATTTTACCCTTTTATACAAAACTTTACTGCATTCTTTCATCACCGCAACAAAATGCAACGCATACAGTTAGACACATCTCACACATCATAGACTGTTGTTGTTGTATATCAGTTTAAAGGAGGGTCATGCATATTCATGAATTTGGCGGAGGGGAATTTTGTTTATGTAGATTTTTACCACGGACAGCCAGAGTTTTACCTCGCTATTTCAGTTGTGTATTGATTGTTGACGCTGACACATGCTACATATTTAAATTAGTAGTAAAGTGTAAGTTGTTAGTACGATGTAATGAAACCACCCCCCTCGCAGTAGTAATTTGGTTCAGTCCGATCCACATCTCGGATTCTCTCATCAGTCAGCCAGTCAGTGAGCGGTGAGCGCGAGCCTGTATTTATACGAGTTCTGCCACAACAGCATCAAACCTCAAAACAAACATACACTCGGGATTTAATTTAGCGGTAAGTGCATTTTTCACCTTTAAGAGCATTTATTTATATTTGAAAGTCGTAGTAATAGTTTCATTAATATGTTCTGGAGAGTGTTAGTTATAGTTCAGCAGGTGTACAGAATAATTGTATCTACAATTATTACAAATCACACTTTGGTTCCTTGATTCATATTGAGTCCTGTAATTTGTTTGTTTGTTTGTTTGTTGTTGCTTTCCTTCTGCAATATTTTGTCAAGTAATTAATTAATTTATGGTAGTTATTTGTTGCATGTTTTGCAATTCTCTTCTCTTCATAGTCATTGAAGTTGTCAAATAACTTAATACAATTATTAAGCATTTTTTTCTATTTGCAATTTGTTTTGAAATATTCCACCATTAACCTGAAATCTCTGATAATTTTTGCACTTTTTTTTCCTTTGTACAGTCGTTACAGTTGAACTTCTACCACACTGTTGTTGACAATATAAAACTAGTTCAACACCTTTGGTTAAATTTTCATTAGTCATTAACAGAATTACGAGTGATATATCTATTCTAAATCTGGAAATTAGACTGATTTGTGTGTTTTAATGAGTGATATATTGAAACTTCTACAGTTGAAGTTTGAAGTTGCTCTGCAGGTTGTTTCTTAATATAAATAGCGAGATAATGGTGTATGAGGACACCAGTACAGACAATGAACTGGATTTAATGCACAAGACTACAAAATATTGATCATAGATGAAAAATATATAGTCTTTAATCATATTAAACATAGCTGAATTGAACTTTGTGGCCGTGTGAACAGTACAGAAAGGAAAGCAGTTGGAATGTAACTGCGGTTATAACAGACTCACCCTCTGACAGGTCTAAACATGAATGTACATTCAACGGGCAGAGAGGTATGATGGTTCATGACTAGATGATGAGTGTTTTTTCACAGCCACATCTGAGTGAAAACCGGCTCTTGACTTGTTCTCAGATCTTAGTTGGTAAAGCCTTGGGATTGGCATTGTGCAATAACTCAAGGTGCCGTCCTGTAGGAACCTAATTTCGCTTGAAGTGCCTGCTTTATGCTTGGATGCACCATCATTGCTCTCAATATTTCCTTAACAAACAAGCTCATCATGCCTGTTACTCCGAGGCTTATCTGAATCTGTTTTCACTGGAATTGTCCTATAATTGACAAACACAGTGTTTTTTGCATGCCTTCAGAGGTGTTGGAATTGTGACAGTAAGGAAAACTCCTTAAGCACATAGCCGTAGTCTGTTGGTGTGTTTGTGCTGAAAATTTGTTTATGCTTCGAGGCTCAAGTGATCCTCCTTTATCTGTCCTTACAGAGTAAGTGGCTTTTCCAGTCTGAAGAATGCATGCTAGAAGATTGATTTACAATTGTTGTTCTCAGAGAGGCGTGTGTGCCTGAAGTTTGATTTGGTTTAGAGTGACACTTTTAAGCCAAACCAACTAAACATAAAAAAATTTTAATAAAATCAAAGTTAGAGAAAATTCTGTCTTAATTTATTCACCCAGTTTTTCCAAAACGGTTTGAGTAGATTTTTTTTCCCCATAGAAAAAATAGTTTTTTTTTGTGGTCTTCTTTCTTGCAGCTACATTTAAGCTTGAATGCAAGAATGCAAAATTATTATAAGTAAAGCCTAATGACTTGTTGGCTTTACTGTAAGTCTTACGATATCTTTGTATGATGGACAGACAGTTATTAACTAAACTTCATTTGCTAATGGAAGAAGTAGGATACTTTTTGAGTTGGATATTTTTAAATAATCTTTTGAATTAGTGTAATCTGGTTCACAAACCCAGTCTGAATGATTCATTCACAAATTGATGGATTTGGTTCTTGTGTTCAGCTCATTGATTCAATCATTTGATCACAGTGGTTAACAGCACTGGAGGGAAGGTTTATCAATGCATAATGACTTAATATTCTGTGTCGTAAACAAAATCGATACTTTAGTTGATATGATACTTTATGGGGCTTCTGCATCCTTTAATGAAGACTGAAATTGAAGCTTGTAATTCACTTTTAAACAATGACAAGCAGTCCTTATGATTTCTGCTTTTGTGTTACAATTTTGGTATTATAAACTAATATAGCTTGTATTATTAGTATTTCTTATATATTTTCAGTGTTCTTTTTAATTTGAGTAATATTTTCATTTTCATTAGGTTTATTTTATTCACTTTATTTCAGTTATTTATGTCTAGCAAGTCATTTTTAGTGCTTCGGTTTAAACTTATTTCAGTTAGTTGCCAAGGCATTTCTGATTCTCTAGGTTTTTCTTGTATTGCTTTATTTCATTTAACAAAAAATCTTTTACAATTACCTTGGGAGGTGAGCCCAAAAAGTGACACCTTGTCTGAACTGTTTCTTTAAGAGGTCTTGCACTCCCCCCCCCCCCAGATCTAGACTGGTCCAGAGCAGAGGTCTCCAGACGGGTCCGATTTAATCTGATTAATTAATTTAAAGATAAACTCCCATAAATCCCACCCAGCAGAGAGTTGTACCACCCGAGGCTCTGTCGGGAGATGTGGTCGCTGGCAAACCCTCTCTCTGACCTCACACACTTCTTCCTGGGACTATTTGTGGAGGTGTTCAGGTCTCATTTACTTTCAGTTTGAAAAAAACAGGACTGTGGGTTTTGAGTTGGTTTGAAATGTTAAACTGCCTTTGAATTTCTTTCGCTTCTTGTTGTCTATGAGTTTCTTGACATCTCTCTAAATAAATTATGAGCAGTTTGACAATATCTGGTGCCAATTTAATGCTAATATGTATGATAGAGTTAGAATTGATTTATAGCAAATGCGATGTAAATATATCAAGGGCTCATAAATAATGATGCTGATTATTCAAGGCCATTGTTGTTCTCTTACAACTGTTAAGTTCAGACTTATACAATTGGTTTCGTTGGAAGTATTGGACATTGTTTTTCTGGTTTATGATTTTATAATGGCACCATGGTTAGCTGTTTGTTGGTTCGTTTAGATTAGGCTTTTTCAAAAATGTGAGAAGAGTTGTGATAGTTTTGGAAGCATCAAACAAATTAAGTAATGTTTTGCACTGCATGCCATGAAGGGAGAAAGAATGCTTCTGCTAATTGATCAAAATAATTTCAAAATGACTAGACACTGGCTGCATTTTTGGGTTGGATGTTATATTGGCCTGTATACAGTTCTTGTCTGTTGTATTTTTCTTCATTACATCTTTAAAATGAAATCATTAGAGGTATGTTGTTCACTTAGTGTTTGTTTCTGGTGTTGTTCCCATAAGTTATGATTCTTCTGTGGAGCACAAAAGGCAGAATGACAACTTTGGTCAACCTTCATTGTCATTGTATGGAAAAATATGCCATAAAAGGAAATGTGACTGTCGTTAACTTGCTGCCTAACGTCTCCTTTAGTGTTCCATAGTCAAACAGGTTTGTAACAACACAACAGGATCTTCATTTTTGGGTGAACTCTACCTTGATCATCATATCTCAGTCTTCAACTAGCAGCTAGCAGCTTGATTTCCCTGAGGCTGTCGCAGTTTACAGTATAGTTTATGTCTTGATTCACTGGTGTGGACTGACATCACTGCGGCTCCGAATCACCTGAAGTTAAACACACCCCTGTAAGCCCAGTGTGAGAGAGAAACAGCATAATTACAGCCGATAGCTAATTCATATAGAGAGATTTATGTAAACATTTAGAATGCATATAGTATTTGAACTTAAAAAACAAATTTTTAGTTTCAGATTTTAAGAAAAGCATTACAGTTTGTAAGGGATTAAATCCACCACTTGTGGTTGTTAAATGTTAAAGGAATAGTTCACTTCCCCTCTGGCTATTCAAAATGTAGATGAGTTTATTTCTTCATCTGAACAGATTCAGATAAATTTAGCATTGCATCATACTCACCAGTGGATCCTCTGCAGTGAAGAATGAGTGCCGTTAGAAAGAGAGACCAAACAGCTGATAAAAACATCACAATAATCCACACGACTCCAGTCCATCAATTCACTTCTTATGAAGTGTAAAGATGCATGTTTGTAAGAAACAAATCCATCATTAGGGCATTTTTTACTTTAAACCATTGCTTCTGAACAAAACTGTCTATATATTGTTTATTACAAACATGCAGCTTTACACTTCATAAGAAGTTAATTGATGGACAGGAGTCATGTGGATAAATTCATATGGATTAATTGTGGATTACTGTGATGTTTTTATCTCTCATTCTGACGGCACCCATAAACTTGGACAGCCTGAGGGTGAGGGTACTTTGCTAGGACACCTGTGTGAAAATCATTTTTGGTTAAAAGTAATGACAAAAATTGCATTTACAGTCATGCATTCTAAGTGTGACTTAAGTGTCCAAATACAGGTTGGGGTCACTGTACAGCAGAATGGGTGTACAATGATATTATATGGTTAGTTTAGTATCAGTAGGACAATTTTGAGGTATTTCAGTTAAATGAAAACATAAAGCAGGTGATGTTGTCACAGGTGAGCTTATCTACATTATAGCAAAAGTGAAGTTCCACAAACATGATAAGTTCGCCCAATAAAATTTACCACAGGATCTGCGAGACTTGTTTAGTATTAATTTTATTATTACATAATTGCATGTTTATATAATCTGACTCAACTGGGCAGATTGTGCAATGTAATGAGCTTGTATTGCACGATTGAACTGGGGGGCAAGTTTGCATGAAATTTGAGAGCAGGATAAAACCTCATATTCCAACACAGACGTCATCAACATTTCTGAACAGTCTAGACATTTTAATTACCCCAGTGTTTCGTGTGTTTTAAAATATGAGAAAAGAACATTAGCAGATATTTCAGCATATAACTAATCATTCTTTTTGACTTTTAGTTTGCAAAGGCAATCATCACTGTTACAATGGCTCACACTTAAGGTCATTTCATAAATTGTCCCACCCATTTGTATTTTTGACCTGAATGATATATAATATCATAAAGTTTGTTGAGGAGAGGTGTGCTGTTACTTTTCAAGCATATGATTTCCACCTTACAGATGATACAATGGGCATAAAATCCTATAGACTTAAATTGAAGGAGAGTCTGGTTTGTTTGTGCTCTTTTGCAGATATTCAAAATGAAGGAGCCGATACCTTTAGGCAACGCATCTTGAAGAGAAAGAGGCCAGTGTGAGTGTGTGACTGTACATGTGTGTACGCATGTGTGTATGTGGATGAGCTTTCATAGGCCATGTCTGTCCCCACCAAACAAGAGAGGACAGTATGTGTCCTCCTTCCCACCAAGGAGACATTGGACATCACAGTGGGGGTAAATATTCTGCTCTTGTAATATTTTATATTGTGATTTGCAGCATTGACAAATGACAAAAAAAGCAATAACATGCTTAAGGCTGTACTTTATATTGTAATATACAGTATATAAAATGTGCAGATGTGTGTTTATTGAGTTAAATGCAAGCATTTTGAATCAGAATGCATTTTTAAATCATATTTTTGTACCTGATTCATTGTCAAATCTGTTTTTCTTTTCCTCCAAGCTGAAAGCAACGGGTCAAGATGTGTTTCATCGTGTCTGTGAGCTTCTCAGGGTTAAAGAGCTGCACTACTTTGGATTAACTTTAGTCAAAAGTAAGAATTGATTCTTCCCAATTACAGTGTACCATTTTAAAGGTTGCAACAGGGGGATTTGCAGAATCTTTTTTGGTTCACCAGAGAATCTTTCAGTGAGTTTTCTTAGTGTAAAGAACATTACAATAATCTATAGAACCTTTTCCACTATAACAACCTTTTGTGCAATGGAAAGGTTCCATGAATGTTGAAGGTTCTTCATGGAACCATATATGCGAAATCACCGTTTTTTTCGAGAGTGTATGTGAATCTTAAATGACGTGTTTTTGTATCTAACTGTAAATGAAAATTGTAACCACATTTGAGTTGCATTATTTGTCTTTCACTGAAGACTTTCAAATGCAAATGCTTACAGCTCAAGGCCTTGATTGTTTGCCAGTTCAAGCAATGTGTGAACTGCACCTGAATGACATAATCTGCAAACATACAAACTTGCCTTTATTCCCAGTGAAATATGAAAGAAATCCATTTAAATCTAATGTGGCATCTAATATTTGTCTTTTGACATTCCAATCAGACTCTCTCTATTAAGAAGTGTTTGTTCGCTCAGTCTTTTTTTGCTCTCCTTTTCAACCTCAAAAGCCTCATTCCAGCTTCTTCTTCACTTGAATACCATTTTACGATTTTGTGTTACTCTCCTCTTGGACAAAAACCTCTTTGTTTTTGTGTATTTGAGGGCTGGTGACCCCTAAGGCTTAGAATCTAGCTATATTAACTTTAAGCCTGGAATTCACCATGATTCACCACTTTAGTGCAGAGAGGCAGCGGGAGAGAGCAATTGATATTGGCTGAGTGTTTAGCAGGGTCATGAACCTCGGATAAAGAGACAGTGAGTCAGAAAGAGTTTGAGTCATTTAGTGAGGGAGGTAGTGATGCGAAGTTAACAGTGATAAAGGATGGATAAACTGAACAAAATTTGAACTTGCGCTTGTAAAAACATAACATAAAGTGCTTTCAGTCTCAGTTCTCAGTCTTTTACTGAAACATACAATATAAACATTCTCACAGCATCTAAAATGAATTACTTTATTATTAAAAAATGTCATAATAATTTATAATGTATTACTGTATATGGGTAGTTGATGTATTAATGTGTCCTAGGGTGTGACAGCAAAAATGTAAAAAAATAAAATAACATTGAAGATAAATCTATTTGTAACTCTAAGAATGAAGATACATTTTTCTCAATAGGACACAGTCCAATTTTTATTTGTCAACTACCCATATAAAACAGATGAAAAGAGTTTTTGCTGATTAATATTTTTGCGTAAACTGTGATACACTATCATTCAGAAGTTGAGAGGAAATATGATTTAAAAAACAACTTTTATCCAGCAAGTATGCATTCAATTGATCAAATGTAATCAAAACAAAATAAAATAATTATATTTCAAATTAATCCTGTTATTTTGAACTTTCTATTCATTAAAGAATCCTGAAAATTTGTTATCATGGTTTCCACAAAAATATTAAAAGCTGAATAGCTGAAAACTGTTTTCAACATTAATAATACAAATATATATATATTTTTTATCTTTTTTATTTTAAAATGTTATTTCTGAACTCAAGTGTGCACAAAAAGCAATGTTTCTTGAGCCGCAAATCAGCATATTAGAATGATTTCTGAAGGATCATGTAAAACTGTAAACTGGAGTAATGATGCTGAAAGCTCAGTGGAATAAATTACATTATAAAATATATTCAAGTTCAATACACTTATTTCAAACTGCAGTAATATTTCACAGTATTATAGTTTTACTATGTATTTTTTAATCAAATAAATGTAGCCTTTGTGAGCATAAAATACTTATTTAAAAAAAAAAAATCTTAATCATTCCAGACTTTTGACCAGTAGTGTATATAGACTATATATATGAATATAATATAGTATAAATATGAATGTCTTATGTTTGCATATTTAAAAAATAAGATTAATTAATTCGATTAATTATTTTCCAAAAATATATGAAGAAATAATCATCCTAACCCTAATAATAATGTTCTTTATATATTCTAAAAGTATTTTAAATAATGGTATTTGAAATTTAGTGTAAAGTGTATGATTTGCATGTTTGATGCTGAGTGCATTGATATTGTACATGTCAGTGTCTATTCAAACATATGAGAGTTGATGTGTGTATCACTACTTTGCATACAAATACTAAAGCGGTCACGTTGGCAAGTGAAATAAATCACATGGACCACCTGAATTAAAAGAATGTGCTTGAAACATCGTTTCTAAACACTTTTGAAAATAACATATATTTATTGGTCTTAGCTAAATCTAAAATGTGTTTAAACCATCTTAATTCCATTCTTGCACAAGCTCCTTTTTAGAAGTGTTTACACGATTTACTCAAAGCGCTAGAATTCTTTTGCAATCGCAGTCGCTCTGGCATGAGAGCTAGTTTTTATTGGGGTAAGTTTTGTCTGCGGTTGGGGTTGTTGCGTTCACCAATGGCTCAACGGGTCTTTTCATTCCAGCCGTCTCCCTAATTGAGGTCATTGTTGGGCAGATTTCATGCATGAATTCTTGATGCCATTGTTTGCATGCCGAAAGCATTTAAGCTTGTTTCCTGTGTGTCCTTTCTGGGCTGTTATAGACAATGAGCACATCTTTCTGGACTTGGAAGAGAAACTTGCCAAGTACTTTCCTAAGGAGTGGAAACAGGACTCAGGGAAGGTGAGCATAACACGGTCCTTCATCATTATCAGAAGTACCATGGTGTTCTTTTACATATGTGTACATACCATGGTTCAACCATGAGATAATCATAGAAATATAAATAGTGTTGTGATTCTACTGATTTCATCACAGTATCACTGTACCGTATGCTCCGTGTTCCCTGTGGTCATCAGGGCAGTTACAGTATGAAGATAAACACTAGTAGGCCGGTTGGGATGTGGGAGTGACTTCATAATCAGGGGGTTGCCACAGAAATCTAGTCAAGCCTGTTCTTTCTCTCGGCAGGGGTCACAGAGGAGGTCAATCCCTCCCCTGCTCTGTCTGAAGGTCCAGTACTATGTGAAGAACGGCAGACTCCTCTGGTAAGAAACAGGCCAGAGATTCCCGAACGTTTGAAGGGAGGAACCCTCTCCTTGGCCTCTTTCCTTCATTAGTTTTAATCCACCAGGGGGTGAGGCCAGTTTGAGTGGGCTTGTGATCTGGTTTTTATGTGGCTTTAAAAGCTGTTTTTATTAGGAAGAATTTGCCTCCATCATCTGGGTGTGGTGTAATTGAAAACTGCTTATAATGAAACCCAGCCTAACTTTAGATTTTATTAAATGTGGAAATTAGGGAGGATTTTGAAGATAGACTGAGTTGACCCAAAAATGAAAAATCTGTCATTAATTACTCATCCTCATGCTGTTCCAAAAAACAAATGTAAGATATTTTTGATGAAATCCGAGAGCTTTCTGACCCTCCATGGAATATTTGTACAATGTCCTTACTACGTTTTTGGGTCTGAGAACATTTCAGTTACATTGCTGTCTATGGATAGTCAGAAAGCTCTCAGATTTCATCAAAAATATCTTAATTTTTGTTCCGAAGATGAACGAAGGTCTTACGGGGTTGGAACGACATGAGGGTGAGTAATTAATGACAGAATTTCATTTTTGGGTGAACTAAACATTTAATAAATAGAAAGTTCAAAAGAACAGGATTTATTATAAATAGAATTATAAATTGAACATAATTCTTGCTAAGAAATGTATATTTGATGTCTAGTTTATTTTTCTCATGCTCTTTTTCTTACTCTTTTTTTTCTGTGTTCTCAGTGAGCGTAAAGAAAGAAAACTGTACTACTATGATCTGCGGGAACGTGTCCTGCGCTCAGAATGCCGACAGCAGGAGGAAGTGTATTTCCAGCTGGCAGGATACGCCCTACAGGCCGATCACTCTGACCACCCCTCAGAACGCCACAGTCAGGGACACGCTGTGTATTTCCAACCCAAAGAATACTTTCCACCCTGGGTAAAGCTTCATTAGAATGTAGAAAATACAATCACATACATTTGCATCCAAGCAAGAGGTGCTTACTTTGTTTTTAATCATATAAAGATTTGGTTTAAATTGAAAAGTCCAGTATTTGTGGTATTTGGATGCTGGTATGCTATAGTCTTTACCAGGGTTTTTAACTAATAAGACTTTCTTGGATAACCAGCTTATCCGGAAAGACCATGCTGATTGACTAGAATTTTTTGAAAAGCACCAAACCAGCAAATTCTTGTTGTGTTTTTACAGCAGGGGTTTGATTACATTTTTTGTAAGTCTAATAAAGCACAGTGAGAGCCCACACTCCTTTCATAATCACGCATGACCCGTGTCTGCTCTCTCATAGATAATTGCAAAGCGTGGCATTGACTACCTGCTGTGTCACGGGCCCAAGGTTCATAAAGAGCTGTGGGGGATGTCCTCGCGTGACGCTATCCTGCTCTTTATCAGAGAATCCTGCCGTCTGGAGGATGTCCCAGTCACCTTTTATCGCCTACAGAAGGTCAGAAGTCATGCATGGTTATCAGAATGTCTTGCTGTAGGTCAAGACATTCTCAGCTGTGGAATGTAGGGAGGTTCTGAAAATATTTTCAAGTTAAAGGTGAAGTAAAATCTGCACTACTACTGGCACCTGATGGAACTGCAGTCTGCTTGATTGAGTAATATTACAACAGCAGCTCAACCAATGCTAGAATGATCTCTGAAGGATCATGTGACAGAAAATTAAAATGTGTTAAAATTCATTAAAAAAGTGTGTTACTAAGCCTGTGTCTTTTTCCGGTAGGACAAGAAAGAAGAGAAAGGTTCAGCGCTCCTTGGACTCACTCTACGAGGAATGCAAGTGTATCAGGTGTGTGTTTGTGAATGCGTGAGGCATTTTTCTTGCCACCAAAAACAGGGAAAAACTCTTCTTGTATATAAATTGCAGCAGTGCAAAAATTGGACACAGCAACATCGCAACAGTAGTTGTTGCACATCACCTGAAATCACTTGCCCTTATTGAAAATTATGAAAATGATTCCCTGTAAAGCACATGTGAATGGCCTACTTCATTGTGCATCATTCTGTGATTCAGTGCAGTCCTGTGTTTTCTCTTTGAGCCGGTGCCAATCACAATGATAGAGCTCTCCAGATAGGCCTGACTGGAATGCATATATTAGATGGTTCAGTCTATAAACAGGGATTTGGAGTGCATGCCTTTCCCCTGAGTCCTCTGATCCGCCCGTTAAAGCGTCTGGGGTTGGATTAAACTAAGGGCCCTGTGTCTAAGAGATCAAAGACCCAGTGTGGTGAGGCCCCGACCCCAACCTTAAATGGGCTCCCCTTCTGCTTTGATAAAAAACAGGATTTATATATTACTCCTTTCTCACACTGCCAAATAAGCTTGTATTACAAATCATCTAACAAATGATCTGTGGAAGTGGGTTTTGTAGCAAGTAGGGTTAGGAGATCTAAATGTTAGTTCCATTTTCGAAAAACTACTTCTACTGAATAATTTGGGTTGCAATGAACTGTGTTATTTGTAATAAAATAAATTATAAAATTCTATAAAAATGTTACGTATACTTAGTTTTTTTTCTTATATAAATAGTAATATTTGTTATTTAATACAATTACTAATATTCAATTAATATAAAAAACATAAAAAAATCTAAATGCTCTATTAAATTAATGTTTTTTTTAAATTTATGAAATATAATTAGGACCAATTATTTGGCTTTCTTAAAAGTAATAAAAGAATCAGTAATAGAATCATAAAGGAACCTGAATCATTTAGTGGAATCAGAATCTGAGCCATTTAGTTTTCTTATAAATCCCATTCTTCTGACTTGACCCTTTTCATGTGACAGAGGTCTTGTTTTTTTTATTGGCAGGAGGTGGACAATGTGCGTGATCTGCTGTATGACTTTCCCTGGTTTCATGTGGGACGGCTCACCTTTCTGGTAACATTTAATGTTATTGCTTGTTACAATATTAGATACACCAGACTCACTGTTTCTCCCTCATTTCAAGTGATTTGTGGTTGATTTATCTGAACTCTTTGATGTGATTTGAATTGTGATGCTTGAACACCTGCTCTAACTTTAAAAGTTACTTTTTACAAATACAGAGGTTCTGTGTTCTGCTCTCTGCACAGGGGAAGAAGTTTGAGATCCAGCCGGATGGTTTGCCTTCAGCGAGGAAGCTGGTGTACTACACGGGTTCGGCTTTTCGTTCCCGGCATCTTCTGCTGCATTTAAGTTCCTGTCACCGATTGTACCTCAGTTTACAGCCTGCGCTCAAACACCTGCAGCAGCTGGAGGAGACAGAGGGTGTGTGTCCACACAATATTCATCTACAGGCCCCTCAGGCTTGCTTTTGTAGTATGATTTTGTTTTCTTCTCAGTGGAGTTGGTTTTATTATAGCCCGTTAGTTTATTGACTTCAGAGATCTAACACAAAAAATAAATAAATTGTTGTTAGCAAGTACTTATAATGATGTCCTTATTTTCATTTCCACTTCTCAGTAATCTGCAGATTTATTTTGATTATAGTAGTGAGAACTAGTTTCAGTAATGGGTCCAATTTTCTTTAACACTAAATAGAGGTGACAGTGTCAAGGAAATAGAGTATAAAAGAATAAACTATACTTTGATCAATGATTGCAATATTTGAATGGGTGCTGTGAAAAGCCCTATACAAAAATAAGGTGACCAGATTTCTAAAATAGAAACTGGGGGCATTTCCTAGTTGAGTGGTCAAAATATCATTGATATCTCTCTTGTTGTTGCTTATAAAGCTAAAGATGGGGACAATGCATTTTTGTATGTTTGTGTTTTGTGTTTATATGAGATTATAATACTTAATTATTATTAAGTAATATTTAATTAATACAATTCAGCAAATCGCACAATGAAAAATAGTAAATAGTAACCCTTTCAAGGAGCAAACAGTTCAAAACAGTATTATAACAAAATTCTGACTTTACAAAAACACATTACAGAAGTAAAATAAATTGTATTAAACATGCATTTTCTAATTGGATTTAATATTTTAACAAACTGTGTACAGTAGTTACTACTTATTAGACACCAAAACCAGCACAGTCCACGGAAGACAAGAGATGTGGTTGCCCTATTGAAATAAATAAATATATATATTTTTTCTCTTTTCATTTTGGTTGAAGTAAGACCTAAATATGTTAAAGCATTTGTGAGAATCACCCTTATTAGTAAAATAATTATTCTGCCATGTCAGGCTGTTTTTGATGAAATATTTTTTTTCTCCCTTTTTGGATCCAGAGAAGAAGAGGTACCGTGAATCGTACATCAGTGATGAGCTAGACCTGGATCAGCCGTGCAGCGAGGGCAGTCCTCGTCTGTCTCGACACTCCACCAGCAGCTCTGGCATTGAGGCGGACACCAGGCAAAACAGCGTCTCCGTAGAGATGGTTTCCATGGAGGAGAAGGAAAAGCCCTTCATCTCTGCTGTCAGTCACGGCTCCTCACACACATCTGGCATCGACACGAGTAGCAAAGCTCGGACTGATGAAGATGAGTGGAAGGAGGAAGGTGAGGGTCAAATAACTTTAGCCATAATCAGTATTAAAAAATATATACAACTATATTTGTAATCAACATTTCTCTAAACTCATCTGCCAACCGATTCACATTCCATTTGAATACTTGTGCAGTTGTTTTGCAAATGTCAACGCTCATCAATTTGACATGGTCTGCTGACAGATAGGCATTGCTGGGATGCCTTGCATATATAGTGCTGGAAAGAGATATATGAAGAGGTTGTTCTGAAGTTATTTCGTTTATTTGTTCAGCCAGCTTGACATGCAAAATGTCACGTTCGCAGTGACAGTGACAGACAAAATCTTTTGTCACAACACGTTAGATTTCCGACAAGGTTAAGCCCAGATTAACCCATGATGGACTGTTTGTGATGAAATCTGAATGTAGATTTGCAGGATGTGGTGAAGGAGCCTGGGGAGGTCTCTGTGGACGATCCTGTGGATATCTTACGATTGGCTGAGCTGCTGGAGGGCGTGTCCGTCGACTGTCCCACCATCCAATCAGACACTGAATTTAAAGGTGATGATTTAGGACACTTTCAAACAATTCAAATCTGATACATCCAATCTGAAATCTGATCTACATTATTTGATCAGTTTCTGATTCATTTGTATCTAATTATTTAATTTATTACTTTTCATTGTTGCAGAACATGAAAATTAAAAAAAGTTTCTAAAAGCATGGTAAATGTGTAAATAATGGAGAAAGTGCATGCATACCACTATGGCAAGTGAGCGATTGGTGCAAGCTTATTATATTTAAATTATATATAAATATTTATTATGATCATGATTATAATTATTATTATATTATATAGTTTAATTATATGATTGATTTAGCAATTGTCACGCAGTTAATGTTTTTTTGTGTTAGCAAAGTTTTTGAAACACTTGAAAGAAAAACAAGCGCTCACCAAGGATGAATTTACTTGATCAAAAATACAGTAAAAACAGTAATGTTGTGAAATATTATTACAATTCAAAATAACTGTTTTTAGTTTAATATATTTAAATTAAATCGTTACTCCAGTCTTCAGTGCCACGTGATTGTTGATTGCTAAAGAAATTCATTTATTTTTTATTGAAAGCAGGTGTGCTGCTTAAGATGTTTTAATTGTATTTATTTATTTTTGTAAAAATGTAAGTCTTAACTGTCTCTTTTGATCAATTTAATGCATATTTTCTGAATAAAAGTATTAATTACTTTCCTAAACTTTTAAACAGCAGTGTATAAATTGAATGTAAACAGATGGGACCAAAAATCAGTGTGCCAAAATATTGTATTAGGCCTTAAAACAGAAATGTTTTTTTTTTATCAATTTTGAAATACAGTAAATCAATATTTGCCTGCAGACTTTGATGAGAATATAAATCTGATCCTGTTTACTATAACGTCTGTTTCCAGGTCTACAAATGAGTTCAGTTACAGGCAACGATCAAGTGGACCATTGTGATCCAGACAGCATGAAACAGGTTTGCCGTCTCTGTCTTCTCCAATCTTTCCCTTTTCATTCCTTCATCATGTCACTAATTGCTCATTACCCATTACAGGTTTCGAATCAGAAGTCTCGTAACCCAGCTGATCGCTACAGTCTGAGCCTGGATGACGTGCGACTGTATTCCCCTCTACTCCCTCTGGGAACGGCATCGGTTCCAGACACCTCCGTCAGCTACACGTTTGGGCTTCCGAATTCCCCCACCAGCCTGTGTCCAGACAGTACTTCATTCTGTGTCCAACGCGCCACAAACTGCCTATCTCTGGACCTGCTGGATGATAACCAGCCGCTGGAGCTTGTCCTTTAAGAAACGGAGAAGACCACAGCTTCCTGTTGTCTGAAGCACTAACAGGACACATTTTCATCAGGAATTTTGTTAAAACTCAACCAACACTTAGATGTGTTTCTATGCTGTTCAACAGCAGGACAATATGAACAATTGTGGGTTGTTTTACAGATTATACAACATGTAGAGCTTTCTACAGAATGTGTTAATGAATAATCTTAGAAGAGTCAGGCATTACTATGCTAAAACCGATAAAATGACTTGATAAAAACTTCTCTTCCAAGTAAATTCTAACAAGCTGTGACTACAATAAGCAACAAGAGGCCCCGCCCACAGTGAACTTTCATTGGTCCAAATCCTGTTCTGCATGGCTGAACTGTATATTAAACATCAAAACGAAACATTTTCACATTCTTTGTGGACGCAAATGACCTGTTGGTTCACACCTAGTTAGGACGTGGTGTAACATGTTATGCTACAAAGTTTGTTTATGGTAGGAAACGTTGGACCTCTTAATTTCACATTTGCTCTAAAATGGCTTGAGAATATCAAACTGTAATGCAATTCAGGAACATTCTCTGAATTACATTATGAATACAGACAGAATCTACAAGAAAATCCACTAAGACGACAAAAACATGTCTTGTATGCAATAAAATTCCACACGTTCCTTTAAACAAATACTTTTAACTTGGAGTTCCATTTAATGTTTGAGATCACAGTTACATTACTAATGTCAATACACCAACTTATTCAGCCATGTACAATAGCTCATTGGTTAACCATATAAAATATGATATAAGAATTCACGTTCACTGTCTTTGGAGTCATTTTTGGACATGAAACACATTGAATATGCACAATACTTATATGGTCAGACAATACTCTTGTTCTCAAGTTACAAAGCATGTCTGAACCCGCGTAAACCTGCAGTCAGGATTGGAACAAGGATAAAAGGTCAAACCAAAATATTCCATGTATGTATTTTTGTGAGATCTAACCACTGGTTTAATATAATATCACATAGTTCTTTACTACACAAGTAATGTACTGCGATGAACTTTTAAATGAACAATAAGAACAAAGACTCGTTCGCTGTATACAGATCATGTTTGTTTTGTTCAGGAGACATGGAGCTCTTTTGATTTCGATAATTACAAAACACACATCAAGCCCTCAGAGGTTTTGTACATAATGGTGGGTGTAATTTCTTTATCTATGTATTGTAAACAAACATCGTATTAAAAGTATGCCCATAAATGTGTTCCTTTCAGTGAAAGGAAGAACAACAAGAATGAATAATGTGAATAAACAAAGATGGTGTTAAATTCAGTAGTACAATATGTGTATGTGTTTTTCATTACATAGATGAAGACGACAGAATTTGTATTTCTGAGTGAACTATACCTTTAAGAACTGTTTGATTTGAACGATTCGTTCGATCAGTTCAGACAATATCTCTCTTCTCTTTCCAACATGGGAAGAGAACAAGTGAGTTATAACCCAGGATTTCTGATGAGGAGAAAAGTAAGAACAGCAGAAACGTCAGGAATAAAACAGTATGTGTACAGCTTGATTGTTTGTTTACACAGCATTTTATTTCAAACTTGCAGTCGAAATATGCAAATAACGCGTTCTATTAATATAAATTCAATGAGTCCAACACCACTGAATCGGTGTTCAAAGAAAAGAGTGAGTCGGTCCTCCCATTATAGTCGCCATGCGCCCCCTGCTGGCGGCAGCGTTTCTCACTCTGCGCATGCGTCAACCAGTCACGTTATATTTCAGGAAGTAGACACACCGGTTCACATGTGTGTGTAGCAGGCAAAAGCATCGAACCGGATTTTAGCTATTTTAAAGCTGTGGGTTATTTTAAATTAAAAGGGCTACTAAGAAAATGTCAATTTTTTGATAAACACCCTTTTGTCCCTCCATCCCGATCCCGAGGATTTGTTCAATACTTTGTGCTGGTCAAGCACAACACGCCCCGACATAGAGAAGATTGAAGCTCTAACTGTTTTGATCCAAGAGCTTTCCAATAAATCACAAGAGGAGCGCTTTATTTGTAAAGTGCAGTCGGTGATTTGGAACCAATGCATGCCGCTAATGCAAACGATCTCCAGTGCAGATGATGGAGGTAAAGATCTGCTCTGCGCTGTCTGTGGACTCTTTGCAGTGTGTGTCAGTACCTGTCAGACCCATGATGTACCTGAGAAGGTAAGTCATGTTCTTCTGCCTGTGCTGATGGCGAGAGATGATGGCAACCATGAAACCAGCAGGCTCGACATGGATGTTGCCATTGAAGTCACAGCAGTGCTGTTATCCAGCATCTCCTATGACAGAGACATCATCTCCAGGACCTTGTCCTGCACCCTTTGCTGTGCTAAAGATCTCTCTGACGCCATAATCTCAAAAATCATAGTCCGGATCTGGTTCACCATACTCAAGTCCTGTGATAAAGACTCTGAATCAGAGGTCCTACATCAGATATGGGATGATTTACTGTCATGGCATCAGAGAGATCTGACAGAATCCGTATCAGCTCGGGTTCTGTTGTGTCTCACTGCTCTCTCTGACCACCTCTACTCATTGGAAACCTCTCAGACACGGCCAGACCCTAGAAGATCTCAAAGGTTTCTTAAGGCAATTCAGGCTGGATTGACCCACAAGGACGGTGTGACCCGCAAACGGGCGCTTTACCTACTCACCAGGTGTGTTGCCCTGGCCGAAGCCAAGAAAGAAGATGTGTTCACCAGCGAGGAACCTGACACAGGTAAGACAACATTTCAGCATCTCCTATAGTGAGTAAGATGTGTGAACAGTGTTAGAAATCACAAACATCTCGTGGATCTCTGCAGATGAAATCCTGTTCAGATGGACTCCAGAGAAAAAGCAGTTACTCAGGGAATTCTGGGAAGATTATGCTCTAGTATTAGAGACTCTAGAAGAAAACCAGGTAAGAATATTTTGTTTCGGATCGGATTCACAAACCCCACTGGCTATGTTCAGAATTGAAAACTACCATATTGTGCATCGACAACTGTTATTTATATGGATGAATGAAAAGTTGTCTGCTATACTGTTATAATCTCATTGACTTATTATTGTGCCATGTAAATATCAGTGGCTGCACCAAATTGCATTTTTAATAATAAAAAAAAAAAAACTGAGGTGTTTTTTCCCCTCAAATATGAGCTCTATATTCTCTTAAATCATACTATATGAGCCATAAAAGTCATATATGATACTCAGAAACAACACTTTAAAAAAAAAAGATTTTCCCGAATATTTTTCTAAAGTTTCAATAAATTGTTCTATTAAAAAAAAAAAAGATTTTATTTCATATATCAGGCTTTGCAGGGATAAATTCCAAAACGATTATCTTTTTTTAAGGTAGTTATGAACCTTTGCCAAAAAAACATACTGATTGACCAACAATCTGAATATTTGCCTTATTATTATGGAAATAAGTATTTGTGAAGTGCGTTTTGCATTAGTGTGACTTATATTTTGTATCTATTTTATTGTTTCTTTTTTTAAGATTCACGTGATTCGACCTGTACTCAACAGGATCGACATACTTGTTGAGACAACAGTGACTGACATCCAAGGTTAGCTGCATTTCTTTTGTGACAGCACATGGCATAATATCAGTTAACTGCTAACTGGTCTTGTATCTAATCTCTGCTTGATCTTGCTCTCCAACTCTCTCTATTATCAGCTGGGCTGTTTTCTCCATCCTGGCTGCTGTGCGTGTATCAGCGCATGTTTCACAGTGAGAACAAGGCAGTAATGAAGGAAGGAGTCAATCACCTGTTAGAACTGAAAGCACTGCATCATCCTGCGTTTGCTTTGGCATTCTCACAGGTATCCATCCATCCATGTAATGCTTTATACGATACTGGAACAACAAATTCAGTTTAACCCAGAAATATGTCACATTATGAAAGTAAAATAGTTTGCAAATACACTTATTGATAATGAATGTTCTTCTGGTTGTCAGTTTGTAATCGGTCCTCTCATGGATGTTATTGCAGAGAGCTCTCTCTATCACAGGTAATTATTGTCAGGAGTTCATTTTCATACTAGGTAAGGCTTTATTACATATTACATAATACAGTTTGTTTGATCTCAATCTTAAAATGTTTGTTTCCACAGAGCACCACAGCAGAACATCAGAGATTGTCCAGAGCTTGGGGTAAAACTCCAAATGTTTATGGTGAATTTCTTCAACAGTTTGCCAGAAGAGAACAGAGGTAAAGAGAACCGCTTTATGTTTGTGGACATGTTTTGGTCTCTGGGTTTTAGGCTGTTCAATAAAACAATGAACAGGTCTCTGGTCTGAAATGTGCAGTTTCACAGCAGAATTCATCATACAGTTGTTTTTGTTGTTTGATCAGGTTCAGTGTTGCTGCAGCTCATTCAGCGGTTTGGGTTCACGGCACTGGTGCGCAGTCCCACTGCTCTTTCTGTCCCAGGCCCTGTCCTGTCTGCCCCCCTGTCCTTTACTAGGATCTGATGGACTTCATGCATTCAGGTACAAAGAACTAGCTGCTGGAATCAAATGATCCCGCAGTTGTAGAAATGTAGTAAGTGTTAAGTGCAAATTAAAGGAGATATGCTACTCGTTTATCTATTATAAAGCATAGTCTTTTAGATTGTAAAAAGTTTTGATTAATATTTTATCGAAAAACTGAAATAAATGTAATTATTTTATATTAGTTGGATCAAATAGTGAAAGAAAAGCAGCCAAAAAGTGTCCAGCATTTATATATGATCTCCTTCAGTGCTGTTTAAAAAGCATCCTGTAACGCAAACTGATCTATTTTATGAAACTGACATCTGTAACGATCAGTCACTTGGTGAAGGTTCATATGTTATTTGTTGCAGTAATGAATGTGTTTGTAATTTGTTTTCAGAGAAGTTCTATGCTGCACTATGATCACTCACCAGGTTCTTCTGAGAGGAGCTTCACAGTGTTTTCTGCTCCATGCTGCTCTCTGCCTGACAGATGTGGTACTGTACTACCCTTGTAAAGCCTGCCATATGAAATATCTAATCTATCTATTATCTATCTATCTATCTATCTATCTATCTATCTATCTGTCTGTCTGTCTGCTATGTCTATCTATCTATCTATCTATCTAATCTATCTATATATCTATCTATCTAAAATATATATTTAATGTAAAAAATGTATTGAACCTTCAGACAAATTCTTAAAAAAAATTGCATACAGTTTTTTTTTTTTGGATCATATCAAGCTTTTATGCCTCATATTAGTGAGAAAGTGCGCTTACATCCAGGAAAGAAAAAACACCTCCATTTCATTTGGAAACAATAAACTGGGAAAATTTGGTACAAATGTTGTTATTTATGTGGCCAAAATATTAGATACAATTTTATTTGTCAAGTTTGAATATGCACAATCACAAATTAGATTTTAAGAATTTCAGTGCTACATGTATTTCTTAAAAATATAATATCGTGTGCTATTAAAGATTTTTCAGTTCACATTGTGTTATTATATATGGTCATGATGGCTCATTTAATGATCAGACAGAATGGATTTCTGACCGATTTTCTTCTTTTTGGCAGTCAGCGGTGTCTCTAGAGGAGATATTTGGTTTTCTTGTATATTTTCGAGCTGATGAGTCTCTATGTCGGGGCACAGCACTTTGGAAAGAGGTAAACTGAAAGTCTATTAACTAAATCAGAATTCATAAGTCTGCTTAATTTGCAAAAGTATTTGATCACACAACTAATATCCACAACATGTTCAACTTTGCTCCCATCACAGCTGTGTAATTGGCTCCAGGCTAACGAAGGCTGTTTTCGTTTGACCGACGGCGATTCGGGTTCCTCTGAGGAGCTTCACGGTGAAACCTCAAACAGAGATGGAGCTTCTATATTCAGCTACGTCCAGCAGCGTCTGAGGACCTTTCTCACAGTTCCAGCCAGCTCAGGTGAAATACAGAACAAACGTTTAGCAATATTGGACATGTTTCTACATTAACATCCTATATGTTTTAATCGTGGAACAACATAATTATCCAACAACAACCGAAATAACCCCAGTTCGGATACATTTGTTCATTATGCCACATTTCTTCTTGAATTTTAAGGTCAATATCATCTACCCTATTAATATAACATGGCTCCAAACATTTTCCACCAAGCCTGATGCACATCTCACAGTTGTATTTTCTTGTTTAGGCTTTGTGCATATTATTTCTTCTTTTCTGGCAGATCAGTCTGGAAGTCTTCCTGATCCAAGTGAGGCTGAGCTGCTGGCACGAGCTGTACTGCTGACAGCCGACCTTCAGCAGACCAGGAGTGAGGAACCTGGTCTAGAACTGCTTCTCCAGCCACTTCTGGACGTTTTACGGAGACTCAGCACTAACGTCTATCTGGTGCTGCACAAGACGGACAAGAGCCTGCAGTTACTGCTGCACCTGCTGCAGCTGCATCGCAGACGCTCGGATACAGAGAAGGAGAATGGTGTGTGTTGTGTTTGAGAGAATAAGACAAACATGCCGAAGCCTTGAATCTGGTGTGTTTGGGTGTTTGTAGAGGATGTCGTGGCTGTCGCGTTGAAGACTCACATGCTGTCCACAGTGGAATCAGTGCAGGAGTTTCTGCTGAGAAGGTTGAGCGGGGAACTGAGGGAGGTGAGTGTTTTTTATGCATAACATATAATAATCCTGCCAGAAAAACTAGGTCTGGGGGATCAAAACTACCATTTGGTTAAGCTGGATTTCCAGAGGATTTTTACACTCTGTATCTGTCTTCTCTTCTCTCTCTCTTTCTCTAGTTATGTGATGTGGAGAGGTCTGATCTTTATCTCTCAGTATTAAGGGAGCTGGTTCTCACTTATTCAACTGTGTCGTGGTACGGATCAAATCTGCAGCAAAACTACATCCCAAAACTCACCACAAACTGCCTGAGGATCCTCAATGAACCCTCTGAACAGGTGCAGCACTCAACATTGGCTTGATTCTTCAAACTCTGTTCATCATAATTACAATTACCACAAATACACTACTTTTCAGAAGTTTGGGGTCAGTAAGATTTTTTTGAAAGAAATGTTACTTTGGAACAAGGAGGCTTTGATCAAAAATGATATTAAAGATAATTATAATACATAATAATTACATGTTGTTTACATGCAGTTTTTTTTCTTTCATTAAAGAATTTATAAAAAAAATCTTCATCAGTAAATCAGCATATTAGAATGATTTCTGAAGGATCATGTGACAGAAGCCTGGAGTAATGATGCTGAAAACACAAAAATAAATGTTCTGTTTTAATACATTTTAAAATGTATTAAAATATAAAATAGTTGTTTTAAATTGTAATAATATTTCACAAGTTACTGTATTTACTGTAGTTTTTGGTGAGCACTTTTGCAAAAATCTACTGACCTCAAACTTGTGCATGTTTATTTTAGATAGGTAAATGCTCTATTTCCCTACACTTTTAAGCCAAATATATAAAACAAGTAATATACATGTAAAATGTAACTGTTTAGTGAGTTGTAAGTTGCTTTAAAGCAGCATAACACCCTTGTAAAAGAAACAGGATGTTAGATTACTGTAGATTATTCTTAAGCACATTTGTAAAACAGGTTGTGGATGTAAATTTCTGATGAAATGAGGTCTGTTTGTTTTTCTAGAATCCATCTGTGTCAGGGCAGGTTCAGAGAGCGGTCTGTATGGCCACACTTGCGCTGTTGTGTGACATGGCTGATCGAGGTGTCCTGAACTCCCGGTCTGAGGCCACGAGATCACTTCACTCGCTGACCGACTTCTTCTACCCTTCATCATCTCAGCATCTCAACCGTACCTTACTGAAGCCCACGACTGTGACAGTCAGGTCTGTTCAAGCTCTAAAAAAAGCAATTGGTTGCTGTAGGTCTTGGAATTAAAAATCTGTTCAAAATCTGTTTTTCTGTGAAGCATTATGACATATTCATTTATGAGTTATGTGTTATATTCCAGTGATTCAGTGGACGGTCTCGTGCTGAAGGACTGGGGGAGAATTGTGGCCCAGTTTATTCGAGATCAGTGGACGTGTCTGAGTTTTCTGCAGAAGTCTGCTGGGACCCTTCGGGCTCCTGAAGCTCCTGAGGTCCTGAGGGCTGCTGTGGATGCTCTGCCGTTACTGCCTGGTCATCTTGTTCTGCCGGTGCTGGACTTCATGGCGTCAGTCTTACCACAGGTGGGCTGCAGTTCTCCCTTCAGTTCATCAGCTTCATTGCATTAACATTTCAGATTTAAAGGGATTAAAAAATACATGCTCTACCCTTTTCTATGTGTTGTTTTGCTTAAAGTCAACTGATAAGGTTAGTCAAGGTTTTTTTTTTGTGCTGAACAATTATAAGTAACATAAAGGCAGGAATTTCAGGAAATTTTGAAGTTTAAATATAATTAAGCTTATTTTCGATCTAACTGTAAATTATTATTATTAATTTTTTTAATGGTAAATTAATATATAAATTAGTGCTGTCAAATGATTAATCATGATTAATCGCATCCAAAATAAAATGCATAATATATGTGTGTATACTGTGTATATTTATTAATATGTATATATAAATACAAACACATGCATGTATATATTTAAGAAAAAATATGTTATGTTTATATATTTATTTATATATAATATAATGTGTTTATACAAATATATTTTCAAAATATATGTGTATTTATATATACATTATAAATATACACTGTGCACATACAGTACATATATTATGTAAACAAAAACTTGTTATTTTGGATGGATGTGATTTAATTGTTTGACAGCACTAAAATAAATACATTTATTTATTTTTTTGCCACTTTTTTGTGGAAATGGTGCATTGTGTGTTTAGTTGTTGGGTCTATTTTCTCCACCAGGTAGAGCAGTGTGATGAATCTCTGTGCAATGAGGCCATATGTGCATCATGGAAGGTGGTTCAGGCTCTGAGCACAAACCCTCATGACTTCTGGTCCACGCTGCAGGGATTTGTGCGCTTAGCTTTTCACCCGGGCCTTCTACAGCTCACGGAGGAACAGAACCCCAGAATCACAGCCTGCATACAACAGGTCAGGGAAAAGCCTGAAAGACCACTTGCGCCATTTGTGATAAAAAAACATTTAGCTTAGTGTACTGTATATATATATATATATATATATATTAAAAGCTTTCTGGTTTTTGGCAGATTGTGAGTGAGATCATGGAATTGGCTCAGGTCCGATCAGGAGTGTTTAATGTTCTGATCCAGCACTGTTGCGAGACTTGGCTTCCCTCTGGGGCAGTCCAATCAGACGCTGTGTTTAGTACGGCTCTCTTACACCTCGACATCCTGACTGAGGCCTGTGTGTACGGCCCAGTGTTCAGAAGAGACCAAAGGTGAGTGTGCACATAAAAAAAACAGATGCTAAAAAGTATTTTTGAATACAAACTAGTAAAATGATATATATGTATGTATATATATATATAAATATTATAAATTTTATTAACTCTTTTTTTTTTTTTTATAAAAAAGGTACAAATAATATAAAATTATAATAATAATTTTCTCTCTTTTGCTTTCAGGCTTGTTCAGGAGGTTCAAAGTTATGTTGAGCAACTTGGTGATAGTTGTGCAGCAAACACCGCTGTCAACAGGTAAACCACAACACTAGCCGTTTGCATTGTGTCTAATAGAATGGAAACTTGCAAAAAAAAAAAATTAAATAACCTTGAATATTGTTGCTGAAGAAACAGACAGGTATATGACATATGCAGCTGAAGCTGAAATAATTTGCAATGTTTCCATCCAAAGTTAAGAATTAAACTTATGCGTAAAATTGAAATATGGCATAAAACATTTGCGAATAAAGCACTTTCATCCAGGGAGTTGAAGAGAACAAAATTGTCACTTCTGGATTGACTTGCGCCAAATATCACAAAGAAAACTAAATTTGCTGCAGTAGGCAAATAATAATTTGTGTATACAATAAAGTACAAGCTTCAGAGCACGCGGTTCTTGGAGTTAATTATAACAAAGCACTTTGACGAGACCTTGCTGAAGAATTTTAGAGTGACAAATCTAGTATTTCAGATGCTGTGCAATGAGTTCGGTCCAGTTTTATGCTGTCCCATCGCAAAGTCACATGTCTTTTTTGATGCGCATTTAGGAATTGATTCTGTAAAAGTGTTTCCACTGTAGTTTATGCGCATGTTTTCTTACCAGATAAGACATTGATCCTACTTAGTTGAGCGCATAGGTTTTTGTTTTTATGCACATTTTTAGAATCTATGCGCATCTTTGACGTTTCCATCCAGATTCTTTTTTTTTAAGGCTATATCCCAAAATGCGTATAAAAATAGGTGGATGGAAACGTAGCTATTGACTAAGCATTGTGGACTTTTGCAAATTGACTATTTTTGTGCTACAAAACTACTTGAATCAGAATATGTTTTCCTCATAGCATGTTCAAATACATTTTATTATTCTGAATCTTGTTTCTAGTGATAACAGGGATGATCAGTTTCCTCGAGTGTGTGTTCTGGCTTTCCTCTGCCGCTTGAATCCATCTAATCCGCTCCACCAGCGTCTGATGGAAGAGCTCGTGCAACGACTACTGAGGAAGGTTTGTGTTCAATTCTTAACCACAGCTCTTCCTGGAAATTGGGAGTTTAATTCTTAACGAAAGCACTTCCTGAAAACAATGAGTGTTTGATTGATTTTGTTTTGAATGTCCCATCTCATGGTTTTTGCATGTGTTTTTGATTAAAGTTCCCTCCTTTTTCTCTTTTCCTTCCCTCAGGATGCCGAGATTTCGAAATCCAAAGTGCGTTACTATAGCAACTCCATCCAGCACAGAGTGAAGAACCGCGTGTGGCAGACGCTGCTGCTGCTACTGCATAAACTCAGACCGGTTAGATCTCTACACCAACACACGCATGCATATTAATCCACTTTGTACTAGAGATGCGCTAATTTCAAGGTTTTTGGTCAGTTCAGATTCAAATTTTGTCAGATGACTGTGTTGCTTCTGAATTATGCTTTTAAAAAAACACTGTGATTGCATCCCTACAAAGAGGCAGTTATATTAACTTGTTTCCGCTGAATATTACTGATTTGAATCTGTTGGATGTGTAAAAGGCCTACATTGTAAGAAGTGCAATGAAAGGCATATAATAGTTATTATTAATAAATAATGAATAAAAATGAATCTAATATGACTATTTTATAGAGGTAGTTATATTAACTAGTTTCAATTTGAATCTGTTGGATGTGTAACAGGCCTACATTGTAAGACATGCAATGAAAGCCAAATAATAATTATTTTTAATAAATAATAAATAATTGTTATTATTATTATTAATAATAATTAAATTAATATATTATGACTATTTTATAGAGGTTGTTATTTTTGTAGTGCTAAAATGTTTTTACTAGTTGTGATAGAACGTTAGAAATACAAATTAATTACTATTTTTTTTTGCTACATCAACAAAAAGTATGCACATCCAGGAGGCAAAATGCTCTATAAGGGTGCTCAACCACAAAAACCAATCACAAAAATGAAAAAGTTGGTACACCAAAACTCCATAAATAGAAGAAAACATATTTATTGCAAGTTCTCAACAACAGTGATGTTTTAGCCATATGGCTCTTAATAAGATAAATATTGTTTTTTAAAATGTCATTGTTGGTAAAATATAAAATGTTGCATTTACTAAATTAAATAATTAATTTATTTAAATATATTAAATAATTTGAATTTATTTAAATATATTAACTAATTGTAATAATTATTTAAATAGAAACAATAATAATATATATTTCCCTACATTTATGTTAAATGCATGCTTTTCTGTGTACACAATTTTGAGTTCAGCAGTTTATTTTGATATTATCTGTCACAGGAGTTTGTGTCAGAGTGTGTGTTGAGTCACGTGTGTGAGGCTGGGTTCTGCAGCAACCAAGCATCTGTCAAGTATCTGATAGAGTGGACCCTGATCCTGGTCCTCCACCAGAACCCGTCTCACATCCAGACCCTGTGGAACTGCTTCAGTCTGGTGAGTAACCGTAACCTAAAAAACAGATGCAGCATATATGGAACAAAAACAGTCCTGGATGTCTCTTATTAATACAAATTATGTAGACATGACTGACATTTTCTTGTAAACCATGAAGTTCTTTGTTTTGCAGGATCACGAGAAGACAAAAACAAGCATTTGCACTTTTCTCTCTGTCCTCGTGCACCTGAATGTCCTCCTCCCAAAACTGCAAGATAAGGTAATAATATTTCTTTCTGTGAGAACAGTATGATCATTGTATGCATTAACTGTATTGCTGGTGTTTTTCTCAGGAGGTGCAGTGGCATCGAGCGGTGGAGGTGAGCCTGCAGTGGTGTTTCAGTCATAATTTCAGCATCCGTTTGTACGCCCTGCTCGCCCTTAAGAGAGTGTGGGAGCTGGAGGATGCCCGTGTTCTCCCAGAGGAAACCTGCGTGGACTGACAACAGTGGTCCAAGCCTGTTTACAGCAGGCTGAAGCCATGCAGAACACCGGGTAAGAAAAGATTCACGCATTAACCCAACAAAGCTTGCTGTATCATATTTGATACGTGAATTTCTAAGCTTGTGGTACACACATATTTTGCTGGGAAATCCTTACGGATGTTTTTTGTTTTTTAACGTTAACTTATATTCTTCAAGATGAACATTTTACTGGACTGAAACAAAGTAGGTTTACTTAATTATCCATACATCAATTTTTAGATTCTTTTTAAAATGTGAGTATTAAATATGAAACATCAGGCTTTTGAGGAATGTTTGTGTTCATCTCTCAATCATATATTTCACTGCATTATATTGTTTGCCACCCATAATAAAAATGAGCTTTTATCATGAAACTAAGTGTTTAAATATTGTCTTATTATTGGTCATATTATTAATAATAATATAAGACATAAGACATTATTGGGAGATATAGAGTGGCAACTGAAATTTAGATGCATTTTATGTAAGTTTTTTTTTTATTTATTTGACATCATTGATTTCCATTACGAGCTATGAGAGTTTAATTTTACTCTCTGGTCATATAAATGTCAGGAACTGCACCAAATTCCATATTTTTCCTCATTTTGTGCCTCTGAATAAAAGGGAAGTGTTTTCCTCTTTGACTATGAGCTCCATATTCTCTTATATTGTATGAGCCATAAAAGCATGATTTATCAGATGATATATTGTTTTTGACTAGCGTATTATGTGTCAGGCTTTGTAGTGTTAATGGAGCTGCCATTCTGAATGATAAGCAACTTGTAGGACTGATGTTTCAGGGTTCTCTTAGATTCCCATAAGAAACTTGGAGATATCAGGTATTTTTAAAAGTGGGTTTTTTTCTTCACAGAAATGCAATGAAAAATTGGTCTAGAATCCAGGACCATTTCTTCTTCAGTGCTTTCAACCCAATCAGGGACTACAGTGTTGAGGTGAGGTCTGTCTCTCTCACACACACACACACACACACACACACACACACACACACACACACACACACACACACACACACACACAGACTCTCAGTGTATAATCTGATCCAATCTGTGCTGTTAAATTCACATTCTCTGCTTCCCCAGACAATTTTCCAGATCTTTCCTTGCCTCTCGGAGCTGGCAGAAGATGAGTGGCTTCCACTGTGGAAATTTGAGAGTTTTGTTGACTTCCCAATGGGTGCCGCCTTGCCCTTGAAGAACCCTGCGACGGTTCTCTGTGAACTCCAGCCTGGTGACTGGATCCAGCAGGACAATGGTACTCACCACATGAGGGCAGCAGAGCACTGGAACCACACCACATTTGTGACCTTGGTCTTAAGTTGCTGGTGTATATTTGTAGCAATAGCCAAAAATACATTGTATGGGTCAAAATTATTGCTTTTTCTTTTATGCCAAAAATCGTGTTCCATGAAGATATTTTGTAAATTTCCTATTGTAAATATATCAAAACTTAATTTTTGATTAGTAATATGCAGTGCTAAGCACTTCATCTGGACAACTTTAAAGGCGATTTTATAATTTTTTTTTGCACCCTCAGATTCCAGATTTTCAAATAGTGTATCTCAAATATTGTCCTATGCTACAAACCATTCATCAATGTAAAGCTTATTTATTCAGCTTTCAGATTATGTATAAATCTCAATTTTGATAAATTGACCCTTATGACTTGTTTTGTGGTCACATTTATGAAAACGGCGAGAAACTAAATATCTTTAGTTGGTTCCATAAACATTAGTGAGATGGGGCTGAACAAGACCGTCTTCTCTGTCTTGTCAGCGCTCATGTTCAGTTTGTTAAGAGAAGGGCGAAAGCAATACAATATTTGAAATGTTAAGCAAACACAAATGTTTTATGTCTGACAGGTGACATGGAGCAGGAGGAGCGCTGGGCAGAAGTTCAGAAGAAAATCACCCCGTGGAAGCTGAGTGTCCGGGAGCAGGAGCCTGAGCTCATGGCCCAGCAGAGAGCAGCACGCCTGGGCAAACTCACCAGCAACCTACTGGTGGTGGCATCTCTCATTGACAAGCCCACCAATCTGGGTGGTAAGACCAATAAAATAGACTAATTAATTATAGCAGTACAAGGGAGTTATCAATAAAAAAAATTGAACATGCCTACAAATGCAATTCTGTCCAGCTGCATTGTGCTCCATCTACTAATTTTAACACAAGAACACATCCTGTGATGGCCTTCATTCTCCTTTCTGTGATGAATATTACAGTGTCTCACTCAGTTTACATTAAGTTTGGTCTTATTTTTTCTGAATGTCATCATTGCTGCAACAACAGACATTCAATTCAGTCATCATCTCTTCTGAGTCACCAAACAAATCCGTTTTAACACAAGCTCATTATAAAAGCCTCATTCATCTCATTCATTCAAACATTCTGCACAAGCTGCTTATTGTTGGTTTACTAGGCGTATGATTTTCATTTCATGCAGTTTTATCTCGGTTACCTTTCTTGAATAAATATTGATGTGCTTATTTGGGTTTAATAAGACAGATAAAATAAATCACTCATGAGTTTAATATTATAACAGTCAACTTTCAAATCTGAAACTGTATCCTTTTTTGTCTTTTATCCTCACCAAGGCAATATATATTTGATCAAAAATACAGTAAAAACAGTATTATTGTGAAGTACTATTGCGATTTCAAATAACTGGTTTCTATTTTAATATATTTTATAATGTAATTTATTCCTGTGATGGAAAAGCTGAATTTTTAGCGGCCTTTACTTAAGTCTTCAGTGTCACACAATCCTTCAGAAATAATTCTGATATACTGAAATATTTCTTATCAAAGTTCAAAACACTTGAAAACCACACATTTTTGTGGCAACCATGATTCTTTGCTGAATAGAAAGTTGAAAAGTGCAGCATTTATTTGAAATTAAAATCTTTTGTAACATTACAAATGTCTTGACTGTCACTTTTTATCACTTTAAGGCATCCAATTTTTAATGAATTGAATATCTGTTTCTGTTAAGACCATCAGAGGACTAAACTACAAGTGTTTGTGTGTCTGTTGCAGGTCTGTGCAGGACGTGTGAGATCTTTGGAGCCAAAGCTCTGGTTCTGGACAGTCTGCGTCATGTTAATGACAAACAGTTCCAGGCCCTTAGTGTGTCTTCAGAGTTGTGGCTGCCGATGCTGGAGGTGTGTGTGTGTGTGTTTTGGATTTGTACGGTCAGTCCTATTCCATTTATTGTGACCTAACGAATAATCTGTTGCTTAAAATCGGATCTGACACCAATTAGAATTGCAAAAATAGTGACTTCGTCCTTACAAGTTTCAATGCTATACATTGTTTGGCAACCCTGCCCACAACTGACACCAGAGTCATATTGCTTAAGCAAACAGATTGCAATTCCATTTGGTGCCACTAGTAGTGCAGAAATTACACACTGCATCTTTAAAGACATACTCATATTTTCATATTTCCTCTGAGTGTGGGCTGAAACAAGCCTAGAGATATTATTCATCATATTCATGCATTACATCAGCCAAATACACACACTACACAGAACCGTCAGCTCCAAAGCTCTTGCCTGGTTTTGTGGAGAGAGATGTAGAATATGAGCATTACATTTGATGGAATCTGTCAAGATGAATGAAGCCGATCAGAAATGTCACGTTATATGCCTTCATTTTCCAGGTGAAGCCGGCTGAGTTGTCAGATTTCCTGCAGCTGAAGAAGAGAGAGGGATACTGGGTTATAGGTGTGGAGCAGACATCCAACAGCCAGAGTTTACAAGATTACACGTTTCCTGAGAGAAGCCTCCTACTACTAGGGTAAACCAACACCTCCAGCATACTGTACAGATTCTGTCTATGTACTCAAAAATATACGCATTTCAGTCATATAGAGTACACTGTAAAAAATCAGTTGCTGCCTTACATTTTTAAGTATAATTAAATTGGCTGTACAGTTGAGCTGAATCTTGTATAATAAAAGTCAAAAATTGCTTAAATAATTTTTTTAAATAACAATTTAAAATGTAGTTATGTTACGTTTAAGTAATGAAAAACTTATTCTGACATGATTTACTGTTATCATTTTTAGCAGTGTAACTATAGTAAATCTTGACAACCACATTTAGCATTTTGATTTTGTTATCTAATGCAAAGATAATTATACATTTTAAAGATCAGTGACTCAAAAAAATGACTTAAATGACGCAAAGGAAACATGTTTTAAAAATCTAGGTTTTAAGAAATATCATATTTGGTTTTAATGTATTTAGAAAAACTTCACTGACCCTTCATTTTTCAAGTAGTTTTTGAGGTCATTTTATCTGAATACAGCACAAAAACAAGTGGTCTCTGATTTGACGGCAGGCTAGTCTTTGTGAAGGGATGTGAAAATAGAAGCTTCCCAGTGTAGGCTGACAGTGCAGTTTAATGATATGAGGTTAATTGATGTGTCTCTCCCTGTGAGATTTCCTCACCTCAGAACACTGCTGGAGAAAGAGACGTGCATGTCCTGACATGCCGAGTGCTCATCAGCAAAACCACCCGTCATAAATGCACAATTTACACCTACAACAGACATCAACCATCATTCAGTCTGAGAGCAGTGATGTAGCAGCTTCAGTGTTTTTTTTTTTATTTATTATTTTTTTTTGTTTTGCACAATATAACAAGCATCAACCATCAAGATCAGTGATGCTTTGGCAGTGATTGTCAAAACCGAGCAATAAAGTAGCAGAATCTCACATTTTACAGTAGATGTTGATGCAGTGAATACTTGAATATTTAATGTCGAGCTACTTTGAAATGGTGTCTTTTTAAAAAGTTATAATATTTGAATCCCAAAAGGCTTTTTATTTTATATTTCTCAAGGAGAGCTGTTTTGGTGACCATATGTTTATAATCAACTTGTCATACAGTTTGTTATGAAACAGCAATGATTTAGTATATTAATCACAGTTAAGGTGTGTTTGAAAGAATGAACGTGTGTGTGTGGTTTTCATGATTGCTCTTGCTGAGTCATTTTGTAAAGCCACCTGATGTTTTGTACGCAGCAGGTGTGTGAATCACTGCATTCTTATGCATGATTATCCCACTGATTCAAAGCTATTGAGCAGCAGTTTCAAATCAGACTTCTTATTTAAAAGCTTGGTTTATTAGTTCAGTCTGCACCGAGCGGCAGGCCTAAACAGCACTACTGACTTTCACATGTTCTGCATTTTTACAGAATATATTTAGACCCTGTACTATCCAAAACTATTTAATTTTTTACTTAAGTTTATTTTATTTTTTTTTTAAGCTTTTAGGACAGCAATATACTAGTGTATGTATAAAAGTTACGTAAAAGTACAAATATAATACCACAAAAACTTTTAGTAGATATATTAGTCCGTCTCTTCCAGGATGAGAGTGCCAGTTTAAGTCAGACTTATTAAAATTTTGTAACATTTTCAGTTTTTTTTACAGAATCCTTTTTTAAAGACTCTTTAAAATGAAAAAATATTTTATAAATTGTAATCATATATATATATATATATATATATGTATGTGTATGTAACAGTTTATATTATTATAAATAATTTTAAAACATTAAATATTTTATTTTTAGTAATTTAAGCTTTTTGGTCGTCCATATGCTAGTGTACTCCTAAAAGTAAACAAAATGAGCTTATATATAAACATTAAAATGTACAGTCCTTTTCTTCCGGGAACTTTTGTTTTGTTTTATTTTATTTTATGCTAGAGTAATTCTAAAAGTTTAATTTTTTTGTAGATATACATTTTAAAATGTACAATCTTTCTCTCCCAGGAAAATGAACCAAAAATACTGTTGACTCCTCTTGTCCACAGAGTTGTATTCTAAATTGTCATGGTTTATGTGTTCCATATTTCTGTTGAAACTAGTCCAGGAGCCAGGGTTGCAGATCTAGTCATTTCATGTGGTCTTTAAACATGGTCAAATGTTACTGCTGTACTCTTTTTGGTAGTTCAATAATCAAATTAGCCAAATGATTAGCCCGGTGCATGACTCCGATGCTTGTCTGTTTGTCTCTGAACAGTAATGAAAGAGAAGGCATTCCTGCAAACCTGCTGCAGCTGGTGGACGTGTGTGTGGAGATTCCTCAGCACGGTGTCACCCGCTCCCTCAACGTGCACGTCAGCGCCGCCCTGCTGGTGTGGGAATATACACGCCAGCATTTAGGACAGAACACTGGGTCGTAAAACAGCAGAACAGTTTTCTGTGTTTTAGCAGAAGATATCTCCGTATTTGTGAGATTTGCATTATACACCATTTTTCTAAGGAAAAGTTGTGTTTATGCAAATCGAGGAAGTCATAAGAGGCATTTTGCTTGACAAGACTCCCCAAATTCAATTAGAAAGATGGAAAACCTCAGCATTCATGTTTAAATATTACATCTAGCCACGCTACCATCTATTGCTCCTTTTTCTCTCCTTCGAGTTATTTTATTCTTTACTCTGTATTACATTTAAAAGTGATGTTTGATGAATTTGTATATTATCTTACATTTTAAATGAAATATTTTAATATTGCTTTGAATTTAGGTTAAATAAACAGTTTAAAAAAAATTCTGTCTCAGAATGAGTGACTTAATATTTACATGAATCATATTTGTTCCCACACATATATTATGGAAAAATACAATGCAAAAGTGACAATAACACCCATAACTACTGTAAACCCTTGTGAAACTAACCGTCTGTGTAAATAGATTATTTACATGAACCAGATATTCAACTGGTCTGTTTACTCTTGCGGTGTAATTAGCAAGTCAAGCGTTTGATTTTCCATGTTGTCATCGCTGTAGATTAACCGCTGGCTGATTGAGGGACCCTGGAGATACTAAACTGCACTGTCAGGTGCTCACACAAACCAGAGAGCAGTGAGAAGCAAACTGTCTGCTTTGAGTATAGAGGAGTTGTTTTGATTGAGTATTATAATATTTTCTCAGGCATTTTGCATTATGATGGATGATTGGCTTATTTAAAACTAAATGGCCAGGTTGCTTGTGACACACGTGAGACCTCTTCAGAGAGTTTCCATATCAGATTAATGTTTTTAAATGGAGTCCTCTGCTCAGGAGTGGTTTGATTCAGATGAAGCTGAGTTTCAGATGCGGACGGTGGCGAGGAACTCGACGGTGTTGTTGCCTCGGGCGCGTCTGGTGCTGGAGACTCTGATGGTGCTGATGAGTCTGGGCGCAGTGACGGGTGAGCAGTACATACTCAACAACACGATTCATTAATAATGTCTGTGAATTTTAGTCGTCATGTGAAATTTTGCATTTGATTTCTAACAGTATCTGAAGAATTAGCAAGTTCAGAAGACTTGTTCATTTCTATTAGTTGATAAACACGGAAAAGGAAATATTTTAAAATAAAACATGTCGTCTTGTGAAAATTGTTTTAATTGATCATTCAAACAATGCTAACAAAATCCATAGCCCCTGTAGAATGCAAACAATTTGATGTTTTGTGGCATTATGTGGTTTTGTCTCTCTTAAACATTCTATTTTATTAGATTACAGAAATGTTTGAATTTTAAAGAATTGATTACAAAAACATTTTCTTAATTTTTCCCAGTAAAATTTGAAACACTTAAAATAAGTTTTTGTGAAAGAAAACTAAGATATTAAGCCTTGTTTTCAGAGAATATATCTTGAACTAAGATTATTTTTCACAAAATTTCTTGTTTTGTGCAGCAAAATGTAATGTGGTAGATGTAGAGGTTTATGTTTGTTTATATAAAGCTAAATTATTTATTGCATAACAGGAGTGATTCATTATATAGTAGGATAGATCATCGGTTCAGATCCAAGCATGATTTATGACGAGTGTTAATTATTGAGCTATTAATATTTGTATATAAAGTGTTACCAACAGTAATTCTATAGCATTTAATGTGATGTCATGAAAAAAAAACAATCAAAACATACTTTGCTATAAATTTCAGAACTGAGAAAATTTTTTACTCCGTCCAAAATAAATTATTATATAATATAACCACATAATCTATAAAACACATTTATTATTATTTTATAAATGGCACATAAACATGTATTTATCATTTTATTGTGCTTTTGTTCTTTCTTGTCAGGAAACATTCTGGTTATTGTGATTGTTGCAGCCACCAAAACCTTCCACACTGTGACCTCCGTCCTCATCATCAATCTGGCTATTAGTGATTTCTTAGTGGGAATAGCAGTAATGCCATTTGTGGCTGTTTCCATTATGAACAACGGATGGGTCAACTGCAATGTAAGTAGGAAATTCTTTACATTTCCCATTTATTTACATAGCGCTTTATACTGTACGGAAGGTTTAAAAATCACAGTGTTAATACTGTAAAATGAATCAATTATGAAAGTTCAATTCAGCCGTGAGCTGCTCTACAGAAAGTATTAGTGTCAATGTTGATTTAGTTCAGTTCAATTTCAGTTTTGATGTTGCAAAGTTAGTGTCTAGCTTAATCCAGAACAAACATTATTTCTCATCTTACAGTGCCAATAATGTTAAATCGACAATATTACATTTATTTTAAACATCGTTAAACAGTAATACCTTAAAGGGGAAGTGTGTAATTTCCCAAGTCCTAGCACCACCAAACAGAATCGCAAAAGTAATCACTGTTTCCAAACAAGTTCCCCTCTCCATTTGCCATTGGTTGACCAAACCAGTTGTCCCGCCCCCAAACTCGAGCCATTGGCTGAAAGTTCCTGGACTAAACTGATTTAGAAACAAACATAACAATGGTTTCAAAAGAACCACAGTTTATTTTACATGCATCCTTTAAGTCACAAAATCTAATGCTATATTAGTGTTTTTGAAAATGTACTCTCTCTTGCTCTTTCAGGATCTATGTCTGTATGTCGGCTACACATCTTCAGTCTACTGCACAGCATCAGTCTTAACACTTACTGCTATCGCCCTGGAGCGTTATTTCTCCATTGTGGACTGTCTGCGGTACGATTCCCGCTGCACAATACGGAGAACGGGTTTGGCAGTGCTATGGATCTGGCTGCAAGCTATGGTGACCAGCTGTCCTCCTCTCTTGGGCTGGAGCAACATTAGTTTCGTGGCTCCCATCTACAGCTGTTCAGTGAACTGGGCCAACAGCCTGAGCTACACCATCGTAATGGCCTCATTAACATTTCTTCTACCAGCTATAGTCATCCTGTTCTGCTACGTGAAGATTGTCCGTGTGGCACGGTACCACGCTAGGAGGATTCACAGTCTGGAAGAACATCTCCAACGTAACAGGACCCCTTCTGTCTTGAATCTCCAACACTCAGTCATGGACTCCTTCACGCCATCCAAGCTGGTGTACCATGTGAGTGGGAAGTTTGTGATGGATCAATTGGATGTTCCTGGTGAAATTTATCCAGATGCTCCATCTGAGATGTCTTCCAAGTCGGCTAGTGGACGTCTGCACTCATTCTTGGCTCAAATCCATAGCAGTAGCCCACAGAATCCCAACCAAACTCAGCATCATGGAGTCTTGAGGTTGTTCTTGGTCATCGCAGCTTTCTTCTTGTGCTGGACGCCCTATATTAGTGTAGCTCTGGTGCAGGCTACCGAAACTGCCCTGTCTCGTCCCAGCAGCCTTGTTCCCCCATCAGCAGTCACTTTGTCCTATTGGCTGGTGCTGTTCAATTCTGATATCAACCCGTTGTTGTATGCGCTCCTCAGCAAGCGTTTTCAAGTTGCCTTCCAGAGTTTGAGATGGAAGATCCAGGCCAGGTTGGGAAGCGTGGTGGGACAAGGAGGAGCTGAGAGGTCTACAGTTGGAAATGGAGGCGAGAGTGACCCCACTAACGGAACGACCCACAGCTCCACGGCGCACTCCAGAAACGATGGGGAACCGATGTACCCTTCTGTCTTCACTCTCAGCTCTCAGTTACCCAACAGCTTCAAGGAGCAGCTGAATAAGGTTCTTCCTGTGGCCACTTCTTCTCATCCTGTTTGTCATAAATGTGGTGGACAAGGTTCTAGGATGGAGGACCACCTGCAGGTTCCCTCCAAACAGTGTGAGCAGAACAGACTTCCTTACTCTGCTGCTACTAAAAAGAAACAAGCCACGTTCTTTTATGGACCGATCACAGTAAGAGTAGAACATGATATTTGCTGAGTTTATCACCGCTCTGCATTGGGATATATACATGGACACAGGAACAGAGAAGTTATTTTAAATCGTAATAGTATTTTACAATATTGCTGTTTTTACTGCATTTTTAACCAAATAAATGCAGCCTTAGTATAATATACATATTTTATAAAAGCATTTAAAATCTTAATTATTTCAAACATTTGACCAGGAATGTGTGTATATACAGGTGCATCTCAATAAATTAGAATGTCGTGGAAAAGTTCATTTATTTCAGTAATTCAACTCAAATTGTGTTTTTGTGGGTTTTAAAGCAGAAGGTCATATTTTTTTTTGTTAAAGCACTTGCATTAATTATTCAGTAAAACATGATTTTATTTGAGCTTTTAACTTCTTTTTAATCTTTCTTTATTTTAGTTGGTCCTCCTTTCTGTGGATGAACTTGAGCTTATGCTTTGCTGACATGATTTCTGTTGGTTGTGGCTTCGTGTCTTGATTACTTGGCTTTACCCATGTTACACAATTGTGACATTTAAGTCAACAAATGAAATGATTAGATACAACTTCCCTATAAATCTCTTTTCATCAATGTTATAAAACTGATCTTTATCTTCTCTGATGCATCTAATTCTAGGTAATATTATAGAAAATTACTAAATATTGAATGATTTTATCAACATGATTGGTTCTCAACACATTTTGACAAGGTTTATTTCATTTCCTAAAACATTTAACAAATTCTATTGATCCCATTCAAATGTTCTGTGTGAAATGAATCATGTTCAAACAAACATAGTCTGTAGGACTCTAAGCCAGCTGACATTTTAAACATGAGAAAATGTAAAGTTTTACATGGTACATGTGAAAACATACAAAGCAGATCTATTAAATGGATGTTTTCATTTATTTTTATCATCATTTTCCTCAAAGGTGATCAGAACGCATTTCAGTGTAAAAATCATTCCTTACAAAGGTTTACAATTATATCTAGCAATAATTCCAGAGGAATACAATATCATATTTATTGTCATTGTAAAAATGACAATGGGAAACAGTGCTGATGAGATCCTATTGCAAATCAAAGAAAAGGCAGTGAAGCCGTCAACTAGCATTTATTGGCATTTTCTGCATGCGTTTTTCTGTGGAACTAATTCCCTTTCAATGGAACAGTCCGTAAGATAAAAAAATGCAATGCAGTGCAATTCAAGGAAAGTCTTATGAAGTGCAGCAGGATGTGTTTTGTGTATGTAAAGGCGCATTTCAGTTCCAGTCACCACCTTTTGCAGAGCAAATAGTGTGGGTGCACTTTTCAGAAATGGTCATACATTCACAGGATAAACATGGCACCCTTTACATTAACACGACTCACGGAAGATTGCCTTTTCGGTTTGCCAATACTGCCCCTGAAGTGTCCTCACAGTGGTTAGCATGTGAAACAAAGTATAGCTTCAGTATAAACAGTCTGGATGCTGTCGTTAACCCACATGTCTTTGTTCACAGTTTAGGAGATGAAATCCCTATAGACCTCAGATGCACTTTGTATGAGGCCAGCTGGATGTCTGCACTCCTCCAGCATCCCAGCCAACCTCAGCACCACTGTATCCTGAGGCTATTCCGGGATCACCTTTTCTCCAAAACCTTCAAGATTGCCGTTATCCAAAACATCTTCAGTCACAGTTTGGGAGGGGAAATCCCTCAGATACACCTGCTGCTAGGTAGAAGTTTGTTGTATGAGAACACGGCACAAGTTGCAGATCTTAATGTCTTTATTAATGTTTGGCACATGTTCTAATGGACACTGGCAGTGATTCATGCCAGTGAAAGTCATAATGTGAGCTTTAAAGTGACAGCTGGGCTCCGAAGGGAAGTTAAACAATCTCAAGACAAGCAGGGACTCTTTATTGTGGAGAGATTGGTTATGTGGGTCTCTTGAGCAGAGGTCTCAAATTCAAACTACCTGATGTTTTTCCATTTGGGCAAGTTGAACGGTTACAACAAATACAAATGTTTTATGACCTTACATTTTACCTACATAGAGTTAGTGAGGCATGGATACATCTTTCCTTCATACCTAGCATGGTGCTCATGTTTAGTGGAGTGATGATGCCTGAAATTGCATTACTGCAACTGCAATTTTCTCCTTGCACAGGCAGGTAGCACATTGGAAATAAATACACATCCTGGCATTGATGTAACAATCAGACATTTTTCAATATAAAATGACTAAAATAGATGGCAATCAGTCTACATATGATATAAAAAATATTTGTATATATATAGTATATACACTGCATATCAGACGGGCAAAATAAAATAAAAAGATCAAAGTAGCTATAGTACATCAAAAATATAAATGTCCATCTACTGAAGACGCCACAACGAGCGCTCTCAGTGTAAACCACTACATCGATTGTAATAAGAGTCATCTAGTTTTATATAGATGCATGTAACTCTGACTTTTCTGTTCATTTACATTCAAGTTTTAGGTCTATAAAACCCACGCAGAGAATAAGAAATATAGATAATTAAATTACATTATATAATATACATTAAATTACAATTAGATATCAAATAAATTTGAAATATTATTAAATGTAATAAATATTAATTTATCAAAGTTTTAATTTGAAAAAATAAGATAAATAAGTCTATAAACTGATTTATGGGCTGCATTTAAAGATAAACTATTAACACAATGGCCCGTATGTTCGTAGTTTGAGACCCCTGCTCTTGAGTTTCAAATAAAGACCCAAGTCATTGTTCAAATCCACTTACAGTTGGGAGAACTGCAAAAAATGATTTGCTTTCGGAAAGCTTCTGTTGCATGATGGTAAATTTTGGCCTATGGAGCCTCGTTGACTGAGAAATATTATGGAATGGATGCTCTTTCCAGCATCGTCCTGTCACTGGACTTTAAACAGGGAAAGGTAAATGCGTGTCAGTGGGAAAATGTGGACATGGAGGTCCTGGCCCGTCTGGTCCAGTTGAGTCCTGAGCTGGTTCCAGTCTCAGCCGGCTCAACAGGTTGTTCCCGCTTTCTGAGTTTGGTGCCGAGCTCAATCAAACACTGATCCCAGTCCTCGGGTAACAGCAGCATCAGGAAGCCCAGACAGATGATTAACAGAGCAATGAGTCGCACTGTGTTGAAGTGGATATCACAGGTGTACAGGTCCACCACTGCAATGTGAACCAAACACACATTTAGAGCCAATTACATCCACAACAAAACTGTCTAGATGAAGTTACAATGACTGTCCACTTTCAACTGGTTCAAAACAGGTTTCCAAAAAGTTAAATAATTTTTTCATTATCATTTAAAATAATTTCTAACAATAACACAACACTTTTTAACAGGAACACAAACCTTTTAAAACCTATATGAGCTATGAGTGTAATATAATGACAAATATGATCAAATATGCTTCTGTAGAAACCGCAAGTGATTTTGATTTTATTTTGGTGAACTATTTCTTTAAATCAGTCAGTAGTAGCACAAAATATACTTTTTCTGTAAACAAGTTTGCATTTATATATTTATACAGGTACATCTAAAAAAAATTGAATATGGTGAAAAAGCTATTTTTTTCTTGTAACGTCAAAAAGTGAAACTTTTATACATTTTAGATTCATTTACATGTAAAGTAAAACACTTCAAAAGTTTTTTTTGTTTTAAATTTGATGATTAGAGCTTACAGCTAATGAAAGTCAGGATCTCAAAATGTTAGAATATTTACATTTGAGTTTCAATAAATGACCATCCATACAGTATAAACTCTGGGTATCTCTTGTTCTTTGAAACCACAATAATGGGGAACACTGCTGACTTGGCAATGGTCCAGAAGAGGGTAAATCATTACTGACACCCTCCACAAAGAGGGTAAGTCAAGGAGTGCTGTAGAGGGTCATTATTAAATGCTGAAAGTTGACTGGTGGCTGTTCAAGGAAGAAATGCTGTAGGAAAATGTGCACAGGCAACAGGGATATTAAATGACAAGTTGACTGGAAGGAAGAAATGAGAATACTGGCAACAGGGATCAAGCAAATACTGTCAAGCAAACCGATTCAAACACTTGGGAGAGCTTCACAAGGAGTGAACTGAAGCTGGAATCAGTGCATCAAGAGTCACCACGCTCAGACATCTTCAGGAAAAGGGCTACCAAGCTACTTCTGAAACAGAAACATCGTCAGAAGCATATTATCTGGGCTAAGGAGAAAAATAACTGGACTGTTGCTCAGTGGTCCAAAGTCCTCTTTTCAGATGAAAGTCAATTTTGCATTTCATTTGGAAATCAAGGTCCCAGAGTCTGGAGGAAGAGCGGAGAGGCACAGAATCCATGTTGCTTGAAGTCCAGTGTGAAGTTTCCACAGTCAGTGATGATTTGGGCTGCCATGTCATCTGCTGGTGTTGGTCCACTGTGTTTTCTGAAGTCCACAGTCAACGCAGCCATCTACCAGGACATTTTAGAGCACTTCATGCTTCCTTCTGCTGACAAGCTTTATGGCGATGCTGATTTCATTTTCCAGCAGGACTTGGCACCTGCCCACACTGCCAAAGGTACCAAAAGCTGGTTCAATGACCATGGTGTTACTGTGCTTGATTGGCCAGCAAACACCCCTGACCTGAACCCCATAGAGAATCTATGGGGTATTGTCAAGAGGAAGATGAGAGACACCAGACCCAACAATGCAGATGACCTGAAGGCCGCTATCAAAGCAACCTGGGCTTCCATTACACCTGAGCAGTGCCACAGGCTGATTGCCTCCATGCCACGCCGCATTGATGCAGTAATTCATGCAAAAGGAGGCCCAACCAAGTATTGAGTGCATAGAAATGAACATACTTTTCAGAAGCCTGACATTTCTGTTTAAAATATCCTTTTTTTATTGATTTTATGTAATATTCTAATTTTCTAAAACACTGCATTTTGGGTTTTCATTATTTGTAAGCCATAATCATCAAAATTTCAAGAAATAAAGGCTTGAAATATTTAATTCTATGTGTAATGAATCTATATAATATATGGGTTTCACTTTCTGAAATGAGTGACAAAAAATATTGACCTTTTTCATGATATTCTAATTTTTTTACTGTATACTTTGAACAGAATTAACTCACTTGCATTGACTGGGATACTCAGCACAATGCCAAGTGAAATCAGCTTAGGGTATGTAATGGCAATGCCAAAATTCACCAGAATATTGAACGCTGTAAAAGAAAAAAATGCACAGTAAATGTCTGATAAAATTATGTGCATAATCTGCATATTATATGTATAATCTACTTTTTTCTGTCAGTATTTTATCTACCTAGTAAGAGTCCAGCTACTCCACACAGGTAGGCCCAGGGAAGATCAGCTATGGATGTGAAGTACTCAACATGTGTGAAGTACAGTATGACTGGCACAAAGCTCATAAAGACAAAGTTTGCACCTCCAACAATGGTCAGAAACAGAGCCGCCTCTCCAAACTTGGCACTGCCCAAGACAAGCTTGAAAAGCACCTGAAGAATAAAAACAAAACCAGGTCAGATTCTTTTTCTTCATCTGTGAATTGGTTCATTTAATTAATTAATTTCAGTATGCTACTTCATATGGAATTATCACAGTAGACATATTTTACTTGTTCTGTTTTGTAGCAAAATACATATTTGGTTAAATACTGCTGTTCATTTAGTGTTAGTTTTATTAGTTATATATAACTACATTAGCATGTAGATGAGCAAACTACAGATTCAAAGCAACTTCCCCAACATTGGCCAGGGTAAATATAGAAAAGAACATGGTTTTATCTTCTTACACATGGTGTCAGAAGATGTGGATATAACACATCATAAGTTTGAAATGCTTGCCAACTGATGAGCTAAAACTGATCTTTCTGTCCAGTTCCCTTATTGATCTGTCCTTTTCAGATGACCACAGGAGTTGAAAGTACATCACAAATTAATCAAGACAAATAGATTAGTGAGGTCATTTTAATTACAGAAAACAAGGCACTCCCAGTACACGACACCCCATGACTATGTAAAGAGATGCAGTTATAGATAAGTATAGTTTCAATGACACTAAACCAAATGACATGACTGAACTGAAAAGCATTTGATGAATAACAAAAGGGTCATTATACTGTTGAAGCAGGGTTACCTTATAGAGGGCAGAGGCAGATGCAGAGGCCACTACAAACGTTATGCCGATAACAGAGTGACTGTGAAAGCCATCAGCGTAGGTCAGCATCACGATTCCAGCGATGGCCAGAATGGCAGCAACAATCTTGTAACAGAACAAAATAAAGGTCATTGCATTCACAATGTGTTATGTCAAACAGCACAAATATGACCCGTAGAAAGAGAGAAAGGTTTTGAGATATTTTTAATATAACAGGGTTAGTACAAAACATGATTTTAAAAGCAAATTGTGGATCAAGGGCAAAACGATCTAGACAAAATAATTTCTCTTGTTTTAGGGAAATTATTTTAGAATGCGATCAATGCACCCACTTAATTAGATATGGACTGTACACTCACTGGCCACGTTATTATGTACATCTTGCTAGTACCAAGTTGGACCCCCTTTTGCCTTCAGAACTGCCTCAATTCTTCATGGAATAGATTCAACAAGGTGTTGGAAACATTCCTCAGAGATTTTGGTCCATATTGACATGATAGCATCACGCAGTTGCTGCAGATTTGTCGGCTGCACATCCATGATGTGAATCTCCCTTTCCACCACATCCCATAGTTGCTCTATTGGATTGAGATCTGGTGACTGTGGAGGCCATTTGAGTAAAGTGAACTCATTGTCATGTTCAAGAAACCAGTCTGAGATGATTTGAGCTTTGTGACATGGTGCATTATCCTGCTGGAAGTAGCCATCAGAAGATGGGTACACTGTAGTCATAAAGGGATGGACATGGTCAGCAACAATACTCAGGTAGGCTGTGCCGTTTACTTTAAACGATGCTCAATTGGTACTAAGGGGCGCAAAGTTTGCCAAGAAAATATCCCCCACACCATTACACCACCACCACCAGCCTGAACCGTTGAGATAAGGCAGGATCAGTGGCGGCTGCTGTGCTTTCAAAGAGGGGAAGCTAATTTTCGGCCAACATCATACACATTGTCCATTTATTTATACGGAAATTCTGCCCTACGTTCCTTTTCAAGAAAGTGCTCTAGCCTACTGTATGTATGAATGAATGAACAAACAATCTAAAAAAAGATATTAAACTCGACTTTAAATTAAACTTTAAAAGGAAATGTGGGAATTAGGTTAAACTGAAACAAGGAATGTGGTGTATAATTGTGTGAAATGTATGATGAAAATTGGGTAGCAATTTCGCCAAGCAAATACCAAGAAATAGGATGCAGCACTTTGTCTTTCGACTACACTTGCAAAATCCGCGATGGGACTGAGCTCGAATAGATTCAGCATCAGCGACAGCAAATTTTTATAGTCCAAAATCGCTGTCAATCAAAAGGAGATGCAGTCTTTCGACAGACCCTCCAATCATCACGCAGAAGCCCAGAGTCCAGGCCAGCCCACTTCTCCATTCACCCCAGAGATGCTGAGCGTCCGTGGGCGGGACATAATCACAGCATTTATCCAATGACCGTCTAGTTTCGAAGCACTGAAGAAAAAAAAACGGTTCATAATCAGCCCCATTGAAGTCAATAGTAGTGATGGGAAGCTCAGATCATTTTACCGACTCGGACCTTTGAGTCTCATTCAGAAAAATGAACGAATCTTTTTTCGAGTCATTTCGTTCTTTTTAGCAAAACATAGTTCAAATGTTACGTTTTACTTCCCTAACACATCTACTACTTATGCAAACGTTGATCACACTACAAACAATATAAAACTATAATGCTATAAGAAACAGAAAAGATTAATTCATTGTTTACCTGGGTCTTTAATCTATGATTAGCTCACCTAACCTCTTATATGTCATAATCACATCGGCAGTTCTAAATTTTTGGTTCAAAACGTGACATTAGTGTGTTAATTTGCAAGATTCCTTACAAACGGTTGCATAGTTATTATTATTTTTATCATTATTATTCACTCTTACCGTTAGGTGATGCGTTTCTGGTCTCAAATTGTAGCTTTTTATTTCTTACAATTTATAAATGTGTGAATTTCTGTCATGATGGTTCTTTTCCATAACACTGAATGCTGTAACAAAGGTAATAAACTAAAGATTTGGTTATTATTATTCTGTCTTTTTCCCTTAGACTGCATAGGTTTAGCTTACGGGGCTGTCACGTGATGAACGAACGACTCAAACCCGAAGATTCAAAAGGTGAACTAATCAATTCTCTTTCCGGCTCATACTGCATTAGTCACATGATGAACGAATGACTCGAAAAAACCGAAGACTTGAAACTAATTCCAGTTCAGAGCCTATAGGATGGTGCGCATGCGCGACTGAACGAATCACTCCCGAGACGACTTGGTATTCTCAAGTCACATTACAGATTCGTTCAAAATGAACGAATCGTTCAAGACCGACCCATCACTAGTCAATAGACACTATGCTTCATCAGGGAAATGCACTGTGACGCTACGGGAATGTGTGAGAAGGAAATCGAGTCAGCCGACCTGCTACATGTAGCTGATTCTGAATGAACTCGTCTTCGAGATGAACGTGTTCTAACGTATTTTTAGTCAATAACATGTTAACACAATAGTACATATTTGACCATTCATTTTTTTACATTATAGGGGAAGCCGAGCTTCCCTTGCAGTCTTAAAGAAATCCCCACTGGGCAGGATGGATCCATGCTTTCATGTTCTTTACGCTAAATTCTGACCCTATCATCTGAATGTCGCAGCAGAAATTGAGACTCATCAGACTTTCCAATCTTCAAGTTCAAGTTTATTATAAGCCCAGGGGGCAATTTTTGGTGCAGCATCAAGTTTGTTGACATATCATACAAAACACACAAACAAAACAAACAGCAGACACAACATCCTACAAATTTAAAGCCTTACAGCAGTGGGAATAAAATAATGTCTATACCGAATACTTTTAAGTTTAGGCATACTATAACGTATTCCAGAAAGAAGCATTTTAAATTCATGGAACAGTGGATGAGTACAATCTGCAACAATAATTTTAGCTTTATGTAAGGCAAACTGATCAAAGCTATATGATAACCCAGTCTGCTTAATGCCAATTATCTTACTACCCTGGTTGACAATGCCATTCAATGAATTTCGATGTTTAACATTTACGTTACCATACCAACAGCATATGGAGAAGCAGAGCACCGATTCAATATAAGATTTATAATACATGGTCATAAGAGTCCTACTGATATTAAAAGTAGAGAACTTCCGAAGACAGTGTAACCATTGCTGGCCTTTTTTCCATACTGCAAAAACAAAACGTAATTTATTATCAAATATAAGCCCAAGGTACTTGTAACTACTGGCCCATTCCACCATTTGACCTTTGACACTAGTTGGTTGAGGAGAAGAAGGACTGGATCTAAAATCAATTACCATATCTTTGGTCTTTTTTATGTTTACTTGCAAGAAGGCACTGTCGCACCATGTCATAAAATCATTCACCACTGGACCATGACTATTCTCATCCCCAGTCAACAAACTAACAATGACAGAATCATCAGCGAATTTTAAAATGAACCTATCTCGGTGTCTACTCACACAATCATAAGTATATAAAATGTAGAGCAAGGGTGAGAGAACACATCCTTGGGGAGGACCTGTGGACGTAATGAGGGTATCTGAAAAGGTACTGTTTACTCTTACTCTGCATTCTATCACTTAAAAAATCTAATAGCCACCCCACTATCTTATTCTAATTTAAACTCTGAAATTAATTTCTTTACTAAAACATGGGGCTGAATAGTATTAAAAGCTGACGAAAAATCTACAAAGAGCAATCTAACATGGGTTTTCCTTCCATCCAAATGTTTCATAATCATATTTAACAGGGTGTATGAGGCATCCTCAACTCCTCTTCTAGCCTGGTAAGCAAACTGCAATGGATCTAAAAGACTTTCGAATCGAGCGAAAGGACCGAGCCCTAACACTACACTCTGCTTCGTTTCTCTTCACTGTAAACCACAGGCATCATGGACATCAAAAACTACAGTTCAACACTTTGAATTGGCTAATAGCCTAATGTTAGCACATACAATCAGACTGTAGTTTAAACATAACTAACGTTAGATTGTTCGGCATCATTAGCTCTATCGCGATCTTCTATGCAGCATGCTAAGCTAAAGCTAGCCTCACAAGAAAGTAAAAAAACTATCTTTTTACCTTCAACATCGTGGATATAATTTCTCGATCCAATTGCTTTAACCTATCAGAAGGATGGATCTGGGAATTTTGGGTCCTTCGTCTGCCCATGACTCCACAACATTGACAGTAAGAGGAGGAAGACATGATAGGTTTGTAGTCCACACAACCATGTCCTGTTGTTGTGATTTCCTTTTTACCCTCACAGCCTCATTTTCGAATCAAAATGGCGGCGGGCTGAATGAGGCATATTGTCCAATTTTGGTGAGCCTGTTTGAATTGTAGCCTCCGTTTCCTGTTCTTAGCTGACAGGAGCGGCACCCGGTGTGGTCTTCTGCTGCTGTAGCCCATCTGCTTCAGGGTTCGACGTGTTGTGTGTTCAGAGATGGTATTCTGCATACCTTGGTTGTAACGAGTGGTTATTTGAGTTACTGTTGCCGTTCTATCATCTCTAACCAGTCTGCCCATTCTTTTCTGACCTCTGACATCAACAAGGCATTTTCATCCACACAACTGCCGCTCACTGGATATTTTCTCTTTTTCGGACCATTCTCTGTAAACCCTAGAGATGGTTGTGTGTGAAAATCCCAGTAGATCAGCAGTTTTTGAAATACTCAGACCAGCCCGTCTGGCACCAACAACCATTCCACGTTCAAAGTCACTTAAATCCCCTTTCTTCCCCATTCTGATGCTCGGTTTGAACTTCAGCAAGTCGTCTTCACCACATCTAGATGCCTAAATGCATTGAGTTGCTGCCATGTGATTGGCTGATTAGCAATTTGTGTTACCAAGCAATTGAACAGGCGTGCCTAATAAAGTAGCCGGTGAGTGTATATAACATATAATCATATATGAATACTTTTCTATCAGAGCAGATCATGTCCTTCAAAGAATATTGATGATTGAAGTAAAAAGAAATTGATTACCAACCTCTTTCATTTTGATCATAAACCCTTCTTGTTTTTTCTCTTTTCATTCACATATAATGAGAATTCAAGGAAGTATGACTCTGACATTATATATGATGGAACAGGCCTGCTTTATAGACTGTGTGTGTGCGCGCGTGTGCCCAAATGAAAAATGTTTCCAGAGCGTAGCTGAATTGAGTGCAGTACAGAAACATTATGAGGGTGTCAGAAAGACTGATTACTCCCACCCAACAACTCTCCTGAACAGCTTTCCTCTAACGTGCTTTTCCTGCCCTGACTTTTGTTTTGGCCCAAATCTCTCTGTTCTGTCTCCTCTGTTTGCAGGATTGTGGTTTTACATTCTCATGGATGTTGCTATATTCATATTACTGTACCATGATCTTGCCAGGAAAACATAGAAATACACGAGTTATTATAATGAAACCTGAAACATCTCCAGGGCATATTTCACCATAAAAATCACAAGCAAGAAATAAGAAATATTTTTTATATAAATATGGAAAGCCATAACTCAAAGAAAGAAGTGAATATGTTGAGCTGGAGGTCATATTTAGCTTCTGCTGGGCTAGCAGCTCCTTACACATCTGAACTGTATCATGAATTGAACACTCTCACTAAATCACGTGAGCTCATGGTCTCTCTGTCATCTTATCATGTCCTCTAGATGAAAAGCCATTTAACTTCTACTGCGCCATGGACGTCCAAACACCCTGACTCACCTAAATCTGTCCAGCACTGGTGTGTGTGTGTGTGTGTGTGTGTGTGTGCGTGCGCAAGAGAGAGGAACAGGAAAACACAGAGACAAAGAAAATGTTACACAGCACTTTGGTTCCTTTGAGCCGAGTGAAAAAAAAAATGTGAACGGGAAGTTGGAGAAAGGAGGAACACAAAGGAAGATCTTACTCAATCTACCCTTTTAGCAACACTCCGGCAATTAATAATTATTAAAAAAGCATGTAAAATCGATATCTAGAGTTTTATTCATCTATCCAACAATCCATCCATCCATCCACTCACCCTGACGCCCATGAAGCGATCCCGCAGTACGGTCCAGGACAGGAGAAAGACGAAGGCTTTGTTACAGCAGAAGAGGGCCGATACATCAGTGCTGTTAATCTTTCTCAGAGCCTGAAGGTATAGGTAGTTTGTCATAATCCACAGAAGGCCGAAAGGGGCCAATTTAGTGAAGAACACCTTTGCCGTCAGTCCATCATCCCCAAAGAACCGACAGCACTCTCTGAAATACCACAGAGACAAAAAAATAATTAATTGTCCTCCGCACATAATGCACATTCGATCTGCCTTATGTACATTAGGCTACCATTCAAAACTACAGGGTCAGTGCATTTTTTAAAGGGAAATTAACACTTTTATTCAACAAGGATAAATTAAATTCATAAAAAAGTGACAGTTGCCCTTTTAAACCTTAGTGTTTTTTTTATTTGAGATTTTCTAATTTATATGTTCATATATAAAATGCGGAATATGGATTCATATTTTGAATCGCTACTGACACTTCTTATGGAAAGTGTCCTTTATTTTCTTTGAAACTCATTTTATATTTACAAAGGTTTTAATACTGAAGTGCAGTTTAAAATAAACAGAAAATGTATTTGTTTTAGTGTAACCACAAGAGTTTCAGGGGCAGGGTCTTACAGAAAAAGTGGCTAGGGCAGGAAAAGGTTTTGATATGCTCTGATTCTTTATCAGTCTTGGCAAGTTTAAGGTCATTTCATTCAAAAGCTCGGCAAAATATCCTGTATGAAGTGCTTCAGTTAAACACAAGAATAATTCATAAGGGATGTCAGGTAAAATTTATGTGGGTCCCAGCACATGTTGGGATTACGGGTAATGAGATGGTGGATAGGCTGGCTAAAAGAGCACTAACAAAAGAGAATGTAGAAATGCAGGTACATTTAAGAAAAGCAGAGGTAAATGCATAATAGGAGAGAAGATGCAGTGATGACTAGGTTAAGGTTGGGACACTGTTCACTGAATAATACACTAAAGATGATGGGGAAGCACCAACCAGACAGGGTTGTGTGAGGGATGTCGAGAAGAGGAGTCAGTAGAGCACATAATCATTAATTGTAAGAGATATGAAACGCAGAGGCAGGTAATGAAGAATAATCTGAGGGCGATTGGGGTGCAGGAAATCACGTTAAAAGGGTTACTAAGCTAAATAGGTCACAGAGTAGAATATTGATTAGATTTTTAAGGGAAGCAGGAGTTTTCAACAGGATTTAATGGATAATTAAAGTGTGTGTGTGTTGTGTGGGAGAGGGGACAAAGTGAGTCTCATGTAAGTGTAGTGTAGGAAAGGAATAGACTACGTTTTGTTATAACCTATTATCTGATCCACACTCCAGAGCAGAAGGGGGCGGTAATGCACCAATAAGCTGGATGCCAACCGCCGTTAAACTGGAAAGAAGAAGAAGAAAAAAAAAAAGTGGCGACGCTGGTGTAGTCAGTCTTGGGATCTGAGACGTTAAGCCCTAAACACACTGTACGATTTTCGGCTGTCCCAGAGAAAAAACTGGCATCGTGAAGCAATCGCGGTGATTTCTGATTTGCCACGACTGTTTCACAATGCCAGTCTTTCGTCTGGGACAGCCGAAAATCGTGCAGTGTGTTTAGGGCTTTACTTATTCAGAGTTAGATGTTAGTACGAGAAACTTTAAAAAGAACAGATTCATGAGTGTGGTAAAGAAAGTGAACAGCTGTTGCGAAAAAGTAACTGAGTAAAGAAAAGACTTGTAAAGTCCCTTTGTAAAGGGAACTTAATTTTGAGAGTTGAGTGAACTCAAAGTGAGCGTGTGCATGCGGCGAGAAGATGACGCAGTGGGTGGCTCGTGGATTGTGCTCCTGATCATCGGATTTGCTTTTCTTCGCTGTTACATCGTGTCTTTGTAATTTGTGAGTATTCAATAGAGTGGGGGAACTATGATGTCAGAACCCGGAAGAGTAATTTGCCACGGGTTCCATCGAGATTTTCCTATGGGGTTTTATAATGGGGTTTTTCAATTTATGAGTAAAATAAAGCTTGTGGTAAACATAACTTGACAATACTTTTACGTTTTGTTCTACAACGTAAATTACACACATCCATACCCAAAACTAAAAATGTGTAGTAAGTAACTAGATAAGAACGTTTGGGCTGTGAGTGTGTGCAGTTTACAGTTTTGCAACTGTGGAGATTTGATTGATTGGTTGTTGTGTTAAATTGTTGATTTGCTTGAATTGATTAATTTCGAAAGAAGAAAAGAAACAAGAGGCAATAGAGTTTAATCAAATCAATTCTTGTGGGTTTTCCTGAAAAGAAAAAGAAAGCTAGGCCTGTATGTGGATTTACATTGTGATTGTAGTCGCATTTTGAGGATCGCAGTATTGCCACTTCCTGATTTTAAATATAAAACACTAAATGTGTAATCTGAGATCTGGGGTTTTGTATCTAATAACTACTGCTTACTTGGTTGGTGATTCGTTTTACAAACTAAATTAAACTTGGGATGTGGCTCGCACCAGGTTATCATTTATTCTGAATTTCCCCTAGATGTGTTTATAAATAACATTGGTGAGAGGGCTACACAGTAAATACATTTCCATAAAAAAATATTAAGTAGTTTCTAACATTGCTAATAATGAGAAAGTTTATGAGCACAATGCCAGTGTATTAGAATGATTTCTGCGGATCATGTGACACTGAAGACTGGAGTAATGGCTGCTGCCATTCAGCTTTGCATTACAAAAATAAATTACATGTAAAAATACAAACAGAAAAGTGCTGTTTAAAATTGTAATATTGCACAATATTATTGTTTTTACTGCATTTTTGGTCATTTATTTGCAGCTCTGATAAGAAACTTTTCAATGGTAGTGTATTACAAAAAAAAAGTCAATAAATTCTTCTTTGTACTTGGCTATTTGGATGTCAGGCTCAAAATGAGTACATATTATTTATACCGCACTTTCAAACCCTTTCTCTGTCACACAAAACACCCAACAGACAGACCATTTAAAAAAAAAAATTAATTAAAATTACATTTAATTTTTTTTTCCCTCAATGAAAATGTTCAGTCTTGAGTATGACGTGATCTGATGAGAAATACAAACAGTGCTTGTTTCTACCATTACACTCAGAGCTGTCCTCAGTTCACCTCCATGTAGGATAATTAACTGTAAATACAACTGAGAGTAAAAAGTAAAATAAAGAAATTATTCAAGCTTTCTTTTCAATTGCTTGAACTGTGTCCTTATATGACATATATTGTATCTTGAAGATCCCATGTCTGTTAGCTTTTAAGCCATCGGTGAGTGAAAATAAACCATTTCTCAAATCTCAAAGAACTTGTGGTGTCAGATGGCATTTTCCACCCGCCAGTTTCTGTGCTTGTGAAATATATGACTGTCTGAACACATCAGTTCAATGATATTTTGCATCTTCAGTGTCTTGGAGTTGCGAGTAACTGCAGTGCTTCCAGGTCAAATCAGGCAAAGAGAGAAATGAAGCATGGCCTCCATCTATATGCTGCTTAAACGGAAATTGTACTAAACCATTTCATTCAGGAAAGAGAGTCCTTTTCTTTTCAGAGGTTTCAGTGATTTAATTGCCAATTAGTTAAATTATGGTTACTTTTGTGATTTTATGTAAACATTGAGTATTATTTGGCAATTTGTCCTTGTTCAAGTGTCATTACTGAATGAGAATATTTAATTAGCACCTTTATTTTAAAGTCAGCTCTATATACTATGTGACGTGTGATTTATATGTGTGATCGTGTGTGTTTTTGGACCTTTGGCTATGTTTAGTTATTGTTCCTCAGTGATATGATGATGATGATGAAAGTTATAGTTTAATTATCAGGAGTTGCTTATTTCCTCAAGATTGCAAACTAGCATTTTCTTGTCCGCCTTCTTGAACTTGAAAAAACATGACAAATCAAATCCAAATAAAATATATCACTTCTTGTCTCCATTACATTCAGCAACTTTATCAATCTGTCATATTACTGATTTTAGTTATGGATAGATTTATGGCTTATTTAATAGAATTTTCATTCTGAAACCAACAAAGGGATGTTATCAAGTAAAATGCCCTTTTGTAAATCACATTTGCATGAATATGCAGTCAGAGGTCCATTTACTTCAATTCAAAGTCTCTATAGTTTACTACATGTCATGGTTGGCTGACATGACTTGTTAAGGTCAGCATATTGGCTGATAGCCATAGAAAGAAAAAGAGAGCGTGATTATGGGTACATCAGGACCTTTACTGCCTTTTCACTGATATTCTCTAAAATGTTAAATGGGTCTCTGGGCTACATGTCAACAAAATCAGCCACTTCTACTATTTTTAATAACATGAGGCTTTAGAAAAATTGAGTTGACTAAACTGAATCATATATAATGCATAATTCATGTGACAAAATCTCTTTCTATATTTTTTTCTCCCATTTCCATCTGCTAATATAGTTTTCTTCTGTATGATAAATTGCTTGGGCTTTTCCACATTTTACACTAAAGCATTTGCTAAGTGATTAAATAAAAAGCAGCACTTCCCCAGAATCTACTGTTTTACTTCCCAACACTCTCTTCTTTGGTCTTCCTAGACAGAGCAGATAGAGTTTTTTCATCAATGACTCAGTATAAATAATCAATGAGCCTGCTTAGTATTCAGCACATAGAAGAGTAAAGGAGAAACCCGGAAAGGACTAACTGTCCGTGCATTACAGCATGGAATTTCCTCAGTGTCCCCCTCAAGAGAAAGGGATTTCACTAAACAGATTCATCAGATGTCTGTGATGCTCACACAAAACCGTTGGATATTTCAGCTGTACTACATTTTAATCTTTCGCTCCGCTCCAGAAGCTAATAAGCAGTGTATTCTTCACCAAGAAGGCAATCCCAGAGTGCACTGCTGGTTAAAAACACAATCTCATGGGACCAGATTCTTACCTAAACCTCTGTTTTGGTGTCTGTCTCTCAGGACTCTTGCACAGATAGCCGATGTAGTACAGAGGAAAGAAGAGGCAGTTCCATGTGGTAGCGAACCATGTGAGAGTGAACGGTGCGTCGTACTGCTTGAAGGTCAGCTTGGCCAGCTGGGTGGAGCCTGCCCATGATGAGCACACACACATCACCATGGCCACGCCCCATATTGCTTTTCGCACTTGGATGGCTGTTACTCGCACACAGCAGTTTAATCTCTGCCTCCCCGCCCCTGACTCCGCCCCTGCTCCGCCCACCACCGCCTGTCCATCGGCAGTGCCCACGATGTTCTCCCTCGGCTGGTCCTCCCCTACAAGGAAACAAAATGACATCAGTTGCTGATTTATGAGCTGTTTTATTTGCGTTTTTTATTATGGTTTTGAGCAAACAGTAAACAGAGACAATCAAATCACTTGACACTGTAAATATAATTTTAAGTGATGCAGTACAAATTTGGATGCAGTATTTACAACTGCAGTTACTCTGTTGTAAATATATTTCCACATTTTTGGCTCTCATTATATGTTTTTCAATTGGGTCATCTTAATTATTTATTTTTTATTTTTTTTGCATGAGACATTTTGATCTCAAAACTCTTCAAAGAGACTAAAAAAGTGTGGATTTTTATTTGTGTATACATATTTGCATTAAATTATATATATAGGCCTATATATACTAAAACAAATTCAATTCTACAATACTGTTCAGAAGTTGGTAAGATTTTTTAAATGTTTTTGAAAGAAGTCTCTTATTTTGATCATTTATTTTATCAAAAAATTCAGTAAAACTGTAATATTGTGAAATATAATTTAAATAACAATATTTTCTATTTTAAAAGAATATAAGTAATTTATTCCTGTGATGGCAAAGCTGAATTTTCAGCATCATTACTTTGGGCTTCAGTGTCACATGGCCCTTTAGAAATCATTATAATATCCCAATTTGCTGCTTAAGAAACATTTCTTATTATTGCACTGCTTAACATTTTTATGGAAACTGTGATACTTCTTTCAGGATTTGAATAATTGTAAATATTTTTAAATAACAGCATTTATTTGAAATAAAATCCTTTGTAGCATTATACATTTCTTTACTGTCAATATTGATCAATTTAAAGCATCTTCCTGAATAACGTTTTTTTTAACCAAAAAAAACACTGTATTGTACTGACCTCAAACTTGTAAACATGTTTAAAATTTAGTCTTTAAAAGCATTTAATTTTTCCAGAATTACATGAGTTTTTCTGTTGTTTGAAAACTCCCTCAAATGACATGAAAGATGTCTAATCCATTGACTTCCAAACAATGCCTCTCACCAGCGTTCCCTGAAACATCCAAGAGGAAATCAATAGCATAGTTTTCTCATTCAGCACAGTAACTCTTTAAAGTGTCAAGGGGAAATACTTGAAAAAGCAAGAATATTTTATAATACAGAAACTCTGAATGGAATCTGTCTGCAGTCTCTAAGGAAATGCAGTGCTATTGTTCAGATCAGATAAGCACATCTCAAGCCCACCATCCATTCATAAACGCTCTTAATGGCTCTTAATAGCCCTTCATCTATTCACACGCAGAATAAACGAGTGGAGTAATTACCCTACCTGAGTCTGGTGGAGGATTCGATCTGTTTATCCATTAAGAGAACAATGTGCGTCCTTAGCACTGAAGCATCTAAGTACTCTAATAACATATATACACTCAAATATATACCGACAATAGCATACTAAGATTCTGGTGTGACCAAATGTATTAATACTGTATCCCAAGTTAATGTTGTTGAAAGAAGTATCTTATGTTCACCAAGCTTTGATCAAAAATGGCAATAGTCTAAAATATTATTACAATTAAAAAAATATATTTATATATTTTAATATATTTTGAAGTATAATATATTCCTGTGATTGCAAAGCTGTATTTTCAGCAACCATTACTCCAGTCTTCAGTGTCACATGATCCTTCAGAAAGCATTCTAATATGCTGATTTGCTGCTCAAGAACCATTTCTTACTATTATCAATGTTGAAAACAGTGCTGCTCAATATTTGTGTGTAAATAATGAGACTTTTTAAAATGCTTTAAAAAATGCATTTCTATCATGACAACTCTCGGAGAGTGTTACTGGGTTTGGTCTTGGCAGAATAGAGCTGCTAAGCTGCTGCTGCGGCAGAGCAAGTACCGAGACCACTGCCAATACATTCACAACATGCTGCTGTGAGCATGTAAGAAATACTGCTGCTGCACACAGGCTATAGCATAATGAAATTACCCCCATATACATCAACCACCTCGTAGCAGGTCTATACTGGTGGAGCTAGGGAAGGTGGAGTGTTTCTGAAACGTGATGCAATTGCTACAGCACTAGCCAAGTATTGGCTGCAGATACAAAAAGACCCAATCAGCTGCGCCATGTGATGTCATTATGTCAGATTGAGTTAGACCTATCGGACTGCGCCACCTAGAGTTTCATGACAGAACTTGGGATTTATTTGAAATATAAACATTTCCTGACACCCGTTTTCATTGCATATTATGTAATATCTACTATTAATCTATTGGTGTCTTAACAGAAAATAATTATATTTTATAGGCTTTTACAGACGCATGGCATAGCTAAAAGCAGGTACCATTTCAAACAGGAGCTTGATCATCATGTATTCATGCACAGGCCTAATAATATCACAAACTAGCCTGAATCCAAATCTTTCTAGCAAGTGATTCAAAGTGAAAGATGATTTTCTCTCGAGATCCTCAACAGCCTAGAGACATTTCACACAGACCGATCCTGAGTGAAGCCTGTAAGACAGCACCTATCACAACACAATAAATCTATCATGAAACAACACTGTATACAGCATAAGCTAGTGTTTAAGGTGATCCTCTTTTCTTTTAAACAGTATTTTAGGTAGTTTAGGTGATCATCATAATGCTTTCTCCTGAAGTACAGAAACTGTATTAGGATCCATATCCCAAACTCTAAGAGACTCTTTGAGCTTCTTTGTTTCTGCAGAGAGCCCTGATTATATTTCTACAGTTTCTATCAGTCCACTCGAGCAAACCTGTAGCCTTCATGTACCTGCACCCCTATAGGGATCTGCCTAGAGAAGCCTTCAACATCCAAAGCTCAACACTAACAGTGTATTCATCGATAGATCTGTTTCTGTTGACAGAAGTTACAGAAGGAATCAAATAACCCGCAGTCAAATAACACCACCCACATGAGGTTGTATGTGTAAACCGACACTATAGAGTACACTATTCTGTATTTACACACACACACTCGCTGTGGAGGCTGTTGTCATATACACCACAGTAAATGTACAATTTGTTTTCCTCCCAAAGATAGTTCTTCTTTGCTCAACTCAACCTTACATTTGGGTTTAATGCCAAACAATAAGCAATACTATTTATTTTATTTTTTTAATTAGAATAGCAAACTTTTATTTTTTGTAAGAGCACTTTATGGGAAACCCAAAGATCCAAAACATCCATGAGTATTTCCCATGTCAGACTATTCAAGGGAGTCAATATCAAACCTCTTTTAATTAAATGACCCATGAAATGCAAACTGTTCAAAGGTGTGTGCATGGTTGTGTGAAGCTGCCCTTGAATTCAAAAGCTGTCATTGCACTCTACCAGCTCTGTATATGCTTTCAAACCTACGCACCGCTTCCCTGTCCCCTCATAATGGACTGCCACTACCACTGACATGTGGGTAATTATCTGAAAGCAGTGAATATGTGTAGTAACCATGGAGACTGATAATCAGTATAATGCGGATAGAAATCTCTGGAGACACATTCTCACAAATAAGTACTCAATACTCAAGCTCAGCAGAAACCATAAAGAAATTTGCTCTGTGGAAAAGTGAAAGAAAAGAGAATAAATAAATAAATGTCACTATAAAATATAATATTATTATTTATTCTGACAATAATAATAATAATAAAATACATTTGCAATGTGGAAGAGAAAATAAATAAATAAACGCACAATGTAAAATATAGTAATACTAATAATTATTCGTATTTATAATAATAATACATTTACACTGTGAAAGATAGATAGAGAGAAATAAGTAAAATCTAAAATAAAAAGAATAATACAAATTGTTGTTATATTAGTATAAGTACACAAGTATTTGTTATTTTTATTATGATTAATGTCAAAAGTCTTTGTTTTGCACCAGCAGAGGGTGTAATGCACACCACACTCTAAAAACCACTGCTTTAGCGGATGCAAGTTCAAACTGATCTCAGAGTCACCTTCAGATTCTGACCTCATTAACCTTAAGGCTTTTTCTTATGTTGCTGACCACTGTTCCAGACATTGCCCATCTAGCTAAACTCTGGCAAGCAGCATCAATCAACTCCTACACCAAAGAAGACCAAGCTAAGCACTTTTCAGCCAAGAGCAGCCTTTTCAACCAAAACCAGATCTACATTCATTAACTCTGCCATCAACACACCATTAAAACAATGCTGCATGTGATTCGCCTGCAACAAAGAGATGCTTACATGACTATTTTATCATATTATCATCAATGAAGTGTTCTCCACCAGAGAAAACTGCCATGCAGTTTCTGCAAGAATACTCTGTATAATTAACTGTAAGAGAAGGTCCTTGACTTCAGAAGAACGTCTTCAGCATGACTGATGGAGTCTGAATCAGAATGTCACTTAGTGCTAATGACTAAGTCTTTGACCTTCATAGCAATTTAAAATGATTAAATGGTTCTTACAGAAACCTTCTGATTTAATTTCTAAAAGACTAAGTTAAGTGAATGGCCATTTACATATTTTCCCATCAGAATGAGATCATCCAGCGGACTGCAAGCAGGTACTGGGAGGCCGGTGAAAAATTTCTTATAAAAAGTTTGAAAAACAGAGGAAATGCTTTCTAAATTTTACAAATACAATAGAATTATTGCATTAATTGAATTTTATTTAACTTATTGATTTTTATTGTCTTTATAATGTCACTTAATTTTTTCTCAAATGGACCTTAAAAACCCTTTAGATTTTTAACCTGTAAATGCTGGTTCTTCACAAAGAATCACCAATTTTGAGGGGTCCTTGCATCAAAAAGTTTGAAAACTCAATTCCTATTGGATTCTATAGAGTCCCTAATTCGAAAACTAGCATCACCATTTCTTTCTTTATGCCTAAACACTTCTAAAGAGGCTATTTTGAAGGCATCATAGCTTCAAGTAACAGTTCTTCTATTTGACAGGGAATATTCAAATCTGTCTGCGCCAGAGGCTTGATGCTGAATCAGGCCAGTGAGGTGTTTCTCACAAAAAAGCGTTTCAAAATGAATCGACGTGTCAAGTGGAGCTCAGACAAAGAGCATCGGCAATGAGGGCAGCGGTCAGAGCTCAAAGTCTCAAAATGCCACGAAAGTTCAGCCTCAAAGACGTGACAGATTTGAATCAGAACCTCTGTGACCCAGACTCAGCAAAAGCTGTGACACAGTGAGCATCAGGGAATGCCATTTGGTAGGTGCTGGTATAATGAGCACAGTCTGAACCCATAAGCAATGGAAAATTATTACGATTTAATGAGTTATTTCACTCTATTTCCTGCGTTAGCCAAAATACGCCTTCAGCTCACAATGGCAAGTCTTAAAAATGCTGGATGATCTGTGATAGGTTCCATAAAGATCCTTTAACATCCTAATTAACCTTTTCATTGTCACAAAAGTGTTTTTTTTTTAGTGGAAAAAAGTTCTTTAGACAATTAAAATGTTCTCCATGCTAAGAAAGAAAGTTTTGTTCACTTATTTGGGAAGCCAAGCATAGTTCTTCTATATGGCATCATTGCGAAAATCCTCTTTTGTAACCATAAAAAAAACATAAACGGTAAACTCAAATTGTATTGTATTTTAACTAGTTTAGTTTAAGGTGATGTTCTAAGACCGAAACTGGAAAAAATATATATACAATTTATGGAAGCCTGTTTCTGGGAATTAATAATTAAAAAATTTAAATTGTAGTTTTGACCTTTTTCCCTCACAATTCTGAGTTTATATCTCACCAATAATTTTCTTTCTTTCAACTATAAAAAAGATAATTGCGTTTTTTTTTTAATAATTGACTTTTTTTCTTGCAATCTCAAGTTTATATCTCACAGTTCAGACTTTTCTTCTCAGAACTGAATTAACAACTAAAGGTTATATCTCACAATTTAGCATTTTATATCTCTCACAATTGCAAGAAAAAAGTCAGAATTGTGAGATATAAATTCAGAATTCTGACTTTCTTTTTTGAAATTCTGAGTTTGCATATACAGAGTTTACATATACTGTCATGAAACTCCAGAAGGTGCAGGCCGATCGGTTCTAACTCTGATATAATCACATCAGCAGCCAATGATCTTGCTGTTCAATAGTTAAATACTTGGCTAGTGTTTGCTGTAGAAGTTGCAGCATGTTTCAGAAACCCTCCACCTTCCCCAGCTCCACCTGTATAGATCTGCTATGGGGTAAAACTCGCAATTGTGTTTTTTTTTTCCACCACGAAATAAAAAATTAAAGGTAATTGCAACTTTTCTTACAGTTCCAACTTGTTTTCAGTTGTTTAAATATCACAGTTAAAGATGAATTTCTCAGATTATTAATGTTTAAATCTCGCAATTCTTCATCCATCTCTTGAAATTCTTTGTTTATATCTCTCAGAATTACAAAAAAAGTCAATAAGCTTCTATAAAAACTATAGACATATTAAAAAATACTAATAAAAATGAAAAACTTGAACTAAAATAAAAATGGAAATTATTAAAATAAATACTAATTGGTAACAAAAACTACAGTGATACAAAAACAACCCTTCAGCCTTCTTGTGGAAGTCATTAGGTCTGATTATTGCTTGGTACAGCTGTATGACTGCCACAAAATATTAGAACAGATGCACAGGATTACCCTTAAAGGGATAGTTCCCCCAATAATGAAAATTCTGTCATCATTTACTCACCCTCAAACAGTTCCAAACCTTTATGAATGTCTTTGTTCTGCTGAACACAAATTAAGATATTCTGAAGAAAGTGGGAAACAGAGCAGTTCTGGGGCACCATTGACTTCCATAGTATTTTTTTCCTACTATGAAAGTCAACGATGCCCCAAAACAGCCTGGTTACAAACTTTCTTCAAAATATCTTCCTCTGTGTTTGTCTCAACAAATAAATTCATACAGGTTTGGAACTATTTGAGGGTGAGTAAATGATGACAGAATTTTCATTTTTGGGTGAACTATCCCTTTAATGATTCCCTATTCTAACATGATAATGTGTCCATGTGCACTGATAAACTCAACGTGAATAAGTGATTGTTAAAATTGTGTCATTTTGAAGTCACGTATGCCCCAAATGTCTCTAAATTGCACAAAAACCCAGAGCCTTTTTCCTTGCCCAGTTCTACCTCTTTTTGAATGCATCTGTTTGAGCTCTATACGTAGACTTTGGTAGCTTTCTTCCCTCTTATGTTTGTCTCTGCAGTGCAGATCTCTTTTGCTGTTAACTGCCAGTTCTTTGTAGTGCCAACTCTGCACTGAGCTCAAGCAGCATGAAAGAGCACAGTCTCCTCTCTCACACACGCGCTACGGAGCAGGTCCATGTTATTTTGTAATGGCATCATGAGCGTGTCTGGGACATCGGTGCATGACTTCAAACAGTTAGAGATGAAAAATGAATGTGTTGCCATCTGGGTGACGGTGGTACAGCTCTGCAGTGCAGCATCCCATGGATTCTGGGAACAGCTCGGTTTTTAGAGGATATCCCTAGATGCGTAACGTGTCCTTGAAGGAATATACCACGTTACATGCAAGTTAAGCTCTGTTGAAAGAATTAGAGGCATGCTGTCGACTACTAAAGAAATACTGACTCTGGACAATATACATGGAATTTTTACAATATACAGTATTTGCAATGATTTTCCTGGGGATATAAAACTGAGCAATATTCAATATTTTAATGAGATTTTTATTTTGCATTGTCTCTGTAATTTGGTTTGATTTATGTCCATTAATCAGTTCAGTGAATCAGTTTAAAACGGATAAAGTGATTTGTTTATGTTTAACTAATGAATGTTGTGATGATGGCCTCTGAGATATCAGGGGTCTCAGTAACTAAATGGGGCTAAAAATATAGAGATATTTTTTCTTCAGCTATTTAATACAGTTTTATTTGGCAATATTTTTCATATGAATATTATTATTTTACTGTGTTTTGTTTAAATAAACAGCCTTGGTGACCTTAAGAGACTTATTTAAAATCAATCAATCAATCTTACCAACCACAAACGTTTGAATGGTTTAGTGTAAATATATTTTTAAGAATCAACAGTATGTAACATTAACCTTCATTTAACAAAATATACTTTCTTTAATTTTCTAATAATTTTTTAATCATTGGTTAGCCTCTTTTCCCGATTACACATCAAAATGCAAGCACTGATTTGCATGTTTGTAATTCGGTGTACATTTCTGAAGTCCAGCCATCCAGAACTGTTTAGGTTGACAGATGCTTTGCTGTAGCATGATAAATGCCCTCACACATTACCATTCATTTATGCTGACACCACCCATAAGTTTTCAAACTCATTGTTTAGGGTCTACAGAAGTGCTGGTCCAAGTTTGTAAACAAGACAACCTCTCCATTTGCAAATAAAGAAAAACATTATTCAGCAATATACAGCAAAACATGGCTTGAAGATACACTCTCTTAAACACACTGTTACAGTATGCACAAACATTCTGATCATGGTCAGAACATTTCTATCTGTATGCAGATATTTCAGTTCATTGTGATATTTACTTGGCAAATTGATTTTGAGCATGTGGATTGTCTGGCAAAAGATTTTCACTGTGTGTGTGTCAGTGTGTCAGAAGAAGTCTATGAAAACAAGTGGCCTGTGTAGACTGTGTGTGTGTGTGTGTGTGTGTTTTGTGCAGCAGGTCAGTGAACCCTGTAGTGTTCAGCTAGAATAACAGATGCCCGGGATGTCACACTCTGGTTGTGACCCTGCTCACGGCTCATGGACATGACAGAGAGAAGCATAACCCTGCCAGTTGCCCACTGTTTGTTTGTGTGTGTGTGTGTGTATGACTGTTTGTTTGTGTGTGTGTGGTGTGTGTGTGTATGACTGTGTTCTGTAGTACTGAGCATCAGAGACATCTAAATGGGCAGTAGTGTGTATTTTTGATTCACTGAATCTCTTCTGTTTATCAAAAAGACTTGTTGCACACTCCCTCTTTGAACTGTTACCGTCTGGTCGATGCTACAGAGCTCTGAGCACCAGAACGACCAGACACAGGAACAGTTTCTTGCCTCAAGCAATCCATCTCATGAACACTTGACATTAAACGTGGAACACACACAAATATTATACACTATTTGTTTAACAGACATACTTATTTACATTTCAAATTTGCACATATCATACATAATTGTCTATATTATATATTGTGTTTTTGCAATTGTGCACATTTTCTATTTTTGTATATTTTTCTTTTTATTATCTGTGTCCTATCCTGTTGCTGTCATTCTGTTGCACTGCGGTAGCTTCTGTCACTATAACAAATTCCTTGTATGTGTAAACAATCATATAAAGCTCATTCTCATTAATTTACTGATTCGTTCAGTGACTCTTTCTGTACATTACATCCTTACACCAGTAGGTGGCCACATATTCATTCTATTATTCGATTGACTGAATCATTAAAAAAACATGAATAGATTTTTTCACCTGTTCATTTACCAACAGTATATCATGTAAAAATTAACTGTTGTCGATGACTTCAAATATCTGTCAGATTTTGATTCATCCCAGTATATCTGATTAATTGATTCTTTCGAATCTGTTTACCACAGATATTTATTCATTGATTCATTTAGTGACTCTTTCTGTATAGGTTTAGTCATTAAAGCAGTAGAAGGCCACATGTGAGCATTTTAATTTTTTATTGTTCATTCAGTTAAAGAATTAATCTTGAAGGTAGGGTAGACCATTTTTTTATTAATATTTAATGGTTCTTAAATCTCAAGCACTATTTCTTGGAAGTCTCAGGGCCTAAAATGCTTGTCCAATCATTGTATTCAGTGTGAATGCAATCACATGACAAAACGGTGCAAAATGTTTTTTAACCGGAAACGGTGGTGCGTTGAACACCCTGTTCTTATGACGCAAGAGTTGCAACTATGGCAGCTGAGAAGGCCATTCTTTGTGTTCTTTTTGAAGAATGCTCGGAGCCTGATGAAATCAGTATAAATACGTGTTTAATACTGCAAAATACTCGATGTTACAGTCACTGTCCAGAAATAAAAGAGAACATCCCAATCAAGTGAAGGGATTTGTGGAAACTGTTCCTAATTATTGTGATCCAAAATTTGCCTCGCATTTCAGGATGAAAAGACTAACATTTCAGGTGAAGGATAATCCACTTCTTACCTCCGAGACTGTGTTATGATCTAAATGACCTTATTATTTTTATTGCGAGTATTAGGCTTATCATTATTGCCAATCACTATGATATTGTAATATTTACCATTATATAATCAGAAGAGCATAGAAAGGTTTATGAAAGTGTCACTCCACAATACAATAGCATAATATATAAATATGTATAGTATTTTTGTTACATTAATCCGTATCTAGCACACCTTCCTAAGGAAAGGATATGGACCAGAAGACATTGCAATTACTACATGATATTTAGACAGACTTAAAGAAGTTCCAGATCTATACGTGTGCTCTTATTATTTCAGTTATTTTGCCTTTAATGTAAATAAACACGTGCAAACAATATACTTGCTCTTGTGAATTTATTTTGATGTTAATTACATTTACTTTCAAATTCATCATCATCATGTTGATGTTACTATAACACTCTTACGACAAACATGTCTTCTAATATCTTCAATTGGACCCATTGTGCGAGCTGTTTCTTTAATACCGCGTGGTTTATATACATGTTGCTGCTGATTGGACTGACATTTTTGACACACCCACCAAACAAGAGAAAACGTATCTCAAACCCCGTTGCACACCGTTTCCAGGAAATATGTCGCTCAACCCGGAAACCGTAGCAAAACGTTGTGCACTGGTGTGAGCCTGAACGTGCCCATGTTGTCCTACCTGCGTGTTAACCTATGTATTTGCACATCTCTTTTCCACCAATAGATAGAGTTTGGGGCGTGGCTACTGTAGCAGGCTGGGCCAGGGGGTATTTAGCTCGTGTGGAAAAATAAATTCAGATTCCATTAAAGAAGTGCAAGCCAAAATACAAAAACTTGCCAAAATACAAAAAAAAAAAGATTTTTACAAGATGGCGGAATGCAATGGATTTTTTGGGTTTCACTCGATACAATGAACTTGTAAACTGCAAGTTGAAAGTATTCCTAACATGTTGGACCTTTTATTGAAAGTAGCCTATTTTTCCTGATAAAACATGTCTTTTATAGACCTGTAAGAGCTGTGCTTGTTATGTTTGAGCTGGGGAGGCTTGGCACATGAAAGGGGTGTTTGTAAAGGCTGTTTGAAATCTATCTATATGCATTTCTTATCACTTTGATAAGGCAGTTGTGTTGCTTGAAATTTTTCTGGAAACCGTCATACAGTACCAACAGTTTGGGGTAGCCAAGTAATTTATTATATATGTATTTTTTATATATGTGTATATCTATCTATCTATGTCCTTAAAGTCTACCCCAACCCCTCTCTGTCCCCTTCTCCACCGCAGCCTATAGATCCTGCAGAAGAAGGACTGCAGTTTAACAGACTGGAGTCATGCCAGCGTGCCTGCTCTAGATCAATACATAATAGATTGACCGTAAGTCTCTTGTTCAATCTAATTGATGAGATTGCGCTGCAGGTGTCTCCCCAAACAGAGCTTTTCACACTAATGTCCTGACAGTGTGAAGGGCCTAAGCAATCTGACGGTTAGCTTGCAGCCTTCGACTTAAATATACAATACTGATCCAGCTCAGTCTGTAAACACTGAGACAAGTGTGCCAAAACCCATCAATAAAATGCGGCCTTGCTAGATGTATAAATTCCTCTTCTTGTAAATAAGCAGCACTTCAGGAGAATTAATAATAAAAATAATGACAAAAATAATTCCTTGTGAGAACAAAACAAGGCTGTATTTTTTTTGTACATAGCCTCAAGATGTATAAATATAGTAAAACTAGTGGTGACAAGTGACTGTCCAGTAGTTGGTGACAAGTGAATTATCATTTCAAATAGGCCTATACAAATAGGCGATTCTTCACTCAAACGTTGTTCAAAAACAGAGATTCACTGAATCTGTCACTCTGAGATGTGTGGTCTATTCTGCTGTAACAGAACTGTTTTATAGTGTTACAAAAAATAAATATGGTCTGCAATTACAACGTTTATTTTATTATAAATGTATACATATACTATACTTTACTGATGGAATACAATATATCTGATGATATACAATGGACAATGATTTCAAGACTAAAATATTGTAAAAAAAAAAGAAAAAAGAAAATCTAGATTAATAAAGTCAAGACTTTTTTATATCTTTGTTCTGTAATTCAAACAAGAAAACGTCTGAAATGAAGCTCAGATGAGATCTCTCCCCCTCACTAGTGCGCTGAACAAGAGACAAAAGCACCCGTTTCCACTCACGCAAAACACCTCTTAGTTGGGATTACGTACATCCAAACACAAACGTATCACAAGCAACACGCGTGATGTTATTCTTATACTGAAGCTCTGTATCAAACTGACTGATGTCAGACAGAAAAACAACTCACAGCAACATAGATTTTTTTGTGCCACGGCTGACTACTGTGAAATATATTTGATTAAAACCCTTCAATTAAATGGCTGGATATGTACCAAAAACCAACTTAAAACGGTCCACTGGCTTCCAAACAGGGACGCAGAATTCCAGAAAGAGATTGGCAGTGAAGGCGCGTGAGTCACATCAGTGTAATGACTCACTGCAGGTTTATTACAGACTCTTACTTCTGTCCACCCTGCATTAGATTTACAGCCTGATGGAGGATCGGCTCAGGTTTACAGATTCCTCTGGCTTAACGTTCAAGCTGAAATGAATCTCAGTACTTATAAGTAGACTTATAACTAAACATTGCATATCTCCATATAGTAATGTATATAGTAATGTGGTTGTTTAACAAGTAAAATGGAAACATTCTGCATTTATTAAAGCTGAAGTTGGTGATTTCTGGATATACAGGGCTCCAAATGTGAAGATGGAAAGAAAAAATGTACGACAGTGATCTAAAATGTAGTCGGGAAAACTGTTTGTGTTCAGTGTTTCCTGCAAACAAAAACACAGCATCCAATTTGCGAATAAACGACTCAGTTTCTCACTAACGAGTTTGTGAATTGAATATGACTCATTCAGTGAGTGAATCTCTCATAAATGTTCATAAATGACTCCCTCACTGAACTGTGAGTCATTTTTCTTTAATGTTCAATTCAAAATTAATCGAGAACTGTGCTAGTTAGATTTACTTCCATCCATTTACTGATTGTTTGTTAATAACAAATGTGTAGATACCTTTTCACAACATTCACAGTTTGTTATAAATTATAGTATTGTAAAAATATATATTGGAAAAATGTCGTCGAACAAGGTCCAATTGTAATGTTGAATCAACTGTAAGGGGTTTGGCCAAATGTCAAACAGGTTAAACTCACGCCATTGGTTGAGTCAATGATCAAAATTATAAACGCAACACTTTTGTTTTTGCCCCCATTTTTCATGAGCTGAACTCAAAAGATCTAAGACTTTTTCTATGTACACAAAAGGCCTATTTCTCTCTAATATTGTTCACAAATCTGTGTGAGCACTTCTCCTTTGCTGAGATAATCCATCCACCTCACAGATATCAAGATGCTGATTAGACAGCATGATTATTGCACAGGTGTGCCTTAGACAATAAAAGTGCAGTTTTCACACAGCACAATGCCACAGATGTCCAAGTTTTGAGGGAGCGTGCAATTGCATGCTGACTGCAAATGTCCAAGAGCTGTTGCCCGTGAATTGAAATAAGCAAAGGCGTTTAGAGATTTAGACAGATTTGTGAACAATATTTGAGAGAAATAGGCCTTTTGTGTACATAGAAAAAGTCTTAGATCTTTTGTTCAGTATAAAAGCACGGCAGCATTTAATTTTTGAGGAAACCAACCTCCAGTTGTTTACTTGAAGATGCCTTTGTAAAGTATTAATGTGGGATATGAGAAAGAGTATCAACTATTAATCTTAAAAATGATTGTTTAATATTTTCTGTACCTCACCCCAAAGGAAGCCCAAAAGGCCCAACAGATCTCTCAACTGACAACTTAAAGCTTTTAGTAATAATAGAAGCTGCCAGAATTTGACTGCAGGCAGGCCTAAACCACTGCAACAGTATGAGTAGACCGCTGGGTCTGAGCCAGAGCTGAAACCAAAGATCAATGAGTGTTTATCATCCCACCTCATTCACCATATTACACATAAACATACTCTAGAGAATAGCAGCTTCTGTCCATTCTGCCTCAGCCTCTTAACCAGACTCTGTGCCGATCTAGAGACCACATGAGTGCAAAGAAATCAACAAGACTATCCAAAGAAAAAGCGATTACCAATAACTAGTGTGGATCTGTCTCGGAAGCATGAGTTCATCAGTGACTCGATTTGTAGTTCATTTCTTCAGCTGGTGCTGGTCATCACATCAGATCGGACACTTGGGGAAGATGGTTACTCATACTATGAAGTGTGTATAAATTAGATCTCAGGGTATGATAAAACTGCCAGCCACAATGTTCTGAGTGAAACCTTCACAAAAACTGCTGATATTTATGTCTGTGCTGCTCATTCAAGTTTGATACAAACCACAAAACCTGAGGAAAATGTGAGCTCAGAGTCTTCTGTCCTGCTTTCTAAGATTAAAGCTAAAAAAAAATCAATGCTTCAGAGGCATCCAGAAAATGCAAGCTAATGCAAGAAGAATTAATATAAATAATGATTTGGAGCACAAATGCACACACTCAGCTTCTGGAGAAACAGCATGTACATGGTTCATACATCACAGAAATGGGAAATTATGGGACATGCAATCAACCTGATGTACCAAGCTGCTCACTGCTCTTATGATTGTATTGCTATCAAATCAGGTTGCACCTAAATCTGATCAATAATAATTTAAATAACAACAACAACAATAATAATATGCACAAAATGTAATACTTTTCAACATTTTAATAAAATTACAATGCATTTTACTGCAAATACTGTGTGTAAAAAAAGTATGATATAATATCAGTTGTCTAGTAATTTAACAAGTCTCAGCCAATGGGAAGAAGCCTGGAACTAAACCTCTAGTGTGAAGTTTCTGTCTGCAAAAACAAGCAGATGCACTTTTTATATCATCATCTGGATTGAAGGAATGACCTGTTTGTTGTGTGTCAGTAGAACAGAGCAAATTATATTCTTAAAAAGCATAGCAGATTATCAACCTATCTCTAAACTCCTTGTCAGAAATTGTAAAAGTATTTTTATAATTTGGAAGGTGAGATGCTTAAATGCTTTTGGAGAAATTATACTAACTGATACCAAATTCTGACAAACATTTTATAGGCATACCTTTAGAATTTTAACACAGACAGGTGTTTTTGGATCTTATGTATTTTAACCTCAACGATAGATAAATTAGTATTCCAATCATAAAAGGCGCAGAGAACAGCCAAACATCTGCACTGGTGATGCGTAAAGGAGACAGGTGTTTCTCCATGTTATTATGCTGTTTCTCATGCACAATAGCTCGATTTAAATTACAAAGACCGTTTTAAAGCAACAGAGCACACCAAACTGCGCGTTAAGACACGTAGGAAAGCAGATCGCCGTGCAGAATGAGGTTAAATCGCGAATCGTGTTACGGACGTACCTCTCACTTTGGTCAGGGTGAGCACCGGACTGTTACAGGCGGACAGCGGCGCGACCCGGGCCGAATGTTTCTTCATGTTGACGAGCTCGGACAGACGGAGCTCAAGCCGCATCGACTACATCCCTAAAGCTGATAGTGACCGAACTGCTGTCGATGTCTCGTGCGCCTCCTCTACCCCTGATCTGTGCTCTCCCCGCCCACTAAACACTCTGCGGTATCCTCCTGCATTCTCCACGCGGGACAGTCACGGTGCTGCAGTTCGTTTCTTTTGCCCTATAGAGCATTGCAAAGGAGTTTTCACAGCTCAGGTAAATAAACCTCTGCAATGATGTTGGTTCTGCCAGCTGCGTCGCTGTAATCCAACATATTAACCCCCTTTATACGGAAATGTAAAAGTAATATGAATGTTTAACCAAGAGAATGCGAACTAAAACGGTTTAAAATATAAAACATACAATACAAAAAATAATAATAATAATTACACGAGAAGCAAAAATGACCAGGTCAGAAAGTATTTTTAAAATCATTATTGAAATAATTTAATAATTATTATTATTAAATTAATATGAATATAATTATATTACTTTAATGAAACATTACATTTACAAACATTACACATGTATTATTTTTAAAATAATAAAATACATTTATTTAAAATACGGCTTTTATTTCCAATTTCAACAAACTTTATCTGTCACAGAAAATAACAATTAGTAAATAGTTATTTTGATTGCTTCAATTGTCCTCATTTGTAAGCTGCTTTGGATAAAAGCGTCTGCTAAATAACTTCATGTAAATGTAATAGGGAGGAACATAAAACTAGCTACCTTAGAACTAAAACTTTAATTCTATATTCTGTATCTTTACATAACAAACACAATTTGTTAACCCCTACATGGGGAGCCTATATTTTTTTTTTGATGATGATGATGACGATGATGATAATAATAATAAAAGTAATACATTTCTTCAAAATACTGCTTTAAAATTCAATTTCTAACAGTCGATTTCAACAGTTTGGCATCGGTCACAAAACATAACATCAGGTCAGTTAGGTCAGGGGACCTAAAGCCAATTTAAGTCACTCACTGGCCATCTTAGTAATGCCCATGGACAGCTATTTCCAGTCATGCAAGTACAGCTCTTACTTCAACGGTGAAATACCAAAATCACTGGTTTGTCAATGTTGCATTTACTGTGAATACATTTTCTCAAACATATGTTTTAAACATTCTCAATAAATAAATTGAGCTCTAAAAATGTTTCCTTTCAGGTAAAATCTTCCTTCATTATAAAACTTGGCAGGCATATACTGCTTTACAGTCTCATTGATTTAGTAGATCATCTGAGCTTGAAACACCACTGAGGGACAACAACATAACACAGGAAATTCCCATCCCATCTTAGAGTAATATGTATGTACAAGAGCACTGGGGAGAGAGAGAGATCAGGAGACCGTGTGGGGGTGTTTCCTTCCTGCTCTGAGAAATCACCTGAATTATTCACCTTCCAGAACCTTAAAAGAAGATTTAATCCGGCCCTTAACAGGGGCGAGAGACTCCTCCAAGAGCTAACCTTCCCGTTCACCTTTCTGCTCTCTTTCTTCTGTTTCATTTACTGGATTCCTGACCATTTTCCACTCCCGTTTTTCCTCACAGCTAAGCATGTGTTTAAAGTTGAATGACTGCACATAATTTAAAACGAATATGGACTATTATGACGTAAACCAGAACAGGATCTCAGGAGTGGAATATATACCTATGATCTATCATGAGTCACCTAAAGGTCACGCACCGCTTTGGGCTCCACATGAAAAATACTGCAGATAGCATCATGGAAGGGTGATTTTATGAGGCACTCCAATTTTGACATTCTGCAATACATCTATTTTTTTTTCTCTGAATGTCATATGGTCTCTTGACATCGGGTCAGAGTTCAGTGCATTAGAGAACGTTGACAAAAATCATGTGACAGGGCCTTAAAGGTGAAGTGGGTAATTTCTGCACCACTGTTTAAAAACTGACTTTCAGACCTCCGTCTTCCATTGTTTGGAAAAACAGACAAACTTACACCAATGTTTGAGCCAATATTGTTCTCTGACCCAGTCAGGTCCATCAAATAACAGATTCTGCCACTTTGATGCAGAAATGATACACTTCACTTTTAAGGTCAAGCTGGTTTTTGAAACATAACTGCTAGTTTTGCTTGGCAAAAAGAGCTTATAAGGTCTAACCAGCTTGACCAAAATGGTTAAAAATAGGTCCACCATTTAGTTGTCCAGCTAATCAACCATCTGCACCAGTTTGTACCAGCTAATGACCACAAATAACCATCTTTGAGAAGCTAGAAGTCATGTAAAGTTACTGCCTTCAAGCTATGTTTTAATTAGCATCTTAAAGTTAACATCTTTATATTAAACCTTATGTTGATGAGTGTGAGGTATTTCAAACTTCCTTCCAGGATCTTGTGTAGATTCATCTCTGCATTTTTTGACATATGCATATTTGCTAACAATAGTAGTTAATCTCCATATTTTTATTTTTGTTAAAAGATATATGTGTAATTTTAAATCATGAATAGGTTTAAAATAAACCAGTTATAAAAATGTAACATTTGAAAAAAAAAAATGCATTTACGTATATGAAAGTATACAATAAATTATATTTTACATAAAAAGTAAATGAATAAATTAAATATATGTACATTTTAAATTGTCTATTATTATTATTGGTTACTTTATTCCTTGTGTAATTATACATTTAAGTACATGTATTTACTATATTTTTAGGGTTTGGCTTAGGGTTACTTGCATGTAATTATGCATACTTAATTATTGTTATAAAAGTAAGTACATGTAACATGGCCAACAAGGATACCTTAGAAAAAGTTACATTATTATTATTATTATTTTTGAGTCCTGACTGAATAAATGGATCTTTTATTTTCATGTTAATATCGAAACAATAGACTTTGGCCTTTACTGTCACTAGTCAGTAGTGGGTTATACAAAATGTAACAAAAGCATAATGTAAACAATTGTATTTTGAAAAATCTAAATCATATGTATTTTGTGTTGTGTGTGTGTGTGTGTGTGTGCTGTGAACTGGAAGCACACTTCCCTTGCTTGGTCACGACAGCTTATCTATTATTTACTACACAGAAAAGAAAAGAACAAACTCGATTCATGAACATGCGTGTGCAGGGTTTCTTTCTCACAGATCCAGATGCCTTTAAACCAATACTTTTAACATCTAGTCTTTAATGAAAAATTCACTTGAGCAAAAATAACCCAGTGAACCCAGTACAGAGCAGAGAGAGTAATACGGATGAGTATGCAAAACATCAAACATACAGCATTAACCTCCTACACTTCAGAACCCAGAGAATCCCTCCTAAACTCAAATGTGTGGCCATAAATATCTGCATCCCTATCATCTCCCTGCTGTGTTTGGTGATGGTTGGCGGTGGCTTTTATTATCCACATACTGTCTAAAATTCAATGTTGAAAATTCAGCTTTGCACCCAGGAATTTACAAAATTTTTGATCAAATATTTTGAAAAAAAATGCAGCCTAAAGTAGTCCTCGGATTTGAGGTGAAAAAGACAAAGTAGTCCTCGGAGCAGCAAATTATGGTTTGTCTAACCAACTTCCAAAATGGGACTAAATTATGTGTCTATTCACTTGTGCAAAATATTCAAATATGCAAAATTTACTGGATACTTTCACAAACAAGTCACTCAATCAAAATAAAGTCTGTACAGCAACAATAACTCTTTGAGCAAACAAGTAGTCCTGTTAAAAATCACCCTGAAGCTGACAGTGATGAACACAGATAATCAAAATCAGCATACAAATACAGCAGCTAATATATGAAACTCTGCGGTGCTGCTTGGACTCAGATTTAACATGATACAGAAGTTGTCACTGATATTTGTTATTATTATCCCATCAGGACAGGTCAAAGACGAAACACTCTCCAGAACAGGAAGTTCCTTTGTCCTACTCACATTTTCCAACCTGGATGAAGACACTATCCAGCTCATTTAAGTCAATATATTTGTAACTAAATTGGTAACAAATGTTAGCACTCCTTTTTCATCTTAATGGAAGTTGTTTATACACTTTAATAAAAAAATGAATTCTATATTTTCCAGACATTTCCAGATGTTGTCTTTAGCACAGTGACACCACCATGAATGCCAATTATTTAATAATGATTTAATTATTTTGTATAATTATTTATTTGTTAAAACCTGACTCCAGAGTGAATAGTCACATGGCCTAGATAACTAGCTTAAATAGACAGTTCACAAAAATTTAAATTCATAATTTACTCACCCTCAAGTTGTTCCAAACCTGCATGTGTTCATTCTTCTGTTGAACACAAAAGAAGATAGTTTGAAGAATATTGGTAACCAAACAGTTGCAGGTAGCCATTGACTTCCAAAAAAAAACTATGAAAGTCAAAGCCTCCCATCAACTGTTTGGTTACCAATATTCTTCAAAATATATTATTTTGTGTTCTTTTGACATTCTTCAAAATATATTTTGTATTCAAAAAAGAAGAAAACTCCTATAGGTTTGGAACAAAATGAGTAAATTATGAGAGAAGGTTCATTTTGTGTGAACTATCCCTTTAAATAAAAACAAGATCTGTCCATCGATATCGATATGGCCTGTAACTTGTAATCTATTTCACCATTTGCAATTGCTTTTCAAACACAATACTAGACACAGTTTTAAGCAATATCTGACAAGCTACTCTGCAAATGTACACTCTAACAAATGCTGGGTTAAATACAACCCAGTGCTGGGTAAACATTGGACAGAACACATGCTGGGTTGTTTTCAACCAACGGTTAGGTTAAATGTTTACACGCTGGGTAAAAACAACCTAGCATTTTTTAGAGTGTATCAGCTTTTATTGCATAAAAACTATTGAAAAAGGTGAATCATAATCGTACTTTCTCTATTACTCGCTATTTTGCTCAGGCAAACAAGTAGAGCTCTCAAACAGAGAGCATAATCTATTACAAACACCATTAAAACAGAATGCTGCATTGTGCCCTTTGAGTAAAACGATACACTTATCATCTGACATTTGGATTGTAATAAGTACTGCATTTCTTTTGTTAGTCGTTCTTAGTATAATATTTTCTTTTTGTTCCTTTTACCTATATTCTGTCCTTATGTGAAACAAAGTGGGTTTAACATTATATAACATAATGCACAGAAGATAAAAACTGTAGACACAAGGGGGACATCTGGTGGGTGTATCTATAGCTATGACATGTAAATTCTATACTAAATAGATATTAGTTTATTGCAAAACAACAAATCAAGGAGTGAATCGCTCGAATCCATCAATAACATCTCAGGTCATAAATCACAAGAAAACAATGTGAAAGTGTACTAAAAACACTTATTTAGAGGAATAGATCAACTTAAAATGAAAATAGGCTGGACATGTACATAGCATTTCATCAAATATCATAGTCACCAACTCATACCATTGCTGAACCTTGGTAACAGCACTTTACTTTCAGAAAAAAACTATGGTTATTAGTTTTCTCCCTTTATTTTCCATCAGCGAAGGTTTCCACACACACACACACACACACACACACACACTGATACAGCAGTAGGGGGCGCTGTGGACTAACTGTATTGAGTCACAAGAACAATGACAGTGAAGGCAGAAAGACTAGATTAAATAGAAGAACACGTATATATCTGATTTAACAGGACAGAGGAGTCTCTCTGTGCTTTGATATAGTGCAGTGCAGCTTCTGAGAAACAGAGTATAGGAAGATATAAGAGAAAGCGAGAGACATAGAGAGATATATGGATATTTATAACAGGGTCTCCTGGGAGAGAAGCTGTATTTGTATGTATTCTCTTTTATACTGTCATACAGTTTTCACACACATCACATACAATTTTCCCATGCAAAACTAGAAAGAAGAAAGAAAATTAGTGCCAAGAATCAAATCGGCACAAAAAGAGAGCGGGAAAACTTTTGGGAGTGGCTCTTGTATTCTGTATTATTTGCAAATGCTAACAATAATCTAGATGATTTGAGTAATTTAAATTTAACTTCACTTCCAAAACAATGCAATTTGGTCAGAAAGAAAGATAGATTAGCTTAGCTTTTTATTGTCAAGTCAGCTGGAACAGAAATACAATGGCATAAGATACTTACTTATATCCAGTTTTTATAAAAAAATATATATATATTAGTCAACTTTGTCATGTCTCTTCCTGTCACTTATTTCTTTCTCATACACAATTCACAATGTCATTAGAGAAGTCCTCTCAAACATCTCCCTGTTTTTCCCTTCTTGCTCCCAGGGATGCTCTCTCTCTCCTCCCTGATAAATCTTGCAGCGGTGCGGCTGACGGGTAGAGAGCAGTAGGGCTCTTCGGTGGGATTCACTGTTCGCTTGCATATCAGAGTCTGACACACAAGTTCTGCTATTAGCAGCTATCTACGTCCTGCTGCTGCTGCAGTTTTCCACAGGGACACACTATTACCACACACAGTGGGAGAATCACTGGGTGTAAACAATCAACCAGACCAGTTTACGTCCCTCGGATGTCGGTTCATAGGAACACTTGCAGGGGTCTCAGGATGGTTTTTAAAAATCTTTTTAACTCAAACATCAAACTCAACCCTTCAAAAGATGTTCAAAGAGCACAAGACAGACTATCTGAGTGTAGTGGCAGTGCTTTAAAAGAAATTCATTTGAACTTTGAATTCAAACCATTCCAACCAGTCTACGAGCCGCTAATCTACATTATAATAATCACTATAAATTACAAACTACACACGCTAATATACTACATGTAATTTTTCTGGACTTTTATTTAATTGTATTAATCAAAAGGGATGTCTAATCATTGAAATTCATAAGTAAATATTTTACATTTAATAATTAATCAACAAATAGAAAAGGTTGTAGCACCAAACACTCGTCCAAAAGTCCAGTAGGCCAATAATATAAGGTGCATAGATCCAAAAAATACAAAAGGTATAAAGACGAAGGAAGCCATTTTGGGCTAAATTTGGATGAGTGCAGATCTCCTTCATCTTTATATATTTAATAAATAAAAAATATATTTATTGCAATTTTAACAATAATAGTGCCCTATAAATATGAAAAACGATGGTCATCAAGTGAATGCATACAACTTTTAAACCTTTAAAATGTAATCAAATTAACTGCTTGAACAATTCCTTTGGCAAAATAAGTGCTGCACATTCTGTTAAATTAAAACATGGATGAAATATTGTGTGATTTTCTTTAAAAAATAATGTTTTAATATTTTTAGTTGTTATTATTAGAAAAATATATTGTATTGTACAATGGTAACATATCTTTAAGTTAAACCAAACTTTTATTTTTGCGGTTTGTAGTGAAGACCTTTAAGTTTCTCTGTGTATATGACAGGATATGATAGTTTTTATCAAATTAAGTGTTGAAATGATCGACAGACGCTGAAAACACCACAAACACCATGCATGCTTGAATATGTGTATAGTAGACAAAACTGAGAGACACACAGAGACATGAAGAACAAGCAGACATAATATTTATATAGCAATCTTTTGCGGTTTAATATTCACAGACACTAGTCCATATCACAATTTGATAGTCTTACTTTTAACATATTCATCCAAAGTCTGGATTTTGTATACCTAGCCAGGAGAACTAGTTGATTGTAACTCAACCATTGTTGATGCATCCCCAAACCCATGAAACCAAACCAACAATAAAACATAATGCTTCTGATAGAATATCCCAACATCCTTTTATCTTGTGTTTTTGTAGCGTCCATTGCACATCCCATATACAAGATGTGAATAAATTATAAACCTTCATTAGTCACGTTGAACTAAATATAATTACTGTGCAGCAGATAACACAATTTTGATCACTGAAATCATTCAATTCTTTAGTGGGCCTCCATCACAAAGGAAAATAAAATGTAGTTTTCTTGTCATGGCTGCATTATCAGAAGGCTTTGAGGAAATGAAGAAATTAATGCAATGATGCAGACACATCAGATAAAGAGGGAAATAAATAATATAACAAGGCATGGAAAGCCTCAGAATTAAATGTGACAGTTGGAGTGATGCGGAGGAGGGCTTGCATTTAAACTGAGGTTGGTCAAGTTCAACAGAACAGATACAGAACTTGTTCTATTTAGCGTGGTTAAAAATGAAAGCAGGAATAAACTTCAGTCTAATGAAACCTGCTTATGTAACTCCAGTAAAGTCAAGTACAACATAGTAAACAGGTAACAACTTTCAATCTTTAGTTATTTGTACTTCAGTAACTTGTCTTTTACTGAAAATGACCTCAAGAGAAATGCTTTTAAATGTATTGAAACATCCCAATGTTATGGGAAAACCTAGTATTTTATGAGGTCATGTCGTATGAATTTGTATGATGTTTTGATGTCATTTTTTTTTTTTTTGAAAAAAGTAACCATGAAGGTCCTAACGGTCTTAAACCTAACTGTCAGTGGGGTGTAAGCAGATCTTATAAAAAATTATGAATGCGATTATGAATTCATATGAATCAGCCACCAATTCTGCAAAATTTCATATTCTTTATATTGAAAATGTGTTGCAAATGGTCACCCTCAGGCCATCCAAATTGTAGATGAGTTTGTTTCTACATCAGAAAACATTTGGATAAATTGATCACTTACTCACCAATGAATCCACTGCAGTGAATGGGTGCCGCCAGAATGAGAGTCCAAACAGCTGATACAAACATCATAATAATCCATGAGTAATCTACATGACTCCAGCCTATAAATTAACATCTTATAGAGTGAAAAGTGCACTTGAAATGAATCCATTAAGACGATTAAACTTTAAACTATTGCTTCTGCCAAAATACCGTAGTCCATAAATATATAGTCCATAATACATAATAACGCTTCTTCCAGTGAAATGCCCATCCCCTGCTGTCCTCTCACATCAAAATCCACCAACATATTTATTTTGAACTCTTTTGGACTGTCCATATTTCTTTCGTGATATGATGTTATTTTATGATGTTAATTGATAAACTAGAGTTATGTGGATTACTGATGTTTCAACAGCTTTTTGGACTCTCATGCTGACGGCACCCATTCACAACAAAGGATCCACTGGGGGAAAAAGTGATGTAATGCTGCATTTCTCCAAATCTGCTCTGATGAAGAAACACTCATCTACATCTTGGATGCCCCGAGGGTGAGTAAATTAAGCAAATTTAAATTTTTTGAGTCAACTATTCCTTTAACAGATAATACAAATAAAAATAATAAACTGTATTATTATTATAAGGGGGAATATGTAACAGAGCTCAGCATCGTAGAGACGTCCCATCTCATCTACTGATGTGCTAAAAGTTTACAGCTCTTCAGCTTTACAAATATTAGCTGGGGAGAGAAGTTATTTTACACTAGAGTTTTATACATTATCATCTTGCCTGTCCCTCTGTTCTTTGATCTCCCTCTGCGCTCTGATTATATTTTGTCGTTCAGACTGAGCGCTTTCAACAATGATCAAGCAGGGATCTAATCACGCGTCTAAGGCAGTGTATCCTCCATCACTGCAGCTGGTGCTTTTGGTCTGCTTTCAAAAGAACCGGAGCAGGTGTGCCCGTACTCTCAATTGGAAAGCAGAAGAGGAGAAAATCTGAAAGATGCTACAATCCATAATCTCATGCTGACTAACAAGCTATAATGGCAAGATCAATCCAACTCTGAAAGTAGGCTAAAGCTTTGCTTCAGTACCCAGATTTTACATTGAACATCAATAGCAACCAAACACAGCACTAGACTTGCTTACTGTTCAAAAGTAAATAAATTACCCTTAAAATACAACATTAAATTAGATTAATATTGCCATGAATGGGACAAAAGGCATTTTTTTAAATGCATAAACAACAGCACAATGATATATATCAGCCTAACACGTGAAACAAACTCTATAGGCCAAATACTGTATTAGTATGTTGCTATGAATATGCACATGAATTAATAACCAATAAGCTGTTGTTCTAACTATGCACAAGTTTCCCTTGCTGTCTGCAATCCTATCAGACCCAGAACCCATGTTTGGGTTGCAACCCACCGGGGACTACTGACTAGATTGAGTATCTATTCTGCTGTATATGGAGGAAAATAACCAGCATGTTTTATTTAAATTGCATAGATCAATTGAGTCTATACAGACATGGTAATGTACAGTAAATGAGCAAAGATGAGGACTTAAAAATGATGTACTCTGGGAATCATCTGCAAAAGTATTGCCTATTCATATGAGAATTAATTATAGAACATTTCACTGAGAATTGGATGTATTATTATCAAGACGTTCCAACTTCTTTTCTTGACAGTTTTTATTGGACTAAGAGTCTCTAGGGTTTGGGGAAGAGAGGTGAGGTGACAACATCTTTAGTCTGTTCAAGTAATGCTTTCACTCCTTCAATGCTTTCAAGTTCAGAACAGGTTCACTTAAATCCATAACAATGATTATGCCAAAGAAAAGCACAATTTTTGAGAAGTTCAAATAATATTCAGTGCTTTTTCATCACGATAAACTCAAAAGCTATTCATTGTGCATTCAAAATCTTTTGCCACTGTTGTTTAAGCCTTCTCCAAACTCCATTGCTTCGGCATTCACATTTCAGCAGTATTCATATTTTGTGCCTAATTAAAGGTGAAATGTGTCATTTCTGTGTTACTAGTGTCAGCAAAGTGTCTCTAGTGTATTTTTTTGGACATGTTTCCAGAACACACCTCACTATCTGCCATTGGTTGGATGAACTCAAACCATTCATTGAGCCACTATTGCTGTTTTGTTGGCCGGTGTGCATAATTCCTTTAGTGTATCTGGTATTACAGTTTTTCTCAATTGCTTTGGCTCAATTCTCGATTTTTTTTTTTTTTAAACAATAAGTTAAGATCTCTGAACAATTAGCTTCTTGTTCACATCAGATTGGAATTTCTTATTGATTTGAGCAAATTGCAAATGCTTTGGCACATGTGTGCAAACAGTAAGTACAATTGTCTGCAGTTTGCACAACAACTAATTGCATATGGCTTGTTGATGAGTCGATTCTCACTTAAACTGTCAAACTCTTCACAACTTCTCAATCATTTTTCATCGTGTAAGCCATCACATCCAAAACGATCCATTCAATTATCAAAAATTGTATACATGCATGTATATTCGATAAATATCTGACATTGACATTATTTGTAATGTCTGCTAAATTGGCAAATGACCTCTAATTGCAATACAATTTGAATCAACCATTCACTGTAACCAATCAAGTTTGGGAGAATATAAATGTGGATCATAGACCACAAGATCAGATGTCTCTGTTGGATGCCATGAATGCTGCATATGAGGACATTACAGCTGATCATTGCAGGGGATGTGTGCGGCATTCAAGGAGATTTTTTCCCCGGTGCATGGCAATGGAAAACATCAGATGTGATGTTGATGAAAATCTTTGGCCTGACCAACAAGAGCGACAGGATGTCCATATAAAATACTTTGACAAAATAAATAAATAAATAAACACCTTGCCTTCAAGTTCAGTTTCTCAGTTTTCTTTATTGTGGCAATTTCTTGAGTCATGATTCTGGTACCTGCCAACCTGTCCAGAAAGTAAACGGATGACCTTTCCAATGCTGAAAAGCCAGGGAAATCAAAAAAGTGCTTTTCAAATGTCTTTCTCAAAATGCCTCTGGGAATGTGCTGTTCAAATCTGTATAGACATAAAGCATGCAGTCAGTCTTAGAAATGGGGTTCATTTTTAGTTGGTGTTGATGATGATGAAAAGTCTTGGTACTAATGCAGAATGAGACTGGGTGGGCAGGGGCAGGCCTGCCCGAGGGGGGCTGTGGAGGGGGTGTTTTCTTTATGCCTCTTCTTTCTCCCTTCCCCCATTGGCAGTAGTGTTGGATATGTCACCAGCATTGCTATAATTGCCTGCTTTTTCTGTGTGCATGGAGCCGGGCTGTGGTGCGTATTACACGCGCTGGGACCGCACTGACTTTACACACACTGACATGCTGGTCAGAGCTCGCTGACATGTCCTGGCAGGCTGGCTTCTGACTTGTGTTTTAAAGCATTGCTAATTTCTCTGACTAATCAGAGATCAGTTTGGCCCAAGCATCTGCCCATGTGCCTGGTGGCGACAGAAATATGAAAGTTACAATTCAAGATAAAAGTGTACAGAACAAGTGTCTCAGTCCGCTAAGAGCACCAGCCAAATCATTTACAAGATTGTTTCAATAAGTAAGGTAGCAAGGGTTTTGTGAGTACATGTGTTCACCTATAGTCAGGACTCCAGACTGTGACTAAAATGATTGACCAAATATACAAATATGTATGGATGATTTAAAATCTAATAACAAGTTTCATTATGATAGCTGACTCAAAAAAGAAAGAAATCAATCAATCAAAAATGAAATTGAGAATGCTGTCCATTAATGTGAATTGAATTTGAAAGAGGTTGCAAACAGGATGCAACAAATTAAATACATATAAGTAACTGTCATTTTAAATAGAAAAGCAATGCTTTTTTCAATACTTGGCTTGATAAAGACTTTTGAGTCAAAAAGTGTTAAAGTCTGTAGTGTAAAAAGCCTTCAAGTTTGAATATGTATAGTCCTTTTAGACAGACAACAGTAGAATGACAGAATAAATAATAAACAAAGGGATGGTCGATGGATGGATTGTTGTTGTGAGCATCACTAAATCCACTAGTCTATTGTAAAATTACAGCATCCTTTCAACGAAATCTCTGTAGATACTCTGAAATAACCAGTGCACTTTGCAGCAGCATTTGAGCTGTAATAGGTAATCAAGTAGTAATCACCCTTCATTGTCCCATGAGTGCAAGAAATAGATGGGAAAAGACAGAAAGAAAACACAAAACGATGCTCAAAGTAAAGAAGGTATTTATTTAAAGTTTATTCACCTTCCAAAACCACTCAAGGACCATATGCACTACACTTTCTGTAGAACCTCTCATCTTATTTTTTTTATTTTTTTGATCAGAGAGAAGTAGTATGTAATTAGAGACCAAAGTGTTCATTTCTGATTAGTTTTAGGAATGTTTAGGCAAAATGATTGCTCATTTCCCACAGTACTCTCTCTCACGGTAGTTTCAAAGAAAAGGTTGTACTATTCTGATTTCCTTAACGCAAGCAGCAGTAATGCTTCTGCATTTCAGTTGAGTGAATGTCATTTTTATTGTACCTGAGCACAAAGAGTATAGATATCTATAGAATCAACTGCCAAGGCTGGGAATCAGTACTGATTAAAGCAAAATAATAATTCAATTTACTTCTGATTCAATTTCATACAGAGTCCTTCATTAAGATATAAAGAACATTTCAATGCCTAAAATGCTCCAAATTTACATATTTTTGACTTTTAAACAGGGTACATTTGCATACAACTGGATAGCAATTAAAAGTGTATTGTTTGTCCGGTTTGTGTATGGTGTAATGTTGTTTAACAAAAATGTCCATGCTTACACTGAAGAAAGCAGACTTATAATCAGATGTTAAAAGTAATCTTGAAATCACAGTTAATTGGAAAATCCATTTTTACTCAGCCCTGCTATATTTTCATAATACCGTAAATGGTTATTTATCATTTGAAAGCATATTAATTGCATAAGTTTGTTCATGAGGCCTTTTATAGTTATTCGGAAAAGAGAAAGTGATTGATATGCTTCTTTTTATAAGCAGCAGTTGTATCTTACCGCATAGCTCCGTTTTGAAGTGAGTAATTGAGCCTTGTGGTAGAGGCAACTACAACCTATTGATCAAAGACACCAAACACAGTGTCATTCTGAATCTAAAAGAGCGAGAGAGAGGTGAGGCGTTTCTCTGTCACTCCAGGCTGAAGGGAACATCAAGTGTCTGTGCACATGGAGGAGAGACTCACTGGAGACAGAAGGCAGAGTTCAGAGATAAAGCAGCTCTTTCTCATCCTCTCTTTGAAATCTCTCCCACTGCTTCATCCTGAGTTTACTTCCATTAGTTTTCTAGCACCTAGCTGACCTTTCTGGGATGACTGTCATTCTTTCCTGGTAACCATCAAACAGACGGCCCAGCAGGAGGGTTTAACCACCCACATAGTGTGTGAGAGTGTTTTTAGGTTAGGGTATAAATGAAAAAGACACCGAGAGCCAATGTTAGCAACAGTTTTCAACAAAGATTGATTTTGTGTTCACATCTATCTATCTCATCTATCTATCCATCTATTTACCGTTCATCAAGAGTCCATTAATCCATTAGGGAAGTCGTGACCTAATGGTAGAGCGCCGGACTCGTAATTGAAAGGTTGTGAGTTCGAGTCTCGGTCCGGCAGGGATTGTCGGTGGGGGGAGTGAATGTACAGCGCTCTCTCCACCCTCAATACCACGACTGAGGTGCCCTTGAGCAAGGACACCGCACCCCCAACTGCTCCCCGGCCGCTGCAGCATAAATGGCTGCCCACTGCTCTGGGTGTGTGTTCACTGCTGTGTGTGTGTGTGTGTGCACTTGGATGGGTAAATGCAGAGCACGAATTTGGAGTATGGGTCACCATACTTGGCTGTATGTCACGTCACTTTCATTAAATTGTTCAGAAGTGACAGTAGACTTAAAATTCTTACAGAAAATATTTTTAACAAATGCTGTTTTTTAAACTTTCTAGTCATCAAAGAATGTTGAAAGATTGTATCATGGTGTCCACAAAAATATTAAGCAGCAAAACTGTTTTCAACATTGTTAATAAGAAGAAATGTTTATCGAGCACCAAATCAGCTTATTAGAATGATTTCTGAAGGATCCTGTGACACTGAAGATTGGACTAATGGCTGCTGAAATTTCAGCTTTGCATCACAGAAATAAATTGCATTTTAAAGTATATTCAAATAGAAACTAGTTATTTTAAATTGTAATAATATTTCACAATATTACTGTTTTTACTTTAGTTTTATTTATATAAATGCAACATTAGCATGCACAGTATAACTTTTAGATGTTGCAAGCAGTAAGCTACTTTAACTGATGATTCATTTTATTGTCTAACACAATCAATTATTCACTGTACAGGTCAAATTTCGAGATCAATGTAAGAAAACAATAGAATTGTTACACAAGGAAATTGTAATTATAGTAAATACAAATAGTTCTACAAATGAAACAATTAACAATAAATGTAAATCCCCCAAATGCTCACTTTCACTTTAAAAATATCCAAATATGAATTACACCAAATGCTTTAAACTTGACAACTCCAGTGAATCAAGTGTTAAAGATGTTTTTAGAACAATCACTGCCACAGCTCAGGGTTCAAGCCCACCCCGCTGACGACTTTGACCTTTATTTGATCCAAAGCCTCTGTTGGGAAAAGATCCATATGTGCATATGCATAACCCCATTTAACAGTGACAGCACACAAAGCTCCTGAGAAGAGGTAAACAAGTTTTTTTCCATCTCTTTCTGCATCTTTTCAGCTCTTGTTTGTTTTTATGCTTTTCTCAGATTCAAGGCTCTGCTTAAAATTAATCTTGGTTGACACACAAACACTTGGATTTTCACAGCAGCGGCAGCAAGGAATGCTGAGACCTTCTCTTCCTTCTAACACTGTGCTGCTAAAAAAAGATAAACTAAGTGATTGATTGACAGTGTGAAAAAGCGACGAGAGGAGTACATGTGTGATTTTGTGAGAGAGAGAGAGACTGAGGCTGTTTCATTGGAGATCAGTCTGACCTTGTTTAGAGCAGAGCTGGAACTTTTAGATGGGCCAATCAATGGACAAACACTCTATACCAGCACGAGTCACACTGAGAGAGACGATGACCAACAGCGAAAAACCAAGGTTGTTTAAAAAAAAAAAAAACCTGAATGCAAGTATTAAAAAAAAAAAGTCTTTATGAAATTAAAATTCACACAATGCACAAAAATCTTACTGTGTACAATTCCACAGTTTCCATTATTACAACAAAAAAGAAAGAAAGTATTATATTGACAATATTTGAATGAATGAATGACGCATTTATTTCATTATATTATAATAGATGCTTTACCAGTGCCAGACCTTTTGAAGAGCTCTTTAAAGCAAGAAATGGAGTAATGTTTTTCCCCCTGGCTACTGCCTTACGTGTCACGGCTCATGCAATGGTCTGCCAGTTTTATTTAATGGGTCAGAGAGAGTGGAAAATGATCATGAAAAACAACATTATGGCTGTTTTTGGTGTAAAAGCCATGATAAGTGGACCACGGGGAAACAGTACAAAATTGTTTACAATGGTGTACATGTTCTCTGCTGTTGCCAGTAGTATTTTCAATTTCAGTATTTGTATTCTGTTTTGCTTTCCAGGTGATTTATCTTTCATGTTACATGATTTCCAGCTACATTAGAAGGATAGTTCACCCAAAAATGAAAATTGTCATCCTTTATTCACCCTCATGTTGTTCCACACCTATGACTTTGATATTTGTTTTTTCTTAATAAAAATAAATCTAAATATCTTAAATGCTTCAGAGATGAAAGCAAGTCATTAAGTTTTAGAACAACATGAGGTTGAGTAAATGACAGTTGAAATATTTGGGTGAATTATGCATTTAAAATTTGGCTATTGAAAAAAAAAATATTAAAAAGAGGATAAAAAGTAAATCATGCAAGGGATAAGCTTTAAAAAATGTCTTAAGTTAATATCACTGTGGTTATATTAATTCCTGTCGCACATGTCTCTCATGATCATTTTAAGCAGGCATTTTATCTGCTGTCTCTCACATTTTTGCCAGCATCTGAGCAACCATCACTTCCACTGAACAAGCTTTGCACTAAAATAACTTTATAAAATCGCTAAAACTCAGAATCTATAAATATTAAATGAACATCTTAAACTAGCTTGTATGCTTGAACATAACAGCACAACCCTGTTAATTTATTCCTGTCATATTTATCCACATTCTATTTTTCTGGTTTTCTTTAGGTGTGTTTTACTATATTAAGATTATATTTCAGCTACAATGTTTTAAGTCTGTTTCTTACATAAATAAATAAATAAAACACTGAGGCAGATCATGCCCCAAGATGCTGACAGATATGAAGTCATGCGATAATCTTTTCCCGGTCTATCCCCTCCAGACCTCAGTACATAATTCATGACCGTACAAGTTAATCTTATCCGAGGCAATTTTCTGCTGTTTCATTTTTAGCCATGGACCATTTTACATCATATGAGCCGAGAGATAGAAGCTAGTCCTATAATGAGCACAACAATGAGATAAATCGGTTTATAATTGATCATTCAGGTCAACTGCAAACCAAGACAAAAACTTCATACTACATCATTTCAAACACAGAATAAACAGGTTAGTATTGTACTTCAGAATGATTCATGTTATTAGTCATACATTGCTCTGGTGAGCCTCCTACACAAAGACTGGTATGTGAATTAGATACATGCAAAAACATTACAGTCTCTCATTTCAGTGATACTGGGGACACAAGCTCTAAATTGTCTTCTTGTAAACCTTCTGTTAGCATCTCTATTTGTTTACATTACTGCTAATGACACATTTAATGGAGTTTTGCATTTAGTCTTTCATCAGCTTGTTAGTTAGTTGTTACTGAGTGAATGCTTTTTATCTGAAGTGACTCACAGAACACTAATTGCAAGGACGGTTTTCCCTGGCGTAGCCTGGAGTGAAAAGCTCCACAAGAGTAAGACTGCACTCCAATTCACCTACAGGCTAATGCTACTCCATCAAAGCAAGAACTGATGACAGTAATCAAAAACAGTGTTATTTACAGCACAATAACTGGATTCAGTTGCAGAGTAAAGAAAGTCTGTTTAAAAGGGTGGAAAGCGTGCAAAAGGGCTGACGGGCTTCTAATGTGGACTGTAATGAAGGGAATCAGAACATGCTTTTAAAGGGACAGTTCACCTAAAAATGAAAAATCTGGGATCGATGACTCACCAATGTTGTTCCAAACCTATATGACTATATGTTCCATTGAATAAAAAAGGAGATATTTTGAGTTTTTTTGTGCATACAACGGAAGTCAATTACTCTTTAGTAAAGGATGAGATCACTTTCATTTTGGGGCGAACTATTCCTTCAAACTTTAAAAACTCCTTTGTCATCTATGATAATATTTCATATGTGAGAACAATAGGTTATGACTACTATACTACATTTTCTGAATAAACTAAATTAATTCACTTTTTAATTACATTAGTTTAAACTAAAATTAAAAAAGAACTATAATTCAGTATATATTATATATAATCTCTCCTAAAGTAAATTAAGGGAGTTTCATCTGGCAAAAAAGTTCAAAGACTTCTGTATGCAGCACAAGATGATGCAAAGTGGCAGATGCATGTCACAAATAATTCATTAAGCCCATCTTACATAACCTACTGTTACAGAGAAAAAAAAAATATATAGCTCCTCTTCCTGTATTGATGTTAATGAAAGCGTTCATCTTCTTACAGGACCCCTGACTGCAGAACACAGGTAGAAAATCCACCAATAAATCACTTTCTAAAGCAACATTGCCACCTTTAAAAGGACCATGTATATGTATGGCTGTGTGTATGTATTACTGAACTTTCAGAAAAGGTGAAGCAAGTTTTATCCCTGTGATTTGCATATTATATTCGCAAGGAAACCTTTAGACTTTGCTTTTACCTGTAGATGCAACTTGTGTAATTGCAGGCTAGAGCAAGACATGGTCTATTTCGATTCTGCTGGGCTTTTATGCAGTTTGTTTATAATCCAGACTGGAGCAGCACCTTCTCTGCAGATTTTGTCCTCTTCCTATCAAGGAAGCATTCATTTTTTTAAATAAATTCATACATTTTTTTTTATTTATTCTGTGAATTAAATATGTGTCATTTTTCATGCACAAATACATTAGAATAGCCATTTAACAATTTTGAAAGCATTACAGTCACAAATCTCTTTTTTTCTGTTAGAATTATTAGATATTTTAGATAAACTAATAAGCTAGCAATTAAAAAAATCAAATAGCTATACGACCCCCAAACCATCCTGTCCCAATCCTCTCCCAATCTCAAAGGATTCCCCTTCTCAACTAACAATTAAAATCATACAAGAATATTATAATTATGATATGTTGAACTAAAACTCATTGACTCATTTTAATTTGTAAAACACACTATTTATCCCTGCATAGTGTAAGTAGCTTAATTAGCTTATTTTTTCATAATTGGTAAAACCTATAACATCCTTAAAACTGTCATTTGCACACATAAGATCATAACATTAGTAAGAAGTTTTGTTGTATTTTTTTTTTACAAATTTGCACAAACTCTTTATGCTCACTAAGGCTGCATTATTTAATAGAATATACAGTAAAAACTGCAGTATTGCAACATATTCCTACAATTTATGATTTACTGCATATATTAAAATATAATTTAGTATTTCATTTTGAAAACAGTTGTGCAGCTTAACATTTTTGTGAAAACCATGGTACATTGTTTATAAGGTTTCTTTGATATACAGAAGGTTTAAAGGATATAATTGATTTGAAACATATTAAAAAAATTGTTTACTGATCCCAAACTTGTTTATCAATAATTGCAATAATATATTTTTTAAGTATATCTATTACACTTAGCTTTACATTTAATCATTCTCATTAGAAAGTCAAATTTTTAACTGAAAATAAAATGGCTTGTATTATAAAGCATATATTTATGAACTAACCTCATCATTTTCTGAGGGTTAAGCGCATTCTTTCATTGACCCAGAAAATGAAAGAGATTAGTTTTTTGAGTTTCAGGCCCTGTTTTGTACTCTATTTTTGGAAAGTGCCGGGAGCTCTCCAAAGCCAAGCAGTTCTTCTTAGCTGTGTGCGCCAAACCCAAGGGCTTTACTAGTGAAAGAGAATATTAAAGAGTGCAGAACTTGACTCTGTTGGAGTTAAACAAACTCTCTTGTAAAGTAAAAAAGTTACGATTCTCATGGGTTTCACTTGGCTCTGAACCAGCATCAAAACACACTCTCTTTATTTCTGCTGACTGATGCTCTGACGGTTGAGGCATGGACTGCTTGGCTTATTTGGACCTCTGTAAGCTGCCTCGTGTTGCCATTTGTTAGGCCTCATTTAGAGCTAACACAGACTTTCAAACAGTGATCGAACTTACACGACTCGCCTAACTGCGATTAGCTGCTTGACGTGTTCTTGGGGTGTTGTTACATTCACCAAACCCTGACAGGAACTGAATTAAATAGGAATTTAGAGTGTCTACTCACTCTTATTTGCTGTCAGATGCTGCCAGATGTGTCCCTCTAGTCTACATAAAGACCATTAAGGAAGCAATGTATATATTTGCCTTTCTCCACTGTCCTCTGACAGACCTTCCTCCCCTGAAGCCAATTTCTGGTGTCCAATTATATTCTCAGTCCATGAAATCCTGTTTGATTGAAGGGTGAGAATACAAATGTGACAGATGTTGGTCAACGATATCACCTACGACTAAAACTGAAAAAGATACTGTCATATTTTCAAACACATCACTTCTAGTCCAATATTACAGCCCAAATCACAATGTGCAACATGATAAAAATCACAAAATCTAGGCTTACATTAACAAAACTGACAAAAGGTATGAAACAAAAGCTCACAATGTGCTGCCTTACAGCTTTGCAAGTATCTGCAAATCCACTGCTAATGTGTTTATTGCTGGCAGGCATTGACTTCAATAGTATGGAAAATATACCATGTTAGTCAATGGTTACCAGCAATAAACACATTAGCATGGATTAGCAGTTTAGTTTCCAACATTCTTCAAAATATCTTTGTGTTCAGCAGAAAATATTTTTAATTTTGTAAAGTAAGGAGGTTAATAGCCATGTTGAAAAATATAGAAGTCCAACATAATTTGATTCCTCAGTCCAAAAATAATCATTGCAATGGAATCAGCTTGTAATATTGCCTGTAATGAGTATGTCTCAGTATAACAAACTTCAGACCCTGCAGCACACACATAACAGTCAGGGAGAAAGTGTTTACAGAAACTGATTTAGGAGCGCAGAGAGGGTGTAACTACAGTGCTGAGAGGCAACAGACACACTGTTTTGTAAGTTTGAGAAGCATTTATCACAGTCTTGTGAGGCTGACAGTGATGGAAACCTCAGCGCTTTATCAAATCAGCTCAGGCAAGAAAACTGTGTGCTTTTGCTCAGTAGTTCGCTAACGCTGTGCAAGAAACTAGGGTGAGTACAAGCCCAGGGTTATGAGGAAAATGTATCTCTCTGTCTCTTACAGTGAGTCTCTTTTATTCAGAGAAACACAGACGCTAACATGATTCTATATTTTTGATGCAGAAATATGATTTATACTTTTCTAACAGCATTAACAATCATTCAAAAATTAAAAGTGACAGTCAAGATATTTAAAATATTACAAAAGATTTTTCTCAAATGCTTCTCTTTTGAACTTTCTATTCATAAAAGACTCTAAATTTTGTTAAATATTAAGCAGCACAACTGTTTTCAACATTGATAATAATAATACATTTTTATTGAGCAGAAAATCTGCATTTTAGAATGATTTTTGAAGTGACATGATGCTGAAAATTCAGCTTTGCTATCACAGGAATAGATTATAGTAGAAAACCATTATTTAAATTGTTATACAATTTCACAATATTACAGTTACTGTATTCTTGATCAAATAAATGCAGCATTTAAAGAGCATAAGAGACTTCTTTCAAAAACATTTAAAAAATCTAACCAACCCCAAACTTATACTGTACATATGACAAACATTTGACTTTTCCTGAGTTCCATACACATATATATATATATATATACACACGATCTTCATCTCCTCTTTATTAAGCTAAAGAGCCTCTACACCAGCCTCTAATGTATGAAAGCCTCTCTTTCCAATCACAATTCCCTTCCACTTAAATCAGGGGACTCATTTCACGGATGCCTGGGCAGTAAATACACAACACAGGAAGCAAACTGAGGATCACACAAGAAAATGAGGACTGCATTGGTCATTCTCCAATAACAACAGTACTACGCAATACACACTAATTATGCATTATGCAATGTTTTCAAAGTGACTTACAGTAAACTTGCTTCAGAGACTTTCTAGAACGGACTATGGTTCAGTGTTTTGCTCAAGGGCAAAATAGTGATGATGGAACCGTTCATGCATCACTCTATGTCTTGAACCTATGACCTTTGGGAACCCAATCAAAACTTTGACCAGTTCGCCTATCTAAGTTATTTGTACAGTAGCCTCAAAAAGTTGTCTAATTTAATGCATTAGATAAAAATGACAAAAAATAAATAAACCAATATTAAAATCACCTGCAGTGTGTATATATAGATGAATAACCACTTGCTATTTTGATATGGTATATAAAAATATGACAACATTTTTAACTGTGGCTAAGACTCCAGCAATGACAAATAATGAAAAGTTAATGCAGATTTTCAATGTATCATGTAAAAAAAGCATTTCTTGGTCTGTCCCAATGAAAGGTCAACTGTATGGTGTTTTATAAGAGTCAGAATACAGCCTCACCAGGCATTACTGTGCCTGTTTCTGAGCACACAGTGGGTCCCAAACATGCAGACAGCTCCTTTATCTAGAGGGAACAGACACACAAAAGAGGAGAAGCAGGATTGGGACAGGAAGCTCTTTTCTTTATATCTGTAAAGCAGAAACACCCACCTCACCTTTGCCAAGATAGAGTCAATGTCTTTAAAATGTCTGGTTATTTTAAGGGATTTAGACATCATCAAATGTCTCAGTGCTCCATGCAATATTTGCAATAACTCACTGCACCTCCAGCAGATCAATCAATCAATCAAATCAATATGAACCAAATAGTCGAAAGTGTAAAAAAAAAAACAATAAAAAAAAAACACCTATACCAACACAGCCTGATTGCATATAATCCTGTGCTGTCATAAATCAAGATTCAGTTTACGTCATCAGCTTCTTAAATGTCTCTCCTGGAAAAAACACACATGTGCCTCTTCTAAAGTTTCAGAAGTCAAGTCACTTTTCATTATGTAGCTTTACAATACATTTAGTTTAAAATCAGTTTCACATTAATAAACAAGAAAATAACAGAAATGTATGCTTTATTTTTCAAATTCTGCAAAGCAGCTCTATGAAGACAATAGTGTAATTATTCACCTTAAGTCAGTTCAGTGTTTATTCAGATTCGGTTCAATAACTGTGCCAATTTCATCAATACATAAACAAAACAAAGTCAAATAAAACTCTAGAATAGCTCTAGCTCTAGAGAAGACATTCGTGTTATTATTGAGCTTGAGTCAGTTCAATGCTGGTTAAAATTCAGACCAATAACAGTCTTGATGTTGCAAAATGTGTCAATTATCAACAATTTAGATTCAGCTATAAAGCAGCTCTATGACAACAGTGCCATCATTCATTTTGGATAAACTAATCTAAAAAAGTAATTAATTACTAGCTACTAATTACATCTTCAACTGTGTAATTAGATTACTGTACTATAATTACTCACTCTCTCAGAAATATTGCATTTTAATACTAATTACTTTCTATATACCATATCATCCTCGAACAGATGAACAATACAAGGAGTGTATTTATTTCAAATAAATAATACAAAATTGCATAAAATTATTCTTGAACTTACCAAGGTATTTAAAGGGAGGTTACATTAAAAACCATAACATTAGATATCAAATATTACATCCACTATTGTTTTATGTAGAATTGATCTGTAGTCTTATACACTTTTTAATGCAGAAAATGAAGAGTAATTAATTACAGTAATTATTTACTCAGCAATGCATTACACCCAACACTGGTCATCACCCAGCTCAATTGAGTTCAACTTCTGTTTGTTCTCAACCAATAGTGTCAGTGCAAATCAGCCAATATAATAATGAATAGTAAGGAGAAATATAAAAATAAATCTCAACAATTATCAAATTGATTTCAGATTTTTGAAGATCCAAAAATCAGAGATCTCGACATGAACTCAAACATTCTCAATTTCTTCCAAGACCAAATTGTCGGATCTATGCTATTGGCATTCATTGTGTAGCTCTGGATTACTCTTGCATCTCAACAATGGCCTCAGTTTATTTCTCCGAAAGTATTTTGTTTAAACTCCATCTGCTAGGCTCTGAAAGATCCTCGAAGCAATAAAAGGTTCCTCTGGGAGACTCTCAACACCTTGATGTTTCACTGCTGTTCCACACAATCAGTTCATTAGTAAAAACGAGTTGCTTACTTTTATAAACGGCATTCCACGGCTGGTAGCCATAATAGCCCGTGATTCTCAAGATCCTCTCCTCGATGGACGCGCTGTTGATGTCCTCAACTGATCGAGATGGCTTCAGGTCCTCTTTAATCGATTCGTCCACCACCAGGTACTTGAGCTGGCGGAGCTGGGGGCTGATGTCGGACAGCCTTCTGGGACTCACCTCAGGGGATCTACGCATTCCGCTGGAGACAAGAACACAAAGTTGGAATCGCGTTGGCTTCTAGCGCTTGACACCGAGGGTGAGGTGTGCCAATAAGAGCGTGGCACACGAACAGACCTTCTCATTACATTAGGATTCGGATAGTCCACCTCTATAAACAAAGGATAGGGTGTTTCTCAAACAACTCTCCGCGTAAAACAGCTTCCGAGCGCGCAGCTTTGTTTCGGTGTGTAAAGAGGGTGGATGCGCGAATCTTCACCCTCCACTAACTGGCGCTGCGAGCGGAGGAGGCAGAGGGGCTGAGAGATGATAACCAGACATGACTGCTGCTCCGTACAGTGTAACACTCTACTGGTACAGTAGGCCACGAATCATTTGATGGGAAGTATAGATAATACAATTGTGAAATACACAAATAATTAAAATAAAATGTAATGTAATATGTTTAGTGCACAAAAATATTTTTCGAATCCGTGAAACAAAGATTATTGGAGTACGTTTTACAAGACAATGCTATTTCAGTCTTTCTACTTCAAAATGTAATGTTTAATTCAACGTGTCACTTGCCATTTATTCGTAATTAGCCTACTTGTTAATTCACAATCAAAGTAAAATCAAAGCGTTTTAAAGTAATCCCCCCCCCCCCAGTGTAGAGCATTTCTTAAATTAAATGAATAATAGGCTACAGAAAATAACAGTGATTATAACGATTACGACTGATATTAACGAATCACGTAATGACAACAAAACTAAAATCATTCATCAAAACATAATTTCGCGGTAGGATAAAAATCAAACCCCCACTATATTACGTATTTTAGTTAAAATATGTAACATAACATGTTGGGTAGGAATAAAAAAATAAAACAACAACAAACTTAGAAGCTGTATTTGGACCATGGTTTGGTTATCAGTTCATGAACTTCAGATTAGTCTGGCAGTTACAGTCGCAATATGGTAGATACGAACTAAGTGAATTTGCTTTTACTAATGTAAAAAAGGAATTGACAGCATATGGCAGATTAGTTAGGGTAGTTTCTTATGCTGCAGTTTATATGGCCACAGGGAGGCGTGCGCGATGCAGCTTTACGCACCAACTCCACTGGCGCTTCTTTCACAAATGGAACAATTAACGCCACTGTTGATGCTTCTTACAAATGCCGTGTTAACAATTTAACTTTATTACAGTTTAATATGGTGAGCCCTTTTAAAGTTTTCGTTTTTTCCCCTACTCTTTTCTCGCGCTTTTAGCATTACTGTAGGCTACATGCAAGACAACTGGCATTACACACGGTCTCAAATGAATAGCATTTGATATATAGATACTACAGATAAAATAAAACAGCATTAACTTTCAATTAACAGTGAACTCCAATATCTTCCCTGTTCTTATGAATAGAAATCGTTTAGAATACCAATATGCGCATCAGACTTATGTCCCCATTTATAGACTTGTGCGTAATGCTCAGTAGTTATTTATTTTATTTTTGTATCACTGTCATCACGACTGACTCTAACTGGGCTTTGTATTAGAATATAATTATTTTCTTATTCCCTGAATAGAAAGACAGCTACTACATCTGTCACGAAGTGATGCTGAGTAAAGCTGCATCTCAACACAACACGTATTCTACTCATGCATAGGTGCTTTTTAAATTCTTACACGGGCATCAAGGTGGTCGGGGGTCCCAGGTAACACATGTAGTCCCTCAGCGTGGGTCCGAGCCGGTCTCCCTCTCCATACATGATCCCCATGAATGACAGCAGATCACTGCTCACACGCACAGAGACACACGGACTGGAATGGTCCGCTCTCCCACTCTCACGCACACTCCAGCCGTGGCATTTCCAGATTTTCAGATAGTATCCGCGGTCACACCTCCAGCGGTTTTTCAGAACCACAGCGCCATCTGACGGGGGATGCAGTTTCGTGCTGCATGTTTTACTGGACTGTAAAACTTGAGGAGAAAGACGGTCCACCTGTTCAAAGTAACAGCAAACCGAAATGATCTAAGACAGGGTTCCTCAAATCTTTCCCTGGAGGTCCAATCTGCTGCAGAGTTTAGCTCTAACCCTGATCAAACTCACTACCTGTGATTTTCTAATGATCTTGAAGACTCTGATTAGCATACTCAGGTGTGTTTGATTAGGGTTAGAGCTAAACTCTGCAGGAATGGTCCAGATTTGAGGACCCCTGATCTAAGATAGTATGCAGTTTTTTTAATCAAGAGATATCTTAGCAATTTAGGTCTTAGTTAGAAGTACACAATAGCTATTTTTAATGCAAGTACACTACTAGTCAAAAGTATATGAACAGTACGATTTTTAATGTTTTTTAAAGAATTATCTTCTGTTCACCAAGCATTTATTTGATCTAAAGTAAAACAAAAACAGTACAACTTTGAAATATTTTTACTATTTAAAATAACCGTTTTCTATTTGAATATATTTTAAAATGTAATTTATTCCTGTACTTTTTAGCATCATTACTCCAGTCACATGACCCTTCAGAAAGCATTTTAATATTCTGATTTGCTGCTCAAACACATTTATTATATTATTATTATTATTATTGTTGTTGTTTTATTGAGTATAATTTTTCAGGTTGATGAATAGAAAGCTCAGAATAACAGCATTTATCTGAAATAGAAATCTTTTGTAACATTATAAATGTCTTTATCATCACTTTCTGTCAATTTAAAGCCTTCTTGCTAAATAAAAGTATTAATTTCTACAATTTCTTTCCCCAAAAATTATACTGACTCCAAGCTTTCGAATGTTATAGTGTATAAAGGTACAAAAGCATTTTATTTCAGATATATGCTGATCTTTGTATCTTTCTATTCATCAAATAATTCTGGAACAAATTGCACTCAACTGTTTTAAATGTTGAAAATAATAGTAAAAATGTTTATTGAACAGCAAATCAGCATATTAGAATGATTTCTTAAGGATCATGTGAAAATGAACACTATTTATGCTATTTACGACTATTTATGCTGAGAATTTTGCTTTGATCACAGGAATAAAATATATTTTAAAATATATTCAAAAAGAAAGCAATTATTGTAATAATTTTAACTGTAAAAATATTTCCCAATATTACTGCTTTATTACTGTATTTTGGATCAAATAAATGCAGGTTTGGTGAGCAGAAGAGAATTCTTTAAGAAAAACATAAAAAATCTTTATTCAAAACCTTTTGACTGGTAGTGTAGCTTTACTGTAACAAAATGATTTTTTGAAGCTGTAAATAAAGTTCACAGGAGTACGTTTTACAAGAAATTAGCTACAGTCTTTTCAGTCATGTTTAATGCAATGTGTTACTTGTCAATTCTTTGTAAATCTTTGTGAAATGTGCTATCAATGTCTGAGTGAAAATAGTTTCAAAGCCATTTTTCTCAGTCTGTAGGTTTTAACAGGATTGCAAACATTTTATAATAATGATAAACTTTAGTCAGGAACTGTTTAATAGGAGGTAAATATGCACTTTACCATGTTTATCATCTACGTCGACAAAGTATGCTAATACCGTAAATATATCACTTTAGCTATTTCCATATAAGCAGCCAAACACAGAACATTCCCTTAACGTCAGTATTTGGTTTCTGTTTGGTTATATTTGGGAACCAAATAATAACGTTCTTGAAATATTCATTTTATTATTATTTTTTTCATTTGTTTGCTTTTTACAATCATAACATAACGTCCTCATAACGTTCTGGGAACCAAAAAATGATATTGGATGTTTAAAGTCTTTTATATAATGTTTCTCTAACTAAATTACTGTTTATGTTGCACTGTTTGTCTACAGACTGTCCCTTGAAAATTACCTTTATTATTACATTTAATGATCTAACAAAATACAAAATCTAAAAAAAACAAAAACACAATCAACTTGTGAAAGCAGCTATGTCTTAATGAAAGTGTTTATTTGGGGGGTTAGGTAGATTATAAAAATATCATTAGCTATAAATACAGTAGATAGAAAAACAATATAAGAGCTGGTCCTCTGAGTAAAGTCTCACAGTAGAAAATGCAGAGGAACAAAGTTTCAGAAAGTCTCCAAACGAAATATGAGCAGCAGAAAAGACCAATTCATCATGTTACTGTGCTCTGTGTTGTTTTCACTGAACACCTCATTATTATTTTTCCACTGTGCAGTTTACACAGCAGAAAAAATCTTTGTGTCCTTATTATATGGTACAAGGACTTTTCAGGGGCTAAAAATAGATGACATATTAAGAGCTCGCAATTTATTCTGCTCATGTCTGTTTTTCAGAAAGAAAAAACTGTCCCCATTATTGTATCAAAACAAATGTTGTAATTAGGGATAAAAGTAGAAAAGATCGTCATTTGAATTTTATAATAATAATAATCTCCCTCAAATAATATTTTAAAGAATAAGGTAGCTTTCAGTCTTTCAGACCCAAAAAGCCATATAGTTAACACGTGTCAAATGAGTCTGATGTAGCTCATCTGTTCAGAGTTATGACGGTCGAGACTGTTTTCCACCGAAGCCCACCCACAAGGCTGTATGGTATCCAATCTATGTCACAAACAGTTTTCATGGTGACTACTCTTGTTAGAATCAAAACTGAAGAGAGTACATTCTGTTTTGGCGCAGTTATGTGATTTCTAATTTGGGCTATAGCATGCTTGTTGATTGTATATTATGGTCTGTTGTCCAGTTTACCAAGGCAGCTTTTTGGAAGGAGAACTAGAAAAGCTTTGGCTTGTGTGTTGAGACAAGCTGGACTTCTATCATTCATATTTTATAGAGACATGCTGGGTTTCACAACAGACCCTTTACACCCATATTTAAAGACATAAATTAACGCTCGTCTTTTGTGGCTGTGTTTTCGTCCTACATTTCTTGATGTGGCTGGTTTTGTATTTAGGTCACCAGCTTTCCCTGTTGCCATGTAACCAAAGACGCTGTCTGCTGATGGGCCCTCTTGAGTCCAAAACCCAGCATCCATGTTCAGCTCTGAGGCAATGAAAACATGCATCGTACATATACATCTACACAACTAATCTGATTAGAAATAATGGGAGTTGTGCTTCAGTGCTAGTGGAAAATCCACGTCGTCACACTTTTGCAATCTAAAAAAACAAAAGAGCCATAATCTTTTCTTTTGAAAAGTGTAAACAGCTCTCTGTGCAGTTGTTCAGTGCCTTTTGTTTGTCAAAGTCAGGTATGAAAGTTGTGACTTTATACAGAGTTATATATTACAAAGCTCATGTGTTTTATTTCAAACCGTTTAATTTGATAACTCCTGAAAGAAGAACTGGCAATGTTTCTGCACTATAAATCGAGGTGGCCTGCGGTGCCAAAGAAAAAGAGTTCAGAGCAGATATATTTTATTGAGGCCTTCTCCAATAAGGGTCTTCTTCATGAACACAGAGATGAAAGGAAACCAGGACAGGCAGAATCAGAGGACTCTGGGTACAAAAAGAGAAAATCAGAAGTGAAGTGGTCAAAAAAAATAGAGCAACAGGTGAACAGAGTACAATGGCGTTTCACTAAATAAGAAGCATTGAAATATGCAGTAGATATATATGTGCATCTGTAGGGGTCCAAAGGTCTTTTGAAATGTAACTATATATTATATGCATAACAATTCACAAGTTTAAATAAAAATAAATGTAAATAAATCAATCATTTTTAAATAAAAATTAAACAAGTCAAAAGAATACAAATAAATTGAAATTGCTTAGGTTAGAAGGTAATTATTTACAATAAATATAAAGAAAACAAGTATAGAAATAAGATAGAGAGTGCAAGTGTTTGAGGGTCGTATTTTTTTTATAAAAAAAAAAAACAAATAGATAAAATAGAATTATAATAGAGAGTGCTAGAGTTATAGAGGTCAAATAAAGATGGAAGAGATGTGTTTTTAGCCGTTTCTTGAAGATGGGTAAGGATTCAGCTGCTCGGATTGAGTTGGGGAGGTCATTCCACCAGATGGGAACAGTTAATGAAAAAGTCGGTGAAAGTGATTTTGTGCTTCTTTGGGATGGCACTACAATGCGCCCTTCATTTGCAGAATGCAAACTTCTAGAGGGCACATAAGTCTGAAATAGTGAATTTAGGTAAAGGGGTGCAGAACCAGAGGTGGTCTCGTAGGCAAACACTAATGCCTTGAATGTTATGCGAGCAGCTATTGGTAGCCAGTGCAAATTGATGAACCGTGCATTCTTTTCAGCTTGTTAAAGACTAATCTTGCAGATGCTTAATGTTTTAGTATTTGGTTTGTCCATTTGTTTTGTTCTTTAAAGCTGTATGAACTCTCCAAGTTTGTTCTCCAGGATTATTTGAGACGCTCCAAAGAGCATATTGTGCTTCTGCACAAATGAGTTCACATAACCATAGCCAAAAATCTGCTTATTTTATATTAGTGACCCAGAAAAAATGTGCACTTTTGTGCTGTGTTCTACTGATTATTCCAAGGTTCCAATGAAGCAAAGCAAACAATTTTTCCATGTGGTCTCAGACTTGTTGACTTGCAGACTCAGACCATATTGTTTATGCAGCAGAATTCTACAGTACTATTTTGGGTCAGTATAAAAAAAGAAAAGTGACAGTAACAGCATTTATAATGTCAAAATAAATTATCATTTTAATTAAAAAATATACAATTTAAAATAAATGATCTATTCATCAATTAACAATTTTTATAGGATTAAGACAGTCGTAACATCACGGTTTTCACAAAAATATTAGTCTAATGTATATGGTAGATACAAAGAAATATACAAAGTAGATAAAGTCAGTGGATACAGATAGCACATTTAAAGGCAGGCAGTAGATAGATAGAAGCCAACGAAGCTGTGACAGACGGAGAAACCAAATTAAGTGGTGTTGAGAGAAGAGATCTGATAAAGTGGGAAGCAGATGAAGGCATGACAGGTTGAGTCATGGCCACCAAAACAGCAATAGGATATGGATAGAGCTGTGGGAGAGAAGAATGCTAACGATCATATTTAAATTACTTAACTCAACCCCAGCACTAATATTTCCCTCAAAAAACATTCAGTAGCCTATAAACAACGTCCTGCATGTTTCAAGCAATGTGCTTCACTCCATCACATAATTCAACAGCGTAATGTAAACACTGAGCTTGTGTTAATATTTCAGATGTAATATTTAATGCATGGAGGTATGCATGCTGACAGGCCTCTCTACTCTCTGAGCTCAAGTGTAAGACTGTAAGAGCAAGATGGTGGGTATCAGAGCCCTGGAGTATCACCGCAACACTGATCCCCCTCCGGTGAGATTCACAAGTGACGCAAAGCTGAGCGCAGCAGATGATATGCTGTTAATATATTAGTGCTGTCAAATGATTAATTGCGAATAATCGCATCCAAAATAAAAGTTTTTGACTACATAATATATGTGTGCTGTATATATTTATTATGTATACATACAACAAATTAAGCTCAGATGAGCTTTATTTGTCACATGCACAATTATACAGAGTAAAATGGGGAGTGAAATGTGTTCTCTGCATTTAACTCATCCAAGTGGAGCAGTGGGCTCCAACATGCGGCGCCCAGGGAGCAGTTGGGGGTTCGGTGCCTTGCTATGTCAAGGGTCTCACCTCAGTCGTGGACACTTCCTGCCAGAGCTGGATTCGAACCCACAACCTTGGGTTACAAGTCCAACTGGGCTCTATCCATTAGGCCACGACTGCCTGTTATATCTATAAACATGTTGAGGGTAACACATTACAAGTAACACTAAGTTACGTAATAATATTACTTTTCTCAAGTAACTAGCACGTAACGCTGATTAAAGTCTAGAAAGCCTTGTCTAACAGCCACTACTTGATAATATGATGTATACCATATCTCACTTTGCACTGTTCCAATGTAGTGTGAGGATTAAGTGAGAGACATAAGTGTAGCTCTGTTCCGTGTAACATGACAACACATGTATAATCATATTTTTGTGATGCTCAGTATTGTCGTCAGAGAATTTATTGTATTTTTAATTTGAAGTGACACATTTAGTAATGTTTGTAATGGACTATAACTGGACTTATTAAACAAGTAAAATTAATGTAAAATTCCCTTAAAAGATGTACGTTTCTCAGTAGGCTATAAGCATGTTGTTTGTGTGTTTGGGCATTTTTGTGAGAATAAATCAGGCTGGGGAGGCAAGTCAAAGGAGAAAATTACCATTGAAGTCCTCTGGGCATTTTCACTGTGTGAGCCTTGAATGTGAAATACAATTTTTTTTTTTTTACATTCATTGCTTTGAAAGCCCTAAGCGGCCATGCATTTTTTTTTTCTGAGTTGTTCTGTCAAATTATAAACTTTTATTAAACGTTTTCTTTTGATCTGGAAGTAGAAAAAGCTCAATACATACTTCCTCATCATGGATGAGTGGGTTCCTTTTTGAGGTTGATCGAGGACTCCGTCAAGCTGAAATTGCTCTCTGTCAGTAATACACCACTTTCAAATCAGTTTCGACACTTGGAGGTTACAGCTTTATTGCCTTATGCACAGACTATAGTGATATTTCATTGCCATATATAGTGATATAGGCATATTGCTATAGTTTAGAAAATAGTAATAAAATATAACAAGAACTCAGAGTTACTGTATCAGAACAAATTCATCTGGATAATGTCAGATAAATTTGATAGAAAGGTATGTAATGAATTAGGTTGAATAGCTGTCAGCTGTTAAATTTAAGTACACAATTAGATAATACCACTTTAGGTCAACCAACCAAGCACTGCTTAATTTTGTTCAGTCTGTGGTGTAAAAAGGTCACATTAGCAATCAGGTCAAAGTGTCTGAATCATTTTTGGTCCCACATTTATAAATGTTATTGGTAGTCCACTGTATGAAGAATTTTTGGGTATTTCACAGTTTACTTTATTTTGCTATCCCATTTACATAAATTAACTATAGTGTCCCTGCACCCACTCGTAAAAAATATCAAAAATTCTATCAAAATATATATATATATAATTATATATTATCATTTTTGGTTTGACTGTATATAATTACTTTTCATCTTTCCACCCTTCTGCCACCTAGAGTATATATCGCTCACTGTACACCCAGTTAAAGCAGGCAGCCTCTTAACAGGTGTTTCTAACAGGTTTAGACTTATGGTTTTCTAATTGCTTCTTCAAATGGATTTGCTTAGAATGATTATTTGCTGCGGAATATATAGCGCTAGAATATACATTTCACTTTCGTATTGGATATAAACAAACTGTGTTCTTGGAATGCTGGCGTCCACCTGACTGGAATGAGAAGTCAAAGCACAAATTTGAACAATCTTTTAGAGGCCTTGGATGGTTTATTTCGTTTGGATTGTATGGACAACGTGGCCAAGGAATCTGGTGAGTATAAGAAATTATGGTGTAAAGCTTTACTACGCCTAGCAGTCTCTTAATATTTGAAGCGTTGGCCTACATCGCGATGTCTAGAGACAGCCTAGTAGTCTATCCTGTATTCTAGTCAGAAACACAGTATGGATGAAGAAAGTACCTTTAAGAATGGCGGAAAAGATGTGTTATTGCTTAGTAGAAGGGCATTTGTTATCATATGTAGGCCTAAGTATGGCATTACTTATTTGGTTAAGTTTATGTGCAATAAGCGGGATAATGCCGAATTTACACTGCAAAGGTGGCACAGAAGTGCTTCTGAAGTGGCATTTAGGTGTCTTTACACTTTAATGCTGCTCAGAGGTGGCATAAATCCATTTAGCTACACATCAGTGATCCATATACTTATGGACTGATGTGGGTCAGAGCTGGCATAATTTAGTATGCCTCTTGTGCAGCATTACGTCCACACACAGAATTTTGAGTAGACAAAGCAGCCTTAACTCAGTTGTGTAAAGATGCATTAAGGCACTCGTTACAGCAAAATTTGCCCCAAGTATCTCATATCAGATTCACATTAACTGTCAGATTGCTTCAAATGAATACTGCAAATCTGCCTTCTGAGATTTGCCAGCTTCTAATAGCTGCTATGGCAACCTGGATAGTTACCGAGAGCGAGTGTATTTTTTCCCTCAAAGGCTCATAGTACAGTGTGGTACCACATGACACCCAGCTCAGAAGGTCTTCATCTGTTCGCCTCTTCTTCCCTTTTCGCTTCTCCCCACTGTCACTTCATCTCAGCTGTTCTTCAAACCTAGAGGCACAAGTATGTAGTATGTGTGTTTTTGCGTGGGTGTGTACTGGTTTGAATGTATGCACGCATGTTTAAATACATATTTTACCCAGCCAGCTAAACGCCTCCATAAATCCAAAGATGCTTATTTAGACTTGGCAGATTTTTTGTTGACTGTTTTCATTCATGCTTCATTCCCAAAGCAGTGCTCATGTATTAGAGGGCATATTTGGAATAAAGACTATTACACACAGGAGTAACATGAGACATTTAAATGGTATGACATGAAACGTTCATCCCATTCTATGTTCCTGTGAGGAAATCAGGACATTGGCATAAAGTGATGGGATGGATGTATTTAGCACTGCAGGCCTCCTGCAGTCACTGCTCCCTCTCACTCTTCTCTTTCTCTCTCAGGAGGAATATAGACCTCTTCTAGAACCAGCAGAGTCAGAGCGTAAGAGAGAGAGAGAGAGAGAGAGAGAGAGAGAGAGAGAGAGAGAGAGAGAGAGAGAGAGAGAGAGAGAGAGAGAGAGAGAGAGAGAGAGAGAGAGAGAGAGAGAGAGAGAGAGAGAGAAATGAACTGGCAACCAGTGAAGTGATGCTAAGATTGAAGTAAAATGTCTGCATTATTTCAACATTTTCTAATGTTTAACAGTGAAATGCCTCGTGAGAAACCACATTATATAAAGAAATCCTATAAAAAATAGTGCAAAAAAAGGTCTCTCTATGCTCTCAAACTACTTGAATATTTCCATATGTGCATATTTTGAAACAAATGCCAGGTTTATTGTTCCCATAAATAATCAACATATTTAATTGATATCAGTAGTTTTTTATATTTATCCTCTATTTTTAACTTGATTGTCATTCCCAGTGCTTCATGGGATTGTAGTTCTTACCTAAAGCTGGTAAGTACAGGTGGTAATAAAATAAAATTTGCTTCAAAATTTTGTAATGTGATTCACCTCATAGCTGGCTGGTTTGGTTTAATAAGCCTCTGGTACTGGTTCATCAAGCACTTGTACAGAAAAAAAACTGACGACATAAGTAGAAAATGTGTGCATGCACAAAAAGCAGAATAGCCTATATCGTTTTAAGGATATTTTGTTTACTAATAAACAATACCTGCTTTACTAATACCTGCTAATAAACATTTCCAAATTCACTGAATAACCTTCTTCCAGAAGGGCTTATTGTAGCAGCCTAGTATTTTTTTTAAAACCTGTCTTTGTTTTCCTATGGATAAGTAAAAGCCAGGCCGGTCAGAATAGAGCTTTAAGCTTGTTCTCCATTACTTATTTAACACTGAGTGTATATCAACGTATGTAGAATTTGCATTGCTGAAGGGATTCAGTTCCTATTTTTAGTAGTCTGTTCTTATTATTGAACTGTGTGTTGGATTGTTTGCATTGTCTTCAAAAATAAAATGTATATTTAAAACCCTATGAAATCCGTTTTATTTTTTCCCAAATTCCGTTTTATTTTTTTCTAAATTCCGTTTTCTTTTTCGTTTTAATTTTTCTGGATTCCGTTTTTTTCCTGTTTTAATTTTTCTGGACTCCTTTTTAATGATTAAATTGTATTAATCAAAAAGCATGTTTAATGAATTTAAATCACGAAACTTATACAATTTTAAATTAACTTATTAAAAGTGTAAAAAAATGACATGTTTACCGTATTAAATTTTTTCTTTTTCTCACCTTATGTTTTATTGTTACCAAATTCTGTGTTTTAACTCGTCTAATTATTTGAATGCATACAAAATAAATATATTTATTCTTACAGTTGCCTTATGAAATGTTTTTTCCCCCCTCAGAAATTATGTGTTGTGTATATACATTTTACTGGTTATCAGATGAAGGCATAACACATTGATTAAATTTATAATTAATGAAAATGAAATATTTACATTTTTGGCAAATAAAGGGGATTAAAATAAAAAAATATTTTGTGATTTATTTCTTTTAAAAATAAAGTTGTATTATTTTTCAACAGTAGTAGTAAGTAGTAGTTTTATTAGTACATACATTTTACTAAATAATTGTAATATGGCCTATTTCTGGCACAATGTCTTTAATAAGTTAAACCGACGTTTTATTTTGACGGGTTGCCGTGAATACCTTTAAAGTTCTGTGTGACTTTAGCAGTGTAATATTTACAAATACTAGTCCATATCGTGATTTGATATAAGTGTAATGGCCTACTTTTGATCAATTCATTCAAACTTTGACACATGCTGTGACATTCCGCGTTAAACTGTAAAATTCAGTTTTTATGACTGGATTCTGCGATTCCGTCCGCGTTTACTGCATCGCGGAAATCATAGGGCCCTATGTATGTATAGATAAGTGTTTCAAACAGTGGCAGTGAGTTTATATTTTTGCATGTTTAATTGCAATTAAACATGCAAAACGATAAACTCACAGCCACTGTTTGAAACACTTATCTATACATAGTTTTAAATATACATTTTATTTTACTCATGAGTAAGTAGCATTCAAGTTTCAAATTGCTTGGCCATTTATTGTGATTAACAGGAAATTGTGTTCAGCTGAATTGGAGTAGTATTTTGTTAGATGGGTATAAAAAGCTTAGTTTACCGCGGCAGCGGTCGCGGCAGCCGTGTGTGAAGCCTCGTGTGAAGACCGAAGAGTGTAAAGACCATCGACTCTACCGTGCGACTCCTCCGGGCAGGGACACCGGCAAGGGATATAAGTATCGCTTTTTATTTATCCTCTTTCTTACTGCTTGTTTCACTTCTGTTTTAGTTTTTATAACTAATTCTTACTATGTGTAAGTTGTTGTTTGTTAGCATGTGTTTTTGACAGTGTTCTTTTTTTAGGATTACTGATAACTACTGCCGTTTGATTTATCTATTTTAATTTTAAATAAATTATGTATGAATTTCATATGTCTTTATAGGTATTTACTTTAGTTTTAGTTTTAATACATTGTATTTATTTTAGTAACGTTACTTCAACATACTGCATGGAAATGAAATACCATATATATATATATATATGGGTGTTTGGCTTAGTGTCATGTTAGAATCATTTTTATACTCATACCTTTGGTTGTTTTAATATTTTGAAATGTTTTTAGCTTTATTTTTTGTTTTCATTTAAATGTTAAGTTTTGAAATGTTGTTGTATGCATTTGTCATTTTATTTAATTTCTCCATTTTCTTAAATGTGTGTATATATAGTATTTATAGACTTGTAACTTATAGTTTTAGTTACTTTTTCTTATTTGTAAGTCGCTTTGGATAAAAGCGTCTGCTAAATGACTAAAAAGTAAAAGTAAAGTAAAGTAAGTTTGTTTGTTTTTTTGTAAAAAATTGTCAGTCAAGTCCAATCAAGATGTTAAAACAGTATTTTTGTGTGCAGATTCTGTACAGAAGTAGTTTTGTGTCAGCTTTCTGTAGGCATCTCTCAGGGGCCAGCGGGGCCAAACTGAACCTTGACCCAAAACCATGACTAATGCTACTTCTGGATCATTTGCCACACGTAAAATAGACATGAATCACAACACATTGTGGTGAAACAAACACCCCAGCCAGATATTCAAGAAAACTGGTTTACGTTTGCTTAGACTGCCATCTAGCGGCAAGATTCATAATCAACACAAACCTGATCACAAATGAGAAGTCCTTGATGTTCTTTTTCTATGTTTGTATTATACATGATTAAGGGAATTATATCTATTTGAGGATACATAACACTGTAGAGATTGTTGCAACAATCCGGAAAGCAAACTTTTGAAAAAAACTAAATTCTGACTTGGACACGTTTAACTTTTTTATTTTTGACTTGAGACATAAACTTTAGCCTATAACTGCAGGAAGATGATTCAATGGCCTCTTCCTCCAAAAAATTCAGGACTTGAATTTACTGACCCAGTCAGCATCCAGGACCTTATACGCCTTTTCTTGCAATGGATGTTTAATGACCAGATTAAGAGAGAGATAAACACTTTTCAGAGATAATAATTTAGTTTAAAGACTAAACAACAATTAATGAATGGGTCATATTACTAAACTATTTTATTGCTTTTGTGTTTTCATAATGTACACCATAGAAAAGAGCCAGATTTGTCAACTTTTCAAGCAGTATGTGGGATCAAATTTGTTATGAGTGGTTTAAAGAAAATTGCATTTCTTTAAAAAACTATTTCTTGCAGTATTTGGTTCTATGTTTAATAGCTTCTAATGTTTTAGACCTGGCTTCCTGTAATGCAAAGTTTACATTCAGTGATGCTCTCTTTTGCATACTTTGTTTGTGTGGTGCAATGTGCTCTGAACGATTTCTCACAGGAAGTGCAAGAGGAGGGTTATAGGGTGACCTTATGACTTCTATCTTGTGTAGAACATTATTAAAAACTTTGGCTTTTAGCAGGATGTTATAGTAGGGCTTTCATTTATATACAGGCAGATGTTTTCAATACAAATTACAGTGATGGCCAAAAATATCAGACTTCTTGTGCAAACAAAAATCTCACTAATTAATGGCAAAATGAATGTTTGGTAATGTAAACTGGTATTTACTACTGACACATTACAGCAAAAGATAGAAATAACTGACTTAAAACCATTTTTTTTACCATGAATCTGTAATGCATAGGATGATCTCCATCTTTATTGAAAGATTCAGAATATCTTTAATTAATGAAGTCACTGGGAGCATTTAAATGATTCGTCAGAGCACATTATGTGCAAATGATTGTGTCGTAGCATTGTGTGCATTAGAGGATTGATTCAGTTGTACAATATCACATCTTTTCTCAGTCTGCAGCTGACTGTCTTTACAGTAATTCACACTTGGCTATGCAGCTGCATTTTGTTCCCAGCAGGAAACATGATAAATCATGGAATGAGAATGTAAATATAAAACTAATCCCCGCCCACTGGGTCTCTCTGTGGCCAGATTCTTTAAAGGGGCGGCGCACTGATATGGCCACGTTGTTGAAGGGGTGTCTATTCACTGACTTCAGGGCATCAGCCTCTTATCTCAGCTGTCAGACTTAGGTCATGGACCATGAAAAACACTGATTTCATGGAAGCCACATACCAGCGGTGATAAGCCTGTTTAGTTTGGAAAAGACTAAAGGATCCCACATTATTACCTCTGTCATGGTCTGAGCATGGCTCTGTCATTTTGTTGCAGAGTTAAATTATAAACTTGGAGATCCCATTATGCTTTGTTTTAAATGTAACTGGAGTTAGATGTCACACTTTTTATTCTAGTGAATATTTCTCAGGTTTATCTATACGTTTATTTCTTAAAGCCATTTTCTAATACATAGATTTTGAATAATTTCACAGAAACCTTTGTAATTTTCAACATTACACTAAATGTGGGTATAAGTTGTCACAGTGGAAAGCTGCCGGTAAAAAAAATATATTAACTTTGTAGCCACATTTACAGCAAAAAGTATAATGTTTTATTAAATATTTAGTTTTTGCCAAAAGTTTAATTATAATTTAATTAAATTATAAATTATAAAAAAATAAAAACTTGCCCAACCTAATATTTATGGAAAATATAATTGTCCTGAGAACATATTTCAATCTTTTTCAAAAAGTTTGTCAGCAAAATAATTTATTTATTTTTAAAGAAATTCATACTTTATGCGGCAAGTATGCTTTAATTTCTATCAAAGGTGACAGTTTTACATTATTTGAGTTCTCTTGTTCCTTTGCTGTTATTTTAAACTTCCTCTTCATCAAAGAATCCTGGGGGGAAAAACGTTTCCACTAAAATATTAAGCAGCGCATCTCTTTTCACCACTGATAATAAGACATGTTTCTTGAGCAGCAAATCAGCATTTTAGAATGATTTCTGAAGCATCATGTGACTCTGAAGAGTAGAGTAATAAAGCTGAAAATGTAGCTTTGCCATCACTAGAATAAATTAAAATATAAAAAATAGCTGCATTTTAAATGTATTTTTGATATAATAAATGCAGCCTTGGTAAGTATAAGATACTTAACATAAAAAATGTACTGGAAAACATGTAAAACATGTTTTTAAGTAATGTATTTTGAAATATAACCCCATACAAAGTGGCATTTAAAAACAAAAGCGATTAAACATTTTCTCAGAACTTTTCTAGGGTATTTTTTGCTAAGAAAAAGTGAATTTAAGTTAATATGAAATCAGTTCCCAAAATATGACAGGCAGAAAGTAAGCAAATACTTACTCTACTGTTATATTAAATTTTTTTTTGTGAGAAATATTTATCCTACAAATATCTTGTTTAAAATAAATGCCACCAAGTTAGTTGTATTTTACTTTTAATTAAAATGCATTCAGTTTTTAGTGTAGCTTAATATCCAAACACTTTTTGGGGCCACTGTAGGCACTCTGGTATTTTCTGACTAGCCCACTGAGAGAGTGATGGACGACAAGGAAGAGGGAGGAGAAAGGGGTTAGTGTTTCAAATCCTGCCCTCTGTTCTGTTTCTCCTCCTGCTCTCTGCTTGGAAAGAGGGGGAGGGAGACACGACTCAACAGTTACCACAGGAAACGGAAGAGACAGAGAGACAGAAGTCATTTCAAAACCCCTGGGCTGAGCAGAAGAATCACTCTGTGTTCGTTTGCAGGGTTCTCCTCCTCCAAAACTCTTATCAGCCGCTCCTTACATCTCCTGCTGGCTCTTTCTTCTCCTCGTTTCTCTGTTCTTGGCAATCAGCCCCCACCCTGACCTCCAGGAGAAGATCTCTTCAACAAAAAGAGGAGATGCCCCCGCAGCCACCGGTGAAGAGAAGTTTCCTGGAATTCCTCAAGAGCTTTATCGGGATTGTACGGGTCCTCCAGATCCTGCTGGGAGCCGGGCTTTGGGTTACCATCGCAGCCAACAAGTATGAAGGCTCCATTCACTATGTGCTTTTTGTGGCCGTGCTTTTCTGGTTCCTCACATTAGCCATCTTCATCCTCACGCTTCTGGACAAGCAGGACCTCGTTCCCGTCTTCGGAGGAGAACGGTGGTTGTTGAGCAATATCATCCACGACGTTGCCGCCACTCTGCTGTATCTGTCCACCATTGGGATCATGATCTACAAAACCCAAAAGAACTCCTACTGCAACCTGGACGTCTACAAACATCACTGCTTGTACAAGGTCTACCTCACTGCCTCCGTCTTCGCCTGCCTCACCACCAGCGTCTATCTGCTCTCTGCCATCTACGGCAGCTGCAGGAAATGTCGGGGTGAACAGACGGTCGTGTGAAAACAATTTGAACAATCCCTTCCGCTGAGAGACAATTTGGAAAGCTTGGAGACTTTTTTTTAAATCAAAGCAGAGGGTTGATCCTCTTGCCTCAGGCTTTCAGGTTTGTTTGTTGCTTTTTATACTGTAATTTAAAGAGCTTTTGTACTGCAGTTACTTATAAAGTCTTTTTTACATGTGTGTTTATGTTGCCGGAGGGCTGGACTCTATATTTTTTTGGTCCAGGCGGCCCACCACCACTTCGTATATATATATATTCAAGAAGAACATGTACCGGCCCGATAGTACCGGAAAATTTATGCCAGATTACCAGTCCAGCCCTGTTGCCGGAGCTCTATATAGAAGTAGTTTTATTTTTTTGTATTGTATAACTGACAACTCAAAAAGCAGTTTGTTGCTTAACGAAACTATGTTCTACATGTTTTGTTCTTTTAACCCTTTGATATGACTGAGCGATTAAACACGGCTCTGCTTCATGCCAGTGTCTTTCATCAAATGTGTAATTGTACTTGACTGTTTGACAATCCTAGAATGAATCGCACCACATCAATGATCTCCACTTGGACCGCTTTTAAAGAGAGGAAATATTTAATGTAGTCAATCATGTTTTAGAATGAAGTGTAATACGTGGCTGTTAGCAAACATTTAATAAATCAGAATGAAATCAAGCAAATTCAACTTAATTTCTGTTTTTGTATGATGTTTAACTAAACAGTTTCCTAATTTGCTTGGTAAATGTAGGAATAGAGGCTGTAATACACTAGCCAGACCACAATGTGTTCTTGTGTTGGTCGTGGATCATTTGCAAAGAACAGAGGTGTTGGGACAGCTGCCTGTGATCGGTTTTATGCAGTAATGAGTTTTAGGAGGAACACAGTGCAAGTCCAAACCGCAAATTGTGTGTGAATGTGTTTCTACATTTTAAAATGTTACATCATAACACACCGTTCTTTGTTTAATACAGTACTGGTCAAAAGATTGGACTTAAGCTGTTTTTTTAATAAGTCTTTCAAGTTCACCAATGCTGTATTTATTGGATGAAAAATAAGTGAAAACAGTATGTTTTTATAATTTATTAACTGTTTTCTTTTTTTAATTGAATTTTTCTGCAGTCATTACTCCAGTCTTCAGTGTCATGTGATCCTTCAGAAATTACATAATATGCTGATTTGGTGCTCAAGAAACTTTTCTTCTAATTAATATTGGAAATAGTTTTTGCTGGTTAATGTTGGTTAAAACCGTGATACACATTCACGAGTTTGGGGTAAGTACAAATGTAATTGCTTTTTGCTTTATAAATTAAATAGACCAAACGTGCCAGACATTTATAAAGGTACACAATATTTCTATTCCAAATAGTTGCTGTTCTTTTGTACTTTTCGTCAAAGAATCCTGAAAAAATGCATCACTGTTTTCACAAAAATATATTATATTATACAGCAGCAGCATAATTCAACTTTGATTATAATAAGAATTATTATTAATAATTGAACACCAATAACACAAAATCCAAATCCACACATTTGAATGTTTTTTTAAAGGATCGTGTTTTATATTTTGAGCAAATAAATGCAGCCTTGGTGAGCATTCTTTCAAAAACAAACAAAAAACACAAATCCTAATATAAAATGTTTTGATATGTTTTATCAACTGCCCTATTCCTTTAAATGTAATGCTATGATGGTAATTGCTTCCTCTAGCAATACAGAACAGCATGTTCACACTCCCTTGAAAAAAAAGTTATTAAATGACATACATTTCTCAATGCTGGAGGATAAGTGTTTACACAAACTGTTGAACCTGAAAGACATTTCCTGCTGTTGAAGAGCTCTCTGTCTCTTTCTCTCTGGCATAGCAGGATATTTTCTGCTCATCAATGTCATCTTAGTCTTGAGTAGCTGAACTTTTGATTTGCAGCATTAAAGAGTATTTTGGCATGCTCTTTTTATGTAATGTTTGTCTAAAACTTGAAATCACAAGAATAGGCCAACAATAATAATAAAAATAACAACAATAATACATCATTTTGTAAATGTAATATTTTAAAAATATTAAACAGTCTCTTTAAATGATTAAATTGGCAAATCAAACATGTTCTTCTTCAAAAGTGCTCCTTGTTTCAAGCCAGTGTCTTTCAAAGCATTAATTTCCAGGCAGTGCTTGCCAGTTTTGTGTGAAATATGCATAGGACATTCAGTGAACGTAGTTGTGTAGAGAGAAGTATTGGAAATTACATCATGTTATTTTTATCACTCTAGCAACAGAGCAAACGTTGTATAGAGTGAGCCAATCAATATGAACTGGATTTATCTATTGGAATGGGCCATTGGCGCATACTTGCTAAATTAAATATTGAAAGATTAAGAATGCATGGACACATTAGTATAACATTCACTACCAGCACTGGTTATGAAGCAAGGCTATATAAATAAATGAATGTATAATGACTCGTATATGGCCAGAGGTAAGGTCAACAAATGGTCATTCAACAGGAATTATGCAGTTTGGCTTTCCAGCTTTCATTATTACGGACAGATTTTGATTTGTGCATCGAGTGGGGTACAACATTCAGAGGAAGCGCTCCGGTTCAAGCTTGTTGACAGAAACACATGGATGTTGTTAACTGATGAAAACCATGTAACACATTACTGTATGCATGCCAAGACTTTAACTAAAATGACTGTATAGTCATGACTTTGTCAAATGGAGACTGACTTCATTTTATATTCTCATTTGCAAATCATCCAGGTATTCCAGTGTTTTGAAGCTGTTGGCTTTGTCTCCCATGACAAAAGGAGTTGTTTTGTTGAATTGCTCCATGTGGGCCTCGTATTCACAGTTTAAGTCATCAGAGCTTCAATGAGAGCAGGCCTGCACATGTGGACCGTTAACCGCACGCTCTGTTCCGAGTGCTGAGACACGCATTCCTGTGTGACGCGCTTCACATGAGGAAAAAAAAACAGTGTAAGTCAGTGAATGGACAGACTAAGTCTAAAAGGAAAGAAGTATTATGCAAGATCTTTGAGAAAATGACGGCAAGGAAAGGGTATTATTTAATTAAATGTTGTTCCAGTGCCTGATGCATTTTGAAGGGCTCTTAAAAGCATGGCGTTTTATTGTCTGCTGCGTTTGACGTCACAGCTCTGGGGCATAAATAAGATTAAGCTCAGATGAGCTTTATTTGTCACATACACAATTATACAGAGTATAACCAGCAGTGAAATGTGTTCTCTGCATTTAACCCATCCAAGTGCACACACACCTGGAGCAGTGGGCAGCCGACGCTGCGGCGCCCGGGGAGCAGTTGGGGGTTCGGTGCCTTGCTCAAGGGTCTCATCTCAGTCGTGGACAATTCCTGCCGGAGCCGAGATTCGAACCCACAACCTCATAAACTTGGCATAAATATGTCCGCACCATAGGCACATTCTAGACCATGTGTACGAACTCTTGGAGTGTGGAGTAATGAAGTAAATGGTTTTAAAGTGTGTTTTCATTTCAATCTGTATTTACAATCAATATTCCACTCTCATTAAGCACTGAAATTATAAAAAGTCATTGCGCAGAAGTTAAACTAAATTCAATTTAGACATGGTGAGTGGATGCATTTGATCACTATTCATTTATCCTATGTTTTACTTAATTTACTTCATCACAATACTTCATTTTTAAACTAAACTGCAGATCTCATGTTACGAAAACTGCATACATTTAATTTGATTTTAATTGTTTAAAACAATTGAAATACTATATGACCAGTGTAAAAAATAATGAGATCAAATATTTTAACCCGTTTTTGTTTTTATGAATATTTAATTTTGTATTATAAAACGTAACAAGAATACTGGATAACTTTTAGTAATAAAAAATAAATTGTAGGCTATGGTCCGAATGGAATTACAGTCAGGATCTCATATTTCCTGTCTTGCACCTTTGACGGTTAAACACGTGTCACGTGGATTGGAATATGCATGGAATGATATGCAGATGAGGTTATGCATAGTAAAACTAGGCGTTGTAAGCTCTATGGTGATTTCTGTGAGGAATCGGGGTGAAGATGCACGTATGCACAATCTTCCCCTGACTGGGATTTATAAAGGGATTTTTGCGCAGGTTCTGGTGTACGCATGCTTTTATAAATAAAAAAAATCACGCTTACGCAAAATCTATCTTTTGTGCGTACGTACACTTTTAGGATGAAATCTACGGAGAGTTTTATAAATGAGACCCCTGGACAGTTGCTAGCGAAGGACCATTCGTGTTGTCATGTTGTAATTTCCTCTGGCTTCGTATTTAATAGTTGCAAGTGATTCAGAACTTCTGAACAGTGAGACACTGTTTAAGGAACTAGAGCTTATTTTAGATCCACCCAGAAGAAAGGAAGCTGAGTGCTGCTCTTTTGCTCTCACAGCTCCATATATCATTTAGTTCCTATATTCTACCCACAACATGGGACATTTTGTCATCATTTACTGCCCTCATGTTGTTTCAAACCATTTTCTGTTAAACACAAAAGAAGACATTTTGAAGAATGTTGGTAACCAAACTGTAAACTTTGAGTTCCATAGAATGGAAAAAAAAAATAGTATACAAGTTGATGGCTACCATTATCTTTTGTGTCCGACAGAAGAAAGAAACTTATATAGAATTGGAACAACTTGAGGGAGGATTCTTTTTGAAGACACAGAACTCCAAACATCATGATCTTCCCTGAAGAAAAATGTAAAAAAAACATTTTGCTCTGGGAAATATTAAATATTAAATTGATGATATTGTAGAGTACCTTAATATGTGTAAACCTGAACAGGAAAAAAAATGACTCCAAATACAAAATTTATTTAATCTCAAAATTTCTGCCCATTTTTCAGAAAGCAGATTTAGTATTTTTGCGTTTTATTTTAAACTTTTTTTACTTTTATTTATAATGTTTTAATTAATTTATGGAATCTTGAATAAAAAAAAAAGGTAATTTTTCTCTTTAAATCTCACAATTCAGATTTTTTTCTCAATTACATGATACAAACTCGCAATTGCAAATTGAAAAGTCAGAATTGTGTGATTATAAACTTGCAATTCTTACTTTTTCTGGAAATTTTTAGTTTATATCGCGCAAATCTTCAGCTTCTAAAAGTCAGAATTGTGAGTTGTAAACTTTTTTATTATATTCAGTGGCAGAAACAGACGTCCATAATGTTTTGTTTTTCTTTTGTGATTTTTGATTTGTTTTGTTTCATGTTTTATTTAGATTTGAGCAGTTTGCTCTCTATTTAATATCATTGCTGTCTATTGCTGAAACAATTGTTTTAAAGAGTTCTCTTTTTTTATGAACATTATGTATCAATCTGTCTACTTAAAGCTGTTGTCCCCAGCTTCACAATCCATGTCATGTAATGTTCTTGTTTTAGTGAGTAATCTTTTGCGCAAGTCTCGTAACTAAAATTTTCCTACAACCTGTATCCCGGGAGACAGAATCACATTATAGGCAAGAGGAAATGATGTCACATCCTGTTTTGGAGCAGTCTGAATTGGTGCTGTGTTCAAGCAGATTGTGGCAGAGGCCAGTGCGTCTTGTGGGTTGTGAGGCCTATTTATAGAGTTTTGGAAATACCAAGACTTCGTTTTTGCTGCCAGCCCATAGCAGATGGCAAGAATGTGTTATTAACTCGGCTTTAACTAAGACTTTGCTAATTGTAATCGGTGCAGCGCAAGTGCTGCAGATGCATTGATTAGGTGTATTTGTGGAGAATCCTCCTCATGTTCATCAATATTTCAGCTAGCCTTACTGCGCTTTGATCCGCACCTCTCGGCTCTCTGTACCGCTTTGCAAGGGAAAACAACAAACAGACGTGTCTAGTTCAATAAACGCAGAGGGAGGCTTTCTGAAGCCTTAGAAGGAAACAGGCCTTCGAGACTTTGGCATGCTTGTTATGGAAAGCGTTAAAGTCAAACAAGCCCACTTTGTTCAGAACAGGGCCAGACGTACTCTCACATTCGCAGAATATTTGCACACAAATGACCACAAATTTCCCCTGTTGATCTGTGACTGCTTTGTCAATGAATGTAATCCAGTTTTAAACATAATAAATTTGACATTTAGTTCATTTTAATAGTATATAATTGAAATCTTACTTTTAATTTATTTCATTTTAAACTTGGTTAGAATTCACTTAATTACTAACTTTTATAATAAACAGTGCATAGAAGGCACATATTTCCATTGGTAAGAGTAAGTGCATAAACAATGTGGTTTAAACAACTTTTTATGTTTATTCTCACAGTTTCTAGAATTGTCTGGAAAATCCTGGGGCAGGACGTGGCATTATCTGTACCTGGTTATTATGAGCCTTAAACCTGCAAATCAAATGTGTTAATTTAGCAAAAGATGGCTGTACAAAGTATTATTTTAAAGTCTCTTTTTCCACATTTGTGCTGATGTGTCAGTCTTTTGGGTATATATTTAAGCTTTTGTTTGACTAAATGCAGCTCTAATACACAAAATTAACTTGGTGTCTGTGACTAGACTCAACATCAGGACTGAGTCTGTGATTCGTTTTAGACATCTTACTGTTCCAAATTACACTGTGTTAAAAAAACCTGTTTCTAACACTTACATTTTTCAGATACACAGGCCACACACACACACACACACACACGCACCACACACGCGCACTCACACACACACATTGAAAATGACATGAAGTGAAAAATGTAGTTGTATCTTATTTTCTTTTTGGTTTTCGTCATGTAATATAGTAGGATTCCACATTGTCCAGTAAGTTTCTTAATTTTAGTACCTGTTCACGCAACTATACTGAATAAATCTCCAGCAGGTGGCACTGTTTCACTTTCACTCCCAAGGAGGTCTACAATATTTTGGAGAGATCTGTTATTGTTATCTATTCATCAGTTAATAGGCAGTAGCAACTGGCATTTAGATGAATGGACAATTTTAATGTATGACTTTCCTCATCGATCATAGACCTCCTTGCTCTCATGCCGTATAGCTTTGATGTGAAAAGCAGCTTTTGAAAGCACTCCAAAATAATTTGGCACTGTCAGGCATCTACATTATATTTATATATAATATATACTGTAAGTATATGCTGCTAGAAAAACTTTTTTTTGTCAAAATACACAACTACTTTTGAATGGCTGTAAAAAGATACAATGATACATGTAGAATGTGTAGTTCAACATCTTCTAGCAGGGTTAGTGCAAGCATGAATCTGATGTATATTACATAGAAAACTGAAAGGCAGATATTGTATAGTTCATTTTTATTTAATTGGCTGGTTTACAAATTTGAAATGGTTTACATGTATGTATGAAGGTAAATTGATCACTGGATTTGTTGCAAATCTTTGAATGAAATTTAGAGTTTTGAGATTGCCATTATTTAAATTACTCTTTCTGTGCTAATGTGGTATAATATATATATTCCATGTATAAGAACAAAGTATGGATGATATATTTACATGTCAATCAAGTGGATTTAAATATTGTAAGATGGTTTTTGACCACATGACCATTTTGACCCCTTGACCTTCAGCCTAGTCTGACATCATTCTACTATGATGAAAGTTTGTTTATGAATATTACTTACTTGGGTTGCTTGACGAACCACTCCAGCCTTATTAACACTCATAAGCCAAAGTCACATGAATCCAGTACATTTAAGAACAAAATATTGCAATTTGTTTGCAATAATTTTGTTATTTCTCTTAAAATGACTTAAATTCCAAGATTTAAAAACTATAATTCTTACAAATATATTAAAACAAAATTTATAAAGTGCCTTAAATGCCTAAAATGAGTACATTGGAAATCTATCTGAACATATTGTATTTTTGGGTACTGATATTTTTGTGTTGCTGTGTGCTCTACTCCTCCCTTTTAAATAAAATCAAGTGAATTTCTGCCTGCTAAATTTATTAAGTAATAATCGATAATGATGTCTTTAGCACAGTTTCTGACTGATGATAATAATGGGGTGCTACTGACAGCCTAACAGTGCTAGCAGTTTAATACTCAACTAGTAAAAGACAAAACTACAGTAGCGTATTACAGATGAAATGACCTGCACTGAAGCCCTGAACAGGTTAGTAATTTGCTCAGTTTCCTCGAGTCCTGTGCATCGACTCGTTCAAACGTTTGACGGAGGCAAGGAACAGATTGAAGCGTCAGTCAAGACTAACCGTTTATGATTTATTATCATTTATTAGGGAATTGCCACAATCGGAAATGATCAATGGGAAGGCAAAAATTATATAATAATAATTAAAAAAAACCACAGGCAGCGGGCCAAATCAGCCGCCACACCAGGAAACGTCCCGGTGCTCCCGATGGCCATCCGCGCCTGCCATAATCCAAAGTCACATGAATCCAGACATTGAAGAACAAAATAATATTTTAAACAAAAAAAAGATGATTTTCTACCGGTATATACAATAATAAATGGCTGTTGTTGCGGAGAAGCTGTAATTTCTGAAGTCTTCCTCTAGGTGCCAGGATTGTCTCTTACATAAACCAGCTGTTGGTGACAGCAAGACTGAGATCATCCACATACAATGTTCAGTTTGATGGATGTAGTATTTGTAGGTTCATGAGCTTTACAGGATTATAGAATGGCGGTGTTTGGCTCATCTGTGTGAGCTGAGAAAGATTAGCACTGTCACACAGTAATGATTTTGAGAAGTTCAATATTTCTTCAGGTTGTTAAAGCATTGAGTAATGACGCTGGTATTTGCACTTCTGCAGTAAAGATTGAAAAAATTTGTCAATTCACGTTTTGGTCACTTATTGTAAAATATACAAATGCATAAATCAATAGTCTACATTTGTAATCATACAGATAGACAACATTAAGTATTCTATACTTTCAATTCATATTTTCCTGACCCATGTAAACGGCAAAACTGAAAACATCTTCATTTCACGACCTGTTCGAAATGCCAGCAGTTATAAACGGCATTAAAGATATAGCTGAAAGCCTCAATATCAACAGAAAAACAGTTCCACTTTATGTAGCAGTAAAACGGTTGTAAAATGTCTTCCTCCCTTTTGCTTAATGAACTTTACTGGGTTTTATCTTAAGTTTTATGTTTTCTTGATGAGTTTTGTTGTTGTTTATTGGATAGATTTACAGGTTTGCTGGAGAAATTCTTAACCGGCTGTAAATATGAACTGTTTATTAAATGTTTTGAATCTCAAATTTATTTTAATGGTCTGTAGAATCACCTTGTCTTAACATCAAGCGTTTGTCACTGAAATGCTATCAAAGGGGTGTTTTAAAGTTCTTTCGGAACTTGAAATCATTCCTTTTTAAAAACTGGGGACTAATTTCTTCTTCAGACACTCAACAACAAATGTCAGTCATTTACATGTATAAGTTTTTAAAAGTTTGTTTTATTCTATTTTTTTAATTGCATTCATTCTACATATTATATTACTATTATTGAAATTTCACTTTTCGTATCATTTACATTTTAAAATGATTTTATTTAACTTGCACCCCGCTTGGAAGATGCTAAGACCTCCTATTCGGCTTTGCCTATTTCCTATTTCAACCCCATGGTTGAAAACTACTGCCTTAATTTCCCCGTCCTCATCTCTCTGATAATTGTGTGTCCATATGACAGAATTCGCCAGATAGTTTCTAAGACAAATGCATTGCCTGGTAACACTAACAAGCTTGGCCGGTTGATTCATTATGCTTTGGATGAATGTATTTATCCAGGCCTGATCTTTGTCTCTGTCTCAGACTGTTACTATGGTAATGCAGAGCGGCACAGAGAGATTGAGGTCAGAGAAAAGGACACACTGCAGTGTAGCTTATAAGTAGTAGCCACAGTAGGATTTTGCATATGAACATCTCTCAGCGAGGATTCTTCGTTCATTCCTGTGTACAGTTCTGGGATTTGAACTAGTTCACTGACACGCATCTGTTACCACCAGCCTGCGGTTTCAAACACATGGCTGATGTTTCAAAGTCTTTGTAATGAACATCCTAGCAAATACCATACGTTTTGATTCAAACATGACCCTCAGTAATAACAGCATAATGAGACTAGATACATTTTGAGTGATGCAAGAGTTGATAAACTTGTTAGGGTGTTGCTAATTTGTTCAAAGTGGCTTTAGGGCATTGCTAGGTTGTTGTTAGGGTGTTGTGGGTGATTTTCAGGGTGCTGCTATGGTGTTCTGAATTTACTGTGATTTTTGTTTGTAAAAGTGTTTAGAGCTTTTTTAAGGTGTTTTTTGTTGCTAGGGTGTTGTGTGTGTGATTTTTAGGGCACTGCTTTGGTGTTCTGATTTTATTTTGGTTTTGCTTGCTTTCTTGTTTATTTCTTTCTTTGTTTATTTATTTTTGTGGTTGTTGCAAAAAGTGTTGTGAGTAAGGGGTGTTTTTTTTTTGTTTCTTTTTTGATGTTGCAGAAGTGTTTAGAGTTTTTTTTGGGTCGTTTTTTATTTTGTTTTTATGTTGTCTTACAAAACTGCTTAGAGGTTTTTTTTTGTTGTTGTTGTTTTTTTTTGTTTTGTTACAAAAGTAAAAAAAATATTTGTAATGTTCAGAGTGTTTTTTGTTTTGTTTTTGGTGTTGCTATGCTAGAGTGTTCTCTTTCATAGGTTCACTCAACTAAGCTAAGACGCTTTGGGAGCCGATTGTCTGAAGCCCTAAAAGAAACACGCCAATTCATTGGCTGATGGCGTGGATGCCGGCATCGACGTTCTTACGTCACCTCCTTATACTGGCGAACGCGCCATCTGCTCCTCAGATTTCTCTGCCTTCACGAAGGGGCCACATTAGCTCTTCTGTTGCACATTTTCTGGCCCGATTTCGAATGTTTTCTCTTGGGATTTCTTCGTTTGCACTTTGACGACTGCAGTAGTGGAACTCTGTTCTCCTCGCAGTGAAGTGCCATGGAGTATCGTCACTGTCAGCCGCCGTGTTCTCAGTTCATCGCGAGTGATGTACAAATTTATGGGGTTTTTTTTTGTACACGCACGAGGTGGTTTACGGCATCTCGAAATGCAAATTCTGCGAAAACTTCCATCTCAAAACCCTCCGCACTAGGCTCGCGGTTTTTGAGAGGAGTCAACATGAACCTGACTGTCACAGCCGACTTTCTGTCGAGACAGAAGCTCAGGTCGGGGGAGTGGATGTTGAACCGCCAAACGGTAGACCAGATTTGGGATTTGATCGGCAAAGCGGAAGTGGACCTCTTTGCGTCGCTGGAGTCGTCCCAATGCCCACTCTGGTTCTGCCTGAGTTCCCGGCACCTCTGGGCACAGATGCGTTTGCTCACCCTTGGCTGGACATGAGGCTGTACCCGTTTCCGCCCGTCAAGCTGATTCCGGCAGTTCTGTGCAGGGTAAAGGAGAGCGGTTTCCATCTCCTACTCGTAGCCCCGTTCTGGCCATCCCAGATGTGGTTCTCAGAGCTGATTCCTCTTCTGTATCGGCCCCCTTGGGAGATTCCGATCAGGCAGGACCTGCTCTCTCAGCTCCAGGGCAAGATGTGGCACCCTCAACCCTAAGATCTGGAAGCTGTGGGTATGGCCCATCCAGGGCCACAGGTTTTGGTTCAGGATAGTATCGCTATTGCCAGAGCCCCCTCCACTAGGAAGCTGTACTCTTCCAAATGGAAGGTTTTTGAGTCCTGGTGTTTAGCCCACGCAGTGGACCCAGTCAGCTGCCCCATTGGTCACGTCTGGAGTTCCTGCAAGAGAAACTTGTGGCAGGGGCAGCTGTTACCACCTTAAGGATTTATGTTGCGGCCATCACCGCCCTGAGAGAGCTAGATGAGATTCCCCTGGGGAGACATCGGATGGTCTCTGCATGTATGCGTGGTGTCCGGTGTCTGAGACCAGTACGCCCCATTAGAGTTCCTTCTTGGGACTTATCAGTCATCCTTGAGGGTCTAATGGCAGCCCCATTTGAGCCCTTAGAGTCAGCTCCAGAACGGATTCTGACTGTCAAGGTTACTCTTTTTTTGGCGCTAATGTCTTTGAAAAGAGTTGGGGACTTGCAAGCTCTCTGTCAGCGAGATGTATGGACTTCACCCCGGGTCTGGTCAAGGTGACCGTACGGCCTAGGTGTTTGGTATTTAATCTATATAATATATGGGTTTCACTTTCTGAAATGAGTGACAAAAAATATTGACCTTTATCATGATATTCAATGTTTTTTAGATGTACCTGTAGTAGCACACTTCTCAACAAGCTGCGCAATCTGAGCACAAATGTTCTGAGCAAGTTACTTTCCAGGGTTTAATAGTTAGGGTTAGGGAGTTGTTCAAATCATATATGAGCAACAGCAATTGTGATGTTTGGTTTAACAAGCAACATAATAATGAGTACTTGGTTTACCCTGGAGAATGTTCCTTAAACACTTCATACTATGGTTCAGAAATGCTCAGTCAGGTTTTTATTCTTTAATGATTCGTTTATCACTGGACCATTCAGGACTTTGTGCTCCAGGTTGCATGACATCTCATTTGCTTCCTGCTGTGGGCACAATGTCAGGCTAATGAAAATCCCATGGGGTAGCAATGGAGGAGATTAACCGCTAATTTGCTTCTTTTGTCACAAGCAATAATTTTGCCCTGTTGTACAAAGGTTCATTGATTGAGGTCGGTAAATTCTCCTGCCATAGATTAAAGAGAGAAACCTCATCTGAACGGCTTACGCTCAGAGCGTGCAGAACCTACGCTTGTCTAAACGAGACATTTGGATGAAGGGCATATAATGAGGAATGATGTTAATGACAGAATGAGAGATATAGTTTATTAATGAAATAATGAAATAAACAAGCACACAGAATGAGAGGTATAATGAGGTATTAAACACATTTATCATGAGGGTCATCGTGAGGATTCTTACATGAGCAGCCATTCAAGATCATGTCCTCAACCTGTGTTCTGTAAATTAAAGTATTGTGTTTATGTCTTGTTTATTTTTCAAGATCTCAGAAAGAGCCATGATTCCTTTTTGGGTTTAAAGCGATAGTTCACCTAAAAATTCTAATATCATTCAATCTTCTATGACTGACTTTCGTCTGTGAAAAGAAGATATTTAGAAAAATATTCCATGAGTTTTTGTCTCTATACAATGAAAGTCAGTGGGGTCCAACATTTTTCAAAATATTTTGCTTTCCACAGAAAATGACACAGTTTTAGAATAAGTAAACAAGGACAGAATTTCAAATCAAATTTATTCATAAAACATTTTTAATACTACACAAAACGTATACCACCCAATATTTATTTTTGGGTTTAACTATTCCTTTAAAATTTAGAAACATTTTAACATAAGGACCATTGTTTTGTGGTGAATAATGACAATTCTATTAAAAGAACAGTTTTTTTTACAGCGACGTAATTATTGTATGATTAATATTGTAATTATGTTACTATGCTAATTACATAAACTACAGACCAGGAATTACTCTAATGACTGATTACACATACACCTACTGCATTCTCGTAATTAGCACTTGGGTACTTTATCTATAAAGATCCATTCATGGTCAACATGTTTGTAGAAAACATAAGAAAACGCTAGCTTGATGGAGTGAAAGCGCACACAGCATCTGGTATTTTATGCAAATAGGATCACTAGGTGCATTTGTGTTTCCTACCACTGAGCTTATGAACTCATTTCTCTTCTTACCAGTAATTACACATGGAACCTTCAATCTGCTGACCTCAGAGCAGCATATTATGTATTCATTAAAATATTTTCTTTCGTCTCGATGAATAGACTCAGCAGTCATGAAAACACTAATGCTGCGTTCTCTCACGCGCCGGTGTTTAATGGATGCTCAGAGCTGGTTGAATGTATGGGCCTGTATTCTGACTGGGGGCGTCACCATTATAATCAGAGGTTGTAATACACAGTCAAACCTCTGTTCGTTAGAAAGCTATCAATGGCAAAATGTAAACTTAATAAGAGCAGCAGGGAGGAGTTGGCCATGATTCAATTACAATGTACTTGCTGACACACTATCCTCTGATTGGCTGGAATTTTACATATTTGATGTGTTTTTGTTTCAAGGACAAATTTGCTTGAATTGTACTGACATCATTCGTGGCAGATGACCTCAGAAAATAATTTTGGCTAAATTCATGTTCCTCTCCATATGACAGTAGTTCCATGACTAAACGGACGATACAAACGTCACTGCTCAAATAACATATTAATTAGTAAAATACTGTATGTGACCCTGGACTACAAAACCAGTCTTAAGTTGCTGGGTTTTTTTGTAGCAATAGCCAAAAATACATTGTATGGGTCAAAATTATCATTTTTTTCTTGTATGCCAAAAATCATTAGGATATTAAGTAAATATCATGTTCCATGAAGATATTTTGTAAATTTCTTACCGTAAATATGTGAAAACTTCATTTTTGATTAGTAATATGCATTGCTAAGAACTGCATTTGGACAACTTTAAAGGCGATTTGCTCAATATTTAGATTTTTGCACCCTCAGATTCCAGATTTTCAAATAGTTGTATCTTGGCCAAATATTGTCCTATCCTAACAAACCATACATCAATGGAAACCTTATTTATTCAGCTTTCATGTTATGTATAAATCTCAATTTTGGAAAATTGACACTTAAGACTGGTTTTGTGGTCCAGGGTCACATATATTAATTAAAGAGTTCAATATAATGCTGCAGGGATTATGTATTTTTGTAGGCCAAAACCCAGAAATGTGTCAGCATTTTAGCATTCCCAGTTTCGTTGTTCCAAAGTCAATACGTTTTTTTTTGAATGCGTATATTTGATAAAATGCTTGAAATAAGCTATGTGGTTAAAGGAATTGTTTACCCAGAAATGTAAATTTGCTGAAAATGTCCTCAACCCCAGGCCATCCAAGATGTAGATGAGATTGTTTCTTCATCAAAATTTAGCATGTCTCTTGCTCACCAATGGATCCTCTGCAGTGAATGAGTACCGTCAGTATTAGAGTCCAAACATTACATCACAAACAACATTTAGTGATAAAAACATCACCGTAATCCACAAGTAGCTAATTCACACGACTCGAAGTCCATCAAATAACGTCTTGTGCAGCAAAAATCTGTGCATTTTAAGAAATTAAGATGAAATTAAAATGAGTCCATAATCCGTAATAATGATTCCCTCTGTGTAAAGGTTAATTCCCTGTTGTCTTTTCATATCAAAATCCACTGAATGTATTTGTTTAGTTTGTGAACTGTGCTTGATTTGTGCATATTTCTCTTCTGATGACTTTTTCTCAAGATTAATTTTTCATCAGCAAAAGCAATATTATGGACATTTATATACATTTTTTGGGTGAACTATTCCTTTAATACAAACTCAGGATCATTTAATAGCCCTGTGTGTGTGTGTGTTTTAAGCTTTTATTCTCTAGAAAAAAAGCAGCTGTAAACAAGTAGATAAATGGGACAACAAAGGTTTTTTAAGACATTAATTGTAGTCACACACTGAACAGGTAGGCAGCATACATTCATCTAGTCTGCATTCATAGGCTTGTTGTGCTTATAATCACTCTCTTTCAAATTCAAACTCAGGCAAAAAAAAAAAAAAGACTGAAAGAGTTGTCAGAAGCTTATTGATGGTGACATTGAATGTGACCGTGGCGGTGTTCTTTTATAGCTTATGTTTAGCTTTTAACTTGTGGCTATTGTAGCTAGGCTTCAAAATCCACAAAAGTTGTACTTATTTGTGAGGATTGAACAAAATGAAGATTATCATGTTGAACTCAGAACATTGATTTAAATCAGATTTACTTTAAATCGGATCACATCTGGACACAGACAGCAGACATTGTAGCGTGGTGTGCTTTTTACCCTGTGCCACATATTAATCTGTTAAAAAGAAATTACAAAGAAAATTGTTCTCTGTTGGATAGCCTGTTTTGCATCTATCACTATAACAGAACAGTCAAATGTGCGGCTAATGTGTGCCATTTAGCTTGCACAGTGAAGGAAAACCAGTCTGAATAATTAACAAGCGCATGATTTCTAAATGGGGCCATGCATTTTAAACAAAGGAAACTTTTCCTTAGTGAGCACTGAGATAATTGATAAATGCGAGAGCAAGTAAAATTACAGATGGGAGTATAACTATTCTGTGCATGTGTGGTGTGAGTCCATGCAGTGTTGACGGAGTGAGAGAAATCGCTCACAGGTTAACTTGAGGATGACATCAGGTCATATAAATAGAAAAATGAAAGCTTGCTCACAGGCATTGGATTATGCTGACTAAAGTTAACCTTCATTTGCTGACTGGCTGCTGCTAGGTTGAAGTTCAGGGATAAAGCTGTGAGATTAAACACACTGCTGAGGGTAGACCTGACAAATTTGGACATTGTGCTTCTGGGCATGTTATTATGATGGCTGAAAACAGGCTCAGGACTGACTGCACACTGCTGGGGGAGAAAAAAACCTCTCTCCCCAGCCTGACCAAACGACTCGATTAGTTCCGGGTTTGATGAAGGCCCGCCTTCCGAAAAACGAAATGTGTTGTGATTGGTTAGCTGTCCCAGTGCGTTGTGATTGGCAAACAGCTTAGACGGCGTTTCAGTATTGCCCCACCCACCCCTTACCAAAACAGCAAGTTCGTCAATATTGCCATATAAATTCAGACCTCGAGAATATAGAATATTGCTAAAAATTGCGTTTTAGATGGGATGTCAACAACAGCTTAAAAATAACTGCATTGACTATGTACAGATAAGTGCAACGGTAATATGTATTATGTTTATTGTTCTTTGATTCTAACATTATAACATGAATTGCACTGAAACTGTTATATAGTTGAATTTATTTATACCATAGTCCCACAGACTTGCACTATTTGTGGCCGCATATAAATGTATATTCATTCTCTGCCAGCGGGAGGTGCTTTTGTAGTGGTAGAGAGCGAGGTTTCCCCAGTAACGCTATACACAAAACAGAGATCTGCTCACAAACGCTGCTTTATCAGACAAGATTAAATGAAAATGACACAACATTTTCTGAAAACAATTGGTTTCCATCAGAAATACAGTGATATAAAAACACCAGCACAAGTTTCGATTTTGAAACGTGCGGAGCTCAACCAAGTGTTCTCTCCACCTGCCAACCAGTCGAACTTCAGTAGGCGGGATTTACAATTTGTGATGTCACAAATAGAGGAAAACAACTTTGTAGTCCAAACGAGCCGTTCACTGTAGTTCTTGAAAAGGGATTTTTTTAAGCGATATATCTCCCTCTGGAGTGGAATTTGAGATTTTTTACTTTTTAGATAGTTTTATGCCTAAACATACACACTGACTAAAATTCAAAAAGTGAAAAAGCATAATAGGACCCCTTTAAATTAAACTGTAACTTTAAGGCTATATATGTTAACATTAGTTAATGCAATAACACATAATAATAACAATCAATAAAGCATTACATTTGCATCATCTATGGTCTTAATTTATTATGAAAAATGCTGTAAAATTGTTAGTTCATGATGCATTATTGATTTAACGTATTGTTTAACGTTATTAAACGTATTGTAAAATGTTTCCAATTAACATTTATTATTCATTAAAAAGAATGGGTAACATGGTTGAGCTTAAATTTCTCTTTCTGCTCTCAAACGGAGGAGGTCGCATTTTTCTCCCCGTACTCCCTTTTCTTCCCTGCTTGCTCTCTCTCGTCTCGTCTATTACTGAGAGATCTCTCTGACTGCACTGCACTCCAAACTGAAAATCATGGATTTGATCAACTGGTCTCTCAACGCAATTGACACAATCTTCTCGACGAGAAGCCTGGGTTCGGGGAACCTGACTGCCTGCCGGAGCGTTTGCAGCTGGCTACACGATGGACGCGTGGGGAGAGGTGGGGGGTCGTGTGTCTAGCGGCTCTTTCCGTGGAGGACATTGAAGACATCTACCTATTCGGAACCATGATAACAGGTCTTCTGCTGATTGGATTAGGCTTTGCCTGGGTTATCAAAGATTCAGAAATGGGAACAGCTGTCCAAAGCCTCACAAAGCTGCCCGTCATGATTGAAGCAGGGGGCAGAGCGGTCAGCATTGAGACTGAGACTATTAACTGCAATATGGATTCCATCACGGAGAAGCTCACGGCTTTGCAAAGGAAAATTGATGTTTTTGGAGACCAGAACGGACAATAGAGAATATCCGTGGAATTGGAATGCGGCTATTCGCCCCAAGACCAAACAATCGCAATTTATCTTTTCGGGCTCCCACGTAACAGCACTGGCCTTGGCCAAGGCACTGTTGGAAAATCTACCATGAGAAGAGCACTGCAGGGAGACGCTCTTGTGTTCCTCCCCAATTCTACAGACACCTGCTGATTACAAACTTTTACACACACAAACACACACATATACGCACTCACCTCCCCAACCCCGATCCCACGCCTTCGTCACTTTATTCCGCCAGCCTGACAAACGGGTTTGTGACCAGCGCTAAACTCGGCTGCGGGTCCGGATGGCTGCTTGCCGGAGCTGGATTACTTCCCCTGTTGCAAAGTCGTGTGTCTATGGTGTATTTATGTGCTTTTTTTTTTTTTTTTTGCTGAGGTGTTTTTCCTGTTCTCACACTGTACTCCCTAAGGAGCATAGTCTGGGGGTTATTTTTTTCTCCTCCCCTTCCTCATGTTATGCTGTATTTCTCTTCAATTCCCTGAACAAAAATGCATTTCACTTCTGATTATACCCTGTATAATTTAGTATGTGACGAATAAACAACCTTGAAACTTGAACCTTGAAATTTACTTGGAGACAGTAAAGAAGGTTAAGCAAAATTATACAAGTGAACTAGAAATGTACTTTATTTTTAACATTAGAACATGTGGTTCTGTGCCAAAACCACTCCCTGGAAGAATTATTTATTCCAGAGAAACTAATAAATATAACAGAAGTTTTCAGCATTTGAGTTATCACTTTTCTCTTACAGGATAGTCATGAGACCTCAGCAATATTCAGGATTTAGTGGTTGAAAACAGGTTCTTCTTTTGTCCGGTTATCTCCAATTAAACCTTCACTATGATTAATTGCATCTGCAGGGTAAAGTTTCTTAGCAGTGTGGCATGGGCCAGCGCAAGTCATATTCTGAGCTCAGAGGGTGGGATTGCTGACTCCAGTCTGACCTGAGACAAGATATATAGAGCCCAACAACAACTGCTCGCTCACTGCACCCTATAACATTATTAATAGCTTCCACTTTGGGCATGAACATTTTCCAAAGGGCACAGCAGTACATATAATACACTGACATTATAGTATTCTTATTGATTTAATTTAATTAGAGAATAAAACAAAACTTTAAAAAAATTATATATATATATATATACATACTGTATAATTTATTTATAATGTAATACTTAAAGGTGCTATATAGGTAATATATATATTATATATTATATATATAATATAGTCTCTTTATTATCTTTAAGAACAGGGAAGATGCTACAGTATGCAAATTGGCTATTTTGTAAAAGGCAGTTATATTAGCCAAAATGACATTTAACTGTAAAATCTTGTTGTTTAATCACAAAGAAAAAGCTAGATTTATTTTTCCTATTTATTTGGAAATAAAATTAACATTGGCAGAACGGAGATGGCTGTAAAAAAATAAATCCAGTCTCCTGGCAAGCACAGGGTCTCGGCACACAGACACATCAGTAGATGAATCCAGTGCTGGCAGCAGGAGCTATGCCTTCACAGATGCCACTCACACTCACATTTCCGCTGTTTGTTTCTCTCATAGGTCAGGGTTTGTTGTTTTAAGTGCACTGACTGTGTGTGGTTTTATTAAATATGAACAGTAATAGAAAAAACAGTGTGCTGGGGGAAATTCCATTCAAACCATTATCAGATCCTGCAAACATCGCAAAACTGTATATTTATTGATCAGTACTTCTCTCATCAAAATAGTCTCAGATTTCCTGTCATCAAGATTTACTGCCCAGCAACACCCTAGCAACCTTTCTGAACACTTATCTACACAGAAGCACCCTAGAAACCACTCTGGACACTTTAGCAACTCCATGGCAACACTCTAGTAATTTCCTGTCATTTTGACTGACTTACTATGTAAACCAATTTTTGGACCAGTTAGACTTGGACCAGGAAGAAACTGCGTATCAACACCCCTGCAACCCCTATGGAAATTGTTGGTTGTTGCTAGGGTGTTGCTAAGCAGCTGCTAAAGAAACCATTCTGAAAAGCCCAGCAGTGCCTTCGAATAGTTTAAAAATGATTTACTGTTTACTTCAAAATGTCACACCTTTGAACGCAAGATGTCTTCAGTCTTGTTTAGACTGATTGTTCTAAACACTTGGCAGACCAATCAGAACGTGATTGCTGCTTCTCCACGCTCTCTGTTTTTACTGCTTCTGATGTCAGTCATTCCAGACATTTACACTGAATGAAATCAGAACAGCCTAAATTGTAATTATCACATTGTATATAAATGTCCCTTCTCGTTTTTTTTTTTGGCCATACAGTGTAAGTCATTGGGCTCAAATTATGTTTAGACACTAAAACTGTTCAAAATGTCTTCTGTGAACACAGAGAAAAGAAAATCACACATATGGAACAACTTCCAAGTCATAGTTCACCCAAACATGAAAATTCTGTCATTAATTACCTCATGTCGTTTCAAACCTTCAGACCATCGTTCAATTTCGGAACACACATTTTTATATATTTTGATGAAATCTGAGGCTTTCTGACCCTCCATAGACAGCAATGCAACTAAAATTTTCTCAGACCCAGAGAGGTAGCAAGGACATCGTTAAAATAGTCATGTGACATCAGTGGTTCCACCGTAATTTTAAGAAGCTATGAGAATACTTTTTGTGCGCAAAGAAAACAAAAATAACGTCTTTATTCAGCAATTCTTCTCTTCTGCGTCACTGTCCTCCTTCATTATCAACTATCCTTCTGGACCTTGAAACCATTGTAGCTCTGTTGCGGTCTATGGGTAAGAAAGCTCTCGGATTTCATCAAAAATACCTTATCTTGACTTCTGAAGATAATAAATATCTTATAGGTTTGGAACGACATGAAGGTGAATAACTAATGACAACTTTCTGGGTTTCTGGGTGAACTATCCCTTTAAGGCTGAGTAAATGACGGTTTTTGGGTTGAAAAAACAAGAAAAAAAAACTTTGTAGCAACCCAGTAACCACTAGAAACAACAGTTTTACAATTAAAACTTTGAGAACATAGTTAATACTAGTATTCTTTCACTCAGTGAGATACCTGTAATTTAGCAAAAAAGTCGTAAGCCCTTCTGTTCAAACAGTAAAGCAGCAGCATGACAGTTAATTTTATGTTGTGTATCAAATTCCAGACAAAACATTGTTTTAAAGGCAAGCGATAAAATAAACCAGACTTCTCTGTTCCTTTCATGTAGAGATGTGCACCATTTCTGAAGCACCCAGGAGTGAACTAGATACAGAGACCTTTGATATGTCTTCCTGTTTTCCCTCTGTCAGAGCCTCTATCTCAAACATTATGCTCCGTTGAGAAAACATTTCTCTGTGACTTTTTCTACTCTGAATTTCTTTTCCTTTCTTCATGCTGTGTGCCCTCAATTCCTAGCAGGATTTCATATATTACTCTCTAAAAAAAAGTAAAAATGTACAATTTGTACCCTAAGGAATTATTTTTACATGGCCTGACCCAACCTAATATATTCAAGTTTATCTAATAATAATAAATAATTTCTTTAAATTTAAAGCAGGGTTATTATATATCGCTAACAAACTTAATGAAGTACTTGGAACTTTGAGTACTACAATAAAATTATATAAAAAAACACGTCACACAAAACCACACACACATATACATTATTTATAATATCATTATTATTTATTAAATGTGGCATAAATATTTACATTTTTTGTTCAAATGTGTACTGTGTATATTTAGCATTACAAACACGTAATTAAGAAAAATAGGTTATGCTTATGATTATTTAAATTATACAAACCAAAAAGTTATGAATTTTTAAGGCTGTCAATCGATTAATCGAATAGTAGAGTTAACTCGCGAATAACCGCAAGAATACACATTTTTATTTGTTCTAAATGTACTAAATTAATACTTTTCAATTTTTAAACTCTATAACATGGACATGGAAAAATATGGATGCTTTATGCAAATGTGTGTTTATATTATTGAAACCACAGTAACATAGAGCATGAAGACTAGACATGTTTCAAAGGTCAAAATGTTTTTCAAAGAAACTGTTCATGTCATTAGACACAGACACGGAATGAATATGAAATAGTGACATAAGACAATAACAGCTCTCCTTTCCAAGATGTTAAATCTGCACAAAAATCCTGTAATCGAGCCGTGTCTAGAAATCAAATACACATAAGATAATAACAATAGCTTGCTGTGATTTCGGCTATACTTGCATGTAAAATTAGAGAAGCAAGCAACATAATATCTGTGTTTAACAGAAAGCGCTGCTCTTCTCTGCCGGCTGCCGCACGCAAAACAGATCAGACCCACACAGAGAGAGAGAGAGAGAGAGAGGTGTGCGCGCGCACTGGGACAGCAAGACTTCGTGCTTGCGAAGCTAAATAAGGTTTGGGTGCTTTTTTGAAGGTAAAAAAGTCGCTAAATTGGTCTGCAATGTTGCTAAGTTGGCAACACTGTGCATCTCCATTTCTCCAACTATGGGTTGGGCCATGGGTCAAACAGAAAATGCGCGCTGAGTTAATCGCATGTTAATAAAATTTGTGCCATTAAAATTAATTTGCGTTAACGCGTTATTAACGCGCTGACTTTGACAGTACTAATGAATATAAATATATACATGTCAATATTTTCAAAATATATACTGTATGTGCGTGTTTATATATACATAAGTATACACAGTACACAATCTACACATTATAAAAAACTAAACTTTTATTTTGGATGCGATTAATCAGTAAATTAATAAATGTAATCGCAATTAATCGTTTGACAGCATTAATTCAATTAATTATTAAATTTATATATAATTATTATTATAGTACTTAAAGTTTCAAGTACTTCGTATTTCAGTTAAGTTTTTTGTTTTAAATAATTAAACTTTTTTAAATTTATTATTAGCGATAATAACCCTGATTAAATTTAAATAAATTATTTAATTATTAGATAAACTTGAATATATTAGGTTGGTTTAATCGTTTGACAGCATGCACTAACTTTAAGTGAAAACAAAATATATAAAATATAATACAAATATTAAAACAAAATCAAAGATACTAAAACACTGACTTGAATAAAACTAAATTTAGCTAATTCATTTGTTAGCTTTCCCATGGGAACATTCCAGTCTTCCAAAAATATGAAGGAATTAAAATTAATCTCGTTACAGTATGTTTTTGTATAGTACATAAAGCTTTTTTGTGTCAAAATATGACGTAAAAGTTTTTATTTATCATGATATAGCACCATGTGATGTTTTCCATATGGATGCATTACTGGCATGGGTGTTGTTCTGTGGGTGAATACTAATTACATTCAATCATAAACTATATTAATGACTGCCAGAGATATAAACAAGATGTTCTCCGTGAGTTAAGCTGTTTACGTGATCACTATGAGTGTTGTTTATCATTTATCAATGTGGAAGCAACATCCACCGTATCTGAAGTATATGAGACAAATGTTAAGGCTTATCAGTCATCAAAATTCCCTTTAAGTATATGCATTTACATTATAATATTTAGTCAAATAAATATATCTCAAAGACCCCTTTTCCTTAAAGTGTAATAAGACTCTAGCCATGAATATGTTTTTAAGACGCTGAAAAAAAAACACATATGTCAGGGCACGTCAAAACTTCTTCAGTGCCCCCAAACCCCTCAGACCCCAGAGGGTTAATGAAGTAAAAGATGTCTTTACATTTTTTTTTTTTGTTTCCCATGAGGATACAAGTTTATTTAAAAAGTCTTTAAAAAAATGCATTTTGCACTAAATACATTTTTTTTTACACATGCCATCTAATTATTTTCTAAATAATCAGCTCTATTATGTGATTCTGGATAAAGCAATGCTAAAAGATAAACCTCCCCAGGTTGCTAAAGCCCTGAAGGACCCAGCTGTGCACTGAAGGCAGTATTTCCATATATAATGAATATGTATTTGCAGTGACAAAACAGAGAGAAAGACATTTTTATCTTAGACCCGCATACAGCTTGTTCTCCTGTTAGATTGTACGGCTTCAGGGCTCATTTTGCATCAGGATTTTATTTGCTTAAGCCCAGGGCCCGGTTGCAAAAAGCACCTTAAGTTTTTCACTTAAGTATGAGACTTAAGGCGTAATTTCCCCTTACCTAAGGGAATGATTTAAGGGTGTTGCATAAAATCCCTTAAACCATTCCCTTGGTTAAGGGAAACTGTTAAGTATTTCACGACAGCGACCCAGGTTTTGCCGTTAAAAAATCTACTGTTGCCATGGACACGTTATTAGCCGTGTAAGTTTTCACAGAACATGGATAAGGGGGGTGTAAGAGAATGTTCACTCAAAATTATGTCATCATTTACTCACCCTCATATCATTCCAAACCGTTAAGACAACAGAATCTTTGGACAACAAATCAAAATCTCTCATCATTCCTGTCCATGTAGAAGTTTCAGGGACTAACGTGAATAAATCTATATTTAAATGCAAAGAGACAAGATAGTTGATTTATTCGTATCCAAAACGAGGAGATGTGGATATTATGAAGCGCTAAACACTCATATGCAGTGTATGTTTAATTCATACTCAAAGCCGAAGGGCGCTGTCGCGCTGAAAGTCCAATCCGGACTCGAAGAAGTATATTATGATGTAATACAGCAGCGATCACTGCAGCTAAGCTGAATAAAAAGCACAATAAACACACGATTGAGACAGTATATGGTTTATCTGTGTTTTTCAAGTCATTTCCAGGTAATATGTAGGAAAATACAGGAATGAAATATTATAGAATATAAATGTGTTCTCAAGTGTAACGCACTCACGTTTGAGCTATTAACTGTTATGTGCTGTATGTAATTCGATCAACGTGAATAAATGGCTTAATTAAAACCTGTTTAGTGTTTAACACATAAAGCGGCCGATTGTGTCTTGTAGAAGACTTTTGGATTGAATCTGCTCGCTGTGAAACACTTAAGGTGACATTTTCCATACCTTATGTCATACTTAGGAAAATTACGTTTACGGGGCTTTATGCAACACTTAATGGGCTTTAAGGGATACTTAAGAGAAATTCTAAGGGTTTATGAAGTTTCACCTCAAGAAACCCTTAAGTGACATTTTAGGGATATTTTATGCAACGCCCTTAACTGTAAGGGAAAATTACACTTAAGGTGTTTTATGCAACCGGGCCCAGCACACACACACACACACACACACACACACACACACATGACAGAGCACTTGTCTTCTTTGAATGCAAAATAACATCTCAACTTGCACATCGTAGTTTGTCCATTCTTTAGGACATTCTGTCTCCTTTATACACGGCAGAAACTGAAAAATTGTTACCTTAAAGAGCTATTTTAACCTGACTTGATCCTGTAGGATGTTAAGTGAGGTTTCATTCATTAATATTTTTTGACGTGTATAAAACCAGTTCATACAGATGATAGGGTACAAAGACACCATATTTTCTCCTAAAACACTCAATTGCATGAAAACAGCACTAAATGCTTTAAATTCAGTTGTAATATAGATTTTTATTTCATGCATTGCACAAACTATATTTAGTCTTTATTTAGATAGACCATACAAAATGAGTCCTTTTCAGGCCATGTTTTGCTCCATATTTGTGGAAAGCATCAGATGCATGCTTGTTTGGAGTATGTAGTAAAGGTTTCATGATTTAAGCTCTAGCAGTTTCACTTTCTTCTGAGAAGGATCTTTTCTTTCCCTTCAATAAATCAGGTCCATTCCACACAACAAAAGCTTCGGCGGCCAGACACTGAACCAAAGCTGATTGGAAATGATGAAAAACAGGTTGTTCATTTGGCACACGAGAATCTCTTTTCTTGAACCAAGTTTCATTCATTTAGAATTTAATGAAATGCTACATGCCAAAAAAAAATAACAAAAGTATACACAACTTTAGCTAGGACGAAAGGAAGGCTGCTTAGAAATGTGCTAGATATGCTCAGAACACCTTAGCAACCACACATGGGCAAGCACCACACACAATATTCATTTGGAAATGTAGAAATCTAGTTGATAAATATTGCATACTGGACTAGCCGATGCTTTGGCTTACATTCTCCTCTTGGAGAGCGATGTTGGAAATGGTTGGACTGGTAATCAGGATTAATTGATTCTCTGGGGTTTCTGAGAAGCAGGGAAGTCCTCCCACCATGTCATTGCTGTTTATGATTTATTCATTACTTTTGAGGAACTGTGTCATGCTGCAGTTTGAGGCACATTCAGAATGTTCAAATTAGTAGCTCAGCAGCTACTGACCTCAATTACCTGACCTGAGGGGCCAGAATCTTTAGATGATATGAGTCACAAAGGTACTTTTAGATCTGAAAACCAATAAAAACTACAAAATACTTTAACGAATGTTTTGCTTCAAGCATCTTACTTTATCACCAGCGGTAGAGTTACTGCCTGACTATTTCAATTTTTTTTTTAACTGTGACACAGAAGAAATAACACCCTTTGGACTCTGTGTAAAGTAGGACAAGCAAATGCCTTTTTTTACACAAATAATACATTGCTTCCCAAGCTCAACCATTCAACCCTTATAAACAAATAAAAAATAATATTAAACATTTATTTCTCCTCAATTTTTATTGTATTGTATTGTATTTTACAGCCTCAGTTGTATTCCCTGAAAACTTAGCAGACATAAAATGGACATTTTGAAAACATGAATCCAGTTAAAAATATCCAAGGATTTGCATACAGGTCGTAGAAGGCAGTGACACCTCAAAATTGAATTACCCTCAAGATTTTCTCGCTGAGATCTTTCTTTCAGACTTTGACACCTGAGGGTTTTTTCCACAGGAGAATATTTCATTAAAATTCATGATGTTGCTATATATGATGGGGTTGCCAGCTTAGATCTCATCAGACAGATGAGTCTCTGTGTGTTTCCATGATGCTCAGATACATGTCCTCGCAGGAGGAGCATGTTGCATCCCATTTTATCACACTTCTTTACAATTTATTTTAAACAGTGGTTGAAATGGACAAAATTGCTAATTTCTTACTACTCATCTGTTCCATCTGATTTTCTAAAACCTACCAATAATTGCTTATCAAGTATAGCCTACAGTATATTCGGCTGTATCTAAAGGACGTTCATAATGACAGCTATCTGTAATGACAAAGTCATTGAAAGTCATTAACTTATAATGATGCATGTTTATTCATACATTCATAATTGTTTCATACACATTCAGTACAATACATTCAAACACCTTCTCATCCAAAACGTTTTAGCAGTAATGCAACTACTGTATTTCTTGTCACAATTTAATGAACAGAATTAACATACTGACAAAAAATGTATAGCCTGAATGCATAGCCTTTATTTTTGCATGTAAGTCGCTTTGGATAAAAGTGTCTGCTAAATGCATAAATGTAAATGTAATGACATTTTAGTTTTTAGCATTTGCATTTTAGTTAGATTTCGTTTTGGCTGTTGTAACCTTCTAAGCTTTGAAGAGGAACCTGGCTATTTATTTTTTCATTCTTTTGGCTTTTGACATCATTTAGTGGCATAAAAGAGAGAGACAGTACATGACTCTGTGGTGGGATTTAACACATCTAGTGAATTACAATGAGCAGTGAACTTAGCGCTGCCCTGTAGTGTGCAAGGTGTCAAGATCTGGACAGGTATGTGTGACCCACTGTGCCTGAGAAGAATGTTTAAGAAGAATTAGCCAATAAGACTGACAATTTACTTTTGGGCATGCCCGGAAAGAATCTGTGTACTTTTGGGGATTTTCTTTGAAGGGAAATCTTGAAATATGTTGAATGGAGAGGAGAGTAGAGGAGACTGGGGGCAATTATGTCCTTCCTTCGATTCTTCCTTCATTATTTTGTTTGTTATAATTTTCATTATTTTCTCACACAATATTACAGATCTAACAGACATTTCTTGGTATAAGAAATAAGCAAGAGCATAGCAGCCATTATTTCATCAAGACTAAGACTAAGCCTTTGTAAGCTGTTGTTATTTAATTATGATTAATTAAAAGTCGCACTAGAGGTGTTCAGCTGGGATTAGGACTTGGCTTTCTGCAGACCAGATCAAGTTCTTCCACACTGACTGAATCATCATTTCTCTTTGATCTTGTCTTATACACAGAGACACTGTCATGTTAGAATAGAAAAGGGTCCTGTCCAAACTGTTGCTATACTATTAGAAGTACACAATTCCCTAGAATATCATTATATGCTTAAACATTAAGATTTGTACTCATGGAAATTACTAAAGTAGTCAAACCTTTCATTAGAAGGGGGTGACCCAATACTTTTGGCAATATAGTATATATAAAATGAAAAATATATGTATTAGGATATTTTAACATTAACATATTAACATGTATACATATGTTGTATATATTCAGATTTGTGAATGAAGGGCCAATTCAAATTCTGTGCTAAACTGTACAGAATATTCTGTCTGGGCCTTATTATAAGTGATTGAACATGTGGAGTATAAATTGGCTGTAGTTTTTAGCTCAAAGTATTCATGTTGTTCACATGTTTGCATAAATTAACTGATGAGCTAAACTGAATATTTAGCTGTTAAGGCACATTCTGATTTGGACAAAGGTGTTCGTGTCCATTATTAAAATATGATATTGCCTCCTTGTGTGATAAATGAGCTGCTTTACATTCTCAGCGAGGTTCACATTGTGTAACTGCTTAAATATTGCCTCGTTACTGTTTGAAAATACCTACTTATGTACAGTCAAGACAATTGCTTCTTTAAGTTGTTGTTGTTGTGCTAATCTAGTCGGGACGTGATAGAAATGACTCATGTAACTGTGAAGTCAGTGGTGCTGATTTGATTATAGCTGTGATTTGAAAACAGTCCTCTGCGTTGGTTTCAGCTCCACCACTCATTGAAGCACTGAAAATAATGCAGACAGAGTGGTACGTTTAGTCCTACGGTCCGCTTAACTTAACCTTTCACATCCGATTTGACAAAGTGTTTCTGCAGCGGGTATTTGACTTGGCTCTCCGGCTTCAAAGCAATCAGTACGACTCTTTCGCAGGCCAAACGTTTCTGTCTCTTCCTGTCAGGAAACTAATTCATTAGATTTGACAATTCCCTCACAGCAAACACCCTCCAACGGGGAAGTCACACACAGGCTATGGGACGATGGGTCAAAATATGGTGACAAGGTTGGATGAGGCCACCACATAAAAAAAAAAAAAGTGTGGTGTTTTTTTTACTTTTGTATTCATTGTATTGTTTTTCAAATCAATGCAATTATTGTTCTTTGTTTTTGTTTTTTAGTTAGTGAGTTACATTTTTCAACTGGCATATCAATTAAGTTTAATTGTACTTAATTGTAATCATATATTTTATCAAGCCACTTTGGATTCATTATTGTAGTCATTTATTTTTTGATAGTATTTTGTCGATTGAAGAAAACATTCAGAAAACGTATTAATAAGAAAATTACAAACAACACGACAAAGATATCAAATCCAATAAAGAGTACAAAGTTTTCAGGTATGTTTAATATTTTGTACTTGAATATTACATTTTACAATGAATGCAATATTTTGATAATTTTGCATTGTGTTCCATGATCGCCAAATAGCTAAAAACGGATTGGAGGTGCTGGTAAATGAGAAACTAGGTTTAACACTGAGATTACAGTACAATTTCAATCTAGGTATAGAGAAAGTTTCAAGGTAAAGGAAAGAGTTTCACTGCTGTTCTGAGAAAATTGTTTTTACTCCGTGTTAGAACTTCAGACGTTTTCATTTATTAAATATACCATCTGCTGAGCAACAGGACAGGCTTTGGATGTTTTATGGATCAGTCCCTGGGACCTTCTGAAGAAAAGGAAGAGAGAAATATGGAAGACACAAAGAGAAAGTTTCTGTAACACGGGCGTTAGATGCTTGATCTCTTTCGTAAAGCTGCACATCTGCTCTATTCAGATTTTTGAGAACATTATGAAATCATAATTATCCAGACCACTGAAGGTGTGCGTTTAGAGGCATCTGGCTGTCAGGACCAATAATGTTCCACTTACAATTATTCAAAGTCCTGCGAGGAGGTGTTACAGCAGTTCTTCTGTATGTGATATCACTAAGCAGCTTTACGTATAATTTCTAAAAGCATATGCAGCAGTCTAGTTTCTACGTTCTTTCACCCATAATATTGTTATCAAATCCGCTTTGCTTTCTCCAGTGGTGTCGGCGGTTCATGATAGTTTCAAATCCGCAGTGGTGTATTGTAACGAAGTAATAATACTTCATTACAATACTTAAGTATTTTTTGGGAGTATCTGTACTTTACTTGAGTTTTTATATTTCAGCCAAATTTGACTTTTACTTCACTACATTTCCTAATTAAAATGTATACTTTTACTCTGATACATTTCCCCCGAAGCATATTTGTTACTTACCACAAAATTGTCAGAAGTCAGAAGAACACGGACTGCAGGAAAGCAGATTTGACGAATCAGTGGTCTGGCGCTTGCAAGTTAGACTCCTAAAAACACCTTTGCTCATGTGCAAACAAGTGCTCACACAACCGCGGATGATTTCATTTTCAAGTCGAGTCTGGGGTGTGCGATATACAGTATATCTTCTGTGATAATATGGTAAATGTTGTTGTAATGATGTGCGATCTGACATTATCAAGTAGGCTGTATCACCAAATCACACACAGAGTGCATGCACATTAATTTATTAGTGTATTACAACTCAAAATTCCAGGCATTCTAAATTGTAAAATAAAAAAATTTATATATATTTTCATGTAGTTTACTTAATCTATAAATCACACAAAGAGTGCCGTTTTTCTGCAGATATCAGCATGATAACAAATTTAATAATCATTTATACAAGTTCAGTAAACTAAAGCAATAAGTGACTTACGTTTTAGACATAATATTTCTTGTTTTTGCTAAATTTTGCCAACGAAAATAGTTCCAAACAAAGATCACAGCACTATTTTGCTTCTCTGGCGGTGTTTACATATTGAATGAATCAGCTTTTTGAACGAATCGGATGATAAAAATTATTCAGTGATTCACTCATTAACACAGTCAAATGCTTTATTTTTGAATGAATCTCAGTTGAATCTCAGATACTCATTAACAGTCACATGCTGCCACCTACTGGCGGTTTTAATTTCCCATTTCAACTTTTTTTATGTCTTAAATTATTTAAAAAAATCAGCATTCAACGTTTTATGGTAAAAACAAAACATTAGGCCTATTTCTGCATCTGTAACTGCAGTTTAAATGCATCCATGTCCTCTCTGAGATGCATTAAACTGTGTAAATACATCTAAATGCTATTTCAGATGCAGATTCCAGAAATGTTTTCTTATGTTGGAATGAAAGACACTAAGAACCGGATGAAGTGCATCTTATTCTTACCCAAAAATACAAAATGGATGAAAGAGTTAAAACCGAACACAATCTTGCTACTCAAGCTGTGTATGAACATTTATATATATATATATATATATATACATTTTGCATTTACTTGTACTATTACTTTCAATACTTAAGTATGTTTAAGATTTTAAAATACTTTTCCTACTTAAGTACAATAAATATCACATACTTTAAGACTTTTACTCAAGTAATTTTCTAAACGGTGAATTTACAGACAGAATTCCATGACAGAATTTAGCCAGCAGACATGGGTCCAGCAAGGAAGCTCTTTAACATCCGTCAGGGAGATGGGACCATTGAGAAGTACACCGGGCACTTCTGGGAAGTCGCTCGCCGGTCGGCGACAGAGAAGACCTGCCTCCTGGTCTTCTTCTGGGGAGGCCTGGCCGAGCCCTTCAAATCCAGGATGCCATACTGGAACCCCGAGGAGTTGCTGGAGGACTATCTCAACCTGGCTCTGCATCTGAGCGGCTCGGCCTTCAGGGTGGAGTTGCTGCGGAGCCCGCTCCGTTCCGTGAGCCCACAGAGTCCGCTCCAGAGCCCGCTCCGTTCCGTGAGCCCACAGAGTCCGCTCCAGAGCCCGCTCCGTTCCGGGAGCCCACAGAGTCCACTCCAGAGCCCGCTCCGTTCCGTGAGCCCACAGAGTCCGTTCCAGAGCCCGCTCTGTTCCGGGAGCCCACAGAGTCCGCTCCGTTCCGGTAACGGAGTTAGGGGTTAATAGTTAGGGGTTGATTAAAGAAGTCTCACCAAGGATGGAAAAATGCTGTGAAATATTATAATTTAAAATAAGTGTTTTCTCATTTATTTATTTTTTTACTATATTTATTCCTGTGATGCAAAGCTTGAATTTTCAGCAGCCATTACTAAAGTATTTAGTGTCACGTGATCCTTCAGATATGATTCTAAAATGCTAATGTGGTGCTCAAGAAACACTTTTTCTTATTGGTTGATAAAAACAGTTGTGCAGCAACTTATTTTTGTGGAAACAGTGATTTATTTTTTTCAGGATTCTTTGATAAATGGCAAGAACAGTATTTATATGAAATAAATGCTTTTGTAACACTATCAATGCATTTACTGTAACTTGTGATCAATTTGTTATAGTGCATTTTAGTGGCTGGTTAAACTAGACAGCTAGATTCATGCAAAAGTTGTGCAAATGTGTTGTAAATGCATCCTTTAGTCACCTTATAGTCAGCCCTTCATTTCCAAGTTCAATTTTCTTCAAGTTCATATTTTCTGAAAATAGAGAACGAGAGCGTTTCCTGTTAATATGTCGAGCCACTTTTTACAAATGTTTTTTTTACAAAAGAAATGAAATATTCATGAGTTCCAATCAATGTATGAGAGCGAGAGGAAAAATGGAACAGCGGGGCAGAAGGTGCTGGAGGAGGGAAAAGAGCCCTTCAGTTTTCACAACCACAGGGATGAAATAAAGTGCCAGCCACCTTCCTCATTTCTGTGCCCCAGTATATCCATCTATCCTTTCATCCGTGCATCCATTCATTGCCATGCTATCTTTTGCTTTGCATTTCAACCAAATAATCCATTAGCATTTCATCTGATGTGCATTTGCTCAATTGGTGCGTGTATGTAGACCTGGAAGTATGTAACCTATTGCTCTAATTGTCGTGTATTGTTGCAGTCATTATTAATGTTGTTTGTGTTGTTTTCAAGAAGCAGCCAGAGGTTACTTTGACTTTAAATAAAAGTGGCCTTGAAAATTGTTTGACATAATGGCACAACCACCAGCTCTGTGTCATAAGCATTAGGAACACAGACATGTGACCAAACAATGCATAGAAGCAATGCGTCTCGTTTTAGATTACGCAGGTCAGCCAAAACCCTTACAAATGTGCCTACTAATGGGCTAAACCTGCTTCTCATTTAGAGCCAAGACACAGCAGTTAAAAATATAGCACACAAACATGCACTTAAGCATCCCCTTCCCAATTTTTTTTTCCAAAACACTGAAATATTTATGAAACTAGCGTGTTTCAAGACTGCTATGAAAATATGAATGACTCATCTTTTGTCAGAAGCGCTTGGAGGAAGTAGTACTTGTTTTGGGATTATAAAATACTTATTGAATTTTACTGCAGTTGACGAGGAGTTTAAATGTTTAAATGTGAAGTGTGTGATATCTACACCACTAGTGGCACTAAATGGAATTGCAATCAGTTTGTATGAGTGCCATCATTTGAACTGATGATGCCTTTTAAATTACAGTGAAGTAAAAAAAGACACAAATTTAATGAAGTGAAATTCAAATAAAACGAATGTAAAGAAAGTCAACTGTCATTTTTAACTTGAAAAGTTACAACTTTAAATGTTGCCTTGACAAATAGACAGAATTGATGGATGGATGGATAGAATGATGGACAGATGAATGGATGGATTGATAGACGAGATGGATTGATGGATGGATAGACAGAATGATAGACCGAGATGGATTGATGGATGGATAGACAGAATGATATACGGATAGTTGGACGGATAGACAGAGTGATATGGATATACGGATGGACAGACAGATTGACAGATGGATGAATGGATAGACAGAATGATATATGTATAGACTGATGGATGGACAGGTGGACTGACGGATTGACAGACGGATGGACAGATAGAATAACAGATGGACAGATAGACAATGACATAAAGGACAGATGGATGGACAGACAGATTGACAAGATGGGTGAACAGATAGACAGATTGATATATGGATAGACAGGATGGATGGACGGATAGACAATGATAGATGGACAGATAGACGGAGTGGACGGTTAGACAGAATGACAGACGAATATACGTACAGACAGATGGATAGAAAGGCTGACAAACAGAGGAATGGACAAATAGACATAATTTTTTTCCAGCATATTTAATAAATTAACTTGTGTTAATGTTAATTGCACCAAGCACAATGCTGAGTTTTGTGAATAAGGCTCAATCTATTAATCTTGATTACATATATTTTTTTTACATTAGCACATGCTATTTGTGCCAAATTGTTTTTTGCATTCCAGCAATTAAAGTATAGCCTAATAAGGAAAGGCAGGTTGTTTGTATGAATGAATGCAGCTCCTTTACGTTACTTTACATTTTCTGGTTCTTATAAGTCTAACTTCAAGGAGACTAAATGGAATGAATGTCCCACTTAGCAGCCATCACAGGAGGAACCAGACAATCAGCAGATGTAGATGACTTATTGATTAAAAGCATTCATGAATGTGAGATAAGCATGCCGTTTTGCATAGATCTGGGCACTAGGCTTCCTCAACTAATCTCCCTCTCAGTGTTGAGTGTGTGTTAGAGGGAACACGCTCGACAGACTATGAGCCGGGCTGACTGCTAGAGCGTGAGGGAGGAGAGGAGAGCAGGAATGCGTTCTGATCAGCGGTGGAGAGGAGCGAGAGCTTCTAGGGTGTCAGGTAGCACGCCATATTCACAGATGAGAGGAAGCAACATTAAATATGGAAGTGCTGTGATGCTCAGACAGGCTGCAACAGGACAGGAGTGATGTGATGGCTTTTGTCACGCTCTCTCTGGAGAAGAAGCTGAGATTTCAGCTTTGGTGGAATTATTTATTCATTCATTCATATTTTACTCCTCTTTTCTCCTTTGTGCAGTAACTCTGTAGTGCGGTTATGTTTCTTCATGGAGAGGAGCGTTTGGACTGGCCTTCTACACACTGCTTTTGGCCGAAAAGTTGTCACAGAACTTCCGAATAACCCTGTCCAGTTTGTTCTTCTCGTCTCTGGGTGTTTTAATGGCTGGAACTCTGTCAATCACACAGACGGCCGGTTACATAATGGCTTTAAAAGTGTCAGAGTGGCTTTCTCTCATAGCAGTGTTCTGCCACACAGAGATAGCACAACAGCCTTAACCAACTGCTACCTCTTCAGAGACTGTCCTAACCCTCCATCTGACTCACGCACCTTCTGTCAGACACTCTGGGAATGTTCCAAATCGCTGATAGGGCCATGCGAAGTGGACTTCACAGGGTATTCGGCCAGCTTAAGTGAGATTTCAGAATCATAGGGAGTGTGTATGTACTGCGAATAGAATAGAAAAAAATATTGTAGACTGTTATATTACTTTACAGATGGCAAAATAATCAACCTATGAATATGTTGGGATGTGTGTGTATACTGTATATATACTGTGTATATATTATATATAATATACACACACACACACACACACACACACACATACTGTATATATGTATGTTTGTATATATGTGTGTATGTATTTATTTATCAATTCCATTTTTAAATTAATATCCATTTCAGACTGTACATTGTACATATGATAAATGTTGTGATGCCTAAATTCACTTGAACTCATTTTTTAATGTTTCATTATTAATTTATTACCAAAAAGCATTACAAATATTCTATATTTTTTGTAAAAAAAAATGTTTTGAAGCAAGTCTTCTAAGCTCATCAAGCCTGCATTAAATTGATCAAAAATACAGTAAAAACAGTGATATTGTGAATGTTGTTATAATTTAAAGGAACACTCCACTATTTTTGAAAATAGGCTCATTTTCCAACTCCCCAAGAGTTAAATAATATAATAATTAATAACAGTTGAGTTTTACCGTTTTCGAATCCATTTAGCCGATCTCTGGGTCTGGCGGTAGCACTTTTAGCGCAGCTTAGCATAGATCATTGAATCTGATTAGACTGTTAGCTAGAGGTCGATATAATTAAAATCGGATTTTTGGCAATTCATCACGCGCATCGGCTTGTCCGCCGATTGAATGGCTGCAAATTAGGCAGATTAATATACAGGCGCGTCTGCAAGCAACACGTGACGCTGCCTCGTGCGGCAAGCAGATTGCCATTCCACTGGCACAACGGATAACCCTGTAATGTCCCCCTCTGCCTGCTAACTTTTTGAAGAGAAAACTCCCTCAGCCGTTATCACTGCGCCGCGTGACGCTTTGTTGTGTCAGAAGTGTCAGAAGTGACTGAACGGATGAGATGGAGGAAAGTCTGTACTGTATTGGTTTAGATGCTATAGCAAGAGCAAGGTATAAACAGAAAAACACAATGTTACGTGATCCTCATGTTATAAAGAGGAGCGATTTTTGAACTAAATTGAAATACTCGCCTGCCATTGAGCGTTTCACTGTTTCATTTGAGTAAAACTATCCTCATATCATAAACACACAGTAATGTAAAGGTATTCACGGCAACCCGTCAAAATAAAAGCCCGGGTTTTTTGAAGACATTGCAGCAGAAATATTTGTTCAGCAGAATGTACATACTACTACTACTACAATTATGAAAACTTAATTTTTTAAGGAATAATCACACAACATTTCTAACATGTTTTAATTTTAATAATAAATTCCCTTTGTTTGCCAAAAAAAGTTGAATTTTCAATAATTTAAAGTTAAATTAAATTAATGTTTAATTTAAGCAATTTTATGTATCACTTTACTTCTTATTACTTGAATTAGATTTTATGAGATGAAGGGGAAAAAAGAAAACCGGCCACACATATCGGCCCAAAAAATCAGCATCATATATTGGCCATCATATATTGGCTGCCCTGATTTCTAAATATCGGCATCGGCCAGAGAAAAAACTGTTACTGTTAGCATCTCGCTCAAAAATGACCAAAACTTTCTATATTTTTCCTATTTAAAACTTGACTCTTCTGTAGTTATATTGTGTACTAAGACTGACAGAAAATGAAAAGTTGCGATTTTCTAGGCCGATATGGCTAGAAAATATATACTCTCATTCCGACATAATAATCAACAGACTTTGCTTCCGTACCATGGGTGCAGTAGGCGCAATGATATTGTTAGGTATATACAGTAGCTGGGGACTATTTTCAGGCGCTGCATAAGAGTTCCTAGCCATGATATCAGCCTAGAAAATCTTATAATTTTCCGTCAGTCTTAGTACACAGAGTTGGAAAATGAGCTGACGAATAGTGGAGTGTTCATTTAAATGACCTATTTTAAAATATATTAAAATGTAATTTTTGTGATGGCTGTAGTTTCAGCAACTAGCCTTCAGTATCACTCAATCCTTCAGAAATGAATCTAATTTGATGATTTCATGCTCAAAGATAATTTAATACTTTGAATGTTGAAAAAAGTTTATTTAATCTTATTTTTATTTATTAACAAACTGATGCATTTGGTCATGACTCTTTGATAAATAGTTCAAAAGAACAACATTTGAAATAGTAAATACATTTGTAATTTTACAAAAACATTGTCACTTATGATCAATTTAATGCATCCTTTCTTTTACAAAAATATACACTGTAATATGTGCGCATGTAATATATGTGCTCATTAGCAAAGCACATCATAATCAAACCCCCTAATCCACATGACCTTAATATTACAGTATGTGATCTTCTAGAGATTTCCAAATAAGCAGATTTTGTCAAGTGAAGTTAAATGCTACAGATATCCCCTGCTGAGTGTGTAGGGAGCAGTGAGTACCCTGTGAATCAGAACGCAGCTTTTCTATGCTACAGCGACACAATACAGCCTCCTTCTTTTCATCTTATGGACGTCACTGAGCTCCGTCACGTCTATTCTCATGCAAAACGCTGGAAAAGGTCAGGAAGAGATTTGGCCGAAATTAATGATTGACTGATGCCAGCTGGATTCTGAATCCCTCTGCTCTACTGGGCCCGTCTCCATACACGGCACCTGCTGAGAGCACAGTTCATCCCACTATCCATCGGATTTCAGTTTAATGAAACACTTTGCACCTGAATAAGACACTGATGCTTTAAAAACATGCCTATCCCACAGCAACTAATATGCTAAATTATATACAAAACATCAAAGTAATGATGCCAAGGCTGTAAGGATTTCCCTAAAGCTGACATATGAATAGTTGTCACCTCGTGCTTCGCATTTTGTGTATGGGTCTGCAGTTCTGTTTTGACAGGTGGTGGAAACTGGGATTTACACTTAATGTGAGCTTGTAAGTATCATGGGGATACTGCTTTTACTGTTTTACTGATCCCATCATGCTAAATTTGATGCAAGGTTTTTTCTGCCTGTAAGCCAGCTTATTTATCCGCTCACAGGTGCAGCCAGCAGCCACAATGTGACTCATCATAAAATATTAAGTCTTCCAGCAAAGCGCAGTGTCCTGTCTTCAAATTAAATTAATCAAGTCCTTCCCAAGATAGCAAGAGAACACTTGATGATACCATCTGCCCAATATAATCTGCTTTCTGACTGATATTCCCCTTAGAACAAAAAAAAAAACCTGGTGATTCAGGACTTATAAATACACCTAAACATACATTTTAGATAATTGAATTTGACTTTGTCACATCAAACATAAAGCAGTGTTTTACATGCAGTATATTTATCTAAAGTCAAATATTATTTTATTTTTGCACATCAACGCGCTTCATTCGGCTGCACTGTACGGGACTCGCTCGGGAAGAATGTCTCTAAAGAAGTGTGTTTTTGGTTGTGAGGGAAAGATAACCTTGTTCAGCTTCCCAAAAGAACACAGTGTTACGTGAACAGTGGATGCAGATTGTTTTTCCAGGTCAACCATGGAGATAAACAAGTGTGTTTGTTGATGAACGTTTTTTAAACAAGGCCCAGTTCGACGCTGGATTTGCACATCGTTTGATACTGAACGATGGAGTGGTCCCAGCTATAAAAGATCCCAGTCATGCTTCAGAATTGCAGATGGTAAGTAAAACGGCATCAAATATCTCTGTTTTGTTGGTGATCGGCGCAAGTGCTCGTCACTTTTTAGCTCCGCCAACAGCGTGCCTGCAGGAGCTCTGCTTTTTTCGGATAGAATTGTAAAGCTGTAACTTTATCTTTCTTTTATAAATATGATAAAACTAAACACTTTTTGGCGATATGAAAGATGCAGTACTACTCTATAGGTACTCAAGATTAACATGAGATTGGGTGAAACTGTGTGTGTTATGCCCCCTTTAAAATCTGTTCTATGAAAAAATATTTGGGGAACCCAAAATGGTTTGTTTGGCACTTTTTTTTTAAGTTTAGTCAGTTTTGACATCATGGTCATTTTAACTCCACTTTAAAGGGGTCATGATATAAGAAATCAAATTGTCCTTAATCTGTTGACATAAGAGGTTTGTGTACCATTAAAGCATCCTGCAAGCATCATATCTTAAAACAAGTAATGCTACCAAAAAAAGCATTTAAGCAAGCTCCTTGTTTGGACATTGTGGGATTTGTGACCTCTAGAGCAAGTCATTGTTTTACATCACCTCAGGTAAATAAGCTGTCTTAAACCTTGCATTAGATTTACATTTACATTTAGTCATTTAGCAGACGCTTTTATCAAAAGCGACTTACAAATGAGGAAGTCTCGGTTAGCCTAACGCAGTACACATAGCAAGGTGTTTTTTAAACGAGTAGATAGACTGTAGAAAAAGGAAAGCTATTAATAAACAAGTAAATAGAATAGAAAAAAGAAAACTAGTGTTAGTTTTTCAAGAAAATATTTTTCAAGAAAATCAGTTAGAGAATAAATATGCAATTCATAGAGGGCCAAGTGTGTGTGTAAAACGAAGACCGATATATAAAATAGAATTAGAATTGAGTGTTAGAATTAGAGGGGCAAATAAAGATGGAAGAGATATGTTTTTAGCCATTTCTTGAAGATGGGTAAGGATTCAGCTGCTCGGATTGAGTTAGGGAGGTCATTCCACCAGATGGGAACAGTTAATGAAAAAGTCTGTGAAAGTGATTTTGTGCCTCTTTGGGATGGCACAGTAATGTTTCGTTCACTTGCCGAACGCAAGCTTCTAGAGGCATATAGGTCTGAAGAACTGAATTTAGGTAAAGGGGTGCAGTGCCAGTGGTGGTTTTGTAGGCAAACATTATTTCCTTGAATTTTATGCGAGCAGCTATTTGTAGCCAGTGCAAATTGATGAACAGAGGCTATTAGACTAGTTAGCTTATTATTATTTAGCATTTAAATGTAGCCCCGCCATCTGTCAGTCGGTCATTTATATGGATAATGTTTTCAAAACACTTACTAACATGGAATAGTTAGGAGACGTTGATACATTTTCCTATGTAATTATTTTAGCAAGTCATAACAGTGGCTGTTTACTGGCAATTCTTAAAGGAGCCACCCCTTAAACATTGATCATTTCAGTCAGAGGGTCAGAATGAGAGTTGAAAATATTGTTTGTTTGCAAATATATTACTTTTTTTGCAAAACACTTTATTTACGTTATAGGTCAACCTCAATGAACATATTAAATTAATTAAAACATATATATTTTTAAGTAATTTTAAACCTGTAAAATGAATGTGAATATCTGGAAAGACTTTTAGAAATGTTTGAGTTTATTTCTTTGTTTTCAGCACAGTTTGAGACATACTTTTGATATTTTCAGTGACACTACATTAGGGATGTGCATCTCCATAACTGAGGCCGATGCGATACGCATCTCAATGCATAGCCAATGATACGATACATTGAAGATACATATGAAGAAGCTCCACAGTGCAACAGAACAGGACACAGACAACAAAATATCAATATACAAATAGGCAATGTACAAAACGGCAAAGCTCCAAATAGCTCTTATAACACTGACAAAGAGGAACTCAATGATATTACGACTTGACTCTCTCACATACTATCATAGCCATGCAGCCTTTCTCTCTGGTTTTAATAACAGCTGTACATTTTATAGTTAGAACAGATAGCATTAGAACATTACAATTTAACATCGCTCTTTAAAGCATTAACAGTAACTAAACTAAAAGTTAAAATCACTAAATTAAAACTACAATTTAACTGCTATAAGAAACACACATTAACTAACCTGAGTTTAGTATTTAGGACTGTTTTAGCTTACATTTTATTTACCCATTACAATAGTCCCTTTACAGTTACTGGTATCATAAAATGCATATTTGACTCAGAATTCTTGTGCTCTGTCTGTTTAGTGCGCATGCGCGCAGCAGCTCGCCCACTCGCGTAAGCCCACTCCTGACAGCAAAATGGATATATTTGCATGACTTTCTAACATTTACAGATGAAAAATATACTCGTGACATGTCAGTTATGCACTGAGGAAAACAAAAAGTATCAAATGCATTAAACAGCACAAACATATTCGCTGTTTGCCATGGTGGATCGATTAGATCCATGATTGAGATTAAGGGCAGCACAAATTAGTTAGATTGTGTGATTTTACATTGTCGTTCATGAATGCTTTAGTCCTGATTAATTTGTCAGGTTATTTCATCAGGTTTTGGACTTTAATCCCCGCTTTTCCTCAGGTCTCCGTAGTGTTGTTGTAATGCGTCATATTCACGTGCAGCGGTGATGAGAGAACGCGCTTGAGACACAGTTTCGAGAGGAGAAATCAATCTCTACATATAAAATATTGGTCACAGATTATTGGTCACTTTCTAAACAATAAAGGTGTAGAGCATTCACTAGTAATTATATATAAATGTATCTGTTTTTACCGATGCAAATGTTCTAAACGATGCATCGCGATACAAATGCCAACTTGTATCCAATGCACACTTTTTAAACCGATGCATCACATCGTAAACTTTTTTTTGCAGATGCACCGAGCTAATCGGGGAATCTTCCCATCCCTATTCTACATGAGATTGTGACATGTAAGAGTTTTTTTTCACAGAAGAAACAAACAAAAGTTACAGTTTGGTCTAAACAACCAAGATTCAGTGGAGTAGTGAATATGCAGAGACCAAATTAACACTTTCTAAGTGCCAAACAAAACAAATAATTTAATTGCCAGTTGGACTTTGCATATAACCAATATACTGCATAATTTAAAATGAAATTATACACTGACTAAATAAGCCAACTGTCATAAGGACAAAAATAAAACTCTGAATACAATTGCATGACCAGTAAAAATGTGGCCAATCATTTTCTCAATGTTCTCACATTTGGCAGATGTCGAAAAAAGTTAGTTTAGAACCCTGGCTGTGGTTCCACCACAGCAGACTATTCCTCATTAGATCAGATTTATGTCTTTTATTTTGCTTTGAAGTCTTTAAGTGGAAGCATTACTGACAGGCCAACTCTGTACAGACACATCAGCTATGTTACATCTTCTTGCATCATCAGCCGTCTCCAGTCAATCATCCAGCCAACCCAATCAAGCGATCATTCAGCAGAAGTCAGGTCTGTGCTGTACTGTTTCATCAGGCCTTTCCTTCCTTTTATTCAGGAAAACAATTAAATTAACTAATATTCTGAGATGATTTCTGTGTGAAGAACTGTGCAATTAAATTCTGGTTCTTGGGAGTTTGGGTCACCTACAGTGCGCATAGTATGTTTACTGACTGTCCAATCAGTTCTCAAGTTTTTTCCAGCTGAAAAACTATTTTAACAGTCAATATCTGGAGGAAAGTACCTCAAATTCCTTGTATTTACACTAGAAATGTATTACTGCTGCAGCAACTATAAATTCAATAAATAGTGTATAATGAAAGTAATAGACTGCAAAGCTCATTATTAATTAGTTGTGTCCGTGTGCTCTGTCAGTGACATGACTTTAGTTTACAGTAGTGAAAAATGCATAATGCATATAGATATGCACATATTGAGATATGACAGAAGAAATGTATGATCTAACCTGTTTAAAACAGGAAAGAACTTTATTAAACTTCAAAGACACGTATAGTTTCCCATGGGTAACCTGTATAATATTTTCATTTCATGTAATAATATACTATGTAATATATATATATAATATATACATATATGTCAGTATTTCCAATTGCTATAAAGACATGTGTAGATATTGAGTGAGTCTCATACAGATGGTGTAGGAAAAAACTGTTTAATGTAAAAAAAAAAAAAATTCTATTGGATGAAATATTTGTTATCAGGCATTAATTGTAATAAAAAAATAATAATTGAAATTCTCCATGTAATTTCACGAGAATCCCTCACCAATATTTAAATACATTTTTCCATGTCACTATTTTATTGTACAATAGACTATAAACAAATCCTCAGTTGAACAAATTGTGGTTGTTTATTCTCAGTCAGGGGATCATTTCCAGTCGTTGTGGTCAGTTTTTGGCCAAAATAAGCTCCAATGTGGATCAGTTTTTAGTCAAAGGTTGAGAAATGTGCTTAAAAGTGTGTAAAACGGGGGGAGGCGTGTTTTGGGAAGAGCAGCAGTCGTTTGGCTGCCGACGCTGAAAAGAGAGTAAATCTTTGAAAGCATTAAGGGAGCTCAGCGCAACAGACGTCAGTATAAATAGTAAAATATAGGAGAGTGACCGAATATGTTGTGTCCTGATTAGCATCATAGCTGCCACCATGATGTGTGTACAGTAAACAGATTAAATCGTTCATCTCCTGATGTAGCTGCTGTGTGGTAATGTGTGTTGTGCATGTATGTGTGTATAATGAACTCTCTACAGGGATCTCCGTGCTCACGATTATGCGGCCACAAGGGCCCAGGTGCACAGCCTCATGGGATTGTGGATCAGTGGCGTAGTGGGCAATGCATTTCAACTCCAACCCGTGCACTCAAACACCCTCATTCTGTCATGATTTCCTCTGACCTTGCACTACACTCTCTCTGCAAGTGTTTGCCCACAGACGCTCACGGATCAGACAGAATTGGAGCTCTGAGCTCCCTTAGTGCTTTCAGAGATTTGCTCTCTTTTCAGCCTCGGCAGCCAAACGACTGCTGCTCTTCCCAAAACACGCCTCCCCCCGTTTTACACACTTTTAAGCACCGTTCTCCCGTCTGCATTTCCATCAAATCCTGTCTCTTCCCCAGAGGCCAGCTGACTCGATAAACAAACAGACCAAAATAAACACGCAGAACTCTGCCACACTCACTCATTTACAGAGCAAACTAAATATGGATGCTTTGCAGTGTGCTGAGACGCTAGTGAACACAGACTAATGCAGAGAGAAAGCTCATGTGTTCTTGACCCAAAAATAAGCCGTAACTCCTGTTCATAGTCTTCATGTCAGCCTTCCCAAAGCTAGAATACACAAAATAACTTTTACCTAAAATAAGTTGCCAGGATATTTTCAGTTTTTATTTGTTTTTACTATTAGGAGTTGTGTTTTGGAAACATTTGCTTTTTAAATAAGTTATTTATTTTTAAGTAAAAATTCTAAATTCTTTTTTTTCTAAACTCTGTTGCCACAGACTATTATACAATTCAGATTTTTTTTAAATGCAAGATCAAAATGTATATAATTATATTTAAGATAATATTTATTGTTAGTAATATTAATATAAACTTAAAGGTATGCTCTTTTACAAAGTCTGGATTTAGTTTTGGTGGTGTACTAGAACATTCTCTCATGCTTGGTGGTTCGAAAATCGCATAATTTTTCACATCATTTACATTATTACAATTAGGGCTGGGTATCGTTCAAAAATTTCAATACCGATACTTTGAGTTCGATACCGGTTCCTGAACGATACTTTTTTCGATACCAATTTTATGAAATCAGTTTTAACAAGTTTACATTATCTCAAAAATGTTTGGTTTTATTTTTTCAGCTTGTTGACATTTATACAGACCCAAAGCCTCATCTCCTGACCCACTGCACAAAGAAACAAAATATATACAACACAATAAATCAGTGCAAATAGTTTTAATAAAGTTCAAATAGTTTTCAGTTTACACATCTGTTAGGCTACCTTTACACTAGTGTATGTTCGTTTTAAAACACATAGCTCAGACAGATGTCAAGTCAAGTTGAGCTTTATTGTCATTCCGCTACATGTGGGTACATACAGTGGAACGTAACGTTGTGCCTCACAGGATCACGGTGCTACATAAATACAGGCATACCACACTGAAGTAAAAAAAGAACACTATAAACCTATACACACCTAACCCACTGACAGATTTTGACTATAACTATACTATATATAAATGTTATCCTATACGTAGACTAAAAAATACAAACTATACAAACTGTACGAATGCTTCAAATTAATACTGTACATGTGCAGAGAGAAACATCGTAAGTCAAGCAGCTGGCTGGTGAACAGTTTAAGGTGATTTGTAGTGCATGAGCATGTAAACATACATATACTATTGAGTCTTTTGTGGGATTATGTACACACAGTAATGTGTGAAAAGTGTCCAGTGCGAATAGAGGAGAGTGTGTTACTACAGGTGGTTTGTACAGGCCCACTCACCTGTGTGTAGCACACTTTGAATTGCATAAAAAAGCCTCAGACAGTTTTTTTTTCTGTGATGCGGTAAGGTTTGGGGGTGTTTGGGGTGTGTGATGGTCCATGTTTCAGGAGGTAGGAGGTTTGTATGGGGTTTCAGAAAGGGGCGGGGGGATTTGAGTTCAGGGCTCTCACAGCCTGGGGGAAAAAGCTGTTGAACAGTCTGGCGGAGCGGGCTCTGATGCTCCGGAACCGTGGGAAGGATTCCTGATGGTAGGAGCTGGAAGAGACTGTGGGAGGATGGGTGGGGTCCTTCCTGATGGTAGGAGCTGGAAGAGACTGTGCAGGAGCAGGATGGGTGGGGTGGTGGAGGGAGACCTTCTTTTCAGCCGAAGAAGTTGGGAGAGTGATGTAGTGCTGGTAGCTTTAGTGCTGCTGACTTTCTCCACAGCATCGTGCAGGTTGTCAGGTTTCGCCGAAAATGTCCAGGACAGGTGGCAGGACAGAGGGGCACCGATGATCTTTGCAGCGGTGTCCTCACTGTCCACCTCCAGGCTGCGGTCCCTGCACTGTTCCGTACCAGACAGTGATGCAGCTGGTCAGCACAGTCTCAGGAAGAAAGTGGTGAGGATGGGTGGAGGGAGACTTGTTCTTTTCAGAGCCGCTGAGAAAGTGTGGGCGCTGTTGTGCCTTCTTGGAGAGTGATGTAGTGTTGGTGGTCCAGGTGAGGTCCTCTTTGATATGCACCCCCAGGAATTTAGTGCTGGTGACTTTCTCCACAGTCAAGCTGTGGGGGTGGTCAGTGGAAGTGCCTGAAGTCCAGCTGACAACCTCCTTTTGTCTTACTCACATTGAGGGACAGGTTGCTACTCACCGCACCACACCATTCAGTGTGTTTCAGTTGCTGTTTCATCATTGGAGAAACCACTGATGTGTCATTGGCTTGGCAGTTGATGATGTGGTCGGAAGCTGTTGGCAGTGCAGTTCGCGGTGAAGAGCAGCGGGCTGAGCACACACCCCTGTGGGGCACCTGTGAGTGTGGTAGTGCAGAGCACGGACTGACTGAGGTCTTCTGGTTAGAGAAAGTCGGAGTGAGAGAATAGTTAAGGGCTGGTTTAGGTTAATGAGCTGGTTTAGTTGTGTTGAATGCTGAGCTGTCAATGAACAGCTTCTAACATAGGAGTCTTTATTTTCATGGGTAAGAGCCAGGTGGATGGAGGAAATTGCATCATCCGTAGAGCGGTTTGGGCGGTATGCAAACTGGAGCAGATCGAGTGTGTTGGGGAGGCTGGTTTTGATGTTGTGCATGACTAGCATGACTATGAGTCAGTGCTATGGGACGGTAGTCGTTTAGACAGGACACAGGTGATTTCTTTGGTAGGTATGATTGTTGTGGATTTGAGACATATGGGGATGACTGTCTGGCTCAGCGAGGTGTTGAAGATATACGTTAGGACATCTGTCAGCTGTTCAGCACAGTCTTTCAGTACAAACAACCTGAAATAATCATCATAGAATCATCATAGGTGGGTGTTTTATTTTCTTTCATCATATGTTTTAATATTACATTTTGTGTTGTAGTATGTCTAATTATTTGAAAGCATAAAAGCAGCTTAGTTCGTTCAAATTTATTTTTTAAATAATAAAAACATCTTTGAGATGTTTCCACATTTTATATGACAAAGTAAAATATTAAATCTCATTGCCAGATCATTATTACTAAATATTTTGAATTCCATAAACGTTTCCCCAAACAGATGGTTTCTATGCATGATTTTCAAGCCAGGCATATCAACTAATTAGCAAATGTTACAGTATACACTCAAATAAACTAAATAAGCTCAAGCTATTCAATTTCTGTCTGCTTGATATAACCCCCCCCCCCCCCTAAATAGAATCAATTAAATATGGAATGGTGCTTTAGTTTTTGGTTTAGGTATTATAACTTCTACCGGAGCATGTCAATATGAACACACAAACCTGAGCTGTGTGGCTCATTAATGAGCTTTACTTTTATTTATGAGTATTACAGCATATTCAACAACAGCAGCAACAACAATAATCATTTTTATTTTATATTATTATTTATTTCTGTTCATTTATTTATACTATTTAGTATATTATTAAAATATTATTACAAAATATGAAATTTGCTTAAAATTTAATGTTGATTTTAAAAGCCTGTAATGGTTCAATTTTAGGCATTCAGAGAGTCTTTTTGCGTCCTGAGAGATTTGACCAATTTGACCCTTGTGGAATATGATGATGCTGCATTTAATATCTAAATGCAGCTGTATTGTTATTGCTGTTTTTAAATAAACTGCAGTCAGCTCTGTGGAGGGCTGTTGCCTGTGGTTAGCAGCACTAATCAGTAGTCATGGTCAATTATAAAAAAGCTTATCAGGAGACTGTGGCTCAACCTTCCAGATTTTGACACCCTCGACATTGTTTTTGTATGTAAACGGGCATCCGTTCCCTCAGAGAAGCATGCTGATGTGTTGATGGACATTTAATGGACATCAAACTGGTCTGTTCTCATATGAGTTTCTGATACTCCTAGACAAATGTGACAAATCACTTGTCATTTGGTATTTGAAGACCTTTTATGTATATCTGAACATTTTCACCCCAATCTCTCTAGCCAGTAGCTTTCAGCTTCATTGCTCACTGTGTGTGTCCTATTGTAAGGTGAACATTTACAGACTTCCATGCCGAGACTATAGTGGCTGTTGTTGACCCCAAGGACTAGGGCAAACGTCAATTCCTCTTTTTTATCGATTTGTACACATCTTGCGTTCCAGTGGGTCTTCAGTGACATTGTCGAGCTTTCAACGGTCAGATAGATCCGACCTCCTGCCCCCTTCAGCCGAACGCCTGCTGAACTATGCCACAAATAGAAATGGATGTTTACTAAAGGACTGCCCTCACAGGCAATACTCAATCTTACAGACCCTGTAATGTCCCTCTAGTGTCTTCAGTCAATAAAATCTTTAAGAGGCCTCTGTGAGCATGGAAGGAGAATTAGATGTTTGATCGAACAAATTTAGCATGCTGTGATAGTGGTGATAAAAAAGGATGCACAGAAGAGCAAAATTAAGTATGCAAATTCCCCTTGATATCCATAATTCTTCCATGGTGAAGGAGAGATAATCGTATAACGGCATTCATGGGACAGATGGAAGTATGTCACCAGTAACTCCTTTAAATTGATTATTGTGCTGCTGGCTTCTCTTCCTTATATGTAACTGTGATTTGTTGGGTTTCTTCATATCTGTGTGCCTTTAGGACAGTAAATGAATAGTTATGGAAGACCATGAGTAGGTGTCACACTTTTATTTGATTATTTCTTAAATATTTTTATTTGAGCTTTTTGTCTTATCATTGGCTTGGCCATTTAATTAAAATGTGTGTGTGTGTGTGTGTGTGTATATATATATATATATATATATATATATATATATATACATACATACATACACACACACATTAGGGATGTCAATTTTCAATAATTTCCATAATCGATCGCCGTTTAAATTAACGATCAATTAATCGATTAATCTTTAACCTTAACTACTTTAAAATGCGTCTATTGCAGTGGCATATAGTCACCGGCATGACAGGATGTGCAAATGCCACTCAAAACGCCAGCTTCCTCACCCGAATGAAAAGAGTTTTTAGTCTAAATAAAAGGCTAGTGGCAGGATGGTAAAATGAATGGATGTGATTACAATCATTTGATAAAAGGAAGAGAGCGCGCCGTAGTTACGCACGGGATCATTATACTTTGTGTACTGTTTCATATCCTGCCACGGAGACCGCTGAATGCGCCTTTTTAAATGGTTTCATGGTGCTCGTTTTTTTTTTTTTTAAAACAGTGAAGTGTAGTACTGCTGCTCCATCTGAAAGCAGGTGATGGAGATTTAGTGCCAATCACGGAACCGGCTTTACTGAAGAGATGCGCATGAGAATCGCATGCGATTAATTCCACAGCCCTAGTATCGAGCCACTTGGTTGGAATATCCCGAGATCTAAAATCGCCATACAAATTCTGGGCTTTGGCTTCAAAATCATCCTTGTTAGAACAAATGCGAAAAAGTATCATAAACGGGCTATATGATAGATGACATTTCAAAGAAGTGGGATGAGCACTCTTTGCATGTAAAAGACTGTTTTTGCTGTTTCTTTTCTATACAGAGAAGATACAAGTTGTCCCCACATGATAGGTGAACATAATGGATGGCCTAAAATTCATATAAGGCAAAAGCTTCGAAATCACTAGCAGCACCTTTGTAAATGATGAAGCCGTCATCAATATATAATATTTTAAACAATACCAAATTATTGATCAAATTATTATAATAAAGACATATTGATCTTCAAGATAGCCAAGGTATAGGATTGCATATTCAGGGGCCATAGTGGCACCCATTGATGTGCCCTCAAATAGTAAATAAACCTTATTCTATAAGGAAATAGTTATTTTTCAAAACAATTAAGCCATATCCACAATAAATTTGGTTGGCAGACCTTCAACATCAATGTGTAAATCAAGAAAATATTTAAATGCCAAAAGACCCTCAGTGTGAGGAATGTTAGTGTATGAAGAGGTCACATCCACACTAGCAAGTATAATGTCTTCCTCTAGATCTTTTTATGACTGAGATACATTGAAGAAAGTTTCTGGTGTCTCTAAGATAGCTGGGAAGAGATGTCATTAGAGGCCTCAAAACAAAGTCCACAACATTAGAGAGTGGCTCTGTTAAACTATTAATACCTGCCACTATAGGTGGTCCAGGAGGATTTTTTAAATATGTGTGGACTTTGGGTAAGATTTAGAATAAAGGTTTGGTTGGAGAGCTGTTGAAAATATACTGTAATTCTTTTTCAGAAATCAAACCATCCAAATGTACCATCTTAAGAAAATTTTAAATTTCTCTTTGAAATTGTATGGTAGGGTCTGATGTTAAAACGTTATAATAGGTGCTATTTTGTAACTGACGAAAGACGGAATTGCAGAGTTCTGGGCAAAATGACTGCATTTAACCACTAATATCCTTATTTCTGCATAGTTTATCAAGAGCATCTTTTTCTGATTTCGATAAATTGAACTTTTTCTTTGCAGGGGACTCACAAAATAATTCTTCAACATCTCTTTCCACCAATCCACAGAAGGTATTCATCTAATGATTTGTGACAAAAGGACATAAGGACTTGTTTTTCGTCATTTTGAGTCTGCAAAACATTATTTTTCTGATTTCAAATTGCTGGGCATTGAGAGGGTTCTTTTGTATAGGAGAGGTGGTAACCGTGATAGAAAATTGTTACAAAGAGAGGCTTTTTGGATTTTTGAGTTGAAACCATTAACCGCAACAGGATTAATTGAAGAGATGGATCTTGCATGGTTTTTGTAAAGGGAAATTGTTGGCATGACAATTATCCCTCTTTGATTGAGATCAGCTGTCAACAATTTGAAATAGTTTTATAAGTGGTGTTCCTTTTTTTTGCCTCATGAGCACTGAAGAAAGCATGGACTGAAATGTCTGCTCTCTGGTTTGTTTTTAATACACTTTGCACTTGTTTCACTTTTGCATATAAAAAAAATGGTAGACCTTTTTTGGTCTGTTTGAATTTTTTTGGACAAATTCAGCTACCTATTGGACTAAAAACTTTCTTATTTTTGTTCTACACACCTGATAACTTTTTGTTTGTTCTGAGTGCACAATTTCTGCTTGATAAAATTATGTTCAGTACATATTAGATGAAGACTGTAGTCATATCAGTAGCCTGCTAAAATCCATTTTATTTTACATAAAGAGGGTTGCCTCATGTCAAGATTACAGGACTGACTGAATACTGCTATCTTTATTTCAGTAGCCCCTTGAGTGTCTATTGGACACGTTCACTAAATACAATACTAGTTACATAAATAAATGACAGCATGTTCACTTATACATCCTCATTTGCTCACAGAATTCAGCGCATAGCGTTCTGAGTGTGTTTAAAATAGTAACAGTCCTGTGGTGTTTGGTGTCCTCAGTTGGAGAATATGGTTTGGGGTGATTTTGTCATAGAATAACAATGCATTTCTCATTAGCATGGCTCCCACATCACGCTGTCAGAGATTTGAACTGCGGTGTGATTGACAGCAGTGACATTATGTGAGATAAATGACTTGGGAAGTGTTGACACCTCTGTGACAGCCTCGTGGGGTCGTTCTTCAGGGCAGCTTTAAATCCAGATGCTGCCTAATAGAGGAGCAGCAGAGTCCATGAGCTGTTTGTGTGCCTATCTGAGTCTGTAACGGAGATCGCTGCTTGGACAATTGAGATTGTATACTGTTAATGCCAAACAGCCCAAATTTGACACAAAATATGTCTGTCTGTCTTTCTGTCTATCTATATTTTTCTGTCTGTCTGTCTTATTGTGTCTGTCTGTTTCATCAATATGTTGGTCTAACTGTTGTTCTGTTGAATCGGTCTGTCTGTCTGTCTATCGGTCTGTCTGTCACTTTATTGTTCTACACTCTAAAAATGCTGGGTTAAAAATAACCCTACATTAACCCAGCCGCTGGGTAACTATGGGACAGAAAACGCGCTGGGTTGTTTTGACCCAGAATGCTGGGTTGTTTATTTGACCCAACCAGTGGGTCAGGTTAACTGTGTTGCTAGGGTTAAACATTACATACACATTGGGTTATTTGTTATCTCATTGCCTTGCTACCTTTTTATTTACCAATATTACCAATAATAATAAATAACAATCACAAAGAAATGTAAAATTATTATTTTTCTGTAATATAATTACACAACACAAAAATGCAACTGTAAATATTAATTTAATGAGTTTTCACATGTATTTTTGTAAACTATTTTTGAATGGGTGCTACTGTTACACGTTACATCCAACCCCTGCAGACACAAATAAAACAACGTTTTTTTTTTTTGTAGATCAGTTTCTTTAAAACACAAAACGTTGTAAACTATGTACTGTAGATTCCTATTCATTGTCAAGATTGCAGCATCATAACACTTTGAAATTGATTATTGGCACACGCAAATTAGTCCAAACATTGTGCCATTAAAACTAAGCCAAACAAAGAGATCTATAACAGACAATTCATGTGACAAAAAATTTAAAACATTACAAGTGGCCAGAAAACTGTTGCCCTCAAATACTTCTCACATGAAGACTCATATTCATCAATATGATATACTGCATGGTGGAGAAATTCCCAGGAAGGAAGATGTTAGTGTAGCTAACATCAAGCACAAAAAAGGACTTGAAAAAGATAAACAGCCTCAAGCAACAAGTCCGTTTCAATGGCATGGCCCGAAACAATGGCGAAGGTGTGGGATGTCGTTGTCTCGTCACCAAGGCACAAAATGTGCAGGAATGCATCACCATGTTGGTCCCCACCTGTTAATTACAAGACACTTAATGGTCTCTGCACACTGAGTCCGAATTTTTTGCATGTGTTTTTTCGTTTTTTCCAGCCACAGAAACCTATTCCAGCCAAGCATAGGATACTTTTGTTGTCCTCTCGCTTCTTAAAAAGAAGTATTGGGTCCACCAATTTATAGAGGACGGAGTTCCCCTCCTTATCAAGGAGCAGCGGGATTATCACGAATTCAAAGTTTACTTCAGGTGTGCTCAGTTTTAGCTTTACTAGATATAAGAGCACATATTAAAAAGTTCTGTGAACTCAGTGTGCAAGGATATACAGTGCTTTGTGCTGCGATATGAAGTGGATGAATTTGACAATCGCCATTCTGGATTTTGGCGTTTGCTTGTACGGTGGCTCTGAACTGTCAAAACACCTCTCACAATGCTTGCTATGGATGCAAAAAACTAAAAACTAAAATCAAACCGAACCGATTTTTTTTTTATGACGAACGAAAATTTCGGAGGCAGTTTGTAAACTTGATTGACAGAACGTGAGGTCGTTTTTATTTTTCAACGTGCGGACATTTCGGACGGAAATTTCAGACTCCGTGTGCAATGACCTTTAGTCTTGCAACATAAGTTTAAGTTATTTTAAATAAAAAACATTTAAGTGTATTTTATGAAAATCAGCCAAACCATCACGGTTTTCCTGTGAACTGGGTCTGGTAAAGCTTGTTCAAACTAAATATGTATTGTGTTACTGATTTAGGTTTCTTTCTGCTTACTGGCACTTCTTGGTTGTCTACCTAAATTTCATCCAACCAACATGGCATAAATTATGGGGTATGTAAAGCCCCCAATATATATATACAGTACTGTGCAAAAGTTTTAGGCCACTAGTATTTTAGCCAGCTAATAAAATGAATGCTTTTAAGTCAGTTATTTCGATCTATTGCTGTAATGTATCTGTATGAAATATCAGTTTACATTTCCAAACATTAATTTGCCATTTAATTGGAATAATCCTGTGAGATTTTTGTTTGCACAAAGAGTCTGAAAACAGCCAGTGCTCCACACAGAGATCTGATCTGATCATCATCCAGTCTGTCTGGAACGAGATGAAGAAACAGAACAAAGTGAGACAGACTAAATCCAGAAGAAATGTGGCAACGTCTCCAAAATGCTTCAAGAAAACCTCCCTGCAAAGCTTCCTGAAAAACTACGTGCACTGAGGGCAAAAGCTGCTTTAAATGCAAAGGATGCTCACACCAAATGTTGATTTAATTTAGTTAATAGAAGTTAATTGCATAACCACTACAGTATGATGCGTGCTGAAAACGGCTGCTTCCAGGACCTCGAAACATCCTGGTGGAGGTCCGGGAAGAAGGGGAGCGGTTTATGGGGCTGAGCAGGTGCACGACTAGTTAGGAAACGGTCGTCCAGCTTAGATTGGGATCCGCCTCCCAATCCAGCCCCAGTTTATCCACCGCGCGAGTGACCACGTCCAACAGCTCGCTGTAGGACGGGGAGCTGCGTCTTTCCTGTCCGCCAGGGGGGAGAGATCCGCATGTGTCGGCCAGTAAGTCCTCCGACTTACAGCCGAAGGAGATTGCACCGTAGGCCTGTAGATCCTCGTCGGCGAAAACAACGTGCTCAAAGAGGTTTTCGCTGACTTCTTGCTCTCGATTGGGGGAGAGCGAGCGAATGGAGAAAACTCCAGCGCATCACCGTCCTACGGTCCGGGTCGCACACGTTGCCCCAAGCCATCGCCTCGTGCGGCACATGCAGATTGGTTTGGATTTCAGAACTCAGTTTGCACATGATGCTTACATCTCCGATGACTCATCGCGTCAGCGAAGAGGAGTTAAACACTGCTCGAGAAAAAATATCGCTGAAAACATGGGATGCTTTCTAGGGTACAGAAAATATAAATAGTGAAATATAGCAGGTATACTATGCTTACTGTTGTTTTTGGCCAATAGGATTGGCGGGATGGTACAGGGCTTCAGACATTCATCACACCAAAGGGTGTTCCCATACGGTGACGTCACCGCAGCATCTCGTACCCTATTCAGGGAACTGTGGTTACATACGTAACCGAGATGTTAATTGATAAAGGAAATCTATTTATGACTTTATTTTTGACAGAATCCTCATTTTACAGCAGTGTCTAAGACTTTTAACAGCACTGTAGCTTTGCAGGTAGGTTTCTTGAAGCATCTTGGAGATGTTGCCACAGTTATTTTGGATTTAGTCTGTCTCAGTTTCTTCATGTCATTCCAGACAGACTGGATGATGATCAGATCTCTGTGTGGAGCACTGGCTGTCGTCAGACATTCACTGTATTATTACAATTAATGGCAAAATGAATGTTTGGAAATGTAAACTGATATTTCCTACTGACACACTACAGCAAAAGATAGAAACAATGTACTTAAAACCATTTTTTAACTGGTGAAAATACTAGTGGCCTAAAACTTTTGCAAAGTGCTGTGTATACAGTAGACAAAGTAAAAAAATAAATGTACAGGTTGTATGTCAAATGAATTACTTCCAGGATTCTGTGGTTGTGGGTCTGAAGACCTTTCCTCCATTCTTGAATATTGATTGGGGAAGCAGAGTGCTTGTAGACCCATTGCTGTGAATCCACCATTTCTCAAATTTTTTGGGGAGGCAAAACAGATTCTGTAATATAAGGATGAAAAACTGGGTTAAAAGCTAGCAAAACCATACAGTATGCCAGCCTGGAAATCCAGTGATCTGCCTATTATTCATCAATCTCAAATACAAATTATTATTTCTAAGAGTAACATATAAAGACCACTTTACATGGCCTCTCTAACTTACTGTTAACCTGGATAAACCTATTGTGTTCTGATTAAAGCAACACAAGCATTCACTACAATAGAAGGAGTAAAAGGACCTCAACCACCATGAGAGATTAAGCCTAACTTTACATACTGTAGCTACGACAACATTACATTTAAGTAACAATATTTAAGAATAATATTACATACCAGTAATATTGTGGTTTAATGTTAAGGGTAGGTACTATATCTAACGTTACCTGAAGAAAAAAAGAGCGCATAAATGGAAGTTATTGTTGGATTCGGCACGTCGCAGACATCAATTTTAGTATGGAATGATCTAATTCTGACAAAACATTACAAAGCCATACAGAAACGTATCACAGATAGTAAGTTAATTGAACTTACCCCTGTATTTCTGACCTAATGATAGTTCACACCTTTTCCACGAGGCGATAAAATAAGTATATCAAACGTCACACACACACGTTGTATTTTGTACTTTTATATAACGATAAAGAGATTGTTGAGGCCTTTTTTGTCAACAAAAAATTTAGGCAGCTACTTCATTCATAGAATAACGCTAATGTTAACCCGCACAGCGACAGATCAAATATCACATTAACCGTGAAATCAGTGTGCTCTTACCACAGCTTATTAAAAATAGAAGTAAATAATCATATCTTCATATAATTTACCTTATAATTCTGCTTGCTGCGAGTTGCTTGACCATCTGACGATGAGACCAGTGAAGAATCTAGAAAATTCGATGAAGAGGAAAAATAAACAAAGTACAAAGCGGTTGGGTCGAAATAACCAACCCAGGTGTTCAGTGGTGAAAGAACCACTTGCAGTCCATTTGACCCAGCATGAGCAACCCAACTGTGTGTTTACAGTACCTCACACAACCCAGAATTATGACCTAGCACATTTAACCCAACAATGTGTTTACAGAAATAACCCAGCACTTTTAAGAGTACCATTGTCTATCTATAATTTTATCTATCTGTTCTATTGATTTGACGGACTAACTGTCATTGTGTCTCATCCATCTGTCGGTCTATCATTCTATCATTATATATGGTTCTATTTATCATTCTATCTACAGTAGGTCAATCGTTTTTTCTGTTATTATATTATTCTGTCTGTCATTCTGTCTATCATTCTGTCTTTCTAACTACAGTACCTACTGTCATTTTGTATGTCTGTCCATTTTATTATCATTCTATATCCATAGTTCTGTCGTTCTATCTTTATTGTTCTATCGCTCGTTCTATTTTAGCCAGATTGAGGTTACATTTTCATCAGTCTCTGTACTAGCATCAGAATTAGTCAAAATAGGCAAGTAAAGTACGAATTTCTCAACTAATGCTCATCCTTTGGTCTTCATTTTGTTGCATTAGTGCAAAAAGATAAATATCCTGTCTTTCTCATAAAGTGAAAGTAAGAGAGAAAGGAAAAAAGGAATTTTCTTAAAATATGAAAACTTTAAAAGCCTACCATCAGCTCTCATCGGGTGCAGAAATTAAATGGGTGGTAGTAAACCTGCAGTTTCTAATGCTGATGCAGGCAGAGACTTGAATGGTAAAAATAGCTCATATAGCCCCAATTTGTCCCTAAAGAGAAGTGGACTTGTGTTTCACGAGAATACCTGCCCCAGTTTTGCCTGTAACCTGTGTTCTCTTTCCCTCTGTGACGCAGCGGTGGGGTAATGCACGATACTTGCTGCTGCTTAAGGTAATCCGTGAAGGATGATGGAACTCTATCTGCACTCTGCAGAGACTCAAGCATGTAATGTGTCTAATGGAGCCAGACAGGAAGTTCCTTTTGAAGAGTCTCGTGCTCACAGGGTGACCTGGAAGGTTGAGGAGGGCGTGGGGGTGATTTAAATAAAATTTCTGAGTCAAATCTTTTGATAATCCCCAAACTCTGACTCATCAATGAATATAGCTCTACAACATGTTTGTGACGTTCATAGTTTTTCCAAAAAACTAGTTCCTTCTCAATATTAGTTTTTTATTCATCACATACACAATTATACAGAATATAACCAGCAGTGAAATGTAAGTCAGGTCCGCTCCATGGACAGTGCAATTATATGTAACACAAACACAAGAGAATATATATAAATATAGGTATGAAAAAAATTAAGAAAAAAGAATAAAATACAAGAGAAAATGTACTGGACAGTTTACTGTAGACATAATAAATAATAATATATAAGCAGGGATGTGCAAGAGGGATGTATAAGAGAAAATGTGCAATAAAATTTGCAGGACAGTATACTGTAGACTTAATAAATAATAATTCCAACATTGCCTTCTGTAGCATTGCCAATGTCTGAATCCTCACAAATGCGTCATTCGATTCCATTTCCAGCCTCTTCCCAACAGGAAATAAAAGTAAAAGCAAATTTATCTAAAATTACTTGTAGGAGAGTGCATTTAAGCTTTCCTGGAATTTTACTAATTACTAATTTGGAAAACATAAACACATGTAGGCTAAGATATTGATATGTCATTTTGACATGCTTAATTACATTTTTCTCCCTTTTTTCATGTATTGAGAGAACGTTTTCTAATTTCATAAATACCTGTATGATATTATGTTTATGTCATTTTGATATTTTTTAATTATAATAATGCTGCTTCAGAGAATGATGGGAAATGTATTCTGTCTCCTCGTAAATTTAAATGAGTAGTATTTTCTGTAAATGTCATTGCTATTCAATTATGGTACAAATTAGTGGTCGACTGATATAGATTTTTTTTGACAGCCGATGCCTAATAATGTCTTTAGTTTTACCATCAGTTCTCTCTCTCACACACACACACACACACACACACACGCGACGCTGCAGCTGTGACTCTCTTTTTCTTTCTTTCGCACACACACACACACACACACACACACACACACACACACACACACACACAATGCGCAAAACTCCGCATTTGAACAGTCATTAACAAATACTTAAACTAATAACAAAATATACAGTCGCTGATTCAGAAGTGCCAGATTGTCATAGCAAAGTCAGAATTACTTCCTCTCCTAGATTCATGAAACTGTCGTCCATAAAATGCATTGCTGTTCTGTTGTAAGTAACCTTAATGATTCCTAAATGCATCTACTTTCGGAAGGCTAAATAAAGTGCTTTTGCCTAGAAACACACAGCGTCTCCCTGACATTTGCCTGCTTCAACACTACTGCGGTTACTGAAACCAAGCCCTCTTTTTTGCGTGAACATTTCGGCCGCATTATGCAAATATGTCCACATCGTGACGTAGACATGTGGGGGCGTGTTTGAATTAGCCATTTTAGGGGGGCGTGGCAGGGTCTTAACTTTGATGAAGAATATATCTTTGGTTTTGAGACTTTAGTCTTTGCAAATTCAGGGATCGTATCTATGCACAATCAGCTTTTAACACTTCAAAGAGAAAGGAAAACTTGAAATCGCATCATATGACCCCTTTAACCCTGTAGAGATGAAAGCAGCACGCGATCAAACAGAAGGCTAATGACTATTCTGGAAAAGGCGTACTGCAGCTCTGTGAAGGTTTGATATGGCAATCACAAGGTCAACTCTTATAGACTCTTACATACAACTCTTGTGTGGTAAGCACTTCAGCTGTTACTTGTTGACTAGTTAGTTGCCACTTTACAGGCTATTTTAAGTCCAGTGCTACTGTTTGCAGGTAACCCTGGAGCAATCCGGGGTTAAGTGCTGGGTAACAGCCGTATTAGATTATGTTAACTCTTCACTGTCTGCAGTATGCATAGTCGGGACTGAATCTTCAGTCTTTTGTATAGATATTTTGGTACACTTTTTTTATAAAGGGGTACAAATTTTTTCATTTAATTAGGGAGCAAAAATGCTTTTAGGTTGTTTACATAAAAAATAATCATTGATTTTTGCATCAGGTTTACCATTTCTCTTAAATGTTTCATCACAAAATTACCTCTATGAAGTTAAGCCTCTTGTGTGTGTGTGCTTTTTTAACTTAATGAAACTTTTTTCCCTTTCCTTTCCCCTTTCATGTGAAATTCAGTGATATAAATAAATCAGCATCATAAAGTAGCTTGATGACATTCCCTTCTGTTTCCCCAGCAAAGTTTCTAAAGCTTTAGCCCGATCAAAATAAAGTTTGACTAATTAGACTTATGAAACTTTAACTACGCACTATGCATCAAATCTTTCTTTTCCTTTGTAAAACCTATGATTTAATTCTGTTGCATTTATTGCAATTGTATTCGAGAGAAAAACAGTCTTAGTCAAGACAAGACATAAAGTATCTGTCTAGTGTTCTTTTGTTCTATCTGTCATACTATTCATCTATCAATCTAAAATTAAACTGATATGAAAACACTTAATGAATAAAAGTCTTAATATGGCACATTTCATATAAGTATAATATTCAGGGAGATTTTTAAAGTGGAGTGAAACATCAGAGACCAAATATATAATTATGAAGAAACCTCAGTCTGCTTTCTCAAATATAAATGTCAATGATTATTCATAAGCGTGAGGTTATAGCCCACACTGAAGAAAGTTCAACAGAAACTTGCAAAGAATTTTTCCCAGTTGCTATACACTGTATCTTAGAGCACAAAATATGTTGTTTAGCAAAGCAAAATCTCTTTAAAAGAAAGGATAAACGTTATTTTCTATTTAATGTAAGATTACCAGTTCATGCCAGTATGCCTTAACTAACTTCTTTGAAGCAGTGCAGTATTACGATGTCTGCTGTCACCCACATAAATGAGGAAACGTATCAGTAGTGTTGCACTTGCCTATTACCAGTGTTTTATTTGCTTCTCTTCCCCGAGATGTAATTTTCTGCTCAGCTGAAATCGGTAATTGAAATTGTGTGACCTTATCTTCACACTTTTGCTGGCTTGTTGTGCTCGGGTACCATCAGGGGCTCATGTGATTGAGAAAACATTGTGATAGAATACTGCGGGTTTCACCTTAAATCATCACCAGTGTCCTGTATTAATTTTACCACGTCAAAATATTTTTAAAATAGTTTCAGCCTGAAGTTAAGAGTACAGTTTTGTTCTGCAGGAGAATTTTAAGTGCTATTATTAGGTTTCCAATAACACTTCTTTTGAAGCCTGTATATAGTGGGTCCAAAAATCGTTTGGCCACTTAAGCCACACTTAAAAATATATGAATATCTTGTGTTATATAACAAAATATCAAACCAAGAAGCGGGGAAGTTGTGGCCTGCTGGTTAGAGAGTCGGACACATAATCGAAAGGTTGCGAGTCCGAGTCTTGGTCTGGCAGGGATTGTCGGTGGGGGGAGTGAAATGTACAGCGCTCTCTCCACCCTCAATACCACGACTGAGGTGCCCTTGAGCAAGGCACCGCACCCCCCACTGCTCCTTGTGTGTGTTCACAGTGTGGGTGTGTGTTCACTGCTGTGTGTGTGCACCTTGGATGGGTTAAATGTAGAGCACAAATTCTGAGTATGGGTCACCATACTTGGTCGTATGCAGTGTTGGGAAGGTTACTTTGGAAATGTAATAGGTTACAGATTACAAGTTACCCTACTTAAAATGTAATAAGTAGTGTAACTTTTCAATTACTTTATAAAAGTAAAGTAACTGATTACATTTGATTACTTTTTGATTACTTTTCTAAATTTCTAATGTTTTCAACTGTCAATCATTTTTAAACATGTAAACCAGGCAGGGTTAACCTTACAGTAGTGCTCAACACTGACTACTGTCAGACTCTCGAAAGCCTTCATCACTTGAATTAAGATGATAATATTATAATTTTAAAGGAGACAGTGGATGCAAAATATCTTCATTTGCATATAAATATGTCTTTGCAGTGTGGACACAATCACCCTACAATGGTAAAAATTAACTCCTTTTTCAATCCCCCCAAAAGCCTAAACAGTCTCAATTATCAAGCCATTTTGATTTTGTAGTGAATAACCAGCGCTCTCTCCGTCCTCAATACCACGACTTAAGTGAGACCCTTGTGCAAGGCACCGAATCCCCAACTGCTCCCCGGGCGCCGCAGCATAAAAGGCTGCCCACTGCTCCGGTGTGTGTGTCACGGTGTGTGTGTTCCACGGTGTGTGTTTGTGCACTTGGATGGGTTAAATGCAGAGAACAAATTCTGAGTATGGGTCACCATACTTGGCCACACATCACTTCACTTTCACTAAATTAGTTTATTTCTGGTGCGTAAATCATTTTACTCCAGACTGCTTTCTAAATGAGGGACAATTCAAGGCAAGTCACTTTCATTTTTTTTCCAGAAGAAGTAAGTCTCCCAGATTATCAAATCGCCTTTGCTCTTCCATGAGCAGAGCTCATTAACACAAAACGAGTCGCTGTGTTCTTTTAACACCCACCGAGACCATTTCAAGATTACAAAGAATCATACCAACTTGTGGAAAATGGGCATCTGATGTCCTCTTTGAAGCACAGCCCCCTCAAAATCAGACTTACTTCAAAATCATTATGAGGTTAAATACAGGAATAGTTTAATAGCTATGATACATTTTGAGCATAGCTATGACATGAAACACTGGAATCTAATAATGCCTTAGAAAAAAACTGTTTATCTTACATATACATAAACCCATATAGGAAATATAAGACTTATTGGATAAGCATGTTATAGACTTCTGAAACACATATTTTAGAGCAGTCACTGCAACTACATGTGGGAGTGTGTGTGATCAGATGTAACCCTCTTTGTAATCCTTCACATTTTCATAAGTAACTGTAATTTAATTACACATCTTTTCTTAGCTCTAATTACAATTACTTTAATTTTGTAATTCAATTACGTAATTCGTTACATGTAACAGTTACTTGGTCGCATGTCACGTCACTTTCACTTGTTATCACAAACACAATTTTCAAGCAAAACATTTTACAGAATAAGTTTATTTTTAGGTTTAAAATCATAGTGGAACCAGTTGGTCATTGCAAAATTAAAACTCTTTACACAAGTGACGTTAGCTCTAAGAAAAGATGTAGCATTATTTATTTACAGCTGCCGCTCTGTTTGATATTTTACCAGTTTTGAGGCATCATTGAGGGTGACATAAGTGTCTAAAAATGTCCTATAACATAATTAATTAAATAATATATATTTTGTATATATATATATATACAGTCATGGCCAAAAATATCGACACCCTTGGTAGATATGATCAAAGAAGACTGTGAAAATTAATCTGCATTGTTAATCCTTTTGATCTTTTATTTTTTTAAATCACAAAAATCTAACCTTTCATTGGATAATAAGAATTTAAAATGGGGGGAAATATCATTATGAAATAAATGTATTTCTCAAATACACATTGGACACAATTATTGGCACCCCTAGAAATTCTTATGTATAAAATATCTCTGAAGTATATTCCCATTCATATTCACAATTTTGAGCACTCCAGGGGGATTATGAACATGAAATTATCCAGCCATGGCTTCCTGTTTCAGAGAAATATAAATAGGAGGGAAAACAAAGCCCAAATTCCCTTAATCATCCATCACAATAAGAAAAAACAAATAATACATTTCTGATGTGCAGCAAAAGATAATTGAGCTTCACAAATGATTGAAGTGGCTTTAAGAAAAGAGCTAGAGCAGTGAAAATTCCCATTTCCACCACCAGGGCAATAATTAAGAAGTTCCAATCAACAGAAAATGTTACGAAACTGCCTGGAAGAGGACATGTGTCTATTTCGTCCTAATGCAAGGTGAGAAGGAGAGTTTGAGTGGCTAAAGACTCTCCAAGGACTACAGCTAGAGAATTTCAGAAAAAGGTTGAGTCTCTGGTCAGAAAACCTGAAAAAATATCCACATGTTGTTTGGGAGGGTTTCAAGAAAAATTATCCTAGCTCATCCAAAAACAAACACCAGCATATTCAGTTATCAGACACGACTGGAACTTCAAATGGACTGGCTTCTATGGTCAGATGTCTAGTCTTGTCTTTCTCACCTCATTCTCCTCACATGACAAATTAAATCTGACCTGTGATCATGTGACTGTCGTTCGACTGTCCTGAAAAAGGCTCTCAGCCAATCAGATTCGAGGAACAGAAAGAACTCTTGCATAGGCTTTGCAATAAAGTTTCATATTTTAACATATAAATTATTCAAAAAATATTGATTATTCTTGTTAATGCTACAAAAGTTAAGGGTGTAGTCAAGGGTTGTGAGAGATTTGTCTGTTGTTGTTTTAATAATATTAATGAGCAGGTATTTTAGACTGCTGTCACTTTAAGACCTAATTCACGGATCTAGTAAATATACACATCTAATTTATTTCTCAACTGCTTACATTCACTTAAGACATAACTAACTGTGGTCACAAGGATATTTACGAGGATATTGTCCAGAACCAATATTTTGACACAACGGTGTGTAAATATATCAGTTTAAGCTCAAAGAGATATTTTCCTGGATTAAAATAACTTAAATGTTTAAATTGACACATGCAAATAAAGACCATACAGCAATTCTGTCAACTATCCTAAACATATTTATAAATGAACATCTTTAAAAGTTCCTTTTTGCTTGCCTGTCATTGATTATCTGCCCGTATTTCATAGCATGTATATGTGTAGATGTTGATAGCGTGTGAACTGACTTGCGTGTGTCAGATTTGACTTGAGTGTTTTGTCAGTGGTGTCCGGTTGTGAGATTTCAATATGAGAAGGAACAGCAGTGTGAAAGCAGGCCTGTATGCGTCTGACAGTGACAGATGATACAGACGTCTGCAGGAAGTGAGCTTATTAGACAGCACATACTCCAGAGTCAGCGCTGACATTCATTTCAGGCAACTGCTGGCAATTCCAATATCACTGCTAAAAATCTTATTACGCTGAGTGACAGATAGCATTTCATCATCAACCGTGAATTGTGGTAAATGTATTATTGGGGTCAAGGTGTGAAACATTTTAGCTTCTGATTTTATGCATTTTAGGACATTTATATCAGGTCTGTTTGTGCTTGGGACAAAGTTTTAGGCTCCCTGGCCCAATGACTAGACTAGGAATACTGAATGTCCAGCCTGCTGGCATAATGCTGCCATTATTTTGACCATTTGCATGCAAATTCTGTATCTGCACTGCAAGAGAATTACGTGATAAATCAAAAAGCTCTCGTTATAGTAAATTAATCTGTCTGCGCTGCAAGAGAGCGTGTCAGGTGTAACGCATGTCTACACTGAGAGTGAGCAAAACTAGATGCATTCTCCCATTATAATCAACAGCACTGTCTACACCCCAAGCACTTTTAATGGGAGCAGTTTTGTTTTGTTATGCCATGCCATATTGCATACGGACAGAGCAGACTGTCTGGAAATCATAAAATACAATTATTTGTTATAGTAATTAGATAAATTCACAAATGGATTCCGTAATTCATTAAGACATTTATGTTTTAATTTGATATGCAAATACTGTCATCACAGATTAGTGCATAGTGACGGGACATCTGCTGCATATTGACAGTCTACAAAGAGCCTGCAATCCATTTAGCGGTGAGGATTTGTGAGCAAATGGCAAAAACAACAGCAGGTTGATAGTGAACATAGAAAATGTAACATAAATAGGCCGACTGATAAATTTAATTTTGTTTGAAAGAGCACTGTTATTATTAAGGATATTTTTTGTTTTGAATATTAATGAAAAGGGTTCTTTAAAAAAAAAAAAAACTGACAGCACCTATGATTGTTTAAAAAAATTCAGAATCCTTTCAAAAATCATTCTAATAATCAGATTTGCTGCTAAAGTAACATTTCTTATTATCAATCTTAAAAACAACTGAGCTGCTTTTTATTTTTGTCAAAACCATGATGCATTTTTTGGGGATTTTTTTGTTGTTGTTGGAAAATATATATATTTTTTTGTGCTGTCACCAGTGTTGTGAAAATTACTTCCAAACTGTAATACATTATAGATTACTTGTTACTGTTATTTAAAAGTAATTTGTTACCTTACAATATTACTGTCTCAGAATTGTAATGCATTACATTGCTCCTGTATTACTTTTCAGTTACTTTCACCAAAATAACTACAGAAGTAGATCTTAACATTCTAAAATGACAAAATTTACTAGAGTCCTGCACGGGCCTCAAATTTAGGCCCTAGCCCGGCCCTGGCCAGAGACACTCAGGCCCTGGCCCGGCCCATGTCCGACAGCTTATCAGAATTACCGGCCAGAGTCCAAACCTAGAAAAAAACATCTTATAAAAAAAGTTTAGTATATAAACAAATCATTATTATTAGTTATTGTTCAGCAGTGTATCTGATTTCTAAGCCAATTAAAAGCCAGAAAAAGAGAACAAAGCTTTAAATTACTACTTAATGAAATAAATAAAAATGAAACAAAAACTCTTTAATATAATCATTATCCATGAAGATGCACTTCTCTCTAAAGGCACGTCTAATGAGGAGATGGCGAATCCTTAATATTTCCCCGGACACATTTATGGTAATTATTTTTGCTGGGGCTTTACGGCAAGCTTTATTGCATGTATTTGAACGCAGAACTCTTCCTCTGTGCTGACAACTCGGTGCTGCTGCGGGACACTAAACATCATCAAGCTGCTCTGCACAGTCATGGCACGGTTTCGTGTTGTTTCCAGCAGCGCCGCAATATTTTCATCAATAATTGATGGATGTCTAAAATATAAGAATGAGAAGCCTAAAACAAGCCCGAGGCCCGGCCCGCGTCTGAACTATGACGTGAATATTGGCCCGAAGCCCAGCCCTAGGGACGTAAAAATGTCGGAGCTCGACTTTAAATTTTTTTTTTTTAAAGTGTGTTGTAACGCAAGCGTCACTGAACATGTACCGAGTAAAATATTGCTGAAAATTGATTAGTAATGCCTTACACTACTGCGTTACAGCAAAAAGTAATCCGTTACTGTACTGTATTACTTTTGTAACGCGTTAATCCCAACACCGGCTGTCACTGATCAATTTAATGCATCCTTTTTGAATGAAAGGATTACATTTAATTTTCTTTTTATTAATTGATATTTAATCATGCAAAATCTCTAGCTAACAAACAGCACGTAGACATCATCCTGAATGATGACACTCTGTGTGTGTGTGTGTGTGTGTGTGTGTGTGTGTGTGTGTGTGTGTGTGTGTGTTTTGTACTTTAAATCATTTTCATCCAGATGGGAAGCACAACATAGAAAAGCTTTTTAAAATGATTGTGTAAAAGCACTATCTGCTATGGGAGCAAGAAAACATGTCCACAGGCAAGATACTTCATGGTACATTTTACCCCTGTGTGACAAACTCTTTACGTCAACATCCTGGTGTCCTACATGCTGGCTTCACTTCAGTATTTAAGCAATACTGTATTATATATATATTTTTTTGTCTATGACAGCAGTGTGCAGATTTCTTTAAAACAAATCAGTAAACAGCTGAATATGAACGTCAAGAAACCTGTTGCTAGAATCGAAAAACCTCATGTTTTAATGTCAATTGGAAATTTGGGAGCAATTCATAAGTGCATGTTTTTGATAATTAAAAAGCTTGTTTTTTTGTAATCCATTACAATTAAAACAGGATTTCAGCTGCTTTTCATGTTGACTTGAAATGTTTTTATCAGCTGTTTGGACTTTCATTCTGACGGCACACATTTACTGCAGTGGATCCATTTGTGAGCAAGTGATGTAATGCTGATTTCTCCAAATCTGTTATGATTAAAAAACGACCTGGTTTTATGGCATTTATGTACCTGGGTGCACTTTTTAGCGAGACGCGAAATTCGTACCAATAAGTACTTATCACTACAGTTTGCAAAATATATGAACACTAGAGGCAGTAAAACTCTGATGCCTTTTATTCCCTTTCACACAAATGTACAGTTTCGATTAGAAAAGCGTAATTTTCGCACAATTACTTGAAGAATATCATGTTATGACTTAATAATATGAAAATAATAATACAAATAATATGAATATGCTGGGAGATTTGAACACTGATGCTTTTGAACTTTAACATCACACATATCCATCTTCATATCTATGGGTTTTCATAGATGGTAGGTTTGTTCGGTAGCTTACGGAGTACGGAGACATACTTGAGAGGCGAGGAGCCTCTCGAACAGTTAAAATCTGCATATAAGGAAGTTCAAAGAGCATGGTTTTATCTACAAATGCGTTTTGATATCAGTTTTGCATCTGTCAACACTATCGGGTAGGTTTACGGTTGGGTTTGGTGTAGGGCATATTTCCAACACGATATAACATTCATTTTTAGCAACGGTCCCCGAAAATTTGAATTCTGAACAGCCGCAATACTAGCCTGACTAAGTCAGACTTCGTACTTCCTGTTTTTAATGAAAACATTGAATGCGATGAAAAACTTCTCAGCAACTCCAAAACTAAGTGATGGTACTAATTCTCAGTAATTGAAAGAAAGCTAAAATGAAAATATGAAAAACTTGAAATATTGCTTGGAAATGAGCAAAAACAAGTTTTAGTTGAAGTACTAAAATTACTTAAACTTAAACTGAAATAAAAATGAAGCCAGGCAAAATAAATAGGATGTAAAAACAAAGTAAAAGTACAAAATAAGAACATTATTAGAACTACAATTAAATTGAAAACAGAATAAAATGCATGAAACATTAAAAGCTATATTATATAATAGATAAACGGTAACTCAAAATATTAAAATGTAAGTATAAAATATATAAATAACACTGGATAGTGCAGAGTTGTCTACTGTTACATAGTGGTTGATTAATTATTTAAAATGCATTAGCAGTGTTATGATATCTTGTGCATTATTTAATTCATGTTCCTTTATATGTATGTAACTTTCAATAGAAGTGCTAAGAGAAGTTGAAGGCAAACTAAGTGTATGCTGAGAGGGAAGAAATAAAATGCCCCTGAAAATCAATTCCAAGGGGCAAATACTGTAAACATGAATGTCACTTGTGACTACTGTGTTGTTGAAGTGTGTGTTTTTGTGAGTGTTTGTCCTCTGTTGATGTCATAGAGGAAGGGAATATTAATATTGGCTGCTCACTATTGCTGGAAAATTATCTATTTGTGTATGGAAGGGCTGTCTTCGTCTTTGACAGGATTTCATATTAATGTCAATTAAATCATGTTTTTTAAGAGTCCGGGTCATTGCCCTTGTGAGAGACTTTGAAATATTTTCCTTAGCGGGTTGTTACTAGGAGGTGATTTGATTTTCCCAGGTAATTATATTATAGTGGTGCCGTCCTGAAAACACACCGTCCGCTGAGTGTGGCACAATGTGAAGGAGAGGAAGAAACGTATAGTAAGAGACAGAACAGAAAAAAATGAAATATTTTACTTTTGTTTGAATTGATACATACATTTAATGTGCATGTTGTTCAGTATTACAAAAATAATTTACGACCCTTTTTTTGGCCCTAATGTTGTTGGAAACCTGTATTGTATTATAAGAGATATCTAGCAAAATTTTCAAGTTGCTCTTTTCCATTCAAGTCAATCTTATTTGATTCAAGTCAATTTTATTTGTTATAGTACTTTTCACAATACAATACTCAAGTAGCTTTATAGAAACTCATGATGTTAATGTTTATAATACCTTTATGTCTTCTATTTTTCTATCTTTATTAGTTGTAATTTATCAGATTGCAGTTGGGCGATAATAAAGTTAACATTTTGTGACAATATATTTCTATATACTGTTGTATTGCTTTATTCGAATGTACTGTGTGTATCCAAGTATACTACATATCCAAATGATGAAAGCAAATTTAAATTTTATGTGAATTAATTTTATGTGCCTTCATGGACTTTATTGCTACCATGAGTAATTTTACTTTTTAGAGCTCCAAACGCAATGCCGACCACAGTGTAAAACTAGACCCTTAGTATTTTCTTCAAGGGGAAAAAATTATTTTGACCCTTTTTTTTATTAACTGTGAACTATTAATCTTTAAATTTGGTTTTGCAATCTCCAGTTCTTCAGGAAAAATATACTGTTTCCAACTTCAGTAAGGTCTGAACATACAACAAAGTGTAGCTGGGGCTAACTGTACGCAGACACAGTAACTTTAATAAACCTGAAGTCTGAAAGCATGTACGATCGATTTGGCAACCACTTACTAATACCCACAGGCTAAACAAGTGTGTGTAATGTTCCTTTCCTCCAAAGCAGCATCCTTCAGCAGCAATCTCAGCCGATGGGACACGTTATAAAATAATGTTATTGTGACTGTCTTGACCATGGACCAGTTAAACATCTGCAGAGTGTTTGGATTTCTAGCCATCTGCCATCTCTGAGAGATCTATCTATCTGTCTGTCTGTTCTGTCTGTCTGTCTTGTCGGTGTTCTGTCTGTCGTTCTATCGTCGTTCTGTCTGTCGTTTCTGTCGTCGTTCTGTCGGTCCTTCTATCACTCTATCTGTCTTCTGTCGTTCTGTCTTCTGTCCGTTCTGTCTGTCAATCTATCCGTCTGTGTGTCATCTATCTATCATTCTGTCTGTCGTTCTATCGATCATTCTGTCTATCGATCGTTCTGTCAGTCGTTCTGTCTGTCAATCTATCGATAGTTCTGTCTGTATCGATCATTCTGTCAGTTGTTCTTCGGCCCTTCTGTCTGTTCTGTCTGTCATCCCTCTGTCTGTATTGTGTCGGTTGTTCTGTCGTTCCTTCTGTGTCATTATGTCGTCCTTCTGTCTGTCGTTCTATCGATCATTCTGTTCTGTCGTTCCTTCTGTGTCATTATGTCGTCCTTCTGTCGTTCTATCGTCGTTCTGTCTGTCGTTCTATCGGTCGTTCTATCTGTCGTTCTATCGATCGTTCTGTCTGTCATTCTATCGGTCGTTCTGTCTGTCGGCCCTTCTGTCGGTCCTTCTGTCCATCCTTCTGTCTGTCGTTCTGTCTGCCGTTCAATCGATCCGTCTGTGTGTCATTCTATCTATCATTCTGTCTATCTGTTGATCTATTATTGTTCTATCTGTCGTTCTGTTTATCTGTTTTTATATCTATCATTGTACCTGTCATTCTGTATCATTCTATTTGTTCTATCATTCAGATTACCTGTCAGTCTGTCTGTCTGTCTGTCTGTCTGTGTCTGTTTGTTTGTTTGTTCTATTTGTTCATTCTGTTGTTTGCTTTATAATTCTGTTGTTAAATATTTTGCAGCTGGACATACAGACTTGTTGATATTTTTTTAATATACAAAAATAATACTCAGAAACACATTTATAGTTTGAAAGTGAAAATAGTCATTATCAAGTGTATTTGCAAATGTGCACAGTACAGACTTCATTTCTCACTATTTCACAGGAAAATCACAATTCTTTCTGTTTACATATACTTTATGCTTTCATAGTTTGCATTTGAATGTTTTTTTTTCATAATAAATGTATCATTTCTAGCCCACAGCATATATTGACCATAACATATTTTGTAATCCATTTGTATTTGAAATTGCATTCCATTTCATGAACAGCAAGACTGATATTTTGAATTTACATGATCAGCAAAATGCTAAAGACTGAGATGAGGTGAAACAAGAACTGATACAAAGTGATACATCTTAACAGCCTGAGTTTGTTCTCAAAGATCTGCGCCTCTCCACATCAAATGAATCACGCTTTTGTGTCTGTACGTTCCTTTGTCCTGATGCTTTGTGTTTTTGAAGTAGCTTTCTGGTATTATTCGCAAAACCGTGTCCAAACGGGTTCCTGTAATCCTGAGTCCTTTTACACTGTAGCCAACAGCACTGCAAAAATACATTTATTACTCAGTATTTTTATCTTGTTTTCCAGTAAATACTGTATCAAAACAAAGTTATTTTTAAAGTCAATTAATCTTTAAACATTATTACTGGAAACCAAGACATCACATATACAGCCATTCAGTAGTCTAGCTCACAGTAAATTACATGTTACTTCCTTCAACAGAGACATCCTTGTGGTTAGACATAAATGTTGTCTTCAATGGCTGCTACCAGATGTTTTGTAAAAGCCCAAGAGTGTTCAGGATTTCAGTTCAACCGCATATTAATCAGAAAGCAGCACACAAAATACTTCACAATAATCATCCTGGACTAGCAGTTGAAGGGAGAAACAAAACAATATTGTTGTGTATCGATTATTTACAAAATATTTTTTTTTGCATTACTTTACCATACCATGTTAAAACATCTGGCTTGGTCGCTACTGTAACACATTGCATAAACGTCACACTTTTCTTACCAAGGCCTCATTTATAATATGCACATGCTTGATACTAAATCCCATGAATTGACGTGATTAACAAACTGTCATTTATAAAGGCAGAAATTGATGTGAAAATGTTTGCCATCTGATCAGTATTTCTGTCTTTTTTGCGCTGAATTTTCTGACGGGTTTAGGTTATGCAAAATAGTTAGTGTCTGAATAAATGAGTGACAACGTTTATATTCACATTAATATTCTGATATGAATTATATGTTTGGACAAATGCTAATGATTTTTTTGTATCTGCTTCCAGAAAAAAGATTTGAAAATCTACTGAAAAATAACAAGAGATTTTATTATATCACGTACACATGTGAAAATATGATTTTGAATCAAATTATGATGTGCTTGTAAACATGGATAATTTATGATTCTGGCACTCTCCTAAATAAGGATATTTGTGGGATTTTTGTAGGATACCAAAATAAGGATGGATTTTGGACTTTTGTTTTTAAGAATCATATTAATATTTAGGAACTGTCTTTATAAATGAGGCCTCAGGTCTGTTTTAGTTTAGTAGCTACCATTTATTCTAAGATAACAAGAAAAACATCACTTGTTATGCCACATCAGAAAAGCAAAAAAGAGCATTAATTCGTTATAACAGCAGGCACTGAGCTCTGGTTTTACAGGCAGTCATTTTGGCATAGATTTAGATAAAGCTCAGAGCCTGGTTCACACATTTACGTCCATGTGAATCATCCATGATTGAGTCAGGGAGAAAAATGCCAACTCTTTGCGTCTGGACTCCTTTATATTGATGGCATATTCCGTTTGACATCAGTGGTTAAGCAGCATCACAGCTCTATAGGAATGTTCTGTCCTATGCGACACTGACTGTGGTGTGAATAAACAGTATGTGTCTTTAGTCTGTGGTAACAGTGCTGAAATTAGTGCTGGAATATTGTTTTTGACCACAGCCGAGGGAGCTCTCACACAAAGGCAGTTGAATCCTCACTGGCAGCATTCACACACAAGTGAGACACGTACCCAACAAAATCACTGGAAAAAGGTTGATGATCTCTTTCTATCACTGGCATGCCAAAGCCAACAACCAAAGCAGCGATGTCTCATTTGAAGAGCAGAGAAAATGACAGGCCACTGCATACAAGAGTTTGAAAGGCAAAAATAAAAGTAGCAGGACCATTGCATGTCTGTTCAGGCTGGTGCGCTCATGTTACATGATGAATATCACTGGATTGATCATAGGCATCCTTTAAGCTCATGGAGGGATGGACGATATTCCCAAAATAGATCGATCTTTGAGCTTTTGATTGAGAATAAAAATATAAAACACTTGACATGTGAGGAACCTCCTGTGGCCAAACAAGACATCTTTTCTTATGAGTTCACAATTAGTTTGTGCAGTTCTCCTGTTTCAGCAGCAGTATTTCCAGTTCTTCATTGCTGATGTTGTTTTAAACTGAAAAAGAAAAGAAAAAAATCAATAATCATATCATATTTATATCATGGCCAGTTTACTAACTTAAATATGTTTCAGTAGCATTTCCTGTTTTCAAAATCCTTTTTTTCAGTTACAAATAGCCTTTAACAATTAGTTAATTAGTTTGTTTGGTTTTTGATTTGTTTGATGTTGGTTTGTTTGATGGTTTGGTTTTGTTAGATTCTTTTTTTTGTCTGGTCTTGTTTTGTTTGTTTGTTTTATTTGTTTGGTTTTGCTTGATTCCATGAGATATTTTACAGTGACTATAAATTATCTTAATATATATTCATTGATTTATGTACTGTATGTGTGTACAGTATGCATGTGAATGAAGTTATAATGTCATTTTAAGGGCACTAATAACTATAACAGTTATGGACATTTATTGGTCCAAATATCTGTGAAACATGCAATAATTAAAAAATATATTACACCCTCAAGTAGCTTCAATTTAGTATTTTTTGTCTGTGACTTTTTGTTTGAGGGCTATGGAAAATATTTTTTCAGAAGAATCGCTACTAACTACTTTAAATTGTGTTGCTTGACTTTCAAATCTTCCCAAACACTGATTATGGAGGATTTCTTTTGAACTCAAAAAGCTGAAATAGCAGGTTTTATTCAATATACATTTGTTTAAACTTGTATATGACTTTATTGTTTTTCGTAATCGATGCAAATACATGGTGTTATTAGAGGTAGAAATATCAGGATTTTTATTGTAATTTTTATTTTGACAGAGAAAAAAAATCCTGCTTAAAATGCCTTCATTTGAAACTCAGTAAAACCTGCCAAGCTTGAGGAGAGAGTGTGAGATTGTTTCAGGATGGATATTTCTTGGCTTGCAAATAATGACATGGTGTAAATATTTACTCTCATCTATCTAATCCATCACAGAATATAAACTGTTCCAATGAATATTCCCCTTTCTTCAAACATCAATTTGCACGCACAGAGACACCTCAGGAGAAATGCATGAGACTAATTCTAGCCACCAGGGCTGTCGGTATTAAAATCCAGAGCCTGAGTTCTGTCCTCAAGCCTGTAACAGTGACACAGCTGAACACCTGGGGAAGCTTCAGTCTCTACGGAGGTCATTCTCAGCACCCTTGCCCAAACAGGACTGAGAATAAATCTGCTCATCTGCTAGTTTGTCTGTAGAATAACCTTCCCAAATCTGGAGTTTGGCAATCCCACCGGTTTTATAATCCTTATCTCAGTCTTACTGCAGAAGACCGATGGGAAATACAGGGGGGGGGGGGAATTGTGATAATGTTGTTTATTTGCGAGTGCTTGTTTTAGCAACTGATTCACTAAAGAGATTATGCAAATCAGGTAATTGTGCAAACACACCCACAGAATAATGCTGATAGCAATTTTTCCTGTCAGTAATAATGCATAAAATAATACCTTTAGCTTGTCACTGTAACAGTACCCACAGCTATACACCTTTGCACTTTATCTGTACCTCTAAAAGTTGCAAATTAATATAAGGCAGAATACTTGAATATTTATTATGTTATATTATATTTTAGAATGTGTGTTCTTTGCAAGAGGATCTTCGTAACAGAGGATCCCTCACATCCAGAAGTTTGAAAAAACCCTGCCTTAATGTACTTATATGCACCCTTAAGGTAACAATATGCATTCTTTATGGGCTAATGAAGTATAAATGTGTGTGTTTGAAGGAACTGCCCCAGCGATGAGCTACAATTTAGTTTGTTTGTCTATAGCTTATCTATTATCATTCATCGATCGTTCATTATAAATTGAAGCTACCAAGATTGATTGAAAAAGTACATGAGCGTCTCTTTTAACACTGTTTACCACCAACCTTATGTGAATAGTAATAGCACAATGCATTCAATATTGAGGCCTTTTTTGACACTGCGCTTGGTTAAGCTGGACTGCAGATGCCGTGCAAATCAGATGCATGAGTTTGGTGTTGAAATACTGCATGCTAAAATGGCAGAAGTGTTTAGTTAATTCGCCCACAGAGTTATAAAGAGAATATCAGAGCTGCCATGAGGGCATAGAGTGACTCATGGATTGAGCACAATACAGTGAATAAAATGTGCAGAGTTTCGGCCCCATACCTAACCTAGTTTATTTGATGGCTCATAAACGAAGACCAATCTTCAATCATTCTGACAGAAATACGGATTTTAATAGAGCCGGCAATAGAAAGAACCTTTAACTTTCTGCACCTCACTCCTTCAGACGTTTATATGTTTCCCCCCTTCTTTTGAATTATTTCTTATTTCCTCCCAAACATAAGAAATAATACAGTTAAAAAGATAAACAAGGCAATAATTAACGTGCAAGTCTGAGATTTGGCTTTACTTATGCTAACAATTGCTAAATTTCCCTGCTGAAAAGACCAATTTATCACCAATATACACTATGGGTCCAAAGTTCAACTGTGCTTGATCTGTGCATATTTCTCTCCTGATTAAAAAAAGTTGTCTTTTTACTGGAGAAAGTAATATTATGGATAAAGGACTTGTATTTTATCTGCAAGCAACGGATTGAAGTTCAAAAATTCTGGATTCGTTTATTACAAACATACAGCCTTTTGCTTCACAAGAAGTTAAATGATGGACTTAAATTGTGTGGATTATTGTGATGTTTGGGCTCTCATTCCTGACGGCACCCATTCATTGTAGAGGATCCATTGTTGAGCAAGTGATGCAATGTTGATTTCTCCTAATTTATTCTTATGGAGAAACAAATTCATCTACATCTTGGATGGCCTGAGGGTGAGTACATTTTGAGCAAATTTTTTTTTTTTTTTACTTTTCCTTTAATATATTTTAAAATGTAATTTATTCCTGTGATGACAAAGCTGTTTAACCGCATACTAGATCTGCAGATGTTTTATCAAAAGACTGGGGTGTGTTTTAACTAGAAATGCAGTAGCACATGTTAGTATGGTGTGGATACACTTTGTGTGTGCGGTCACGGATTCTGCGGTGTTTAGTTAGTCATGGAGACAGCCGTCACCTTGGAAACTGTGCCAACCCTGACATCCCAGGTGACGGGGAACTGCCATCACAATCAGCCATTGCCAAAATGAGTCAGAGGTGTTTATATGTGAGGGCACCAGAGGGGTCACAATCCTCTTGTATCTGCTTCAATCTGCTGGAGTGACAGCAGAAGAAAGAGGAACTGACATCAGCCTTCCCCTTCAGCATCACTGTGAGGCCAGACTCGCTCTGAACGCTTCCGGGTCCCTATTTACATGAGCTTTAAAAACCCTGTCAGCTGTTGACTCATCTCTCGAGATCCTGGTGAAGTATTGGTGTGCCTTTGGTTTCTTTACTCTGTCTTTGGCTGAGGTTGGACAGCTCGCTGGCCTGCAGGAGAATGCACTATATCTTAAGGGCCCTGACAATTGGCAACTTTTTGAGACTATGCAGACAGGCAATGTAAGCTTGTGTCAGGTGCTCAGGGGCCATTTTTAGTTCAGCAATCAATATATCATTGAAATCTATCTATCTGTGTGGTAGTGATGGTCTATGGTATATCAAACTCGTTTATATCACTAAATAACAATCAATGCACACATTCCCATTTTAATTCCGTACATTTGTTGAAGGTGTAATTATTTGCACACTTTCTGACTAATCATGATTAATTGTACATACCATTGTGACATTTTGTAATTATAAAGTCTTTACTGTCACCTTGGATCAATTTAATGCATCCTTGCTTAATAATTGTTGGCTTATTTATTTATAAAAAAATGGACTGTGGTGTATTGAACTCTGCTGAAAGTGAAAGTTTTTTTTTTTTTATAATCACGAACAATTAATTGTACATGAATTGAATAATCATAAATATATTTAGCTTTACATGTATATACATATACAGTGAAACACTGAATTCACAAATTAAAATTTTTAATGTTTTTCTTTTGGAATTTCCACATATAAATTACTATTTTCTATTTTAATATATTTTAAATGTCATTTATTACTGTGATAGCAAAGCTAAATTTTCAGCATAACTCCCAGTGTGTCACAAGATCCTTCAAAAATCATTCTAATATGCTGATTTGGTACTCAAGAAACATTTCCGGTTATATTTTTTCAGGATTTCTCAGGATTCTGTTCAAATAGCAGAATTTTAGATTGTCTTCATTTAAAAGTCTTCAGTGTAACTTTTCACTAAATATCAATTTAATGCATTATTTTTGAATAGTAGTATGTGTGTGTGTTTATTTAAAGCTAATCCCAAACTTTTCAAGGACAGGCCACTCAAAAATACCCTCCATTATGCAGTCTCAGAATGACTTCTCTTTGTTTGGATGCCGTTCTCATTGCACAAAAAGTGACCGGTTTGACCTTGGTCGATACTGAGTTTATTAACGTGTGGGCACAGGGAGAAAAAATTGAAAGTAACTGGAGAGGAATCTTACTGCACCATTTAGCATCTCAAATTATAGTTTATCCTTCATGCTTCTCTACCAGCACATATTTTTAAGTGTTGCATGCTGGGCCGAAAGGAAAACAAACCCTGAGGAGGGCCCATGTGAGCTAGACCACTTTAGCTTATTCTCCTCTGTCCTCCCCTGAAGTGAAAAATCTAGGCGATGATGATGAGTGCAGAGTTGCACAAGTGCCGAAAGGCAATATCATGGAAGACAATATGACGGTATTTCTGTTAGATGCTTCCCTTGGGTTGACAACACCATGTTTGCGAGATATGCATCGTGCATTTTCTTTGCCTCAAAAAATAGCCAGTTCAGCCTTGACCAGGGTGACATAGACAAATAAAGAGATACATAATGTGTCACATGTAGCCTAAAAAATAGGCCTAGTGTATCTTCATTATTCACTACCTGTCAGGATACTACTAATACATTTAGCTATGGAGTCTTGAAACCTACTGCACCATTTAGCATCTCAAAACAGCCATTGCAGCTTATATTACTCCTCTGAAGTGAACGATCTAGGCGATTACTGAAAGACAATATCAGGGAATGCAATATATGATGGTACTTCTGTTAGATCCCTCCCTAGTGAACATTAACACACACCCTCTCGTTTGAAGTGTATTTACACACTAGACCTAACAAGGTGTGAAATCCAAGCGTTATTGCTCAGCATACTGAGGAATCTTTTTCATAATCAAACTGAAAAGAACCACTTCTAATATCCAGTGTTCTCATAAACTAACTCATGCATCATGAGCAAATGATGAAACTAAGGGAATTTGAGTTGAACTGTTTGCTAATGTGTCTCGGATCCATGATCAGGTTAGGAAGCACTCATCTCTCCATTACAAAACTGAAATATGCCAGCTTTTATAGCAATCTTAAGAAGCATAAATCAGGACAAATAAGTCCTAACTAGGATTTCTCTAAGTGGGGTTTAAGAGGCACTATTCCAAGAGAGTTAAGATAAGCTGTTTTTTAAAGATTTAACTATGTTTTAACTTTATGAATGCTATTGATGTATGCAATCTTAAAAATGACAATTTGCACACCCATGCTCATTAATCACATTTCAAAGATTAAAATTGCTCAGATATTGTGCTACTAAATACAACTTGTCTGTATCGCAAGGTTTGCAATGCTTTTAAGATGCAGCAGGAAAGTTGAGAGAGCTGAAATAGAAAACAACAGTATTTATTTGAAATAGACATTTTTGTAAGTGTAAAAGTCTTTAATGTCACTTTTAATTAGTTTTCTCTCAAAGCCGTGAGTCCCATTGACTGCCATTATATGACTGATAGACTGCAACGGTTTGAGTTAAAAATCTTCGTTTGTGTTCTACCGAAGAAACAAAGTCACCTACATCTTGGATGCCCTGGGGGTAAGCAGATAAACATCAAATTTTCATTTCTGGGTGAACTATCCCTTTAATGTGGATATATTTTTTAAGATTTAATTGTGCTTCAACTTTATGGATGCTAGAGATGAGAGCTTAAAAATTACCACTTGAACTCTCATGCTCATAATCGCATTTATAAGATGAAAAATGTTACAGATATTTGCATTACTAAAAGCAACTTGTCTTTAAAAGTGGTGTGTGTGTGTGTACATCTTTTCACTGTACTAAAGCATAAAAAGCAAAAAAGAGTTCACATTCTAAAATAAAAATAAAAAATAAAACACAATGCTACTTTAAAATGTGCATTCTGTGTCCGAATGTCTATTTTTGTTATGGTCTTTGTGATTCTGCCCACTGCCAATTTACCCAATAGTATTTTGAAACCTCAGGTTGCCAGTTGGCGGAAAACAGCGTATTGCAGCCATGGAAGGCAGCAAATAAACTGGGTTAGAGATTGCAGATTCTACCTAATCTAAAAAGTCTCTGCATCCATCTAAATCACAGATTCTGTAAATTAACTCATTAACTTAGTGTAAGGCTCATAGCCTTGTTAATTGTGCTTGTTCTTGTTGCATGTCCTCAATCTGGCAACATGAGTGAGTGTAGAGTCTGAGGAGGGATTTTTCTCTTTATACGGATGCTATTTGTAATTATTTAACTATACATAGATTTATGAATACCAGTGATGCTTGGAAGCGTAAAAACAATGATTTTCACTCTCATGCTTATGAATCACATTTTAGCAGGAACATTTGCTAAAAGCAACTTGTCTTTAATGCAAAGCCGGGAGTTTTGCGAGACTTCTAAGATGCAACGGGAAAGGTTGAGCGAGCTGAAACGCAACAGAGGAAAGCAGTCAGATTAAAGACCCACGCAAGGCCCGCTGAAGGACGGGAAGAGAAATGTGTTTTTACAGCCAGCCTCTCTTTATGCCTGCGCTGCGCTGGGAACTAATCCCCAGTGACTGTCAGCCGAATACTCGTCACCCCACCAAAGCTCCTTACACGAATCCACGCGCATCCAGCAGGAGCCGCGTCCGCTTCAGCTGCTGTCCCTTCGTCCCCTGGAGACGGGATGATTTAATCCCCAAAGCCACTCTCTCTCGCCTGGCACATTAGGAAGCTCATTCCTCAGTTATATAAGAGCAAGATGAGATGAAACTCATTCGTGCCTGTCCATCATGAGCAATCTTCTCTGTGAATGAGTTTCTGCTTCCCTGGAGTGAGCCAGGTGAACTCTGAGGCCAGAAACATAGTTGATGCTAGAATGCAAATGCAGATGTGAATGTATGAGCAATCAAGCATGCTGTCGTTTTGTGCATACTTACAGGTAGGGATGCACGATTAATAACATAGAAATTATTACTATTACAGGGCCTATAATTTGGTTCTTAAATACTTGATTTTTATATTTTACAGTGAAATGGTACCACACTAAAATATCTAAAATTATTATTATTAGTAATAATAATAATAACTGTTATTAATTATTTTTTCTGCTTTATTGATATATACTTATATTTTGGGCAATTTGTGGCCAACAAACAAGGACGGCAAACCTTTTTTTTCCTCAATTCCTATTGTATCACTAAAATTGCTATTAGATAGCAATATATTTATACATATGTTAAATTATATATATACATTGCCGTTTTCTTTGCATATTTGTCACATTTAAAAGTTTCAGATCATCAAACAAATTAGAATATTACACAAAGATAATGCAAGTAAATACAAAATATAGTTTTTAAATGATTATTTCACTTATTAAGGGAAAAAATCTGTCCAAACCTACCTGGCCTACCTGAAAAATGAATTGCCCCCTCCTGTTAAATCATGAAAGAACTGTGATTAACCGCATTATTTTAGAAAGCTGAGTTAAATTTCACTAGCCAAACTCAAGCCTGATTACTGCCAGACCTGTTGATTCAAGCAGGTTTGGACAGTTTTTTTCCCCTTAATAAATAAAATCATTATTTAAAAACTGTATTTTGTATTTACTTGGGTTGTCTTAGTGTAATATTAAAAATGTTTGATGATCTGAATCATTTAAGTATGACAAACATGCAAAAAAAATTAAAACAGGAAGGGGGCAAAAACATTATCACAGCCCTGTGTATGTATATGTATGTATATATATATATATATATATATATATATATATACACACTTTTTTATATAGTAATATCATGTCATGACGGTATTTGACCTGAAACGGAGTATAGAAGAAACTAATTTGCAGTTGTTAATCCTTAAACTACTTGGGTGTTTAAACTATAATACTGTATTTGTTTATTTAGAATCTTAAATTTTGTTTTTTTTTATTTTTTATGGGATATTACAAGAAATAGATTGAAATGTTCATTTGAATAAAAATCAACCTCTGGAAAATAAGTCACCGAAGCTAAAGAAACAGCCACTTGTGTTGCATAATAAATTGTGATCTTATATTTTTTGAAAAACAACAACAGGAAATTTGAGCTTGCGTAGCTAGAAGCATCTGCGTTTGCATACTTGTGTACTGTATAGAGTCCTCAACTGCATATAATGGCTTATTGTAACACTCTTATCCCAATCCTGACAAGACACGGTGTCGTTTTTTGTTACGGACTGAAAAGCCTGAGCTTGTCTTGTCTCAACAGATCAGCTCTGTTCCACCAGAGGCACCACTGTCTACTCCACCACGGCCCCGGTCTTCTGGGTTTCCTCTGAGGAATGGGACTGCATTTGGGGAGAGTGATTACATAGGTAGAGGGAGCCCAATGAGCTGGAACCTCCTATCTTGTTCCAGGCAGCCCAAGGGATCGATAGCAAGAGGAGAGGGTTTAAACATCAGCGCGAAGGGCTCTGATTACACCTCTCTCATCTAATCAATCAGAACGACTGTTTAAGCAGCCTGCCGTCCTCCTTCTCCTTCCTTCCGCAACCTCATTCTCTTTCATCCTTTATTTCCCTCCACCTTTTTCCTTTTTTGTCACGGGGTGAGACAAAGGTATCTTCACTCACATTATCCTCTCACCCAGAAAATGGGTCACCGAACACCGAACCCTGAGTTCTCACGAGCCCCATCCTCACCGTCTGTAGTAAAGCGCCACACTGTCAGCAGTCCTGCTCTCGCCTGCACTAAATCACTGACTTATCCAACCGCCGGCCACGTACTAAAAAATCTCCTTAAAAGTGCTGACGAGCAAACAGAGCCCAGGTGAAAGCCCAGTCGAGTGATGTAGTGTGGCCGGAGCCGGCCTGCCTGGAAGATAAAGGATGTATAATCACAGCAGGCCAGACCCGTGTGCTCCTGAGCTGTAAAGGAGATAAGAAAACACACACTCAAAAAAAAGCAGAGAGCGCTGTGCTGATGAGCGGACTGGAGCGGCAGATATTTGCACTTCTCGCTCTAAGTGTTCTGTAATCACTCCGCTCCAGCTCCACTTCAGGTTTTCTACTTTGCATTTCTCTGTCCTCAAAGGTGAGATAAATAGTCACGCTTTCAAGTGTGAATGGCCGTTCACACCAAGGATAACTATAACGATAAGTATATAATCGTTGCAATGTTGTGAGAAAAGGAAAGTCCACCACAGCACAACTATAATGACACAGAGGAACAATATATTTGGAATCACTTTCAGATTTTCTCCAGGTGATGAACAATAAAAACAATGACAGCCAATCAGAATCCACCTGAGATTGAGCACACAAGTCTGTAAAGTCTTATAGGAAAGTCCTATATGCTGTTTTAAAAAATATCATGACCTTCTATAATGTTCAGTTGTTGTACTGTTTTGAGGATGATGCATATCTATCAGTATTTTCAATCTGTTTGACTTCAAGGTCCCCAATATATTAAAATAATTCAAGAAAATAATTACAAATGATTTACATAATTACATTCCATAATTTGAGAGCTTTCAATAGCTAAATATTTTTCAGGTTTAAAGTTTTTATATTTTAACATCAATTAATTTACATGACTTTTCTGTTTGTGATTATACAAGGTATATTTCAAATATATATATATTTTTTTTACTCACAAATAGCAATTTCTACCTTATAAAATATTTTAGAGCTTGACATAACTAGAAAATTATTGAGATTTTTTTGTTTCTATTTTTCAAATTGATTTGTTCCCTCACAGACCTAGGTTTTCCAAGACTAATGGAATCCTGGTTCTTAAATAAAAATGACATTTTGTTGAGGGAATTACAAAATATAATGTCACTTTACATCTTATTTTTTTATTGCTTGCTTTTGAATTTAATTTTTATCATATTTTAATAGACTGCACATCTGAAAACAGAGAATAGTCTGGTTTCCATAGCATATTTTTATGGAATTTATTTGATGTATGCAGTATACCAATTATCTACAAGCGTTGTAATATCTGTGGACTCTAAACCGCAAGTAATTACATTTAATAAAAAAAGGAAGGTTACATTTTTTGGGGGGAACCCAGAAGTTATGTTTTGTCTTTTTTGCGTACATTCCAATTTTTCAACTTCTGGTGTTGAAGTAAGCATAAAAGTTTTTTTTTTTTTGTAAAAAGTCCAAAATGACTATTTAGTTGTCTCTACACCCGCGTGCATCTGTCTTTGATCTCCACTGAATATTTTGTATTTTTGATAGTTTTGTGTCCATAAATAATACAATATATCTTTATTTTCCCATTCTGGCTGCTATTACTTTATTAATTATTGCATAATGGCCCGTTAAAATGATACGCACAGCTGTATCAGAGCAATCCTGGAGCAAGAGAAAACACAAGCGCTCTGACTTTCAACCAAACCACTCCTTGCTCCAGGCTAAATCATGCAACTCCACTTCCACGCTTCTACTCTACTGCTCATATACTCTAGTGGGTGGAGAGGATGTGCTTTCAGCTCTCAAACGCATGTGTTTAACTCTTCTTGACTTTCACCTGCAGAGCACATCCAACTGGCAATCCAACAACTGAAACGCATGGCAGAGTTTACACTGAGGCAGTAGGATCCGTTTTCACCTGCTGTGTTGATGAAGAATATTAGAGGGAGGGGATGTTATAGACGAGCCAGTGTCTGCAACTGCAGGAGGAAATGAACTGAAATCAGAGAGCTTATTGTCTGTGTTGGAGACCACACGTTCCTTAGGTAACATACTTAAAGTGCAACTCTTTTGAGCACAATGCATCTAAGGAGGCATCCTGCTGGAAAGAAAATCACAAGTTAGGCCACTTTAGTGTATCAGTTGTTTTTTATACACCACTGAGATTAAATAGAGAGCAAAAATATCCTGCTTCTCAAACCTTTCACTTCAGTAAAACATACCAGTAATTTCACGTATGTCCTTTAAAGCAGGTGTTTTCACCTTTTAATGCTAATCCCATTATATTCCTCTATATTTACTAGATTTTTTTATATATTATAATATTAATAATATAAAATGAATATGGATATATTATTATGTATATTAATGGCCTGATTTGATAAACGTTGCTTAGCTTAAACCAGGACTAGGCCTTAGTAAAATTAAGATATTTAAGCAACTTTTACAAAAATGCCTTAGAAGAAAACATTACAGGTGTGCATCTTGACACAGAACAACGACGCTGGCATATTTTAAGATATGTAAGAGCAAGATATTTTCAGTTTAGACAGCTCAAACTTGCATTTTTGTCTGGGACTAGATTAAGCCTCGTCTGTGAACCGGGGGAATATAAACTATATAAAAATATATATAAAAATGTGTGATAACTTTAAAACGTTTAAATTTTTTGATTTTTGTTGTTATTATACTAAAGTAAAAAAAGATTACATATTATGTAAAGTTGAATTTTTAATGCAAATAATTTGTATTAATTCTAATAATACTAAGTAAAATAATATTTATTTGTAGTGTCATGATAATTGCCAATAGGTCTATATATATTGCCCTTTTTATTCCAGTTTGAAAACCCCTCTAGAGTTTTAGAAGAGATTGATTAACTGTCACATTAAAAAATAAATCAACAACTTGCTAGTATGAACTGACACATTTGTAAAAAAAAAAAAGGTGTGTTTTAATATGATTTTTATTTGTTTTGAAAAGTCACTTATACAGAAGAGGTTTAGGGCCAAGCAATAATACAAAATTAAACCATCTCGAGATTAAAGTCATTATATTGTGAGAAAAATGCATTACATTTCGAGAAACAAATCAAAATAAAATTGAGAATAAACTCATTAAATTATGAGAAAAAAAGTCTAAATAAAATGTTGAGAACAAACTATGAGAATAAATTACAAGAAAAAACTTTTTTCTCATGATTTAAGTTTATTCTCAACATTTTATTTAGACTTTTTTTCACGTTTTTTTTTCAAAATTTGATGACTTTAATCTCAATTTTTTATGTATTTTGTTATTGTGCCCTAATCCTCTTCCGTACTCTTATGCTATGCAAAAAGACTGTAAAACAGCAATATTGTGAAATATTATTACACTTTAAAACAACAGTTTCTATTTTAATACATTTTAAATTGTAATTTATTCCATTCATTGCAAAGCAGCAGTGTCACATGATCCTTCGGAAATCATTTTCAAACACTGTTTAGATGCTCATGTAACCTTTTTAAATTATTATCATCAGTGTTGAAAACTGTAATTTATGATACATTTTTCACATAAATGTTCAAAGGAATGGCATTTATCAACTTATTTATTTCAACTCTGTTCCATACCTCAACATTTTTATGCGTTCTTAAGTCAAACTCAGAGCCTTTATAAATATGTATGCAGCTCTTATTGTATCTTCACGCTTGTCTCATATGTTTCTATTTTTATGTGTCCTAAAGCGGGATGTATGCATGAATTTGAAACCGGCACTGTGTGGTTGTTGCATCTTGGCTGACGTGTTGTGGCGGAGTGAGAGCTGGGGTGTGAGCGCTATGACTCAGCAGAGTTAGCGTGACGCTACAGGAAATGATGGCCCGAGCCTCGGTGCCAGAAAGAGAGTGGCATAATGCTTTTAGAGGACGTGGTGGGAGAAGGCCGCAGATGCTAAACCAGGCAGTCTTCCTCCAGCGGTGCACCCTAGAGCTCTAGAGAGGGCGACACTGGCCAGCGGCGTAAGCACTGCTAACACATTCTGTCAGCACAGCCTGGCGTGACCCTGTACCACAAGCTCTCTGGTCACAGTGCAGCGAGGCTATAACTGGCCACCAACTGTGCTTCAGACACAAACGGAGCAGACAGTCTGCGGTCGGGGTAAAAGCTAGTGAACATGACTTGCTGAAAGCTTCGTCTCTGCAGGTATCATCTGTCTGTGGCTGATTATAACAACCTGTCTGGCAGTCTGCAGGGGTCAGAGGTCAGTACTGGGGACAGTGAGTAACTGCATCATCCATTCTGGTCAATCAGAGCCGGAAGGATGCGCAAGACAATCACAGGGTTCCTTGAGGATGTAAGAGCACAGCTTGAATCAAACTGCTGCTCGTTATCTGCCATATCATTATCCCTAAATTTGGAGTGTGCTAAATGTGCACTGAAGAGACAACGATTTAGATCCTGAAGTGTTGAAAATGCAGGTCTGGGTGCTTGGGTATTGCACAACAAAGAAGTTTTCACATATACAGAATATGTTGATAGAGGTTGCGGAGTGGCTGTATTGTACTACTAATAAGTAACATTTATTTATCTATTTATTTTTAATTGCAAGCGAGTATTTTGATGTTATACAGGCTATAATATATACGTTATATAGTACTTATAACTTATTATAAGCAATCTAATATGGTAAGATGCCTCCCCCCATTTTTCTTGACACTCTTTTGTTGAATTTCATCTGAATATCAACATTTGTGAGACACAGTCAGTCGATAAGTTTGCATGATCTGATTTTGTGTCTCTGGAAAATATCCATCTCTGACACTGTATAATGTTGAATATCAATGTTTCTTGTGTCTATGTGTTAATGAGGGTTTTGTGGAAACATCAGTGGGTTTGCATTTTTGGAATAAAAGTTATAGTTTGTGAAGTAAAAAGATAAAATTAGACCCTTGGTGTAAGATGAATCCCCCCCCCGTACATTTTATACTTAATATAATTAATTGGGTTATACTGGTAGACACGATTAACCTGTCAACTGGTGGAGATTTTGGACTATCGTTCTTAAGTAAAAGCAAACACTTGTAACTGTATATTGGATCCGGGCAGCTCTTAAAATGACAGCAGTCTAATATTCCTGTCATTCATAATAAGCAATCAACAAAAGAGAGAAAATCTCTCATTGCTCTTGACTAAATCACTTTTGTAATTTTAATAAGAATTATATATTTAATTTACACAGTGAAGAATATGCAGTTTTTTATACATTTGATTACTTTATATAATGTATGTAGCATTTATTTATTTTTTCTACTGTATTTTTTTGACCTATTGCTAGTTTCTTATTCTAATTTAATCGCTGACTGTTTACTTGTCTTCAGTGAGTGCTTTTTGTTGTTGTTTTTTTAGGCTAGTATTAGTTCTTTTGTGATATTGACACTGGTGACAAGAATTATGAAATATCTATGGTATTACAAATGTTAATATCATAAAGATCTTATTTAAAGCAAAGAGCTTTGTCTGTCATCATGTAAAGATACTAGTGTACTTCGGTGTATTCATTGTCATTGATAGAAGCGTTTCTTTTCATTTGCATGAGGTTACTTTTTGCAACTTTTTTTGCTTTGAAGGACACAGCCACATTGCATCCCATCAGGATTTGCTGTCACTCACATCTCTGGAAACTGCAAATTGCTGAAATCACAAGTATGTGTGAACATCAGCTGTCCTACAGTGTCACCTTGAAACTAAACTCGGATATAAGCAAGAGGTTAAATGCTGCTTATGCAGAAGAGATGCTGATGGTTAAGTGTGCTGAACCTTAAAAGGCACCTTCTGCGTGGCCACCTGATACCGCTCGATTACTTCCATCGTGATGAAAACCGATGTAGATCGATGCAAAAATGCACATTTCACTCACCACTGGAGTTAGTTCACTCAAAAATCAAAGTTCTGTCATTATGTACTCGATTTGAGATTTGATTTGAGAAAATAACAACATATGGATTTGGAACAACATGACAGCAACTTTAAGTTTTGGATGAATTATTCCTTTAATCTAACACCAACGATTTTGTGAAGGCTGCAGTAGTGACAGGTGAAAATGTAACTTCAGATTGAGAGCTCATTCCACATACGGGCTACAGCAGGGGGTGACAGGGTGTGTGACAGCTCTTTCTCTGCCCTCTAAAGCAGGAAGTCTCTCTGACATTCCCTTCCTGCTTTTCAGATAATTATAGCCGTCAGAGTTTGGACTGTCATTGCTGCTCTTCACGGAACGCTTGATTGTGTAATACGACACTGAACATTGGAAAAGAGATAAAAAAGACAAGAAACATCCCTTAAGTCAGTATATCCATCAACAAACTGCTGTCTGCCGAGAGAGGACAGACTGAGCATTTAATCTGCACATTGGTGCCCGATTCTACATTTTTTACCATACATCAAGAGGCAATAATGTCTACTTTAAATCCAGAGGGCATTTCTGGTGACAGGCATTTAGAGCACCTAAAAGTGCATTAAAAAAACCATAGAACCTTTCACATTGAGTTAGGCTTTTGTCTGTTGTTCAGACGCTCAGATCTCCAACCAGCCTGCACAGCTGAATGTTAATGCATGATTCATTTATGACTTTTTTAAGAGTGCTATCATTATCCTTCCTGGTCTTCAAAAATCAATTTCCCTCACATTAGCAGCAGTTGAATGTTCCTCTTATTTAATGGCATGAAACAAAAAAACGCTTTACGACTGGCAGTATGTTGAACACTGATTCTATAAAATCTTTGTGTCTGCAGTGGAAAAGCCAGGTCTTTTTTTTCTTTGGTGCAATAGAAGCACATTTTCAATCTCTTATTGCTCACTTGAAAAATTACTATGAGATTTTGTAAATTATCTTAATAATTATGATAATGACTTCACAGATGAGCTTTAATTCCCTAAAGTTTCAGAGCCAATTTGAAATACTTCATTAGATATGGATTTGTTCGGTTATTTATTAAATTATTTATTAAACCATTGATTATTATAGCTTATAATTGACATGTTTATTTTGTTTTGGGGTTTTAAATTATACATTTTTTATTTGTGTTAGTTTTTATGGTGCATAAGTAGTTTTTTTGTGAGGCGTTTTTTGAAAATGACTATTTTTAGATTTGCCTTAATGCAGTTTTTTTGTTGTTGTTGTGGTTCTACTTGTTTTTTATGGTGCACAACTAGTTTTTTATTTTGTGTATATTTTTGAAAACAGCTATTTTTAGATTTAACTTTTCCATTTGTTTTACCATCAATAAGAATTATTATTAGTTTACTTACTTTTAGTTTTAGTTATTTACTTATTTTTAAATTCTGGACAATATTTTATTTTTATTTTTTCAAATTCAGCCCACTTGAAAAACATATGATTATATGCATAATCCCAGCCCCCCCACCCCCATTAAGATGAATCATACTTAAAATAACACCAAATTACTTTTGAAGTTGAAGTTTTATGCATCCAATACAAGGCACCCCAGCATACTGTAGTTAATTAATCATGCTATAAATGTGCCATTGCTGAACATTTAGCAGTAAATTGTAACTCTGGACATTTAGGTTTCAGCAACTTTGACTGGTTCCACTCAGGTCTTGTGTCAGTCTTAAGCCCTATTCGGACGGGATTAGTTTTACATGGAGAGGTGGGGTAAAGTTATTTTTACCAGAGCTTCTCTGTGATTTTAGTCCCGTCCGAATGTGCCATCTCAGTAATCATTACAGACGATGTCAGTAAAGATTACGGTGAATTTTACCTTCTGTAAAAAGGTCTGGAAGAATTACCTCAGGTAATACTAATCCCGTGCGAATAGGCCAGCTGTAAATATGTATGTAAATATTCCATAAGTTCCTATTTTAAAGTAGTTTTCAAGTTTTTTCCACGCTTGAAGATGCATTCAGTTGCGTTCTAGGCGAGTCTGCGGCAAACCTCAAATGTTTTCTGCATATGTCAATAGATACCATTCAGATCAAAAAGAAGGTCGAAAGCACTTGTTAGAGGCACGAAACTTCGGTTAGCTTTAGGTAAGTGTCTATTGCAAACAGAATCCAATCATAATTTAATTAATAAATCGATGGATGTAGCACGCACATGACGACCGGGACGTGATGGCGATGAGTAAATCGAGTAACTCCTCCCACTTCTGGTAGTTTTACTGAGATTTCTTATCCCGTGCGAATTGGCCATTAATATTACAGATGTCCTGTGGTAAATTAACATTACTCAATCTACCCTTGTAAAACTAATCCAGTCCGAATAGGGCTTTAGACTGCCCACAGAGAACAATACTCTCTGATTTACCAAAAAGACTGACACCAGACAGAAACAATCATGCGTACTGCAGGTTTATCTCACAATTGCATTTTTTTTTTTTTTTTGCATCCTGACTCAACTTTAATTTGTAGTTTTCAGGTTCAAAACAAAGAAGAAATTGTAGTAAACACAGCTGGAAATTCCATGATCATCCGTTGTGTCTTTGTATGTGATAAAGGTTAATTACAATTTTAAATATGACCTTGAACATTTAAATAAGCTGTAATAAGTTAGTGAAGCTAGCATAAGAAAGAGTTCACCCAAAACTATAAAAAAAACCTGCAACAGTCCAGACTGTAAATGCCAATGTTCTGGTCAGCACTCTTCTCTTGGAAAAATATCTCCCAGAATGCTTGCAGTTTAAAATGAAATCAGGTGTTTTTTGGCTGCTGCCCTACATTAATGAAACCAACCTGGCAGATATTACATCCTTTTTGCCCATCTGCTGAGTATCAGTATGAGCGGGACGGGCCCCTGGAGTTCCTCTGATTAGAGTGCGTGTCTGTGTCTCAACATGAGAGGGACGGGCCTCAGGAGTCTCTCTGATGAGTGTGTGTGAGGGAGTGTTTCTCAGCATGAGAGAGAATGGCCTCTGTGATGCTGTGTGTGTGTCTCAGTGAACTGTATATGTCCTCATTCTGAAGGACAATGGATGCTATAATATTATAAAATAAACTGGATGCTACTCAGAATTTAAAGTGGCTAAAACTGCTGGAAAACAGAAATATTAGCAATGTTTAACCACCATAAAGATACAACAATGGTTTTTAAAGTGGCTAAAACTGCTGGCAAACACTCACTTTATTAGGTACATTAGCAACACCATTGCTAATCAGCCAATCACATGGCAGCAACTCAATGCATTTAGGCATCTAGATTTGAAGACGACTTGCTGAAGTTTAGCATCAGCAATATTAAGGTACACCTTTCAATTGCCTGGTTAACCAAATTGCTAATCAGCCAATCACATGGCAGCAACTCAATGCATTTAGGCATCTAGATGTGGTGAAGACGACTTGCTGAAGTTCAAACCGAGCATCAGAATGGGGAAGAAAGGGGATTTAAGTGACTTTGACGTGGAACGGTTGTTGGTTCCAGACGGGCTGGTCTGAGTATTTCAAAAACTGCTCCGAAAAAGAGAAAATATCCAGGAGCAGGCATTTGAGAATGTGTGGACGAAAATGCCTTGTGATGTCAGAGTGAGAAGACTGCTTAGAGATGACAAAAAGGCAACAGTAACTCAAATAACCACTCGTTACAACCAAGGTATGCAGAATACCATCTCTGAACGCACAACACGTCGAACCCTGAAGCAGATGGGCTACAGCAGCAGAAGACCACATCGGGTACCGCTCCTGTCAGCTAAGAACAGGAAACGGAGGCTACAATTCACACAGGCTCACCAAAATTGGACAATAGAAGATTGGACCAAAATTGGATGTTTCCTGGTCTGATGAGGCTGATGAGGCGATTTCTACTGCGACATTTAGATGGTGGGTCAGAATTGGCGTAAAGAACATGAAAGCATGGATCCATCCTGCCTTGTCTCAACGGTTCAGGCTGGTGGTGGTGGTGGTAATGGTGCTTGGCACACTTTGGGCCCTTAGTACCAATTGAGCATCGTTTAAACGCCACAGCCTACCTGAGTATTGTTGCTGACCATGTCCATCCCTTTATGACTACAGTGTACCCATCTTCTGATGGCTACTTCCAGCAGGATAATGCACCATGTCACAAAGCTCAAATCATCTCAGACTGGTTTCTTGAACATGACAATGAGTTCACTTTACTCAAATGGCCTCCACAGTCACCAGATCTCAATCCAATAGAGCACCTTTGGGATGTAGTTGATCCAGGAGATAGAGCACATCATGGATGTGCAGCGGGAGATTCGCAAATCATGCAGCAACTGTGTGATGCTATCATGTCAATATTTACCAAAATCAGCAGCAACTCTGAGGAATGTTTCCAAAACCTTGTTGAATCTATCCACGCCACGAAGAATTAAGGTAGTTCTGAAGGCAAATGGGGGTCCAACCCGGTACTAGCAAGGTGTACCTAATAAAGTGGCCAGTGAATATTCTCCTTTTGCTAAGGTTTGTATTCAGTGCTAAATGCAGGTTGGCAAAGCATGTTAACGGCTGTGGACTGCTGGTTCATTTACAACAAAGAAAATGAATGTGTATGTAGCAGGAAGCCGCTTGTGTCAGGCACAGATCGGAAACGTTGTCCTCCCACAACTGCATCCTGAGCGCTGATGTTCTACAGGGGGGTTACAAGTCAAACACAGCTCTTTTTTGCTGTCTTAATGCAAAACAGACCCTTACATTAACTTTTCCTCCGCTTAATCAGAATACGCAGAGACCTGCTGCAGTGACAAGATAGGGAAACATCCTCTTTAATCAATAGTCTTCCTGGCTGTCAATGATTCCTCATGTGAGAGGATGTAGCTCTAATTACAATTAATGATTGTAAGATAGTAGTGATTTGGATTTCAGCTGGAGTCCTGCCCAACCCCGACTCTGTTGGCATGTTAATCAATTGGTTTATTGTGAAGAGCAATTAGGGGTTGCTGGAAGCGGTTGTAGTCGTCTCACGTAGCTCGCAGAAATGGGCCAGCTGCCTCGAAGTGAAGACGATAAAAAAGCGCCTTCACCACAGGCTCTAAACCTGATAGTTCCTCGCATGAAGGTGGGTTAATTTCTGCCAACCGTGTGTGTGAGTGGGCAAACAGCGGTAGTTCTACTACCTCTTTTCCTCTCTCTTTCTTAACTTTCTTGCTTTAAATCATTTTTATTTTGTTACGAAGTTGATGGGCATGTCCTGCTAGCTGGGTGTATTTGGAGGCAAACGGGGTGGCAGATCAACTAAACACCACTGCTGATGCACAGAGGGCTCTGTCAGACAGAAACAAGAAGTGACTTTAATTGTTTCTAAGTGCTCACAGGTGGCAATGTTTACCCACCTCAGTCTGAATAGAAAACATCATGTTATACCAACCTGCTTAAATAAGCACGGTAGTCTAGCATGGACTTTCCTGATGGTTCAGGCTAATCTAGATGTTTAGCCAAAATGTTTATCAGCAAAAATTAGCTTGTGAAGCATAATGACTTTTTTTTTGCTGTTCCTCCGCTTAATCAGAAAGAAAAATTAGATTGTGAAGTATAGTTAGACTGGTGAAGCTGGTTAAAAACATCTTGCTGGCTAAGCTAGTTACCAAATCCTACTGTGTGTATTTGACATGCAAATCAAATTTATACTGTATATATTTTATATGCACATTTCAAACGCCTCTAATTATTTACAAGCTATCAAAATTTTATCTTACTTTTTGCCATATTGTCACGGTGCACACACGAGGGAGGATCGAGGAACACGCAGACGAGGATATAACTCAAATGACAGTCTTTAATGACTCCAAACAAGGCAGGGCAGGACAAGGCAAGGTAGACACAGACAGGAACACCGGGAAGTAACGAGTATACCAGACGACATCAAACTGAACCGACAGGACTGTAAATACACAGGATAATCATAGATAATTGACAAACACAGCTGGGCAAGAATTAACTCATAATCACACTTAACAAGGACAGGAAAAAAAACATATATGGAAACAAGAGGCGGGAACACATGACACAGACGACAGAGGACTGACATAACTCCCCCCTCCCGGAAGGCGTGACCCGCACCGCAACAGTACCACCGGGGGGGCACTCTGGAGGCCCCTCAGGAGACACACGGACAGGATATAGGATAAGGACCTCCCGAGCTGAACAGACAGATTTTGGCCAAGGTGGAGCAGGGAGCTCTGGAAGCCATAGCAGGGGGTCCTTGTGGCCGTGGCCTCGTCCCTCAGCCCGGCCACTACAGCCGGAGTCCTACTACCCTCCCAAAAAAAATCCATGGGGTAGCTAGGGGGTATCAGGAGCCCTCTGGGGCTTAACACACAGGACAGGACAGGACACCTCCCAGGGCTAGACAAACCGGACAGGACAGGACAACCCACAGGAACAGGAAGCCCTCCTGGGCTAGGCTTGGAAGATGAGGCTTCCTCTGGGCATGACAAGGAGTCAGGGCCCCTCGCAGGGTCCCTCTGCAACCGCTTCCACTTTTATTGTATCAGATATACTGATACAAAAAATACACATAGTTTTTTTTTTATATTTTGTTCAAAGTTTCAATAAACTGTTCCATTACGTGGTTACCTAAAAATCACTCTCAAAGAGACTTTAGTAGAATCTTAATGCTTTTGGAGAATTATAAGATGAAATTCTGATTTCCAAATAATGACAATGTTATAGTAAGCATAAAAAACACTAAAAAAGATAAATGTAAAATGGTAACACTTTACAATAAGGTTCATTAGTTAACATTAGTTAACAACATTAGTAAAAATGAACTAAAAATGAACAATACTTCTACAGCATTTATTAATCTTAGTTAATGTTAATTTCAGCATTTACTAATGCATTATTAAAATCACAAGTTGTGTTTGTTAACATTAGTTAATGCACTGTGAACTAACATGAATAAGAACAATGAACAATTGTATTTTCATTAACTAGCATTAACAAAGATGAATAAATAGTGTAATAAATGCATTTGTTCATTGTTTGTTCAATGTTAGTTAATACATAGTTAATAGATTACACCTTATTGTAAAGTGTTACCTGCAACATTGATTATATAGTTGTGTGATAATGTAATTTATGACAACGTAAATGTAATCCACACAGCTTCTAAAGTAATCTGATAGCAAAATATGAGGGAAAAAATGAAATCTTCCTCAGTATTCACTACAAAAGCTCCCTCAAATCAAATATGGCTGTAAGATGCGTCACATCTGGTTTGAAAACTACATTTAGTCACATGAACCAATGATGTTTATAATCATTTATCTGCAACCATTTTTTTTATTTGAGAGTTACAGCAGATGGGAAAGATTTTCTGTGAATAATGACTTTTCATATCTGTCTTCTCTTTTTGGTGGTTGACAGATGCAGTTATGAAAAGACCTCCAAAACCTCTCCTTTTGTGAGAAAAAAAACAGCATATGGTACAACATGAGAGTGAGTTTTTTATGATCTGTCCCTTTAAGAAGGCTAATGGGAATGCAGCATCCCATGTTACTTAGTAGGAAGCTGTGCTTTGAGTTCAAAGAAAGATAGATACTGATGTTTTAAAATTGCAGTCAGAGTGTTTCAATCAGACATCGTTAGCAGTACACAAAGATATCCTGCACGATTTGTTTGTGCGGTGTGGAAAGTTATGGCAGTATCACAGTGATTTCTATTGAACTCAACAGGAGGCAGCAGACCTGAGCAGACTATGATAACTGAGGCGACCACTGATGTTCCCTTTGAGGCCAGAAGCAGTAGATGTCAGGTTATATATACGAAATATGACCGATAAGCCGATCTTAGAGAAGAAGAAAAGAAATTTAAAGAGAAGGATGAAAGAGTTTAGAGACTGTATCGATGAACACCTGTTGTGAAACAGGAAGTATGTGTTTGTCCTATTAAAAAAAATGGCTAATAAACTTTAGTTTATAGTACAGCTTGGTAAAAGCAGAACTGGATTATTTCCTTATGATTTTGTAATTCTAAGCTAAAGTTAGAGGTTGACATTTTCATTCCAGGAACCATTTTCTTTAGATAAGATATTCAATATATTTTTTCTCTCTATATACAGGTTTGTAATATAACAGTAATATTGTTAAATATTATTGCAATTAAAAAAATCTGTTTTGTATTTTATTATATTTTCAATGCTGAATTGTCAGCAGTCATTATTTCAGTCTTTAGTGTCTCGTGATCTTTCAGAAAGCATTTTAATATGCTGAGATAATTATATTTATATTATATATTATATATATATTATAATTATATTTTATATATTTGATCATCGTTTTGGAATGACCTTTGTTTTTTGTATACTGCAATGGCATTAAATGGCATTTTATCAATGTCATAAACTGCAGTCTGATTTGTCAAGACACAGATGTGTTCAATCAAAAGTAAGAAATTAAGTTTGATCTATTTTTGTCTCATTTCTGTTTTTATTTCTGCTACTGTACTTAAATTAAACATTAATGGTAACTCGATTACGTCTCCTTGACTATCAAGAGAGCAGTCTCTTGGAAAGATTTGAAAGAGAGGAATATCATTCAGGACAGAAAATCCACACTCACTTGTTTTGGTGTTTGGAGCCCTGGAGATGTGCGTGAAACTGCTCGATGGAGTTCAGCACCACTTTGCAAACGCTGCACGAGTAACTACGGCGCAGACCTGCAACACAAAGCAAAAAACAGATTCTGACTTGAAAGCAGAACGGAAACAAGTCCCAGCTGAAACACTCTTAAAATAGTTTTGTCCCATTTCTCGTTTTCTTTAGAGCATTATTGATTGCTTTTTGTTTTTGAGATTGCCTTGGCTGACAAAGAGCAGAGAAATCTATATTTAATCCCTGTTGTTTCGCTTCTCTCGACATGACAAGGGTTTTGTTTGAAGACTCCATTCTCAGTGTGTCAGATAAAAAAAACACACCCGCTCCTAATACGGCATCTCATTCTGCAGTCTTCATGGAATCAAGCAATTTTAGCTTCCTTTTGTCCTGATGGCCTTTTGATTTGGGGGGTTATGCTTCGTGATGGTCTTTTACAGTGGAGGGGTGCCAAGTGCATCGGTTTGGGTGGGAGCGAAGCAGATGCGAGCTAATTAAAGGCTTTGCAGGTGGTACCACAAATAACGAGCAGCGTCGGACCAAAAATAGACGGATGTGAAGAATGGGAGAGAGACGTAGAGCATAAATGCATAGAGGCTCGTTCATCACATGTGGAGAGACCATGTGTGCTCTTTCTGGGCAATATTTCTCTCAGACATCTGCAGAGTTATTTTTGATGACAGTGTTGTCTGTTCCTCGATCTGTCCAAAAACAGGCTTTTCACAACCTTTGTTTACATTACATCGCTGTCACACTCACACCATCGGGAACTATTCCCAGGTTAAGACGATTACGTAAGGAATGCATATGGAAAATTAGTATACTAATCAGACAAGCTTTTTAATGCATTTCATGTATCAGAAGATTATACTTCTTGCATAGATCCAAATCTTAATTCTGAATGAATGAGCTGCATTCAAAGCTGAATGCATACTTGTTATAGACAATGTTACTGTTTAGTAAAGTGACAGGTTGCTACAGTGCGTTGCTTGGAAACTGTAAACAAATTATAGTGAGGTGTTTCTAACACCACATGCAGAAGCAGTGCATATTTCGGCACCCATATTAACAGTATTATCATGCAGCATTACAGTATTCATATTGACAATGAAAGCACAGCAAAGCTGCATGAAGAGTTTCATGCTGAGTATATTTTGACTCGGGGGGAAAACACAGATTTAAAGAGATTTATAAACACAATTGACAATTGTTTTGAAAATTCCCATTATTTGAAAAGACTTCTGTCAGGCTTGAAGCTCCACATGCAGTGACAGGCACACAAAAACGTTCTATTCAGTAAATCTGACTAAACACAGACAATTGAAGTAGTTTGTTAAATGTTCACAATTGTTCAGAAGTTTGTGATTTATAATATTTGTTAAATGTTTTTGAAATGTTCAGAAGTTTGTGATTTATATAATATTTTTTAAATGTTTTTGAAAGAAGTATCTTAGGCTCACCAAGGCTGGATTTATTTGATAAAAAATGCAGTAAAACAATCATAATGTGAAATATTATTTACAACTTAACATAGCTATTTTCTATTTTAATATGTATTATGTTCAAATGTACAATTAAAAATACAGTGTGTGTGTATATACTGACCCCAAACGTTTTAATACTTAATAATACTACAACTACTACTAATCCATTGGTCTATTTTGATGTTGTTACATAAAATCAATATCTATTTAGATTAGGTGTTACAGTGACTTTAATATGGTTAAGGGAGCTAGAACACCCCTTAAACATGGTAAAAACACTGTGATGCTCATCCTCTCATGGATTAATGCTTTATTTGGTACTCTGTAAATTCACAAGACACCAATTTGCTTCCGTCAATGTCTGGAACACTTGACAGAAATCAGCTGAATGGTCATTACAAGGAAGACAAGTCAAATGAAGACTTTTCCATATTCTTTAGTCTTACCAGGTCTGTGGAAATGAGAGGAAACGGAGAGAATTCTGAGAGAAATGCTGAGCTTCGATACCTGCTTAATCTTTGATGGATTATGTCATTTAAAGTGGCTTTTTCAAGGGCATCTAGACTTTATTCACATTTTTTTATTGCCGGTGTTTTGTCAGCGAATGGATATGCCCCATATTAGTTAAAGGACAAAACATGTATTTATGACTTCTAGCAGCCTTTTAGTGCTTTTATTTCAAATGTATTTGTGAACATCTTTACTTCATCATGACTGAAATAGAAACACACACACATTGTAATGATTCTTTCTGTGAGTTGAGAGTGATGTGATGCATGTTCACAGACAGCTTGTGGTGTCAGTGCACCAAACATATGGTGACGCCAAGTATGTGTAACGAATCCAAAACACTATTCATAGCAAGCTATTAATAAGAACAGGATGTATGGCATGACAGAGAAATATTGCAATAAAATTTAACTGACTTTAATAAACACACTTTACATGCTGCTTAAATTAGTCTGAGAACTTTATTTTCTGCTAAACTCTTGCTACTTTGCAATGTCTATTAATTAAGAATTTGCATTTAACAGAAAATGATATCAGTAGCTGAAGGACCAGTCTCTTTCAAAGATTAAAAATGTAAGACTTGGCCTTCAGACGTCATAAGTAGCTTTACCGAGTGTTTGTTTCTGTTAAAAAGCTCTGTGTGATGGGATTTTCTTTCATGTAGGACCCCTGATGACCTCTTAGTGTGTTACTCATAAAGCAGCCTTAGAAGACACACTGGTGGCTTCTAATCCCAGTTAATTAAACTGACCGAGATGCCAAAAGAACCACAGAGAGAGACAGACAGAGAGCGAGATGTGGCTCAGGGTAAGATGAATGTTTACTGGGAAGAGATTAAAGTTTGCTCCTAACTGCTGGCTTGTGGGAAAGAGGTCTCGCTTATTTCCAACAACAGACCATCAATCAGTTTCTCTTCTCTTGCCCAGGAAATTGCTACCGAATAGATGAGACACTCGTCAAATTCAACTAAATTATTAATCGTGCCCAATCAAACAGAAAGAAAGACTTGATTGCCAGTGCTATTTTACTCAGAATCTGAGTATTAAATTATAACTCAGCCAAAAGTGTCTCTGTCATTAAAAAAATAAGGAAACTTTGAAAAGTAGGTCAGAATATACATAAATATGATTTATGATTGTGTGGAAAGGGATTATCGTTAGGTAAGATGAATTTTGCTGAAACCATTCCCTGATTAAAAAAAAAAACATTAGCTGGTTTATCTGGTTGTTTAGTTCTGAGAAAAAATATTTTTGTTTCTAAATGCCACTTTGTATGATGCATTGTATGTATTTATGTATTCATTTATGTTTATATTTATGTATTCATTTGTCATTTGTTTTTCTATTTATGTTAGCAAGCTGCGTTAGCTGAAAATATACACGTATATATTGTTCAACGTACAATATATACTGTTCAAATGTCCATAGTTTTTTTGTTTGTGTGTTTTTGAAAGAAATTAATACTTTCAAGAATGTGTTAAATTGATCAAAAGTGACAGTAAAGGCGATTACAAAAGGTTTCTGTGTCAAGTAAATTCTGTTCTTTCTAGTCATCAAAAAATCCTGGGATAAAATGTATCACGGGCTACACATTTTTTTTTAAATGTCAACATAATAAGAAATCTTTCTTGAGCAGCAAATGCAGCATATTAGAATTACTTTTGAAGGATCATGTGACATTGAGCTGGATCAATGACTGCTTCAAAAATATGAAGAAAAAAAATAGATGGGTGCGTAAGCAAATCCTCAGCTTTTGCATTTTACTGTAACAAATCTAATGATCGTAATCATGTCACTACTAAAATTGATACAAAATAATTCCCAAGATGATTCCTCCAGCAATTATACACATTTTAAGGAGGATTCATATCTATGTTCGTCAAATCTTACATTCCACAATCGAGACCATATTCACTGGGTTATGATAATGAATACCTGCACTCAATTCTCTAATTATTTCATTACTTTCAAGCACAGAGGTTCTCTTATACAGTCACACCAATAATAATCCAGTATGAATGTCAATTTTAATCCTGCCTGTCAAGGTGGATATGAACTGAGCAGGAAGGAGACGCTGGCTTGTTCTTGACTTTTTACAGATTCTGTGAAGCACATAAACTACTCTTGCAATTTTAAACAGGGCAAATCGCTGCACTTTCAATATCCCTCTTCACGAAATGGCAGGAGGCTCTTCAGCGCAGAGCTGGTATTTACATCCTAAAGCTTGTCACTCTCCCTGCTTTTTTTGTTTAGGGGGAAATGAAAACCTGTTTGCAGCAGGAGAGGTCTGTGCTGCGCTCCAATTTTCTCAGCAACAAAATATAGCCTCAGTTGGAAGGCAATTACACTGAAGTGTTCTCCACGAAAATAGCCACGCGTCTGGGCCGGGATCCGCTAGCAGTCACCTCTCAGATGAGCTCTACCAATGGCTTCCTGAACCTGATGAGAAGCTTGACTGGTAATGAATAGCTGCATCCCTGTGAAAAGACGTTCTTTTGCATTCCTCCAATTTTCTCTGTCTTTTCCTTTTTAAAAAGGACATGTGTGTTTGTCTGTATGTTGCATGTATCCTGTGGCACTGGGCAGGCTGCTAATGAGGATGATGAATGAGAGAGGACAGGGCAAAAGAAGTCTTGACAGCTCTCTGAAGGATGACCAAACCGCAGACAGAGCTCAGGAGATCGAGGCACTCAAGACTCTGATACAAAGCAGGGCAGTGTTTTATCTTGATAAAACCCAAAGTGAGTCTATCCTTATTTACTAATCGCGTTGTTGTATTTTCTAGTGGAGTCTTTTCCATACAATGACAGTTCAGTGTGACCTTGTCTGTCAAAGTCCAAAATGGACCAGAAAACACCATAAAAGAACCAAAATAAGCCCTGCATTTAACATGTGGACCACATGTGGAAGTATATTTATCATGGTCACAATTTAAGAATTCGTTCCCTCGTTTTATTAAATTGTTGCCTTGCTTTTAGTCAAATCCCAGCTAATATTAACTTTTCATTCCATCATTTTGCTTAATTTATGGCCACACATTAAGAATTTGTTCCCACAACTTCATTAATTCACTCATTTTAGTAAATCACGGCCACATTGTACTAATTTGTTATCTCATTTTCAATTCAATAAAACAAGGGAACAAATTTGTACAACATGGCCATGATTTTCTAAAACAGGGTAAAGTATTAGTCCAACGTGGCCAAGATTTATACAAAAAAATATGGGATTGATTCTTGATATGTGAGGTTTTTTCAGGTTTTTAATGAGAGAAAATTACAGAATTTTGGGTAAACTTTTCCTGTATTGTATATAATATGATATAAGTAATAATATAATTAATAAAAATAAGAATAAGAAGAAATCCTATTACTCTACCATACACAATTTTGTGCTCTTAGTTGTATTTATTTATTTAAAATAATACAAATAAAAGTTATGATATTTTCTTGGAATATTGTATTTGCTCTATATGATTGTTCTGTAATATTTGAACAGTAATTACTGTAATGAACATTGTGTCATTTACATTACTCACCCTTATGTTGTTTCAAACCCATATTTTTTATGAAACCTGAGAGGTTTCTGTAAGCGAAGCTTAAAAGTTCCAAAAAGGTTCTGTACAATGTGCCGTACAGTGAATCCATATGAATAGAGTAATTTAATCTAAGTCTTGTGAAGGGATACAATCGCTTTATATGATGAACAGAAAACACGTAGCTTGATAAAATGAATCAGATTTTGTCCAAAGCAGAAAATGAGAAAAGGATTGCATATTTCATCTGGGCAAAATTATGACTGCATTTACATAAACTATACAACAAGATGATTCGACTCACATTATCCAGCCTTACAAACGGCTATCCTTTGGGGTCCAATGGGGATAAGGTTTTGTGAGGATTTGGCAGGACCGCAGAATAAGCTGAACTAAAAGCACCTGCACTGAGCTGTGATGTTTGGAACACCTTGATAAAAGGCTTTTGTAATCAGCAGTATTTCTGCTGATATTTCCATAGAAGTGACATTTAAAGAGAAAAGCTCCTGACAAGGGTGCCCTGCTGTGTCATGGCTGGGGAAAATGATTATCTCTTATGCAGAATGCAAGCGTCAATGTAAGATTTCCCTTTTTGTTGTTTCTAGTCTTGACAAAGACCAAAACAACTGCAGATTCTACAGGATTTGACTTGAAAGGAAAACAATGGGCTTCTCTACTACACTAGATATGTAAAGCATAACAGGTTTGTCCCCCAAGACCTTTTAAATGCATGCCATTATGATAGACTTTACAGGCAGGATTGTGAACAGCGGTTAAAAATAAAACATTCTTGGCTTGCTCATCCTCTGCATTGTGATTTGTGTGTTTCTATCTCTGTTACCTGCTGAGCCTTGGAACGTATCCACATGCTGTTTTTGGACAATACTCTTCACTGTGACAGATGTCCCTTGAGACCGAAGCTCTGATTACCCTTGGACAGATCAGTTTGTAGGTATTTAAGAGAACATTAGGCCAGTCTTTCAACCCTCACACATCGGTTACCGCCATCTCCTTCTTAATACCATTGTTTGCTAGTTTTTTTGCAGCACATAATGTCTAAAATGTTTACTGTAAGAGACCCATATAAGTAGTCAAAGTGCCTTGTGCATTATATTCAACGTCTTCTGATGCTATATAATAGCTGGAGCTCATATGTCTTATTCAGACTTGGGTTCAGTTTAAAAATGGCACTTTTGTGTTAGTGCATGATGTCACTTGATTGTGATATGGCATTACTGAAAACCATACAGTCCTACTGTGAAGATAAATGATGAAAATGACAGTAATTTTTTGTCTGTTTAATACAAAGATATTATGTGATTTTTGAAGACTTAGGTTATAGTGCACGAGTTCTGTGGGCCATTTTTATGAGACTTTTATGGTGCTTTTATGGATCTATGCAATATAAATCACCATTCCACATTTCTTACTTTATGGGAAACAGAAGCATTTAAAGTAACCCCAAAAATTTAAATGCTGTCAATATTTACTCATGTTCACGTTGTTCCAACCATATAACACACAAAAGAAGATTTTGAAAGTTAGTGGGGTCCAAACAGCGTTGTGAGTAAAGTATTAGTTGAGATGCCAATCATCTTGATCAGCCAATCATCATTTTATGGACGAAAACATTTTTATTTTATATTCCACAGAAAAAAGAAAGTCATACAGGTTTAGAACAATATGAGGGTGAGTAAATTACATTTTTTTTGGTTGAACTTTCCCTTTACAATCACTTATTGTGTTTTTGATTTAATTATACTAGGATACTCTGTCTTCTGTAAGGTTTAGAGGTCTAAAAAGTATTGACAATTTATTTGTGTTAAAGTGTTAAAAAATGTCCATAATTGCATATTTTTTTCATAACTAATTTGAATGGTTATGCAGTAAGTATGGCCACTGAATCCTTCTTAAAACATCTACTGCACAAAAGAAGCCTGAATCAAACTAACTTGTTAATTCCAGTAGCAGGTGAATCAGAATCAAAGCGCTTTTGAGTCTTAGTTCCTAAAGACAAGTGACAAGCCTTTTGCTAATTTGCCTTGGGGAAAGTAACTCTCAAGCCTTACAGATCTAGTTTTTGAGATGTATCCGAAGGCAATACTCGACTCGACCTTGTTCAAACCCTTGGGCAAGCACTGTGATGTGACTAAAGTTTATTTGAACTGGCTTATGGGATCTGTCGGGATACCTGGATCACACACTGACTGTATGACTAACATGTCTAGTGATTACGGCAATGTGAAGTATGCATTTGAAGAGCACAGAGTCACTGACAGGATTCAACAGTGGGGAGCAGAAGTAGGGGAGATATTTAACTGAAAAATTGTGGATGTATGTAAGTAACATGAGTGCTACAAAATGCATAGATGCTGAATTTCGTATAGCTCTTTTTCCTGTTTCAGGGGAACAATACTTTTGTTTTGCCTTTATTCAGTGTAGTGACAGGAAGCAATGTAGGATTCAAACTCGGGACATCTGCGCAACGGTGCTATATGTCTGCGCGCTGCCCACAAGGCTATCGGCATTGACAACTTTTTATAGAGTTTGGCCATTTATTTATACAACAACAGCATTTTGGGAGCCCAAACAGGCTAAATTTTGAAAACTGGTTTCAAAGTGCAAGTTTTTGAAAATAATATCGTAATTTTTTCATTGTAAAAAAACATGAATTTGTGAAAACGGTGCAGATGCATATTATATCTTTAGTCTAAAGGTATGTGCGTCGACATAGCTACTTAGTATAAAAAGTGTTTTTTTTGTGACATTGGCACATAATGACCTGGCATGCATAAAGCAGCATTTTTAGTTGTTTCCGTGGATCCATGTGAACAGGGATCGTTTTGAAAACATTTTTGTCTATATGCAAAGCTTTTCAAAAATGCAAAAGGAAAACTTGTGTTTTAGTATATTTCTGTCTTGTAAACATACCCATAATTTAGTCATTCACTCATGAGAAAACAAGATTTAGGTTATTAAAAATGAACTTCAACAGCAGACCAAGATGTCAATGTTAGCTGGTTAGTATGGTTAAATTATCTGTCTTCCTCCACTGATGCTCCATTAAAAAAGAGTGGAATAATGAAAATTCAGCTTTTCCGTTACAGGAATAAATTATACTTTAAAATATATATAGAAAAAACTATGAAAATATTTCACAATAACTTTTTTTACTGTAATTTTGGCATTAAAAAAAATTATTATATTTTTTAATCTTACCGATCCCAAACTATCTGAACACACACACACACACATGCATGTACATATAACCGTCAATGACTGTTTTCCCAGTTAATTATTATTTTTGGATGGTCCTTAATAAAAAATAAAGTTTTATTTTATTTATTCATTTATCTGCATTGATGTCACGTGAAGTGTTTGTAACTGTGTGTATTCTTGTGGCACTATCAGACAACCAGACTCCAAATGTGATAAATCACACGACATTTATGATTCAGGCGATTGAAGACTGACCTGTGCTTTCATTGGCATCCAGACTACCAGCCAGCTGCTCGAGCAGTCGCGTCCGCGCTGCATTTCTCTTGTGTTTCTTGCCTTCGTAGTGTTGCTGTGCCATCAGTGGGTTGTTAAACCAGGCGCCACACAAGCAACAGTACTTCCCCGCCTCGCCGTGATTGGCCAGCGGCTGCCACGAGGGAGGGGCCGTCGTTTTGTCTGTGGTCTGAGGGGTGGGCGGGGCTGACTCTGCACAGAACAGAATATTACATTCATCATCTATAAATATCCATCAATATAGATGAGCTTATGAGCCTATTCAGTATCAAAACAAACAATAAAGATTCAGTTGACTGCAGCTGAATCTGTCCTGCTGGCAAACACACTGATGGCTCCAAGCCAAACCTACTGAAGAGTTATGCGGGTCAAGAGAAGGTCAGTGCATGTGGAGATGAAAATTCACCCCTGAGTTAGGTTACCCTCCTCCATCTTATGAGGATAAAGCAAGCAAATGGATTGATCTTCCAGGTGACACTCCCGAAGACACCATGGGACTTGTTACCATGGTTACCAACCCCAAATAGCCACAGCAATGCCGCAGGTTAGAATGAGCTAAACACACTGTGATTGTTTACTGGACATTTAAATGCAATAGATGCAGAAAAAAGCTATAAAGTACACAAAGATTTTTTTCACTACTTTTGTGTAATTTATGGAATGGAATTGAATACACTTAATTTAGTTCACTGTGTGAACATTTTGCTAAACATCTGACTTTTGTGTTCCACTCGAGGGAAATAGTATAAAAAGGTGTTTGGAACTACATAAGGGTGAGTAAATTATAACATAATTAAAATTTTGGGCCAAACTAACTCTAAAGTCTATCATTTCACTCTCAGAAAAAAATATACAAAATCTGTCACTGGGATGGTACCCTTTCAAAAGGTACATCTTTGTACTGTATTTACCTGTAAAAGGTGCAATTTAGTACCTTAAAGCAACATATTTTGTAAGTGAACATATTAGCACCCAAATTGTCCACATTAATATCTTTTGAGAGGGTATCACTCCAGTGACAGCTTTTGCACCTTTTTTCTGAGAGTGTATAGAAGAGAAAATGCAATCTTAGGCTGATGATATACGGGCCAACTTTTTGAGCAATGTTGCCGGGGAACTTTAGACAATGTTGCTGTCAATGGGCAACCAGGTTAGATAAAGATAGAAATTTTGGGCAATGTTGCCATCAATGGGCAACCAGGTGAGACAAAGTTAGAAATGTGTTACCCATTCTCAATAGAAAGTGCCCAAGCAACAATGATAAAAAAAGTTGCCCAGCAAAATTGCTCCAAAATTTGCCCCATGTATCATCAGCCTTAGTCTTTCTCCAAACTTGAGCATTTACAGAGAGGTTGCTTTCCCTCAAAGGGATAGTTCACCCCAAAAAATGTACATTCTATCACCTTCCCCCATGGTGTTCCAAATATTTTTTAAAGAATGTTGGTAACAAAACTATTTTGCTGACCATTGACTTCCGTTTTATGAACACTGTGACATTTCCCAACATATCTTCTTTTATGTTCCACACAAGAAAGTCATACAAGTTTGGAATGATATGAGGATGAGTAAATAACAGAATTTAGATTTTTTTGGGTGAACTATCCCTTTAACTCGCAGAAACCCGGTGTAGTAAAACTAATACTCTATTTAAATCAGTAGAGTGACACTTTTTTAATAGCTATGGGTTATAAGTACATATAACAGCAGTTTCAATTCTGAAATGTATCATAGCAACAAGTTTGGCAGAAAAATACTGAGTGAATCTACCAGCATGCCAAAGTCACTCAACACGACACCACTGCCGTCTGTTTTGATCAAAATTTGGCAATATCCTTATTCTTCTTGAATATATACAGATCTCTTATGGTTGTTCTTATGGAATCTTAAATTGGATGATGGTTGCTAAGAAGTTGATCATTTGATTTGGTCGATTTGTCATATTTTAGCAACCAAGAACGCATACAGTAACTACACCTCTCTGTTCTCACCACCCACATCTCACTCGCATAAGCAAAGATGATTCAAATCACTGTGCATGGATCACTTAAAAACAGCTTTCAGTGGTCTGACAAAACCAGCATACACACATTAGAAATGGGTCAGAATTTTTTCTGTTATTGTCTTTTTTATCTGTATTTAAAAAATAAAAAATAAATACAGAGGGCTTCTTAAAAAGGATTTTTAGCTTGCTGACAGTGTGCTGACCTGCCAGCATGCTAAAATCCTCTCTGATAATTTGCGTCTCTAAATTCACCCTCTTTAAAGCACCACCGCTGCACCCATCAAAGCACTGCTTTTGTAACAGATTCACAGCATTCAACAATACATTTCTAGGCAATTATGAGTGTTTTTAGGAAGATAGAAAAAATAGTTCAACTTTTAAAAACATTTTGAGACCCTTGCATTTTGTTTCATTCTGTTGAGCTCCTTTTAAAAGAAAGAATGCATGCTGTGTGAACATCCTTTTAGCATCTGATCAGGGTCTGGTGGACGTTTTAAAACTGGGCTGAATAGAAAACCGTTTTACACATCACTAACACACATATCTATGTATGTATTCCTGAGCACCGCATGATGTGCAGAGACAGATGTTGTAGATGAACCCTAAAGCAAAGATGGTTTTAGAGCTGGAGTGACAAGATGAGCAGAAATGGACGGGGGGTGGGCAGGTAAAAAACTATCTCAAGGGCAACTCCATCACATCCGCTTCGACTGTCAACACCGATCCTCGTCTGATGAGTTTTACTGAGCGAACAGCACTCTGGATTTTCATGAAGGTTACTTTTGACTCTAATCTCTCCTGAAACCCCTGTTTCACCACTTTCTCTTTATATTTGTGGAAAAGTCCTTTCATATTGCTCCGCTAAAGCCATCTACTATGTGATCTCCATCTGAGATTCATCTAAGACTGAAAAAATGAGACATGAAGCTGTAAGTAAACCATGATCACACGATTCCCTAGAATATCATTATATGCTTAAACATTAAGATTTGTACTCAAGGAAATTACTAAAGTAGTCAAACCTTTCATTAGAAGGGGGTGACCCAATACTTTTGGCAATATAGTGTATGTCACCTTGAAGACAAATTTGTCTGACACTGAATACAGCAGCAGTTTGAGTCCAGGTTTAGTTTTTATTACCACCCACATTGATGACTTTCCACACTGGCACATATCCAGTGACCAGAGCTCAGGTGATTGAAAGTGTCCATCATAAATCAATTTAGCTTCACAGTGCAAAATCCAATTGATTTGAATCCAAGACAATTTGTTGTTTGTTGATGCTGATGGAAATGTATAATACACATCCGTTTAAAGTCTCTGAGGATATGCAGTATGAGCATTAATGCATATTTATACATCTCTATATATACTGTATGTAACTATATATACTGTATGGGGGTGAACACTTGTTGAATTTCAAGATCAGGGTACATTTCACTTATTTTGTCTTCTGTGAAACATGTAACTAACATCTGTAGCCTCTGAAGGACAGTACTAAATGACAAAATATGATATTCAGGCAAAATAAGAAAAATGTACACATCTCCATTCTGTTACAAAGTTTTCACCCCCAGCTCTTAATGCATGTTTTTTTCTTCTGGAGCATCAGTGAGACTTTAAACCTTCTGTAATAGTTGCATACGAGTCCCTCAGTTGTCCTCAGTGTGAAAAGATGAATCTCAAAATCATAGTCATTGTTGGAAAGGATTCAATTCACAAAAATGATTCCCAAAATAATTTGTGGGAACTGAAGGATTTTTCTGAAGAACAGCAGACAGTTCAACTGTTCAGGACAAACTAGGGACTCATGAACAACTCACTAAACAACAAAAAAAAAAACAGATGTGGATCATTCAGGTAACAGAGTATTAAGAATCAAGGGGATGTAAACTTTTGAACAGGGTAATTTTTATAAAATCAACTATTATTTTCTCTTGTGGACTATATGTAAACATATTTTATGTGAAATATCTCATTCAGGTCAGTACTAAATAACACATTTTTGTATGATCCATCTTATTTTGGTAAAATAATTAACATTTTGCAGATTCTGAAAGGGGATGTAACTACTACTACAACTATTATCAAGAAAAATGCTGAATATCATCAGTTGTGGCATCGCTCGCCAACCATAAGCAACCTACACTTACACCTTGTTTATACTGGGTGGGTGGATGTTTAGGTAGGTAGGTTCATGGATGAATGAATTGATATGGACAGATAGGTGGAATGGCTTGCTCTCTCTTTTACTAACCATTATTCATTTATAAGCTAAACATAATTTTCCAGCACTTTTTGTACATGACATTGACCCTGAGTCACACAAATTCATGCTGCTTCAGGCAGTTCTTGCACAACCTTATTCTCAGGCAGTTTTGTGCTTTAAAGAAAACAGATACAAGACCCTTCTGCAATCTGATCTGACTGACTGTGTTTCTGCCGCACACATGAATGCTGTTCATCATTGTTTACGCTTCATCTCTGATACCTCAGGTGCATGAGCCTGTCCTCTTCGTCACTTCAAACACTGTATTGGCTCTACACTAAAAACTTTACTGGTAAAAGAAATCTAATTATATGATGATGTTGTTTCTCAGATCTACTTTCAAATTACATTATGTCCAGTCGTCTGTAAACAACCATCTGAATTATTCATTGACAATAAGCATAGATAAATCTATTTGTTAGGATTATGAATATCATCAGAGACATAAACATCATGTTTTGATGTCAGAAGTTTATTACCGTGTTTTCCAGGCAGCAATTTATTAATAATCCTTAGGCATTCTGCTTAATGCTCTGTTCTTAACACCAAACCAAAAGTATTACATTTATGCAATTTCATTCAGATGAAATCCATTCAAATGTTTTTTCTTGACTATTTCAGCCTTATGCATGCTTATGTGATTACGTGATTGCAATGTGGTAATGGTAATGTGGAAATGTTTATTGCCTTTTTTGTAGTTGTCCATTAAGTTTATAAATTGACAAAGTTCTAGATGGACTAAATTTCCATACTACTTGTGCGAGCCTTCATTTTTGACAAAGTTTGAGAGCATTTTAATTTAAACGTAACAAAATTGATTAGACAAAATACAATATTATCAAGAAAAATACTGAATATCCAATATATATATATATATATATATATATATACTGAGATATACACACATACTGTTCAAAAGTTTGGGGCCAACACGATTTTAATTTTTTAAAAGAACTTAATTATTTTATTATTTTTTACTTTTTAACTTAATCCTAAAAAAAACTTTTTCCATAAAAATATTAAGCAGCACAACTGTTTTCAACATTGATGATCAAAAGACACGTTTCTTTAGAAGCAAATCAGCATATTCTGATGATTTCTAAAGCAACATGTGACACTGAAGACTGCAGTAATGATGCTGAAAATTCAGTTTTGCATCACTGGAGTATTATAATCATATTTTTTAAAACATTTAAAAAGATTGTGGTATATGAATATATACTCTTACTGGAAATTGGGTGGGATTCTCTCTCTCTCTCTCTCTCTCTCTCTCTCTCTCTCTCTCTCACACACACCACAATCTTTTTTTATGACTTTTTTTTAGCTAAACTGCTTAGTTCAAATGAGGCGTCAGAATAAGATTGCAGCAGTGACACATGAGATTCTAGATCATTCTCATCTCACATTCTGAGCATTCTGTGATTGTCTGCTTAATGCTTATGAAATACGCTTCCTTATCACAGTTTTGCACATTCAACAGACAGTTACTCTACAATATTCTACAGTGCAATCTTACTGTATGTTTCTAGATGTCTTGTGTCTGTGTATCCCTATAATTCTGTAGTACACGCACTGGAGCTTGTGTAAAGCTTCATTACTGCTGCACACACAGCTGGGCAGACGGGCATAAATAAAGCCTGCCTGACAGAACTGAACTTTAGGTCGAGTTTAGCACTCTGGGCTTCAAGCATGAACCAGTCGCTATATTCCTACAGCTGTGATTCATAACTGTCTGAACACACTTCTGGGTCTAATCCACTACTGTATAGTGTCTCTCTCTACTCTCAGTAAAAGTGGAAAAAGATTATTTTAGCATGCTTTTATGAAGTAGTATCCAAAAAAAATAAACAAAACAAGAATGCCTTTAGTTGAGTGTCTTTTACCTGTGGGTGTAGGCAGACTTGGCGTCTCCCCCAGTACCAAGCGAACTCTCTTAGCGTGTGTTTTGCCCTGGTAGTGCGACTGGGCCACAATGGCAGATGTGAAGAACATGTTGCAGAGCGTACAGCATTTGTTTCTGTCCACCTCATTCTCTGCACTTTCCTAAAAACATAGACAAACAGGACATATAGTACATGCATAGTTTTCCTCTGAGGTGTAAAATGTTAACGTATCTGATGCATTTACGAAAAAATATCACAAATGTATGTTACATTGAAAGGTTTTGGTTACTGATGGTTTAAGGTAATGAATAATGAGTTGAACTTCTAAAGGTAAAAAATCTGCACAAGTGCCTCTTGTCTAGTCTAGTCTTATGTAAGTGATTAAACCATTTGTAGTTAATAACATTTAATAGGTACAGTCACATTTATCACAAATAAAAGTCACATAGTAAAGACTTTTAATGTTAGAAAAGATTTCTATTTTGAACAAATGTTGTTCTTTTTAACTTTGTATTCATCAAAGAATCAAAGAAAAAAGTATCACAGGTTCCAAAAAACAATATGAAGCAGCACAACAGTTTCAACACATAATAAATCAGCATATTATAATGACTTCTGAAGGATCATATGATACCAAAGACTGGAGTAATGATGCTAAAAATTCAGCGCTGCGGCAAAGAAATAAATCATGTTTTGAAATATATTAAAATATGAAACGAATACTAGAAATTGCAATATGATTTCACAATATTACTGTTTTTTTCTGAATTTCTTATCGAATAAATACAGCCTTGATGAGCAGAAAAGACTTCCTTAAAAAACATGAAAAATGTTAGTGTGTGTGTGTGCACAAATATATGTATAAGTATGTGTGTGTGTGTTTGTATATATATATACACATATATACATACAGTCAAATATCAGCACCCTTGGTAAATATGATCAAAGAAGTCTTTGAGAATGAATTTGCATTGTTAATCCTTTGTATCTTTCATTGGATAATAAGTATTTAAAATGGGGGGGAAATATCATTATGAAATATATGTTTTTCTCAAAAACACGTTGGACAATTATTGGCACCCTAGTAAAATATCTCTTAAGTATATTCCCATTCATATTCACAATTTTGAGCACTGCAGGGTGATTATGAACATGAAATTATCCAGCCATGGCTTCCTGTTTCACAGAAATATAAATAGGAGGGAAAGCAAAGCCCAAATTTCCTTAATCATCACAATAAGAAAAATCTAATAATATATTTCGGATGTGCAGCAAAAGATAATTGAGCTTCACAAATTAGTGAAGTGGCTTTAAGAAAAGAGTTAGAGTAGTGAAAATTCCCATTTCCCCAATCAGGGCAATAATTAAGAATTTCTAATCAATATAAAATGTTACGAAACTGCCTGGAAGAGGACATGTGTCTATATCGTCCTAATGGTAGTCAAAAAGGAGTTAAATTCATCGACAACTTCAATCATTTCTGGGGCCATAGACAACTGTTTAAACTGGATGGCCTCCACTCAAACAAACTAGGTGCAAAGGACAATATCTATTTCTCCCTCCGTCATCCTTCAGTGGTGTGTGCCAATCCACTCGGCCTGAATGGCACACACACACCTGGACAGAATATGAGTGACCACAGGACTTCATATCATCTTCCGAGTCATCATGTGGTTGACATATCCCACAAGGACATTGATAATGTCACACAGCCAAAACAAGCTCTCCTCATGAAAACTATCCCGGTTGAGCCCACAGAGCTCAACACAGACAGATTGTTACAATTTATTATTATTACAAAAGCTCCAAGACTCAGCACCCAAGGACGACTTTCTGGAGAACAGCCAAGGAAGCCAGGACAACATATCACAGCCACCGGAAACACCAGAGGCAGAGCCCATCTCACCAGACACAGTATCTCTCTCTCCAGCATCTCCACTACTAAGCTTCTCACAGAATTTGGAGGAACTGGTGTATGCTGGGACCAAACTCTCCCACTCTTTCGCTGCAAGCCCCCATATATCAACAAAAAAAAGGCGGGCCCCACAACCACCAAAGACTGCAGGCCCAGCTCTCCCTCCTCCTCCTGTGAGAGCTCATCCGGCCGCTGCCACAACGCCAGGGCCCAAACCCTCCTCCATCGGCTGTAGGTGAACCAAAAACAACTGATAACAGCTCTCAGTGATGTATGTCGGGTTCCCACAATATTAGCAGCAACATTCACAAATGTTTACAGAACAAGCGGGAACCCAGTGTGCTTTTAGCTCTCCCTATTTCTGTTTTGTCACATGATAGAAAGTCTAAGGCCTTCTCAAATCATATGGCTGACCCATCTAATCTGAGGCCTATAATGCATCAATCTAAGATTGCTGTGGAGATAAAATGTAATTCCATCAAGTTAACATTTTTAAACATTCGCTCACTAAAAAACTAATATTTTCTGATCAATGATTTAATAACCACAAATAACTTGGATTTTATGTTTCTAAATTAAACATGGCTAGAAGACAGCTGCAGTGCAACAGTCCTCAATGAAACAGCCCCTCCTAACTTTAATTTTACAAGTGTCTGTAGGACTGTTAGGAGAGGTGAAGGTGTAGCTGCTCTATTTAAAGATGTTATCAATGCAAGCAAGTGTCATTTGGTCAGTATTTGTCTTTTGAATACCTAGGTGTTGTGCTGAAAGGTGTTTCAAGCATTCTGTATTACAGGCCTCCAAAATACTCCCCAGCCTTTTTTGAAGAGGTCACAGAACTGTTATCAATGATTTCCTCAGAGTTTGACTGTTTTACTATTGCAGGGGATTTTAATGTACACATAGATAATGCAGAAATAAAAACTGGAAAATAAATGATAACTGTTAACTTTTAACCTGATTCAGCATGTGCATGTTCCCACACACAATCATGGACACACTCTAGATTTACTCATCAATAGAGGTCTAAACATTTCATCCATTGCTATTAAGGATTGCCTCTTTATAATTAAGTGTTGCCTCTTTATAATGTATTGCTTATTGTATTCCTCAATTGTAATTCGCTTTGGATAAAAGCGTCTGCAAAAATTAATACATGTAAATGTAAGGATATAGCACTATCTGATCACTTCTGTCTTTTCTTTGATATATCGATCTCTGTTACCACTGACTCTATACTGAACAAAATTATAAACGCAACACTTTTGTTTTTGCTCCCACTTTTCATGAGCTGAACTCAAAGATCTAATACTTTTTCTATGTACACAAAAGGCCTATTTATCTCAAATATTGTTCACAAATCTGAATAAATCTTTGTTAGTGAGCACTTCTCCTTTGCCAAAATAATCCATCCACCTCACAGGTGTGGCATATCAACATGATTATTGCACAGGTGTGCCTTAGGCTGGCCACAATAAAAGGCCACTCTAAAATGTGCAGTTTTATCACACAGCACAATGCCACAGATGGCGCAAGTTTTGAGGGAGCGTGCGAATGGCATGCTGACTGCAGGAATGTCCACCAGAGCTGTTGCCATGAATTGAATGTTCATTTCTCTACCATAAGCCATCTCCAAAGGCGTTTCAGAGAATTTAGCAGTACATCCAACCGGCCTCACAACTGCAGACCACGTGTCAAGTCAAGAGACAGCACTCTCATTACAATAATAAATTATATTCGCTTTAAAATCCACCAGCAAACAAGATTTATAATCCTTATTTTTCTTTCCAATTTTGGTTGATTCATTTTTGTTGCCTTTATCTTTTGGAGATGTTCCATGGCTTGGTTGTATTCGTTATCTTTCGTTAGATGATTTAGGAACCTTTTATTTTCTTTTGTTTCTTGTTTTGATACGTGTTTCCTTTATGTCATGTTTTGTCTTGTTATTTAAATAAATATTTTTGTATGATATCTTGGTTTCACATGTCCACCTTTATGTTGCCTTCCCCTTCCTGTCTAACTTAAACAGGGGTTCATAACATAAATGTGTCAAATAATGTCAAATAATGAGAAAGAACCAAATTGCCTATCACAGCTATGTTGATGATACCCAGATTTAACTAGCCTTATCTCCAAATGACTATAGCCCCATTGACTCCCTCTGCCAATGCATTGATGAAATTAACAGTTGGATGTGCCAGAACTTTCTTCAGTTAAACAAGGAGAAACTGAAGTCATTGCATTTGGAAACAAAGCTGAAGTTCTCAAGGTGAATGCATACCTTGACTCTAGGGGTCAAATAACAAAATATCAAGTCAAAAATCTTGGGGTGATTCTGGAGACAGACCTTAGTTTTAGTAGTCATGTCAAAGCAGTAACTAAATCAGCATACTATCATCTCAAAAACATTTGAAAGAATTAGATGTTTTGTTTCCAGTCAAGACTTCCAGTCAAGAAACTTGTTCATGCCTTTATCACCAGCAGGGTGGATTGTTGTAATGGTCTCCTCACCGGCCTTCCAAAGAAGACCATTAGACAGCTGCAGCTCATCCAGAACGCTGCTGCAAGGATTCTGACTAGAACCAGAAAATCTGAGCATATCACACCAGTCCTCAGGTCCTGACACTGGCTTCCAGTTTCCATTTAGGATTGATTTTAAAGAACTTTTACTCGTTTATAAATCACTCAATGGCATAGGACCTAAATACATTGCAGATATGTTCACTGAATATAAACCTTACAGACCACTCAGATCATTAGGACCGAGTCAGTTAGAAATACCAAGGGTTCAAACAAAACAAGGGGAATCCGCTTTTAGCTATTATGACGCCCAAAGTTGGCATCAGCTTCTAGAAAAGATCAGATTTGCAAAAACATTAGCCACATTTAAATCCAGACTCAAAACTCATCTGTTTAGCTATGCATTTGTTGAATGAGTACTGTGCTACGTCCGAACTGATTGCACTATGCATTATCATTTTCTATTCTTAACTGTTTAAAATTATTTTTAAATCAATTTTTATATCATTTTGTTTTTATTGTTGTGATTATTATTATTATTTTAATTCCTTGTGATTATTATTATTTTTAATGACTGTTTTACTTCCACTTTGAATTGCCACTGTGTATGAAATGTTCTATATAAATAAACTTGCCTTGCCTTATGCACAGTGAGAAGGACAGTTTGAGTGGCTAAAGATTCTCCAAAGACCACAGCTGGAGAATTGCAAAAAATAGTTGGGTCTCGTGGTCAGAAAACCTTTAAAAAAAAATGCAAACAGCACCTCCATCACCACATGTTGTTTGGGAGGGTTTCAAAAAAAATTATACTAGCTCATCCAAAAACAAACTCCAACATATTCAGTTATCAGACATGACTGAACCTTCAAATGGACTGGCTTCTATGGTCAGATGAAACTAAACAATGAGTTTTTAGCAGCACTCAAGATGGGTTTGGTGAACACAGGGATAAAAAGTACCCCATGTGTACAATGAAATATACTGCTGTATTTTTGATGTTGTGGGCCTATATTTCTGCTGGAGGTCCTGGACATCTTGTTTAGACACATGGCATCATGGATTCTATCAAATACCAACAGATAAGAAATCAATAAGTGACTGACTCGGTTAGAAATCTTATAATGGGCCATGTTTGGATCTTCCAACCATACAATAATCTAAACACAAACCTCAAAAACAACACGAAAATGAATCACTGAGCACAAAACCAAGCTTCTGCTATGGCCATTCCAGTCCTCTGACCTGAACCCTATAGAACATGAGTGAGGTGAACTGAAGAAGCACAAACACGGAGCTGGGAATCTGAAGGATCTGGAGTGATTCTGGATGAAGGAATGGTCTCTGATCTCTTGTCAGGTGTTCTCTTACCTCATTTAGCTTAATAGGAGAAAATTTAGAGCTGGTAAACTGGCAAAAAAGTATTGAATAAAAGGGTGCAGTTAATTGTGGCCAATGTGTATTAGAGAAAAACATTTATTTCATAATGATATCCCCCCCCCATTTTAAATTCTTATTATCCAATGAAAGGTTAGATTTTTGTTAATTTTGTAAATAAAAGATAAAAAGGATTAACAATGCAGATACATTTTCACAGCCTTCTTTGATCGTATTTAAGATTCAAGATTTGTATTCGTCACATACACAATTATACAGAATATAATCAGCAGTGAAATGCAAGTCAGGTCCACTCCATGGACAGTGCAATTATATTAAATACAAACACAAGAGTAAAAATTAAGTAGAAAATAAAAAATAAGAATAAAAAATAGACAATAATAAAATAGAAAATAAAATGTGCAATAAAATAATGTGCAGGATAGTATACTGTAGACTTATTAAATAATACTATAAAGCAGGAATTTGCAAGAAGAATGTGCAAACCGGTTGTACAGGGTATATACATAGCAGCAATACGGATGGTGGAGAATAATTAAGATCTTACTGATTATTAAATGGAGTCATGTTGACCAAGGGTGCCAATATTTTTGCCCATGACTGTATATATATAGTAAAAAATATTTTAAAAAAATTTGTGTATGTTGATTAATTATTATCTACATTTAAAAAAAATTGTCATAAATATAATTGGTAATGAGATGAAAAGCTATTTTAGATTTATTACAAAGCTATAATCTTTGTAAAGACTGGTCTGAGGCGAGTGGATCCACGTGCAGTATATTTATTGAGACAGGGGCAGAATCAAGCAGGCAAAGGTCAGCGGGCAACAACAGGAATATCAGAGGCAGAGCAGAGACGTAAACAATACCAGGCAGGGGTCGAGGTCACAAGCAAAGGTTCAGAGTTCCAGGGTCGGGAGGTCCGGGGTCAAACACAGAGATATCTATACTAAGATGCAGGATAAAAATTGTCCAATTGCACATTTGTAACAGAAATGTCAGCCGGGGCAAGAACAAGACTTCGCGGTTCAGTGCATTTCTCAGAGTGCTGCTTAAATACATTTAGATTGTGTGAATGAGGTGCAGGTGTGGTGAGACAATCAAGGCAATGAGCGAATGGTGACAGCTAATGTGATTGGTGTAATGGTGGATGGGAAAGTGTGAGTGCTTAGTGCATGAAGGGAGATGTAGTCATGGGTGATGTGCAGTTGTAAACTGAGTATTCAACCAATTCATGACAGACTTCTTTACTTCCATTAGTATGTAAAGAAAGAAAAAAAATAACACCTATACTAAGATGCATAAAAATTGTCCAATTGCACATTTGTAACAGAATTATTGCTTCAGTTATTTCTCACATACATTTAGATTTAGATTTATTATTTTCCCACATGAGAAAATAATGTGCTTAAATACAATGTTCCAAACTTATTCCAAGATTGTGGTTGTCGTCGCATTTATTTAAGATGGACAGCAGGAACATAAACAAATAAAATATTCAGCCAGTGTTCTCTGGCCATCAAAAGCTGATTAGATGTGCTTTAGATTCCAGAATCTAACAGCCAGAAGATATTTTGAATATTCATATGTCAGTAAAAACGCACACAGACAAGCGTATGATTACGGCCACATTGTGTGTGCTGCGAGCTGCTGCCAGTGGCTTGAAATGTCCTTCTCGTCTCTGGAGACTGGACTGTGGATTACGGGGCCACTATCAATTCTAGCACAGACAGGGCCCTTGGCATTCTCCCCCCCCCCCCCCCCCCCCCGCTCTCAGTCAGGTCCTAATCCAGTGCAGCAGGAAAGAGGTCAGCTTTAAAGTAAATCAGGTGAAAAGAGAAGCCAAGAACTGTCCCACTTCACTGACCTGCCTTTCAAAGCAAACTATCCAGCCTATCTATCATCAATTATAAACACATCAAAATCAGTTACTGGAATGAACACACGGAAATTCTCCTTTAGAGCAGCCTTAGAGTAGTGGATCCCAGACAGAGCTATGTGGAGCCCAATAAATGTTTTAGCAGGTTGCATAGGGAACATACAGTGACAGCAAAATCTTTAAAATGTAATTATTATATCTGTTTAATGCTACAAATAAATATGGTATATAAATGAATATTAGGAATAGTAATAATAAATGCTGTTGTTATTACAATGTTTGTGTGTAATCCATAATTGTAGAATATTTTATTGATGTTTCTATACATATATATGACGAAATCTCAAGAGCCTCAGTTCCAGCAAGAAAAAAAATCAATAGCTGCTGAGTGCAATTAGAATCAGAATCTCAGTGAAGAGAGCAGAAAAACCTTAAGAAGAGACTGACTGATTCCTGTCGCAAAACTGAATGTGATGTAGTGTGTGTGTGTGTGTGTGTGTGTGTGTGTGTGTGTGTGTGTGTGTGTGTGTGTGTGTGTGTGTGTGTGTGTGTGTGTGTGTGTGACATCTTTCCAGATTGATATCAGAGGAAATGAGGAGTGAAAACGCTGAGAGCACGAGGGAAGCTGCATGGAGGGTGAGTCTAAAACAGACAATCTGTGATGTTTACGATGATTAAGAGTGTTTCTGGAAAGATACTCTATTGTGTCAGGTTACTTTGATGCTTCAAGCAGCACAACTTTGTTCAACATTGATAATAATAAGAAATGAGCAGCAAATCAGCATATTAGAATTATATCTGAAGGATTATGTGACACTGAACACTGGATTAATGGAGCATACATTTTAAAATATAAAATAGTTATTGTAAAAAATATTTCACAGTATCATTGTTTTTACTGTTTATGATCAAATACATGTAACATTGGGGAATACATTATATATATATAAGATATATTACCTAACACAGACTTTTATACAGTAATGAAACTCAGCCTCATTGTTTTAATGATAATACTCTAAAATGTAATAAATATGAATGGGAATGGATAATGTCAAGCTCCAAAAAGATCAAAAAGCACCATAAACTTTGTCTTGTGTGCTATATTTCAAGTAATCTGAAGCTATCCAATAGTTATGTGTGAGGAATAGATCAAAATGTTAAAGCAGGGGTGCATTCAGGTGAAATTGGGACACATTTTAACATTAAGATGATTTGGAAGAAATGTCCTAATTAACCTCAATTCACCTACTATGCATTTGTGTGTGTAAAACATTTTAATAATAAACATTTAAATGACTGAATGCACCTTTAGCACTGTGCTAAACTTTCCATAACAGAAAACGAAAGAAACTGAAAGAAAGAAAGAAAAACACATCATCCCGTTTGGAACAGCATAAGGGTGAGTAAATGATGACAGATTTTTCATTTTTGGGTGAACTAATGTTGTTCATACTGCAAATAGCATCTGCTCGATATGAATCAGGCATTTAAAAATAAATCTGCCATATTTTCATTCCAGAGTAGAGAAAAAGTTTGGCTCAAGCATGTTGTGTCAGACATTTTCCCCAGTCTTAGGGCAAGGTTTGTATCTCTGCATTCTGCTCAACCATCACTGCTGACATTTATGCACTTAAAAAAAGGTGCAAAGCAACACTCAGGAGGGACGCTTCATCAGCAAAATGTCTGTAAAACAGTAGTCATGGAAAATCTGAGATGCATTTCCACTGGAAGGTGTGATGGTCTGTTTCTCTTTCCGTACCCCTCTCTTTCACAGCATCTCAGCTCTGTCTCTTTGTGGATATTCTGTCAAATAAATATTCAGACAGCTCTTTCTGTCTCGCTCCCTCGGGGCAGCCATCTCATTGACTTTCGGTGCCCGTGATGAAATCTTTATTGGTATTGACAGCTCTGTTCCTCCTCACCTTGCTCAGTGAGTTTGAAAACCTGGACAGCACCCATGACAGCATGTTGAAGCAGCAGGACGCCTGACCACCACAGCAGCTCTGCCACAACTCTTTAACCTCTCAATTATTTCTCCTAAAAAGCCAAAAGCGTAAATGTGGACAAATGGAGACTTTTCCCTAATGTTTTAGATTTTTCTCTTGAAATGTACACAGCAAAAATATAATTTCTTAATCAATATTTTTGTCTGGTTTTCTAGAAGCAATATGAAATATACTACCACTCCTAAGTTTTCTGAATGAAGTATGTTATGCTTACCAAGGCTGCATTTATTTGATCAAAATACAGTAAAAAGGTAATGGCAAAGTTGAATTTACAGTATGATTACTCCAGTCTTCAGTGTCACATGATTCTTCAGAAATAATTCTAATAAGCTGATTTGCTGCTCAAGAAACATTTCTTACCATCAATGTTGAAAACAGCTGTGCTGCTCAATATTTTTATGGAAAATGTGATGCATATATTTTTTAGGATTCTTTAATGTATAGAAAGTTCAAAAAGTATTTGCTTCCACTTTGACTTTCAGTTGAATATGATCAAATAAAACGTATACTTTGCGTATTAAAGTAATAATGTATAAAAAAAGAAACCTGACTAACTCTAAACTTTTGAGTGGTAGTGTAATTAATAATAAACATAATTAAAATTATTTTTATTTAGTTTATTTTTATTATTCCATTGGCAAATATTTTATTATTATTATTAATCTTACTAAATAGAGATATATTTATTTAATTAAAAGTTATTTGCCAGTGGAATAAAAAAAAAAAACTAAATTCAATGTGTTTTCTTAGAAAACAAGTCTAATTATCCTACACAAGTTTGTTTCTCGGGAAAATACTTTTATATATAAATGTTTAGACAGTAAAAAACATTCTTAATATTTAATGAATATGTTTGTTTCATTATTCATAGCATTTAAAAGGAACACATCTCATCAAATTTATCCAAGATTAAATCTTCTGAGCATTGCTATCCATATTAATTGTATAGCTCTATACTGACTGCATAACAACAAATGTCTCGTTCGTTTCTATTTTTAATTCTCAGAGGGATTTTAGGAGAAACATCTGAGACTGTATACACGTTAAAGAAACAACTGAGAGCTCTGGTCCTCTGAGCTCTGAAAGAACAACCACTGAGCAACACAGCGCTCCTCTGGGTCCTGTCCTGAAATATCATTATATAAACCCAACCCCCTCAGCTCCATGAAACAATACTTGTATTGTTTTAGTGTGGTTAAAGTTGATGTATCAGACCTTGTAATGACAAACACAGGCTTGGCTGTGCTTTGCTTTCACATTCATTACAGTAGAATCAGCATTTCAAGGTGAGTCTAGCCATATGTGAGCGATCTCCTTCCCTTTCAGTATGTGCTGCTTGCACCTGTATTCAAAAATACTATATATCTCAGAAAAAATATAGACTTAAGGCCTGCTCACAGCAAGGACAATAACTATAAAATAAATAATAATAATAATATATATATATTCAGCAAGTATAAGTTAACTTGATAAAAAGTGATGGTGAAGACTTGTATTGTTAGAAAATATTTATATTTTGAATAAATGCTTTTATTTTAACTTTTTATTCATGAAATAATTCTGAAAAAGTAAAAAAAAATATTAAGCAGCACAACTGTTTCCAACATTGATGATAAATCAGCAAAGTAGAATGATTTCTGCAGGACCACGTGACACTGGAGACTGGAGTAATGGCTGATGAAACTTCAAAGTATATTAAAATAGAAAACAATTACTTTAAATTATAGTAATATTTCACAATGTTACTATTTTTCTGTATTTTTGATAAAAAATGAATGCGGCCTTGATGAGCATTAGAGATTTCTTTATATATAAAAAATTTTTTAAATCACACTGACCCCAAACTTTTGAACGGCAGTCTATATGTACTTCCTCACAGTTTTCATGAATTGAATTGAATTGTCATGTTACGCCAGAAGTGGTGCATGCTGGCACATTTGAGTGAAATTTGAACCTGTTCTCACTGCACTCAATGTCACACAGGACTCAGGGGCAGACTCTCTTTTACACGTCTGGGCCAGAGTGATCGTCTCAGAGCTGTGGCTGTGAGTGTGTAGGTGTGTTAGGGGACCAGAGTGTTCGCTGTCATCTCCCTGCTGAAAAGAAACAGACAAATAAGTTCAAACTTCATGGCCTAGTTCTGTTTCGCTGTGCCTGTGACCTGATTCCAGTGATCTGGCCAGTGAACGTGTGTTCTGTCTGCTGTGTGCAGGAGAGGTGAGTGTGTAGCACTCTGAGCTCACAGACGTGTTTTCCCATCCCACTGCTGCTCCGCTCATGTAAAACAGGCCGTTTGCAGCTCACTGTCTCAGCATAGACTGCGCTCATTACTGTATACGTGTGTGTGCATTCATTACGATGTGTGTTTTAGTGCTTCATGTGATCTCTGTGCATCTCAATTCAGTTTGTTTTGGAAGCCCACTGCACACACACACTGACTAAAGGCTGAATGATGTATAGAATATATATTTCTGATCAATTTGCACAAATGTTAGTACCTTGACTTGTTGCTTATTAAGCATTATCGTCGTAATTTTTTTTGCATCACTGTTGGTTAATAATGTTTTTTTATTGTTTATTTAGAGCTTTAATACTTCTATTCAGCAAGGATGCATTAAACTGATCAAAGTTGACCGTAAAGAAAAAAAACATTTAATTTATATCAAAATAGATGCTGTTCTTTTCTACGTTATATTTATCAAAGAATACTGAAAAAAGTATAATTTTCTACAAAAACGTATATTAACATTGATAATTAAAAACGTGTCTTGAGCATCAAATCAGCATATTAGAATGATTTCTGAAGGATTATGTGACAATGAAGACTTGAGAATAAATTACAATAATTAATATTTTACAACAGAAAAAAAAATCTGATCATATTTCAGAATATTACAATATTTTTTATTAAATAAAAGCATTCTTGTTTCCTTATTTTTACATTTAGATTACCTTGGCTGTCATCATACAATTAAATTAAATTAATTAAATAAATACAAAATAATTTAATAACACTGTTAAACAATCTTTAGCTAATCTTAAAATGATCTGTTTTCCATACTGTACATCATAAATGTTAGTTTAGTTTTTGTAGACAAACCACTCGAGATGTTTTATATTTGCCATGTATCAATTGTTGGCAATAACATGAAAATAGTTGACTCTTAGAAAGTCGGGACACTGAGAAAAAAATATATGTAAATCAATTAAAAATGTTTTGCGTGAAACAAAACCATCCTTTTCAGAGAAAATGCTGAACATGATCAGGATATAATTGAAGAGTTCAGATGCAAAAGCCTCTAAGTGCCTTCTGAAATTTTCTTCTAAAATGGGCTTTTTTTTATCAGGCTCCTACATTTATGTTCAGTTATTTTACTTTCATTGCATAGAAAAGGACCTATACATTGCCATTAGAGTAAAATTCCTGAACCTAAACATAGGAGCCCGATAAAAATGCTCATTTTAGTTAAACATTTCAGATGGCACTAAGGCTTTTGCCTCTGAACTCTTCAATTGTTTTAGTTATATAACCGCATATGCCCTTGAAAACCATAATCAGAATAAAAACAAGATGAAACTCTTTTAAGAACCCATCAGGGCTGCAGTGGTCCCCAGTGGGGACTGAAACTGTTTGAATTTGATATTTTAGTTTTTTATAAAAGCCTTTTTGGTAATTCTTTGCTTTTCAGCCATGCGTGTTGAATTCTGGCATCCTCTCAGTGGTTTTCAGGTCCACAGGGCCTGTGTATATGAATTACTATGATGATTGTGATCCCAGAACCAGGGCAAACATTATCCTCGCACCTCTAGAAGGGACAAGCTGAGTGTAATCCAATAAATAACACTGTGAATATTGAAGCAGTCAGCAACATCTAAAATAAATCACCAAACACAGGTGACAAATACCAACAAACACTGAATAAAATTGAATTCCTGCTTGATTAAACGTGAAATGTTATTTTTTTTTACAGCATTCGTTGAAGAAGATGAATGCAAGTCGATTTCATATTTCCCCTCGGTTTTTCATTCAAACTTGTCATTTTCTTCCTCGCCAGTGACTTGTCACCTACACATTTGTCTGCGTACATTTACATATGACCTATTTTAGGTGCTGGTGTGTGAAGTTGTGAATATGTGTAAGCGTGTGTGTGATGCTCTGGCAGTGTCTGGTCTTGTGCTGTTGCTAACAAAGAGCATTTAATTAGGAGTCTGTTTATCTCTCTCCTCCACTCTCTCATTCCTCTGTTGTAATGTTGGGATGGGTGTGAAAACAAGCTAAAAATAAGAGCCCGAAGGAGGAAAGTCACAGTGGCACATTAATTGTGCCGGTTAAAAGTGGCATACAAAATATAGATTTAGAAAAATGGAGGAGAATAGAGGAGGAGAAAAAAATATTTAACATCCTTTAACTTTGTGATTCTACCTGATGGAGAGCCACTAAAGCAAAGAAAGATTTTGTTTTTAAATATCTCCGAGCACCTTTCTGGCCTACTTTCCTCTTTTGTTGTTCTCCTGCGAGTCTGTGTACTTCTGCTTGACATTTTTTAAATTGAAACTCAAACACGCTTTCCACAGCCTCAGTGTAATTCACTTCCTCTCTGATGAAGTCAAGGAGTCGGGAAAGCAAGGCGAGTTTAACTGAGAATGAGACTGAGTGTTATTCTCAGGGGTGGCTCTGCTTTTACACGCTGAATGGGATGTTATGGAAGCCTGATTTCACCTCAATGTGAAAAATTAAAAAATGTAATTATGAGGTAAAGTTTAAAATTAGAAATAATGTCACACTGTGAAACAAAGCCACTTTTAGAGATTAAGGCCCGGTTTCACAGACAGAGCTTAGACTAAGCCAGGATTAGGCCATAGTTCAATTAATAAATTGTTAGTTAAAGTACATTTTTATAGCCATGCTTAGAAAAAAAACATTACTGAGGTGCATATTGAGACAAAACAAAGGCACTGATATATTTTAAGATCTGTCAGTGCAAGTTTGTTTCAGTTGAAACAGCTCAGACTTACATTTTAGTCTAAGACTAGGCTTAAGCCAAAATCACAGTTTGTGATATTTTAAGTCACAATAATGAGAAACATAGTCACAGCTGGGAGATATAAAGTTTATGAGAATTCATTAAAAAAACATCATCATTGTCATTCTTAAACATTAACTGAAATAAAATATTAAAAGGTAAACATTTTGTATGTTAGTTGCCAAAGAAGCAACATTTCTCATTTTTGTTTAGTTTAAGTTGAACTAAAATAACAAAAACTAAAAACAAAGCTTAAAAGTATACATATTAAAAAATAAGTAAATAAATAAATACTAATACAAATACAAAACACAAATAAAATTACTAAAACTTTAACTGAAATTGCAATGAAAGATATACAAATAAAACCTAATTAAAACTACTGACATACTATTAATGATACTAAAATAACTTTAATTTAATTAAAATGAACTAAAATAACATTTTAAAAAAGTATAGACATTTTATTTCATCTAGTTGCCAATGCAACATTTCTGTTCATTTTTGTTTAGTTTAAGTTGAACATTAACAAATTTAAAAAGTATACAGACATTAAAATTAAATAAATGAAAAATAAGACTATTAAAAATACAAAGCGACAAAATTACTAAAACTTTAACTTAAATCATAATGAAAGATATACAAATAAAACCTAATTAAAAAACTGACCATCTATAATAGTATATTAATTATACTAAAGTGCCACATTTATTTATTGATATTGATTTTTGGACTGTTAGTTTTAAAACGCTTCAGTTGTTTGTAGTTTGAACAGCAAAAGCCCACATAAAAAAATATTTTAGCAAATCTGATTAAAATCTGTTTTTTAAAATGCATTTCTGTCTTATCAAATTGTAAGTTCAGGGTTTTTTGGTCATTAGTGATGCGACATCACTATAACATCATGTTCAGAGTTCAGAAGAGTCTGCAGATGTCTGAATTCATTTACAATATATGTACAGAACTGTGAATCAGCCCTCTTTCAGCTACGACAATCTTCTATGTTTCTTGGCGTTGCGTTGGCACCTGATTCATTTCTATGGCAACCAAGAAGATATTGTCTACACTACATTTACAAAACGACAGTGCGGACAGTCCTAAAGTTTGGATTTGGGAATTGGGTGCAGTATGAACATAATGAGAATTTGAAGTCAGAGAAAAATTTAATGTTTCATGTAATTATCGACTTTCTCTCTGTTTTCCCTTAAAATCCCTAACTGATGTAAAAAACAGAAACATGTTTGATTTAATATTGAAATATCTGTCTTTTATTGTATCTTGGCAATTCTGGGCACCGTTTGAGACATTGAAATCTATTTTGAAACTGTAAAGGTGATGCTTATGAGATTACAAGAGCCTTTTTATCAGGAGTTTCAATTTTTATCTCCATTTAATCATTTCTGTCTTGAAGAAACAATTGAGTCTAAAGGTCTGTTTCTCAGAACATGTCTGTCTTACAGAATAAGAACAATGTGAAAGGAGATCTTGTGATTTTCTGCCCTGTGGGAGGCGGCATTGACAGGGCACACAGTGTCTCTGACTGATTCCAGACTGATAGCCGAGCAAATGTGAGAAATATCTGCTTCAATCCATCTATTCTTGACAGAGGAGTCTAAATTGACTTGTGTGTATGTGTGGAGTGGACACAAAAGTTGTGACGTGACAGGACTCAAAGTTTGGCCAGCACTGGCTTCTTTAGGCCAGAGGCTTGTACTTTCTTCATTTTGTGTTTGGTTTTGATTTGCGGCCCGTCGGTTTTGCTTCACTCAAACGGAGGGTTTGAAAGTGAAGACGCAGTCATGGCCGAGGACTGCCTGGTACCAAGAAGAATTATTCATAAACAGTCCCACTAACGAGCTCTGTACAAGAGCACAGACTCCGATTCAAACAGAATGGTAGCTGGGAGGTTTGACTGAATGCGAGTGATAAACTAACATCTCCACCCCTCAGAGACCCTTCAGAAAGCAATCACAAGAGCTCAAGCACTTCAAAAAAAACTGTACGTGTCTGTATGTCAAATCATCAATTCCCCCTGGGATCAATAAGATGTTTTATGGTATATTCAGAATTGCCAGAAAAGACTAAAAATCCCAGAAACTCTTCATCTCCTGGTTTATAGCCTCTCCAAGTTGTCTATCTGCTTTCTAAGCAGCTTGTGTTGATCATGCTTAATTCAGAGTCCATGAAGACAGATGACTGCTGTGCCGGTCATTTGCCTTTTGGGGAAATGGAACATTGACAGTCTGTCTCTGAGGAGTGAAAACTACAGAAAAATCAAAGCTCAGTGCCGGTAATCTCCACTGTCCTCATTTAGCATTTCACCGAAGACAAAAATGTCTCTCTTGAGGTTAATCAACAAGTAGATTATCCGAAAGAAAAAAAAATGTTTAGTGTTTTTTTTTATATATATATAGATCAGTTGTTCTCAATTATAGACTGTAAAACAAGTTGTGATATAGTAAGAGTATGAAATTAATGTGGACAGCATAATTCATATAATTTGATGAGATATATTTGAGATCATTTTTAGATCTCTGACTTTAGTATCTTGGCAAGTCTAAGCACAAATTTGAGACAATTTTCAGAAGATTTTTTTCAAAGAAATAACTGAAGTCTCAACTTGCTTTCCATATAATCTCATTGCTATCTAGGATAAATGATTGAGAAGAGACTTTATTAGTGATTTTCCTATCTGTTTGAGACTTAAATTAAACATACATGTTGTTCAAATGTATGATTTGTCAATGCATTAGACAAAATGTCAAACCACATGGCATTTAGTAAAAAAAATAATATATATTTTCAAGTAAACCGTTGCACAAAATTCCATGTTTTTTAAGCTTTACATTATAAAACAATAGATCATTTGCAGATGCCACTTGGCTTGGTATTTTAATTACATTATGTTATGTGCTTCCAGATTTCCAGATACACTGTATTATTAATAATAAATACAAGTGAGAGAAAGATTATAATCTATTGCAAGAGCTTTAGAAAATACCGGATTGTCTGGTCTCAGTCTTTTGGATGGTGGACCTCCATCTTCTGGGTGGAGCATGTAGAACAGACGCACTTTGTTGGCGTGTTTCTTGCTCTGTTGTGTGTGAGAAAGAGACAGAAAGACAAAGTGTTCTCACTTGATTTGGCATGAATGAAACACGTCTTTATGCAGGGAAAAGACAGACACCCAGGAAATATCCAGTTCTGCAATACTTAAAATAATGCACATTATCAACATCAAACTGAAAGGATTACACTGGACAATCAATCAATTATGAAATAAAAACATGACATACTTTTCTTTTATAAAAGGAAGCATCAATTGATATAATAATTTTGAGGCATACTTTTGGTTCCTGCTGAAATGACTGAAAGTTCTCAAAGGAGAGTTTGTGTTTGTATACTGGATGGGACTTTTTTTGTGCAGAGCATTTGAGGTTGCTTGCTCCCTCTATTTGTTATAGATTTGTAGTGTCTGTACAGTTCTGACAATCATATTACATATACTATGTACAGTATATGCCCTGAGTTTTTTGCTTGCAAAGCTGCACTATATTGATATTCTTAAATCATTCTGGTTAAAAACTCCTTTCAAACTGTGCAGTCTCCAGCCATAGCTGTTATCAAGTTTTGGGTTTGTACAGTAGATCAAAAGTTTATTTGTCTTTTAAAAGACGAAAGTGCACTTTTTTACTACCACGTCTAGTTAGTTTTTAAATATATAAACTGTATTAATGTGACAATGTAGGCCTATTTACAAATAGCCAATCTTATATATCCATCTGCTTGTTATTTAATAGAGATAAACATGAGAATAAACGTTTGATTATTTATTTGCATTAATTATTTAATTTTTATATTTTGTTTTTATTTATTTTATTTTCATTTTTATATTATAATCGTAAGGCCTTATGTCATAGACACTTACTTCTATTTTCATCCTGAAATATAATTAGGAATATTAATCTTACCTCTCATTTTGCCTTGCCTAGAGGACAATTTAAGTAAAAAGTTTTGCATTTAACCCCATTTTCTCATGCTGATTCTTGTGTTTAGGTGACTGAAAATAAGACGTCTGTTGAGTTTCATGACAACAGAATACAGGATTTGATTTAACCTAAAAACATTTTCTCACCAAACACACTGCTGATTCTTGTGTTCAGGCGACTGACAAGTTAAATATATTAAGTTTCTACAATATACAAATCTATTGTAGAAACTTAATTTCCTGTAAAGCTGCTTTGCAACGATTGTTTCGTGAAAAGCGCTATACAAATAAGATGGATGGATGGATGGATGGACAGATACATACACTACAGTATAAATGTGTATGTGTGTGTGTATATATATATATAATTTTTTTTATGTCATCTACATTGAATAAATGCTGTCTTCTGTTACTTCACCCAAACACTTTGATTATTTCATGGGAATCTGATGATAGTTTGGCAGTCGGTTGAACTTTAAAAAATGCATGTGACTACTTAGCTTTCAAAACATTTACAGCCAGATCCCAGATCAAATAATCAAGGTGGGCCAGAAGAGCAAAACCCAAGACCTTCTAAAAAACCTGCTTCAAGACTTAGTACTGTCCACGGTTCAGTCTATTTCCCCTCACTTGTACTGCCGGCATCTCTGTTTTCTACCTGCCCTGAACTGACCCCATATTATATGTATGAAAGCTATATAAAAGAATATGAGATGTAAAGTGCACCATGTTGGCAGACAGACTTTTTCTCCATATCCTCTTTTTAATTCAAAACTTAAGGCTGCTCTTAATTTTCAAGTTGGGCTGCGACAAAACGCTCCACTTCACACAGTGTTTATGCAGAACCGTTTCCTAAACTCACTGAGGGAGGATATATTTCAAAACACTGCTTTTAAATGTAATAGAAAAATGAAAGGCTTGCAGTATGACATTTCAGTTCTTTCTCTATAAAATCCCAGAACACGTTTACACAGTCAATTACAGAGATGCGTTTCTGCAAGCAGAAGTGTTTGTATTAGCAGAACATGTAAACTAAAGCATGGCTTTGTTCCATTTTATTACACTGCACAACAAAATAGAGTAGGTTGGTTTTGAAAAGTTTCATTATTTTTAACTCATCACAGCATCTTAAAAACACTAGACTCAGGACACTCAAAATGAGCGAAATGTGTGTGGCATTGCTTTTAATTGGAAGAATTTTATAGCAAAACTATTTCCACAAAAGTGGACTATTCAACCTTGCAAATTGGTTGTTATAGGTTTGGTCTATCACCACAACCCCTCTCTAATTAAAACTAACAATTTTAACCTGTATTTATGGCCTACGTTTGTTTTATGTTCATTTGAGTTTTGCACATTTAGGTTAGTAACACATAATGGCAAACTCTACTGGAATCACTTGTGAGGCAAATCTCCCATTTTCCCCCTATTTGTGTGGTGTATATAGAAATGTCCATAACGTCCCTCACTGGGTTCTGTTTCAGGTAGCGGTCTATGTAGGCAGTATGTGGCAAGTCAGTTAGTTTTGGAGCACAGCCACATTTGCATAGATAAGCAACCAAACCTGAACAGATTGTTAATCATCTGATATCACCGTGGGTTTATGATGAATAGCTTGAATTTGTAATGTAATATGCAATATGTTTAATATTAAAAACTGGATTGTAAGCATCTGTGGGTATTAAAGAAGTGATTAATATAAGTTTAGACTCAGAACAGATTGCAGGTGAGTTCTGCTTGTTCAGAAAAAGGCTTGGATGAAAACGGTGACGTGGAGCCAGATCCCTCATGAGAACTGAAGCGTTCATAAAGATATGACATGAGAGGTCAAAAACACATGTGCTCTTGGAACATCCAGCTGTAGCAAGTGTTATTTTAGTATTATTTATATGATATTACAGTGTTTATCAAATATTTTCAATTAGCAGTTTTTAATTTTATTCTAAGTTTTAGACATTTTGTTATGTGCTTTTGTAATTTTTATTAGTTTTTTTTAAAATCTATTTTTATTTTTTACAATTCAATTTTAATTTTAATACTTCAACTTATTTTATTTCAATTAGTTGTCAAAGTTTTTCTTTTAATATTTATATTTATTTTTATGTTTTTTAGTTGACAGTAACAACAATGGCAAGCCTATGGTTGGTTTTAGACAGTTTCTAGTTGGTCTACACTGAAAATTAAAACAAAACATAATGCAATGTGTAATTAAATATTAGATGTGTAAAACACCTGTAAAAAATCAACATGGAAAATCCCTTCATATTAACACGGCATATTTGGCCCCATTTTAAATGTCTTTTTTCTTAGAGTGTAGATGGTTAGGTAACCTATTTTTCCCCTACTTGGGATGTTCAAAACTAGATCAAATTGAACAGACTATGAATGACTAGTCACATAATCAGCCCTAATGAAACCATGCTTTAAACCAACAAAGTTAGTTTAAAATGATTTTCTGTTGCTCTGTTTGTTATTTTCAGTTTGATTTATTATTATACTTCCAAGAAATGTAAAAACTGTCCTTCAATCTTTAAGGAATGTGTACTAGTTTAATTTAATCTAAAACATGATTTAATAATTTTGAAAAGCTTTCATTAAATGAACCATCGCTTATTAAAAGCATTGGCATCTGCAGAATGTTAATAAGCTTTGGATGATACACAATAGATTTCTAATGTCATTTAAAAAGCAATAAATCCCCATGAAAACCAAAATATCCTCCTATGTAATCTATGATTGTTTGAAATTTGTTGTTGAATTTTTCTCAGAAGTAATGATATTTAACAGAGAAGATAATGGATTTAAAGATGAAACTTCCCATGCATGTTTTAGTGTGCTGACAGTCAGTCAGAATGCTAAATCCCTCTCCAAAATATAGTCTTGAAATGTATCCCCTTCAAAGCACCACGGCTGAAATATTAAAGCTCTATATTGTATGTCACTCTCATAAATAAATAATGCAAAGCAGCTCTTTCTACAGATATCCCAAATATATCTGACACAGTATAAACCACATACTGTAGCAATATTTCTGCTTGTGGACACCCACAGTATGAGAGTTAAAGACTCTGACAGACTTGGAGGAGAGTGAAGGCACAGCTGGGCTCAGGGTGAGTTGAGTGAGTTGAGAGAGTGAGTGAGAGAGAGAGAGGAGAGAGAGAGAGAGAGAGACAGAGGACAGTCTCTGTTGTTTCTGAAGCAGTCAGACTGGATTACACTGGTCTATTGAAGAGCTCAGTGCCGAGAGCGGATGAAAGAGGTGCGGACTCAGAATGCGCTAAAGACCAGACACTGAGGTAAAGAGAGAGGCAACATTTGGTCTGGGAAAGATTTGATGGTTTACAAGGATACTGAGCAAATGATACAGCTATTCAAAATGTTGAGTTATTTGAACGATTTAGAAATTTTGCAGTGCCAGTAGTGCAGAGCAGTATGACAGTACAGTATGTACATTTGGCGACAGAAATGTGTCTGAATGTGGTTGAGATTGTGCTGTACCATTTATAATGGCAAAGGAGCTAAAATGATGATCCCCTTGCAATATAATGTCAACTATACAATTTCATATAAACATTAATACTGTGTGAGAAATAAATAAGCCCCATATTACATCTAATTGGCTTATATCCTGTCATTTACCGATGCCAAAGCATATTATTAAAATATTACCTGAATAGTATGTACCTTGTGTTTAAATTGACAGCATATATTCTTCTTAAGTAATGTTACATGTATAAATGTGTATTTGGTTAAACTTTATTTTAAGCAGAGGTGGAAAGAGTACGAAAATATTTCACTCAAGTAAAAGTACCCTTACATTAATGAAGTTTTACTAAAGTTTTAGTAAAAGTACCAGTCTAAAAATCTACTCAAGTAAAAGTAAAAAGTAGCTCATTTAAAATATACTCAGAGTAAACATTACTATTACTCTTACATTTTAACAGTGGGAGGGATGCAAAAAATGGGATAGACCAAGGGTGTCAAACTCAGTTCCTGGAGCGCCATAGCCCTGCCCTGTTTATAACCCTAATTAAACAAATCTGATCCAGCTGATTTAATCATTTAGGCTTATTTGAAAACTACATGATATGTGTGTTGGAGCAGGGTTGGAACTAAACTCTGCAGGGCTGCGGCCCTCCTGGAACTGAGTTTGACACCCCTGTGATAGGCCTATAAATCTCAAACTAGTTGTTTTTAATTAAATTAATCAGTTATTTAGAATAATAAGACATTTGGGCTGTTACCAGGCAAATTAAATCAGTATCAACAAAATTCATCTTTGCAATGCAGAGGAAACACAGAAGCTTCATCTGAAGTGGCATAGATGTATTTACACACTGACATGAATGCATTTAGCCTGCAGTTACAAATGCAGAAATAATGTTTTGATATATAAGACATTAAATGTTGAATACTCATTTGAAATGATCAAAATATACTTTAAATGTGAAATTAAAACCGCCAGTAGGTGTGAGCAAGTCACTGTTAATAAGGGAGTCATTGTGACTGAACCGAATCATTTAGACAGTCGATTAATTCAAGAAGGAAACACCGTCATTGCTCAGAGACGCAAAACAGTGTTGTGCCTGTGTTTAGAATTATATTTGTTGTCTAAATGGAGCAAAAACAGGCAGTATGGTGTCTAATTAAGTTAAGTTAATTAAGTCTCTTAATTAACTTCTTGTTTATTGAACTGTTGTAAAAAAAATCTATATGTAATCATGCTGATTTTTGGAGAAAAACGACACTCTTCGTGTGATATTGATTTACTATATGAAATTATATAAATATACATTTTCTGCCCCTATATCTTCAATTTTGTGATCATTCTAAATGCATTTTAACAGACTGAATCACGCAGTGAAAGAAAGCACTCCAAATGCGCGCGCACTAGTCTAATCTACTAGACTTCACGGAACTCTGTAGGAGTGTTTCGTTTGGTTTTTTGCTAAATACTTATAATGTCAAATCGCACATCGTTAAAACAACAATTACTATATTAATCACAGACGATATACAGGTGCATCTCAATAAATTAGAATGTCGTGGAAAAGTTAATTTATTTCAGTAATTCAACTCAAATTGTGAAACTCGTGTATTAAATAAATTCAATGCACACAGACTGAAGTAGTTTAAGTCTTTGGTTCTTTTAATTGTGACGATTTTGGCTCACATTTAACGAAAACCTCATCTCAACAAATTAGAATACTTCATAAGACCAAAAAAAATCATTTTTAGTGAATTGTTGGCCTTCTGGAAAGTATGTTAATTTACTGTATATGTACTCAATACATGGTAGGGGCTCCTTTTGCTTTAATTACTGCCTCAATTCGGCGTGGCATGGAGGTGATCAGTTTGTGGCACTGCTGAGGTGGTATGGAAGCCCAGGTTTCTTTGACAGTGGCCTTCAGCTCATCTGCATTTTTTGGTCTCTTGTTTCTAATTTTCCTTTTGACAATTTCAGGTCTGGTGAGTCTGCTGGCCAGTCAAGCACACCAACACCATGGTCATTTAACCAACTTTTGGTGCTTTTGGCAGTGTGGGCAGGTGCCAAATCCTGCTGGAAAATGAAATCAGCATCTTTAAAAAGCTGGTCAGCAGAAGGAAGCATGAAGTGCTCCAGAATTTCTTGGTAAACGGGTGCAGTGACGTTGGTTTTCTAAAAACACAATGGACCAACACCAGCAGATGACATTGCACCCCAAATCATCACAGACTGTGGAAACTTAACACTGGACTTCAAGCAACTTGGGCTATGAGCTTCTCCACCCTTCCTCCAGACTCTAGGACCTTGGTTTCCAAATGAAATACAGAACTTGCTCTCATCTGAAAAGAGGACTTTGGACCACTGGGCAACAGTCCAGTTCTTCTTCTCCTTAGCCCAGGTAAGACACCTCTGACGACAACTGTAGCCAAATTCCTTGACACGTCTGTGTGTGGTGGCTCTTGATGCCTTGACCCCAGCCTCAGTCCATTCTTTGTGAAGTTCACCCAAATTCTTGAATCGATTTTGCTTGACAATCCTCATAAGGCTGCGGTTCTCTCGGTTGGTTGTGCATCTTTTTCTTCCACACTTTTTCCTTCCACTCAACTTTCTGTTAACATGCTTGGATACAGCACTCTGTGAACAGCCAGCTTCTTTGGCAATGAATGTTTGTGACTTACCCTCCTTGTGAAGGGTGTCAATTTATTAAATTTATTTTATTGGTTTATTTAATAGGGACCATGCATATTCATGAACATTGTTGTATAAAAATACACCATTAAATATGCCAGAATTAGGACAATAACTACTTTCATCCGCAGTCCCTAGGCAGGTAACATAAAACTAACATAAGGACAGCCAACAATAATACAACATTCATTCACTATAAATGAGAAGGTACACATAATGGTGACATATACATTAAAACAAACAACAATGATTGGATCCTGGACAACTGCAGATCAGCAGTCTTCCCCAGTGTGTAGCCTAGTTAACCAAACTGAGAGACCATTTTGAAGGCTCAGGAAACCTTTGCAGGTGTTTTGAGTTGATTAGCTGATTGGCATGTCACCATATTCTAATTTGTTGAGATAGTGAATTGGTGGGTTTTTGTTAAATGTGAGCCAAAATCATCACAATTAAAAGAACCAAAGACTTAAACTACTTCAGTCTGTGTGCATTGAATTTATTTAATACACTAGTTTCACAATTTGAGTTGAATTACTGAAATAAATTAACTTTTCCATGACATTCTAATTCATTGAAATGCACTTGTAAATCGCACACCCTGCACCACTGTCTTTTTGGCTAATCTGTGCACAACCTTTTGCTCTGAACTGTCAAAGCTTAATTTTAACCACAAATGCAACGATGTAAGTATTTACCTTTCCTCTACATGTTTTCGAAGAGTTGATGTCCAGATTTTATTAGCTGCTAGTTGGTCTCCCTAGGCAAACACAGCTTACAATGCATAATAGAGCATAAATATGGCCAGGGGATCACTTAATTTCCTTCGAGTTCAACTTCAGCAAAATACGACGGGGTTTGGTTTTCAGCTGGGTCTGCAACATAACGCCTGTCTTGTCCGTCTGCATCTTTCTTGTGATTTTAACACAAGAAAGTTTGTTAGTTTGTTCTCCTGCCCATCAGCCTATTTACAGCAGTAGATTCCAGGGAGCGATTTTTTTTTTTTATTAAGTAATTAATGTGTTTTAAAATGTAGCGAAGTACAATACTTCTAACTAAATATACTTAAGTAAAAGTAAAATTACAGATTTTAAGTACACAAAAAAGCTACTCAATTACAGTAATGCAAGTAAATGTAATTTCATTACTTTCCACCTCTGATTTTAAGGTGTCATTTTTACAGTGTAACGTTGTTTACATATGTGATACTCTCCAAAATGTAGCTATAGGGTGACGCGGAGGAGACAAATTGTTGAATAAAATCAGTATTTTTGTTTTCTTTGCGCACAAAAATTATTCTTGTAGCTTCGTAACATTAAAGTTGAACCACTGATGTCACATGGATTATTTTAACGATCTCCTTGCTACGTTTCTGAGCCTTGATCGTGTACGGATCCTTGTTGCCTATGGAGGGTCTGAGAGCTCTCGGGATGCATCAAAAATATCTTAATTTGTGTTCCGAAGATGAACATGTCTTACGGGTTTTGAAAAAGATGAGGGTGAGTAATGACAGAGTTTTCATTCTTGGGTGAACTATCCCTTTAAGTTAAAATGTTAATTTGCAATCCTAAAAATATATTTTGTAAAAAAAAAAAAAAAATAGATTCCCATATCTTTTATATATTAAAATAGCTTATTGAAAAATATGCATAGACTGCTTCTTTTGATTGTTAAATTAGGGAGTAAATTATTAAATATTTTTTATCGACATAATTAAGTGAAAAGCAGTGTGTCTTGACAAAAACAGGTCTTTATTTTTTTATTTGAGTATCATTATGAACATCTGAATCTTCTGTATCGTCATTGAATCTTCTATCTTCTTGTTGATATAATAATTTGGTCATATGGCACACCAATAATGCCATGTTTTTTATTATTATTTGTAAGATTTATTTTTTGGTGTTTTTGCCTTTAATTAGATTTGACAGTTAGTTCACAGGAAGTGAAGTGGGAGAGAGAGAGGTGGGCAGGGACGGGAAAGATCCACGAGCTGGGACTCAAACTCGGGATGCCTGAAGCACAACGTTTTTTTATTTTATTTTATTTTTCCAGATAGACAGGGAAACCGGGTGAATGCTGAAATAAACAAGTAAAGCATAATGGAGAAATGGACAGGACAAACAATACGGAGTGATATGGAGAAGACAGAAGTGTCCAATCTGGACAATGAAGGGCAGCTGACAGGTAACGATGTTTCTCTCAAGACTGAGATGAGACATTAAACCCAAGCTTTTAGTATATGTCCATTAGCCATCCATCAGGTTATCAGTAATGCGCACACACGCTCGCATGCAGCATGAGAAATTGAAAGAGGAAAAGGCCCCGAGATATTCGAAAGTCCATTAAAGTTGCTCTGACAGGTGGAGAGAGTTTGTGTGGTTCAGTCCCAGGGGGACGACTGTAATGCGTGCTGTGGTGCGGCAGACTCATGTTATCACACAGAACATCTCTATCTGTCTCTCTGTTTTTCTCTCATTCTCTCCCTTTCCTTCTGTTCGCCTCTCCAGGGAAATGGCCGGTTGATTCGGGGCCTGAAATGAACTGGTCACAGTGATGAGTTCATCGACTTGGAGTTTCCTCGAGGACACAGTTTTCTGGATACTTGGGACACATTTGTTGCGTTATTTGTCATCTGAGGTGTAAAGTGTAGACTTTTATTATTAACATTATTTTGATAAAAAACTAAATTAATTAACAATCAGTGTTGGGAAGGTTACTTTGGAAATGTAATAGGTTACAGATTACAAGTTACCTTACTTAAAATGTAATAAGTAGTGTAACTTTTCAATTACTTTATTAAAGTAATGTAACTGATTACATTTGATTACATTTTGATTAATTTTCTGCATTTTTCAATAATGTTTTCAACTGTTAATAATTTTTCAAACATGTAAACCAGGTAGGGTTAACCTTACAGTAGTGCTCAACACTGATTACTGTCAGACTTTCAAATCCTTCATCACTTGAATTAAGATTATAATATTTACATTTTAACGGAGACATTGGATGCAAAATATCTTCATTTGCATATAAATATGTCTTAGCAATTTGTCTTAGCAATGTGTGGACACAACCACCCTACAATGATAAAAATGCACTTCTTTATTTTTTAATCCCCCAAAAAACAAAACTTGTGTCTTAATTATCAAGCCATTTTGATTTTGGAGTGAATATCCAGTGCTCTCAATACCACGACTGAGGTGAGACCCTTGAGCAAGGCACCGAACCCCCAACTGTTCCCCGGGCGCTTCAGTAGTATGGCTGCCCACTGCTCTGGTTGTGTGCAAAAGGAAATAAATGTTTGATAAATTATTTGATAATTATTATATTTTTTTTTTTTTATTACAAATTAATTAATATAAAAATAAATATAAAGTTTTTTTCTGTGACTGTGGCTCACTAAAACTTTAACATGTATCTATTTTTATAAGTTCCTATATTTTATATTATCTGTGTATATTTTCATATATTAAAATGCCTTATTGAAAAATATGTGTAGATAAATATAGCATTTTATGTGTTGTTACATTTGAGCATATTACAATAAATATCTTTTTTTTATTTAGTGAAAAGCATTGCGTAAAATGTTATTTGCGTTATTATATGTTATAATGTAATTTTACTTGGATTAGTCTTTTCTGGTTGAAAATACAGTTTCTATGACTGTCACAAAAAAAAATTAAGCCATTTGAGCGAAAAAAATATAAGCATATTTAAATGAATAGAAGTAAATCCAGCCTTCGTTCAAGCGTAATTCAGCACATCAGCCTCATGCTGTGACATCTGAGAGAATTTTTTCAAGACGAGGGATCGCAGGGATCAATGACAGAAGAGCTAAAGTGTTACCGTAACACTGAATATAGCTCACTTGCTTCTCTTCGTAAACCAATCTGGCCAAACGATCCTGTTGAACAGACACGTTCCCTCAGCTACACTGATTTTGTGCAAAGGAGTTTGTCCTCATTAGCGCTCATTAATCTAGTGATTGTGTACTCTGTGGTCTCAGGAACTATGCATGTGAGATATAAATAATGCAGGAGGATGATTATTTAATGGTCAATCATTGGGTTACTTATGAAGGGGTTGTGGGTCTGAGGAAAGGTGCACTGCATTACAACTTTAAAAGCAGTGACTGAAAGATTCATGAGAGAAGCATTTAGGTTACAAATGATTATTACATCCCTGATGATCAATTGATGAGGCCTGCTTTTAACGTAATGTGTGTCACTGCTCTCTCTCTCTCTGTGTGTGTGTGTGTGTGTGTGTGTGTGTGTGTGTGTGTGTGTGTGTGTGTGTGTGTGTGTGTGTGTGTGTGTGTGTGTGTGTGTGTGTGTGTGTGTGTGTGTGTGTGTGTGTGTGTGTGTGTGTGTGTGTGTGTGTGTGTGTGCACGCGCACTAACCTCATAGTGTGCCACACGCTGGGACTCGGAGATCAGCTGAGCGTTGCAGATGTTACAGTAGCTCTCCGTGAAGAGTCCTTCATCACCAGCTCCGGCAGACTTCATCTGATCAAACACACACACACACACACACACACACACACACACACACACACACACACACACACACACACACACACACACACACACACACACACACACACACACACACACACACACACACACACACACACACACACACACACAAAGAACAGTGAGACTCCTTTTTAAATCACATTTATTTTGAGTTTAGACTGATTTTACTTATTTTTAAGTAAAATCATTAAACATCATTCTAATATTATTATATAATATTTCTGGTTTTGCTTTATCCATGAATGTTACATTTGATAATGTATTAGAATTTAGCTTAGGTTGCTTTTCTAATATATGCTGCATAACTTTTAGGAAAACTATTGCAGTGGGAACACGTCTATGACACCTTAAAAATTTGTCTATGCAGCTCACTATGTTTGGGAAAGCTGAAGTTTGCAGTTTCTTATTCTTTCCACTGAGGTAGAAAGCTATTTTTACTGTGCTCTTAGAAAAGGTGTGAATGTTTGTCAGTCCTTGGCACAGGCTACTGTTTGCAAAGAGCTATGCTATGTGTAAAATGACCTGCTTTTCTCAAGGTCACACATACACTGAGAATGTGACCAAAAGTATGGAAACATGGGATGATTTTCCTCCCACTCTTTTATTAAAGAGAACAACAGATTTTGATGGATGGTTGAAAAGAGATTTCACATCCAATTGTTCCTGTACATTGATATTTTCTTTCAAAGCCCATGAGTCAGAGGAAGAATTGGCATTTAGCATTTATCACAGAAGAAAACTAGGCTCAGGATTCCTCAAGAATGAATAAGATATTCGAAGAAACCGCCCATCAAACCAAATCCTCGATGTATAATTGAAAAGCAAAGTGTCTTAAGACTTCAACATTGCTCTTTCGCCATCTGTGAGTGAGGGTGATTCTGATGTGCAAAATCAATAATTCAGCGTGTTGCACTTGTGAAATTCAACTGTGGTTTAATCTTGATTCTTGAAGAGCCTGCATACAGAGCTGAGGTGTTCAGGTGCAGTTAGTGTGCAAGGACTGATGAGTACATATCAACCTGACAGCACGTGTCACACCAATGACTCAAGAGCACCTAAGAATCTCTGAAAAAGGCTAAAATAATCAGGCACTGTATGAACACGGAGTACACAATCAGATATCAGATTGTCCTTATCATGACAGCTGAGAACATACTGGACCTTCTCTGCAGTATACTGTTGAATTTATTCAGACTGTCATAGTTTGATTGCTTGAATGGAGCTGATCAATGATGTATCTTACCTGTGGAAAGTTTTGAAGCTATTCAGGTGCACTAAATAGTTATAACACAGTATTTCAACATAAACTCTATGTGTTAGATGTGCTGGTATAGCATTTCACTATGCTACAATTAAGTATATTAAGTTTGCTTATTACATTTTTTCTTTCAATGCAAATTATACTTGTTAATGTTTTTTTGTGTCTAAATTAACATTGGTATTATTGGCAATTTTCTAAGGATGCACCGATATCAAAATTCTGCCTCATACTGGTAAGTGCTAACTATTTTTATGACATGGATGATATTATATTCTACAGTATTTAGTCAAATAAATGAAAAGAAATGTAAGTGCTACCAAAGCATTTTTATTACAGCATTATAATGTGCAGCGTGAAAAATGGACATTGATTTTAATATTTACCTATTACAGTGTTTTTAAAGGTTAACTTTGAGTGAAGACACTGAATATAATCTAAATGTAAAAATAGAGAAAAGCATGCACAATTAAATATGTAACATTTGTCAATATTTGATATGAATTAATTTAGAGCATGTTAATTTCCTATATTTTTACATTTAATTAATCTGATATGGTACCAGTAGTTCATGCATCCCTGAAATTGTGTTCCAAATTTATTTTTGTGTAATTTCTAATAAAAAACTGCAGTAGTATTTCATCAAATTATGGAGAAGAGCATAATAACCGGACAAATATGCAGACTCCAGAATACAGTTATTATTGTTGACTAAAACTTAAACTATTAAAAACATGTTTTGTTACTTGAAATAAAGCTAAAATAAAATATAAATATTAAATGCAAACTTAGCTAAAAAAAAGGCTGAAATAAGTTTAAGTAGAAGCCCTAAAGTTACTACTGGAAATAAATAAAAACTAAAATGGAAATATAAAAACACAAATATTAATATTTATAAAGAACAAAAAATAATAGAAAAGACAAAAGCACATAACAAAATAATAAAATATTAAACTAAAATTTAAAAGAAAACTGAAAATAAACAAATCAAATGCAAAATATTAATATGAAAAGCTAGTTTAAAATATTAATATTGTGTGTATATATATTAAAATATATAAAATAAAACTGATCCAGACAGTTTAGTCAAGCAGCACACTTTTAACAGTGCAAATGAGGTGATTGAGGTGTCTTTTGTATCCTCCACAACCTACAGCAGCATTAGGAATCAGCAAGCTAGGTAAAATCCCATGCAAACTGCATTCAGAACCAATTTTGTAGGCGCCTTTACCTGATTTGCATAATGCCTTTAGTTTATCTGGTGCTAAAACAATGCTGACAATGTGTGCAAATAAACAACATTATCAGCGAGCACAATTCATTCTTATTGAATTCCCCCTCAAGAGTGTTGTTTGAGGCACTTAGTAGCAACTGAATGAGATAAACTTGAGCACGCTCATATATTTCACTATTATTCTCTGATTTCAGATTTACCTGTCCCTAAACACCACAGAAAAAAACATAATGTTACTGGTCCCTTTACACGTCGATCTCTTTCTGTGTTAGTGGTTCAAGCCGCAACATGAATTAGATTTGGCCTGATTTTGCTGTATTCTCAACAAAGACGCCAGTTGTTAGAAAATTGATTAAAATAATTTGGAAGGAAAATGATCCTGTGGCATAATAAAGTTCATTACGATTCACTCTACAGCCTCGTTAAAGACTTATTTCTATCTGAACACCAAAAACAAGCCCTCCGTGTGCATTCAGACACAAAATCTGTTTCACACAATTTAATTTTCTGTGATTATAATTGTATTGTGACACCTCAGTGATCTCTCACAGCACCTCAATGATCGTCTAATTTAGTATGCTTCAGTTTTTATTTCCTTAGAATGACACAGAACACTTTAAAGTGTTCAGGCAGATGTTTTTTTCTTAGGGTAAGTCTTCAATATGCACTTTTCTTTGACTCTCTATCAAGGACATGACCACAAAATGAATGAACTCTACACATCTTTGAGATTGAGATTGCTTAAATTGTGGGATACGACTGTAAGGTATTACACTATTATAATAATGTTATTTGAGATATTAATAAGGAAGACTTCTAACTATGTACATATCAAACTGTCACATTATTTTCTAATTTCAATCTTTCACAGAGTTGCAATATTCCTTTACTTAATACTACTACCATTGAGGTGAGCCTGAACCAGTTTGTGCACTATATGAGAGTCGAGGAATCTACAGCACTGCTGCGTTCCACTTCTTAGTTTCCCATGTAGTGAATCAATAGCCTATATCACGAACACAGACACAGCACTAGAAAGTTCTTTCATCTACTAAACAGTGAGACATTGATGACTCAATTTCCTGCAACAAGACTGTGAACTAGGGATCTGACTGAGACACACCATTTATAAAGAACAAAACCTTGTCATCACAATGCCAGAAGGTTCTGAGCAGGATAGTGTGCGAAAAGACCCGTTTTAACCTGAAAAGACAGAAATACAGACAGACAGGCAGATAGATAGAGGCCATCCAATATGTAGATGAGTTTGTTTTGTCATTGGAAAAGATTTGGATACATTTAGTGTCCACATACTGGTCAAGGAGACAGACAGGTAGTTGCGAATCAAAAGGTAATTTATTCAAGTAAACTCAGGCAGGGCTTCCAACATAGGGCAGAGTTTGATGAACAAGAGTGCACTGGAGCAGGATGTTACAGTATCACTGTAAGTAAACTTGCGTTTCCCCCCACAGGTAGGGACGAGTTCTGGAGATGGACGGGCAGACAGGCGGACATCGACCAGTGTAGTGAGCCATGCAACTTGAGACCAGCTGGTGAGTGACTGAGGTGAGTGAGCTTATGAATGGTTGTGGCCCTAAGTGATTGGAGACCAGGCAGGTGACCACTCAGAGCGGTGTCCCATTCCGGGACTCAGGGCGGCATCGCAGTCCAGGGACACAGGCCGGCGCCATGCGGAGTTGGGAGCTTGGGCAGCCCTGGCCAGAGGCGCGGGAGCTTGGGTGGCCATGGTGGATCGGTAGCTTCAGTGGACCATGGCGTTCGGGAGCCTCGGGTGGCCATGGCGGATCGGGAGATTCGGACGGCCATGGTGATCGGGAACTTCGGGTGGCCAATGGCGGATCCGGGGACTCGACGGCCATGGCTGATCGGGTATATGGCCCCCCCCCAAAATCTTTTTAGTGGCTCGCCAGCTGGGGGTACCCAGTAAGGCCACGAGATTGAAGCGTGACTCTGGACAGCGCCACTCTTGGAGATGAAGGTGAACTGACGTGGACCAGCGGAGGCGAAGTTGCTGGACTGGACCAGCGAGACGAAGGTGACTGGACGGAACCAGCGGAGCAACGGTGAGCTGGACGGAACCACGGAGGCATCGGTGAGCTGGACGAACCACCGTGGCATCGGTGAGCTGGACGGAACACAGCCGAGGCAACGGTGAGCTGGACGGAACAGCGGAGGCATCGGTGAGCTGGACGGAACCAGCCGAGGGCAACGGAGCTGGGCGGAACCAGCGAGATCATCGGTTAGCTGGATGAACCATCTGGGGACTCGACGGCCCATGGCGGATCGGTATATGCCTGTGTTCCGATCGCAAGCTCACCGTTGCCTCGGCTCGTCCAGTTCACCTTCAGCTCCGCTGGCCCTGTCCAGCTCACCTTTCATCACCTCTGGCCCTTACTGGGTAGCCCCCCGGCCGGCGAGCCATCCAAAAAGAATTTTTTGGGGTGGCCATATACCCGATCCTCCAATGCCGTCCGAGTCCCCCGTATCCGCAGGGCCACCCGAATCTCCCGATCCCACCATGGCCGTCCGAATCTCCGATCCCCATGGCACCCGAGGCTTCCTATCCTCCAAGGCCACCCGAAGCTCCCGATCCCCCAGGCCACCCAAGCTCCGCGCTCAGCCAGGCCTGTCCAAGCTTCCCGCTCCCGCCATGGCCGCCTGAATCCCCGGATCCGCAGGCCGGCCGAGGTCCCCGTATCCAGCCATGGCCTGTCTGAGTCCCCGGAATGGACACCGCTCAGGAGGTCACCTGGACTGGTCTCCAAGTCCCTTGAGGCCACTAGACACCCACCCCCGTCCCCTGGCGATGCATAACGCGCGGGAACGCGCCTATTGAAGGGGGGGGGGTAATGTTCACAGTTTTCTCCCTCTGCGCTCGGGTTTCCTGCCCATATTTGGTTTTCCTGTCGTCATAGTTTAATTATTCCCCCGGCTGTGTCATGAATTATGTTAATTTGAAACCAGGTGTGTCTCCTGAGTGCCCTCGTTACCCTGGCCTTTAAAAGCCCCAGTCCGCTTTCAGTTGAGTGGTCGGTTCTTGTTAATGTCAAGTGTGTCCAGAGCTGTTTGGATGTCTTCCCCGTGTTTCCTGTGTCTCCACCGTTTGTCAATTCATTAAAAACCCCAGTTTTTACAATCCCTTTCCTCGTCTTCCCAGCGTTCCTGGATCCCTGTGTGAATTCGTGACAATATGAGAGTCGAGGAATCACAGCACGCGGCTTCCACTTCTTAGTTTCCCTGTATGAATCAATAGCCTATATCACAACACACAGACATCAGCACTAGAAAGTTAATTCATCTACTAAACAGTGAGACATTGATACTCTAATTCCTGCAACACGATTGTGACTAGGAGCTGACTGAGACACACCATTTATAAAGAGCAAAACCTTGTCATCACACTGCCAGAAGTTCCGAGAAGAGATAGTGGTGCGCTTTAATAGACCCGTTTTAACCTGAAAAGACAGAAATACTGACAGACAGACAAATAGATAGAGGCCATCCAATATGTAGATGAGTTTGTTTTGTCATTGGAAAAGATTTGGATACATTTAGCATTTACTTACAAAGGATGCTCTGCAGTGAATGGGTGCCGTCAGAATGAGAGTCTTAACAGCGAATAAAAACATCACAATAATCAAGTAATCAACACAACTCCAGTCCACCAATTAACATCTTGAGAAGCGAAAAGCTGTGTTTTTGTTTTAAGTAAAAAAAAAAAATAAAATCTTTCAGTAGAAAACATTTCGTTTGTTGCCCTGCAAGCACTCCTATTTCTCATCTAGTTAGTAAATCATCTCACAATTTCATGATCTAATAGCCACAAATAAAAAACCCTCACAAAACAGCCCACAAGATGTTTCTTTCCAGACTGCGTCCACATTTGCGTGCGTAAGTGTAAATGCACCACACAGGGATGCGTGATTTTGATTCATGCTGATTCCCATCTGTGGGATGTGGCGCTCTTCTCTAAAGCACTTCACTCACGAATGTCCTCCTCTTCATCATACCTCCTCCTCCCATCTGCCTCCTGCTCTCCTGACAGCTGGATGTGACTTTGTGGAGGTCATTCTATCATGACAGACATGCTGATGTTGTCCTGTTTCTTTCACAGCCCATGTGGTGAACCACCAGCAGCTTCATATTCCTCCCCTACAGTTCTCTCTCTCTCGCTCCTTTCCTCTCACCTCATGCAACTGTCAGACAGAGGACTAACACACTTGTTTTCTTGATAAAGCATGGTGCTCTACAGGGGGAAAAGGCAGTGATGGATGATGGGGGAAAGACACGGAGGAAAAACGGGCCGCCCTTCCTTTGTGGATGCAAAAGTTCATGCATCGCTTCAACTAAGGTATTCAAAGAGCATTCGCTCTTCAAAAGAACATGTAGGTCCAACAAAGTAAGAAGAGAGTTTCATTTATCTTCACTGCAGGTGGGCTTCAGCAGCTTTTTAACCACCTGGTCATGTTTGGGACCAGGTTACGCTCAGGTTTTAATATATAACTTTGGATTTGGATTCCTAATTAGTCAGTTTTTTAATAAAGTTTTTCTATATTTTTTCAATAAACTTGATAAAAAAATTGTAATGTTTGTTTGTTGACACATCAAATGTTACACATCAGTTTTTCCAGTTTATTTTATCATTAGTTATATACTCTTATATTATTTATTAATATTTTGAATGAGCTGACATATTTTTTACTATTAATTTTAGTTTGTTTTAGTAATTATGTTATGTGGTTTTGTCATTGTTATTAGTTTTTTTATTTATTTGTTATTTATTTTTTAATAATGAATTTCTATTTTTCATTGACTATTTTGAATTTAAACTTGTCATCTAAAAACATTGTATTTTATTTAAGCTTTATTTAATTTAACGAAAAAAATAATATAATTGTTTGTAGTTAACAGTAACAACCCTGTTACTAATTAATGAAATACACAATAATATACAGGTAATCAACCTTTAATAATATTCACTTATATTACAAAATGCATTTTTTATTTAAACTTTAATGAAAGCACTTGTTACTATTTTGTAGAACATCATTGAACACTTTTTGCTGTTCTTGTTTCATTTACACAGCTTTAACAAGCAGATGTTCTCAGTATGCAGATTATTGAGTGCTTAGCAACTGATAATTTTGCGAATGACTCTGGAGCCGCAGGACAAAGACTTGTTTACAATGCTGACTGGTTTATACCACCACAAAAACACCTTCACTAGCGATCATCCGGAAGTGTGACATTTAAGGCAGCAGACAAGAAAAAATGAAAGTCACTTTAGAGTATATTTGTATATATTTTTAGAATAAATAAATGTGCACTTTACATGTTGCTATAGCAAAAAAACAAAAACAAAACAACAAAAAAATGCCAGATTACTCAGCTCATGTAGCACATGTTGCAGCTTCAGTATATTACGATGCATAATAATATCATGATTTGATCACTTTAAACAAAACTGTGAGAAAGAGTCAATCTGTGGTTTCAGCTTGTCTGGCACCGTTTGCTTAAGTCCAGTACGGCTTATCAGGCAGGCAGCTTTGACTTCATTAACTGAATTGTAGAAAATAATATGAATAAACACAAAAATGCCAATACAAGGATCTGAGGTATTGAAAAAAGGGTCAAGGTATATGATTGTATCTGCTTAGCCCTCACGAGTTACCTTCAGAGCTCAACGAGAGAACGGCACAGACATCTGCTGGCGCAGTAAATGAGCTGAGGTTTTCCACCACATGATATCATTAGGCCTCTTTAAATAAATGTGCTTATACGCTCTAGAATGGCAATTACAAATACCATCATGAAACGGAATGTAATGCACCATGTGCTGCCATATGTATCAAATGATGCAAAGCATCATAAAGCGCTGTTTTGTGCCTAATATAGAGAGGATTATTTGATTGTCAGCTGCAGTGAAGAGATACACATTGACAGTCGTTCTGAACACTTTTCACGTAATCTGATAATCAGCACTGATTATTACATGCTTTAGTGCTCCAACTGTACACACTGGGGTTACAGTATGCTGGATCATAGGCTTTTTTTCACAGCGTCCCATATCCACCCAGCAGAACATCAGTCTCTGTGGGGGAAAGACTGTGATATGATGGTAGAGAAACGTGTATGTAAATGAAATTAATTTTGGCAGGCTTGAAAGCCTCAGGCTCCCATGACTGGCACTGAATCCCACAGCCACGTCTCTTCAAAGCGACCCTAAAAAGTTGATGAGAACTTTTTTTTTTTCGCCCATCAACCAGCACGAGGGAAGCATTAAAAATACATCAGCTAAAAGACGAAAGAGATCTGGGCCTCGGTTCTCCCTTCGCGATCTCTTCCCCCACCAACCCCACAGAGAAGAGCAGCAGAAATCTCTTCATCTGCTTGGCTTTCTTGTCGCAATTAGGAACATTTCCTGTCCGATTCCGTCCCACAGGTTGACTGGCTGTTGATTAAAACATCAGGAAGAGGGGTTCTCCCTTTTGCAGTGACATTAAATGATGTGCTATATTGTTGCAAAAACGTCGCTTGTTTCCATCACTCTTGTGTGGTAAAATAACTATCATGAATGAACTAATGTGCTCCACTAATGTGCCATATCAAGTATGTGAGGTATTTTTTCTACCACACACCCTCACATCAGAATAAATGAGGAGAGACAGAAACACTAGTAACAGCGTTTTATATACCGCTCAATCCCTACAGTCATTTCATTGGCTGAGGGCAAAAAATATAGAAAAGTAGCTTATTTTTTCTTAATCATGAAAAATATGTTAACATTTATTTTCAATTTCATGAAATTGTCACATTTCTTTTTCTTTGTATTTTCATTTAACCTTATTTCCCAAAAAATGGTATTTGTAATTGGATTATATTTAATTTTAAAATGCTTTAAAATTTAAGTTACTTTTTTTATAAGTTTTTCATTTAAATTTTAGCAATGAAATGAGACATCATCATAGATTCATAAATGTAGAACCATATGTGCTACATGATGGTTTCATCATATGTTATGGGCTTATGCATGTTTTATAGATGCTTGTGCATGCTTTAATTTTAGTATAACTTATCAAGGAGACACACAATACCCCCCCCCCCCCCCCCTGAAATCAGCAAACTCAAAAGAAGGGACATTTACATTTCAGAGCCGCAAATACGATGCACTGACCCACCTGCTCATTAAGACTGTTTGAAAATGCCACCTAGCCAGTGAGCTAATATAGATTATTCCCTCTCACTATTTGCATAGTCAGATACAGCACTGTATTAACTGAGGACTCCAGCGAGCAGTGAGCTACTGTATGCTTCTATTTCAGAGGGTAATGGACCAGAACATTAGCATCACAAGCTCATTTACAGACTACAGACGGCCCCAGAAGAATGCCTCAGATGGACAGAAACATCATTAAGTCTCCAAAACACATAAACTGCATTCATTACCCCAAAAATACACATTCTTGAAAAATGTGCTGTGTTGTGTTCATTAATAATCATATATGGGCTAAAGATGCAGTGAACAGACAAAGTAAATCATGCCCCCTGACCCGAGGTACATATACATTTAGTAAAAAAAAATAATTATACAGAATTTAATGATTGTGGATCCATAAATAATTTTTTTGAGGAAAAAATAAATATTTGGATAAAAGAAATGCAAGTCCATTGCCAAATAATGCAGTATATTTATTTAAATAATAAATGTACAACAATTCTCGCAAAATATGTGTTTACACTGACTGGAATTATTATTTTTGGTCCGACATAAATTAAATCAAATACATGACAAATTAACAAACCGGCTATATATTAAATAACAATATTGAAATTATGGTCCAGTTATGGAATTATGGAATAATGGATATTTATTAACAAACCCTATTAAAATGCAGAAATGTGATACGACTGATTTGAATAAATAGTATTTGGTAACACTTTACAATATGGTCTAATTAGTTCATGCTAATTAGTTCTAACTAACATTAGCAATATATAACATTATTACCATTTGTTAATATTAGTTCAAATTGTTCATGTTCACATTGCTCAATGGTGCATTAACTAATGTTATACTACGGGGCCGTTGAATGCTTGAATCTGATTGGCTGACAAACGTTCTAAGGTGTGCAATTATTTTCAGGGAAAACGCACAGCGAATGTAGTTTCAGGCACCGCATTACATGTCCATATCACTTTATGTTAACTAATGTTAAATAAACGAACGAACCTTATTGTAAAGTGTTACCAATTAATTGTATAATAATTTTAATTACATAATATGCTTTTCTAAAGCTGAATTGACCTTTATTTATGTTAGAATATGTGAAGAGTTCAGATGCAAAAGCCTCTAAGTGCCGTCTGAATTCTGCCTCTAAAATGTGCATTTTTCTCACGCTCCTATGTTTATGTTCAGTTATTTCACTTGAATTGCATAGAAAAGGACCTATACATTGACATTAAATTGAAATTACTGGAGAGATTTAAAGTCATTTTATCAATAATACAGAAATAAACATTAGCAAAACAATATTTACATCTAGGCATTTATTCAAATTAAAAATGACTTTTGCATCTGAACTCTTCATGTATAACTTAATATTTTAACTAAATGCAAAACTGAATAATCAATCAAAGTCTACTGATTAACCAGTGAAATAATCGACGATTAGTCGATTAACGTTCTAATAATCGTTAGATTAATCGATTATCAAAATAATCGTTTGTTGCAGCCCTACTTCCATGTGAAGCGCTTTCAGTATCCAGAAAAGTGCTATATAAATGTAACAAATTATTATTTATATATTATTATTGCATTTTCACTAGTATTTTAAGTGCATGTATAAATACAGTGTGCATGTAATTTATTATAGGCTATAAACATTATAATATCAATTACTTTTTTATACTGTAAGATAAATTATGTTCCATAAAACTGTGTAAACATCAATTGGAGCTAGAACATGAATTTAAATTGGACTGAAATAAAGCCCAAACCCAGAGAGGGATTGCCTCTTCATTTCAGAAGTCTCCCACACATCACTGTATACAGACAGTCCAAAGTCTTTGACCTTTGGGAGCATCCCACTGTCCTTACACCTGCCAAATTCATCACGCTTATCAGTGGAAGCTCTCGGTGAGATTGGCCATTTCTATTAGAGATGAGCGATGAGGATGGCACGGCAACAAAAGCCTTCAAGCTGGATGAACAACCCCCAACCGCAGAGCTACAGCATGTCAGTCCAAATAGGAACCATGAGAAATACACTTTCAAACAGCTAGAGACACCAAAGAGCTAATGCCGCTTTGTTAAACTTGCAGCTTAATGTTTTGTGCAGGCTGTTAGTGTGTAGCACAGATATACTTTCCACGATCTCGTCCATTATTCAGTTTGTGTGCGAGCTATCGCACAAACACCTCCGCTCTCCAGGGTTTTTGGTTCATTTCATAATGCCCAGGGTACGGTCTGGGGCTAAATGTGGGCTGCAGCTGATATCGGAGCTTCCAAGAAAAGCCTTTGAATAAATGCCTATTTACCCCAATTTCAAGATGACAGAGGATTAGCCCTGCTTCCTAAACCCTCTCTAGGAATGATGGGATGCACACATCCGCTGTATATTAGATACATGCTCTCAAACGATAACTCTGAAATCCTGTTTATTCATGTGTTTCCTAAAAGGAAGCCGTTTACTTGCACTTTAGCCAAAGGGTTTGTTCATTAGATTCTGATATAATAATGTCATAATAATGACAGAGAAACAAGCTGAGAAAAACCGAGGCAGGTGCTTCTGAGGGGGTCGTGAAACCTCAAACCTCTAGATTATACAAATATTGATTTCCATATTCAACACTGACTTCTGGTCATCGAGAGTTGGACGCTCTAAAATGCCACGCTCTTTCTCTACCACACGTCTCTTGAGACGCAACCTTCAATCCTGAACGCAAGTCGATCTAAGCTGTTTCGCTAACTTCCACTGACTTGGCCACTGAATTAGACCATATTCCCTTAAAAATGCATCCTCTGAACCGGCCAGAAAAACTGAATGCTTAAAAGGACTGACATGCAGAGACCGATTGGCTAAACAACAGCTTCCTGCAGTCTCTTGACAGGTGTGATATCTAAGGACACTTATTTTGGTGTTTGATATTCCGGAAGAAAATCACAACACTTTTGACTGCACATTAAAATTCTTATATTATATGTGTTATGAATATACTATGCTTTTGAGAGGAGCAGTCTTTATGCCCATATCTGCTGTTATAAAGTTAATATTCTGATATCTCCTGTGATTTAAAATGCTCAGTTTAGTTTATGCACAATGACAGCTGAATGGTTTATTCAAAGTCACTGGGTCACATCATGCTTTTACAGGTATTAAACCAGAGATGTCCTTCCAACAAGTGCTTTTTCATTTTTTTTTTTAAAGTGCCTCCCAAGTCTGTAATGATATTCATTTTTCATCATCTTCAATACAATTTTACATTACGCTTACACTGACATTTATTCAGCAGCTGCTGATTTAATTGTAACATTTGTATATATATTATATATATATATATATATATATATATATATATATATTATCAAGTGTTATTTAAAAATAAAAAATATAATTATTTAATTATTTTTATAATTAATAATTAAGTATTAATTTATTATTTTAGAATTATAATAACTGTGTTAGTATAATTAGCCTATTTTAGTATTAAAATAAAATCACCTATATTAATATTATTCATATTAATAATAAAATACACACACAAATATTATTATATTTGTATTTACTTATATTATAATTTTATTTCTAAAAATAAAATGTATATTTTCTATGATACATGCAGTATAAGGAAGTGCCTTTGCCTTTATTATTGTGGTTGTGTACTGACACTGACTGAATTCACATATTTTGTACTTACTTTTTAAGAAACTGCTTTTATTTACATGCAAGATTTGGTCTTTGGCAGCTATTTTACAGCTCTTTAACCCTCTTAGATACTGCTTCCTGCATTGATTTTCATGCAAAGCTGATAAAATGTCATAACCGCGGCAAGCAGCTCTGATGTGGCATTTTATCTATGCAGAACCAAAGCCTAAAACCTTTAACAATATACTTGTTCTGCCTTGCAAGAACTGGTACTTCATTCAGGAAGTGCAAACTATTCACTTTTTGTATTATCTGCCTGGTACAGGCTTTGAAAGATGACAAATAATAACAACGGTCAGTTATTGTTAGGGATTTATCTTAATTGGGATTAATGCGAGAGCATGCTTTATTCATACAGTCATCATTAAAAAACAATTACGGCCACTCGTTTTCACACTTACTATACTTTGTCCTTTACATCAGGCTGTTATTTTAGAATGACCTTACTCACGTCTTAATTGAACGTGCTATAATACTAAATGTCATGAGTATATGGCCTCAGTCAGCAATAAGACCAAAAATAGCTGAGCAGCAATAACTGCAGAGATGCATTTCAGTAAAAATGTCATTTTCTGTTCTTCACTGAAGCACCTTGCCATGTCCTTGTTTGCAAACCTGTCAATCACAGTTTTTCATTTCCCCCTCCTCATTTCACACCATAAAGCCAAATATATGACTGCCAGATGCCCGTAAAGAAAAACCACAGTCATGTCTTGTCACAGTCATGTCACTTCCTGCAGGGCATTTTGTGAATTTGCATTTCCCTTCTATGTAATTTTTGGAAAGGCATGTGGGGATGAACCAGTTATGCCTACAGGATACCAGCATATGAGGACAGATTCCATGATGTAGTGAGAGCAGAAAGACTGCGTCTCCTGCTTGGGCGCTGGCGCATCGGGCTCCTCGTGTGCCAGGAAGCATGGAGCAGCCCTGAAGCTCCACGTCATTGGCTTTGGCACCTCTATGGTTACCCTTGCTTGTACCTGGGTTAAAGAAATCATTCACCTACAAATGACAATTCTGTTATCATTTACTCACACTCATGTCCTTCCAAACCCGTAGAAATCGCTTTCTTTCCTAGAAAACAAGTCACAAGCTCAAGGAACACCCAAAAATGTACTTAAAAATGTACTTAAAGTTTTAAGTTTGTTTCTTAATGGTTACAGATTTGGGGAAATGTATATTTCATATAACATTAACATTATATTTGTTTAGAACTGTTCTGGACTGTTTGTACTTTCACAAAAGAATGCTTGATCTGTGCATATTTCTCCCCTGATTCAGACAAGATGCCTTTTTCACTGGATAAAGCAATATTATGGATAGATAACTCGTATTTTAGCCAGAAATTAAAAATGTCTTATTGATTTGTTTTGTTTTTTACAAACTTGCAGCTTTTCACTTCACGATATGTTAATTGATGAACTGGAGTTGTGTTGATTTCTTGAGGATAGTGATTTTTTTATCAACTGTTTGAACTCTAATTCTGACGGCACCCATTTTTTTATCAGCTATTTGGGCTCTCATTCTGACGGAACCCATTCACTGCGAGGATCTATTGGTGAGCAACTGACATAATGCTAAATTTCTCCAAAACTGTTCCAATGAAGAAACAATGGCTTGAGGGTGAGTTAATGTTAATAAAATTTTCATTTTTGGGCAACCTTTTCCTTTATAAATAATGTATCAAGAAGAATGTTTTACTAGTAATGCATTATAAGAGCCATTTCACCAAGTTAAAAGTACCAATAATTTGTTCTTAGTGTGAAGAATATCTCTTTTCAGAGTACCCTTTTTCACTATAAAGTATATTTGGTGCAATGCAAATGTTCTATGGATGTTAAAAGTTCTTCATGGAACCATCAATGCCTTTTTTTTGTATGTATGGTCCGATTGTATTATACTTTTATGGTGCTTTTGTTGCTAAAATCCCTATTCACTTTTATTAAATGAAAAAAAAATTACATTCTGTAACATTTCTCCCTTTGTTTTACAGAAAAAAAGAAACATCATAGAAGTTTGAAACAACATAAGGGTGAGTAAATAATAATTTTCAATTCAGTTATTCCTTTAAGCGCCTGGCCATTTCAAAAGTGATAAATCAGGGCTTTTCCGTCCTTTTCATTCCCTTTTTAGCATTCGCTGCTCAAATTTCTACAAGAACAAAGTGATGTCCTTTTCCGCCAGCGGCTTTCCTTGAGGTGATAACATTAAAAGCGTAAACAAAACATTAGAGAGAGAGTGAGATGGAGAGAGAACAAATACAATCCTGTAACAAAGGCAGACTCGCATTCCTTTCATCCTGTTGGTTCGTTCACACCAGAGCATGCAGTCTATGACTCACAGCCCATGAGCTCTGACTCTTATTGGACATTTGAAACACAAGTGACAGAAGACAGATAGCAGACAGAGCCGTCAACCCAGTAGAATCAGAGACATCACCGCTGTAGACTCAAACTCAAATACACCAAGATGTGTTTAAAGCACTGCTGAAACTAAATTATATCCAGAGGAGCTAAATAGTCCATATGTGGTTTTTGCAATGTCTTAAGGGTTAACACTGTAACTCAACCTGAACTGTATGTATAAAGGAAAAGAATGATACCAAATTGTGTGGCTTGTTGAAGATAAATTATTCTATATTATTTATACCACAGTGCAATTTAATTTATATTGCATGCAAATCACAGGTCTTTCAGTGTAGATAGCTTCTTTGATTAGAAGAGATTACTTTTTTTGCATTGTAAATTGTAACTGCAGGATGTTTATTGTTACAATACATTTAACTCCATGCACTAATATAGAATTCAACTGATGTAAGGTCAGACCATCATATAATCTGCTATGCCTTTGCATACATTATCTATTACAGTGGCTTCAAGCGTGTCTCTTCCAGTCATAATTTTCATTTTACTGACGAAGAAGAAGAAGATGAAGAAGAAGACATGAATAATCTTCCTTTTGATTTGCATTAATTAAGTTATAATGAATCATATATGAGCATGTCAATTTCATTAAAGCATCCAAGTCAGTAGATTAATGCATGGTTATGTGATGTATAAAATATGGGGTTGGAAAATTCCTCTACTGTTGCGACTATTGGATCACTTTAATGGAATATTGAGAAATGTTCCATTAAATATGTTACTACAATTTTAGCAACAAAATAAGCCACAAAATAAGCTGAATTTTCAGCAGCCAATACTCCAGTCTTCAGTGTCTTCAGTATATATTATTATATAGTTACCATTCTAAAATTACTTATACTGTAATAGAGTTTGGTTATACTGCCCCTAGTGGACAAAATTGGGCAAAAAATCCCAATGATTCACAAGGAAGGATGTACAGACAATATAATTGAGAGTCTTTTGACTTGGATTGGTAGGCAACCTAGACCTCCAAAAACATCCTAGAAGCCACCTAGAATTTCCTAAACTATACATATTCTCTCCAAAAATATATAAATATGAAAGAGATGTAAAATATAAAAAAGCACAGGAAACATGTGTGAGGAACGGGAAAGCATTCACCACAGAATTATGTCACCTCTCGAAGCTTTTGGCACATTGGCTCACATTTTCAGCCCATGTTCCTGTCAGGTGTATGTTGTTCAGCTTACACACTCACTCACACACACACATACACATACACAACGAATGTATCAGTATGTTCATAGTTACCAAAGGAACTTACAGCTGAAGCAGAGACAGACACTTTTATATGTCTCTGGTTAACAGCATTTCCAAAGATCTTCTACACACCAGCACACTGTCAAAAACCACAGAAAAGCTTTTCACCATGATATGAGAGCATTAGTTTTAAAATAGATGTTGTTTAATGTGCAAGCTCGGATTGCATATTCAAGGAGAAGAGATCAGATCTATCGTTTACACTGGCAACCCTCAGGATTTACTGTCTTTTAGTCTCAAAATTAGTCGTTTCATTACATCTACAACAACATATATCATAATGATGACATGGGGGGGGGTTGCATATGATTAAAGTGTGAAAAGAAAGTAATGCAGTTCTGGAGATATACCAAAGATGCATGGATCGTCATGCCTGCTGCCATGGAGCAGTGTTGAGAAAAAAACACAACTAGAGTGCATGGTCAAAAGATCAGCCTTTCTTAGACAAAACAAAGAAAGGAAGAGGCACATAATTATCATTCCCTCTGAGACGGAGCAATTATGTTGATTAGGCAAAAATATGGTATTTAAAGGAGGCCACATGGGTTTTGATTCCACTCGCATTAAGAATAATCAAGGCTAATCATATCGCTGTTATCTGAACTTCGTTTTAGCACACACAGGAATGGGATATGGTGGTCAACTAGTTGACAAGTCATAAAACAAATGACTAACAGCCTAATTATCCTTTAACCTACTAGTTGATATAGAATAATATATAGATGTATATTTCCGCACTGCGGTTCTGCACACACAACACACACACACACACACACACACACACACACACACACACACACACACACACACACACACACACACACACACACACACACACACACACACACACACACACACATATTAAAGGTCTATTTTAGGTCTGTTGTTATTTCATTCATCGAATCTCTGCGCAGGAGAGTCAGTGGCTCGTGTATGGTGCGGTACAGCAAATCATTTGCTCCATAAACTTCCCCTGTGCACCGGCACCATATCTATCATTCAGCACTGACGGGTGTCACAGCTGTGAGAGAATCCCTGCTCACCAGAGATAAAGCACAGAGGGCACAGGACAAATATATCTTCTTTAGAGAAAGCCCCATACACCTGCCACTCAGAGGTGTAAAGTATTAAACAATACAGCCAAACCCAGAAAAAAACTAAGCAGATTATAGAAGAATGAACTGTTGAACAAAGCATACCGTATGAACCTGCTGTATATTCCAGCATTGAAATGGAACAAAGGTTTAAAGGGTAGACTAAATTTGTATATTAGAATATCAATCTGTTCCTTATTTATACAATAAAGTGTGTGGATCACAGACAATTGTATAGTGTTTGTTAGTCATTTTTTAGAATAGTTCACCCAAAAATGAAAATGTTCTGAAATGTACTCACCCTCAGGTAATACAAGATGGAGGTGAGTTTGTTTCTTCATCTGAACAGATATGGAGAAATTTGGGAATACATCACTTGCTCTGCAGTGAATGGGTGCCATCAGAATGAGATACCAAACAGCTGGAAAAGCTATATTATGGACAGATGATTCATTTTAGCCTGGAAGCAATGATTTGAAGTTGAAAATGTCTTGATGGATTTGTTTTTTATGAACACACAGCTTTTCGCTTCACATGACGTTAAATGATGGACTGGAGTGGTGTGTGGATTACTTGTGGATTATTGTGATGTGTTTATCAGCTGTTTGAACTCTCATTCTGACGGCACTCATTCACTGCAGATGATCCATTGATGAGCAAGTGATGTAATGCTACATTTCTCCAAATTGGTTCTGACAAATAAACAAACTTTTCTACATCTTATCTTATTCACCTAAGGCTGAATAAATGTTCTGAAAATGTTCATTTTGTTCACTTTTGCATTCAATAGGAACAAAAGTACAGCATAAAGTTTTAGAACAATATGAAGGTGAGTAAATAATGACAGAATTTTCATTTGTGGGTGAACTCCTCTTGTAACTCTCTTGCATTGTATATATGCTCTATTGTTTCATGCTAGGCTATTTTATTTATTTATTTATTTATTGTCTCAAATAAACAGGAAAAGCCGAAACCCTCACCCAGCACAATGAGATGAGAGAGGGACAACATAATTATGAAGCAAATGGATTAAGGAGAAGTCAAAGAATGTTCAATTGTAAGTGAATTACGTTCTCACGTTTGCTCAGGGACGAGTCTAAATTACTTTGTGGTAATCGACAACATTCCACACATGCAATCAATACAGCTTCAGTTATATTTGACCCAGAGCATTCCTTTAAATGTGCTACAAATCCAGAGACTGAATAGTACTGCCCTTGAAATATTATTTTAACACTTTAGTTCATTATCAGCATACAATCTACCAAAGTTTGTTGTTGTTGTTTTTGGAAATACTGATCTTGTTAGTACTTTTGAATGATGATTATGTTACACAATATGCTACTTTTATAAAACGGTAGCAACAACAGCAATATGATAAATAATACCTGAATGCCTGTTTATGCTTAAAAAGCAACATAGCAAATTAGTGTATTAATACAGAATATGTGTTGATAGGTATATGTTTATCAGCATTCTACAAAGGCTTTGAACATGGCTCTACCAATCAGAGTTATGTGTTATGGTGTGCATTTTTGTGTTTTTGCAGATGATGGGATACAGTTAGCGTACAGTATATTTAAGCATCTACAAAATTAAAATACAAGTCGGTTTGTGTACTAGTATTCTCTTTGAATACTACATAAGACAGTGTGAAAGTTTATGGAAATATATCACAGATGGTGTAAGCAGCATACAGCAGGTCCTACAGGGCTGTAACAGAATTCTGACCTGAACCAAACAAAACACCCACACTGGACACGCTTCTAATAAATGTCAGTTTAAAGGCAAAAGACAGCGCTGGACAAGCAGGGGTGTTAGAGTGAGAGCATGTAGTGTGTTGTAAATAACACTTGTGCGTGTAGTGTTGGCAGCATAGTGCACTCTGTGAACAGAATGAATCAAGGTGGCAGAGGCTGAAGATGTCCGCACGCTTCTATTCTTTCAATTAGTTTCAAATGCTCATAAAACAGACCTTACAGCACTCTAACTGTATCTATTTCTGCCTGCATATATGCCTGCAATACACAGTGACCTGTGATAAATGGTAATGTTCACTCTTACCAATCAACGGCTTATGTTGACAGTTACGAGATATATTTTGCATCTTGTTAACATGAACATGTTCTCAGGACTAAGGTAACATAACACTGAAAGGCAGCTCTTATCTGCAGATGCGCTTATAAGTGTCTTAATGAATAAAGATCAATGCAACTTAAACTTGAACAATTTCAGTTTTCTCAAGCGCCTGCCGATTGTGCTAAAACTTCAGTTTAGACCGTCTTGACACTTTAACACACTGATACTGGTTTGAAGAAAAATATAGTCTAATAACAGAAGTAACATATTTAGTCATAATAACAGAAATGAAAGAATATACAAATAATGGAGGAGAGTAAGTTTTATCTGAATGATCTGAAAAACTCAGAACTCTGGTTATTATAGGCTATTTTCTGTAACAGTGGTTTAGTATGTTGGTTTTAAACACCAAGTTTAAAGTTGTTGTAAATAAGGATAGTTTAACGCATTGTACAAACTAAGTGAACATTTTTACCGATTTTATTGGCTAAATCATTTGTTTTTTGTCATTTTTGTGTGACACAATTGTTATGTTGTTTACATTTTGCTGCCACATGTTGTGGACGATGCCATAGCTAATAATATTTTTTTATTATTATCAAATCTGTGTCAATAAACAGCAGGTTCGGATAGTGGCAACTACTGTAAGTGTGACAACATGCCCCGCTTCCAACATGCGTTCAACGATCTTTTTTTTCCTGTGCAATAATGGAAATGTTCAGCAGCTTTGTGTATTCAACACTTTAAAAAATGCGTAAATTCTGATGCTTCCCAAATCAAACCCAATAAATATTTAGCCTACTGGAGTAAGAAGTATGACAACTAGTCCCAGTCTTCTCTATTTCTGTAAAGAGCATCACTGTTGCTGTAAGGAATCTCCTGCACTGAGTCAACTCTAAATAACATCACCATCATCATTATATTAGTGTGTGTCTGAGCTCACCTTGCGCTAGATCTGATATGATCTACTGGAATCCGGCAGTCCAGATCTGTGTTTGTGGTCATCAGCTGGAGTTAGAGAGAGATCGCACCTGTATCCGGCAAACTTCTCTTATCTCTCACGGCTCGGCTCGGAGCTCAAGCGGTGATACAGTTTCCACAGAACACTTTGGCGAAAATATTGTAGAACCAACCCCGACAATGTGCTATCATAATATCTGGTCCTCGCCGTCCATAAACCGTGAGATGGTAAGCGATGATCGGAGAACGCAGAGAGGAGCGCGCGGCGACGCCATCAAACTGCGCGTAAAGCGAGAGCGCACAGATATAAGAGCTCGGGCACACACGTCAGTAATCAAGAGATACTACTAGCAGAGATATGGATTACACTGCGCGCGCACACGCACACATACGCGTGCTCGCGCGGGTATCATTCTCACAGCTCGTTTGCAATATTGGGCGTCCCTCTTGAGAAGTGACTGTAACGGGTTACTTTTGTGGTGTGTGGTGTTGTAAATCTGTTCATGCTTGACGGAATCATGGTACATTGATGGCAGCATATGGTGTACCAGATCACCAGATGTATCGCATGGTACTTGGTATTTTACCTGGGTATTTACAGTACATGGTTCTCGAAGGAAGTTGCGTAAAACCATAGTAGTACAATTTTAGTCCCAATGACCATATTGACAGTCACAGTATTTACACCTTCATTAAATTACTAATTAAAAATGTTACAGAGTTATGTCTAAAGATACTGGAAATATTTGTTCTGGCAGCATGTTTTATTTTGCTGCAATTTTGTAATGTTTGTTATGTTAAAAATAGATGTATTTCTTCTATAACTAAGATTTTTTTTTATATAATTTAAGATTTTTTTTCAGTTTCCACAATTCTGGATTCAGTGACTGCATTTATGTTTATATTAATGCAATGATCTCTTTATGTAAGTTATTTGCATTCTTTATAGGTGTTTATGAGAGAAGTATTCTAATTTAATTTGTCAGTAGAATTCCCATGTGTTTGCTGAGAGCATTTGGATGTTGAACTTGACCTCCAATGTTAGGCAAATTAATACAATTTAAGACTGACTGTCTTTGATTTGATTGTCTCTTGATATTCAAATGGCAACTGATTTTACCTTATGCACTTTTCTGAACTCACACAGCTTTGAAAGAATGCTAACTGAAAACTATTCTATTCAATTATATTCTATTTATTCCCATTGCTATTTATATACTGTATCTTATAATCTTGTACACACACACACACACACACACACACACACACACACACACACACACACACACACACACACACACACACACACACACACACACACACACACACACACACACACACACACACACACACACACACACACACACACACACACACACACACACACACACACACACACACACGCAGGTATGTCCCTCTTTAATTCAGACTCTAAATCAGAAGTGTGACTGCCTCTAAATGAAGCATTATACAGGCCTAAATGTGTTTCTGTCTTCACAGTTTATTAACTCCATATTGAGACAGCACTGTTTAATCACACAAAATCTGTTCGTGAAATTGTCACTTTTTTTTTTTTTGCTGAACACAAAAGACGGCATTGGATCTTAGAAATGAATGTCCTATTATAGTGTCTCAGCAGATATGACAGCTGCTTTTGTGGAGCATCCAAACACTTCCATCCCATCACAAAGCACATGCAAAGAAGACAGAGGAAGCCAATTCATCCGAGCGCCTGGTAATCGGTGATGCCGCTGTTCATTTGTCTCAAGTGTCATGTGTATAGGACCACATTCTGGCACAAGCAGATGCTTTTCATTTTGTTACATTTCACGTTGAACTGTGCACATTTGCTCTCTCAGACTCTTTTTCAATGTTGAACTGCACAAGACTAGACACAAAATGTGTTTTATGTGGGTGTGTATTATTTTAAAAGTCACCCGTTGTCAATCATACATGCTGAGTGATACAACAAGACTTAAATGTTGCAAAACAAGACATATAGTGGTTTGCAGGTTGTGTAGCTTGTCTCCCATCCTGATTTGATTTGATGAGCTTTAGCAGAGACTTTTCTGAAATGTAGCATTACATCACTTGTTCACCAATGGATCCTCAGTGAATGGGTGCCATCAGAATGAGAGTCCAAACAGAATCCATACGAATCCAGTCAGTTAAACAACATCTTGTGAAGTGACTAACAAATCCGTCATTGAGGCATTTTAACTTTAAACCATTTCTTTTGACCAAAATATTAGCCCACAATCCATAATAACACTTCCTCCAGAGAAAATATCCTGTTGTCATTTCACTTAATGTTAAAATCCACTGACATATTTGTTTAGAACTGTTTTTGCTTGTTAACGGTGCTTGTAAAAAAAAAAAATTTTGTTGTACAAACTTTTTGTTGTATAAACTTAAAACAACAAGTTGAGGAAACAAAAAAATCAGCTGAAGCTGGTTTCATTAAACTTTATAAGTTTGCTCAACTTTTTACTTTATTTAAATTTTTTTACAGTGCTGTAAAAAAAAATCAAAAGTTGAGAGAACTTGAACGTTTAAGGCAACCAGCGTCAGCAGATTTTTGAGGTTTTATTTTCAACTTGTATTATTAAGTTTATACAACAAAAAGTTGAGAGAGAACTCAAAATCTAAATTTTTAAGTTTGCTCAACTTTTTTTTTTGATATTATATATATATATATATATTTATTATATTTTTACAGTGTGCCTATTCCTCTCCTGATTCAGATAAGATAACTTTTCACTGGACCCAGACGTTAACTGATGGACTGGAGTCGTGTGGATTACTTATTATTGTGATGTATTTATCAGCTCATTCTGATGGCACCCATTCACTGCAGAGGATCCATTGCTGAGCAAGTGATGATATGTAAAATTTCTCCATATATTTGAAGAAATAAACTCATCTACATACTGGTTGGCCTAAGGGTGAGAAATATATTTAATATACAGTTTGGCTTTAAAGTGTTACAAATGTATGTGTGCACATGCATGTTGGTTTGCACCATGAAATGTCCTTGGCATTTACTCTCTCTCTCTCTCTCTCTCTCTCTTTGAATCAGCATGGATGAGGCCTTGGGTCTCTCACGTGACTGTGCCGCAGGACAGAGCCAGAGGTGGAAGCCAGGCTGTCTGGACAGTAGCTGAAATCTGATGACAGCCGCTGAGAGCAGGTGCTGCCAAACGCCGGCCCGCCGCCGAGACGAGGTCAAACAGGACTCGTTACACGCTGCTTGTATCCCGCCTTACGTTCCTCAGATCTGACGAGACAAGGATCCAGGCACAGCTCATTAGACTGCAGGAGAGAGAGAGTGAGTTCCCACCCGCTCCCGTTTAGCCTCTAAAAACAGTGAGCCAGTGTGCTTAATGGACTCTGTGTAATAGCTGCAGGGCTCGAATGCACACATCTATTTTCATTTTTAGCAGTTTTAACAAATTCATTCCTTTGATAGTGCTGACATCTCAGTGCCTGTGTGGTGCATTTGCTTGTTTTTTGGGCTGAAGCTGTTTAGATTAGATTAGTTTAGATTGTTTGTTTGTTTTTTGAGAATCTTTTTAAAATATATTTTTCATAAAGACTTTTGCACGATTCAGTCTTTATGTAACTAAAAAAAATAGATCAAGTGTAAGTTAAACACCATGCAAACACCTCTCAAATTTTCTAAACTTTTTCCAAAAAAGTAAAAAAGAAGCTTATTATTTTAACCATATTTAGTTTGATTTGTAATTCAGAAAATCTGTAATTCAGTAGTTGTCATAAAGTCTTATATTAATTTTCAGTCAGAATGCATGATTGTCTATTAACTCCTTCATGACCCTAACTAGGAGCTTGAATCCTGACCTAACCTCAAGTAAAGTTGGTTTGTTTGTCATTTGCACAGCTTATTCTGGGCATTGAAATGCTTATAATTTAATTAACTTATTTCAAACAATTGTATTTGAACTTGACAGCATGCAGAGTTCTATTTTAATTTTAGCAGTTTTAGCTAATTAACTCTCTTAATGGCACTAACATCATGATGCTTGTTTGGTGCAGCTGCCTGTTTCTTGGCTTACAGCTGTTATAGATTAGTTTAGATTGTTATTTATTTATTTGTTTTTCTTTCTTATAAAGACTTTCACATATGTCTGTTTTTATGTAATAAAAACATAGTTGAAAATTGCTAATGTAAGCGCCTCTCAATTTTTCTTCAAAATTTGTTGTTTATAATTTTTAACCATTTTTAGTCTGTGTACGTGTTTGTCAAACTGAACTAAAATAAGATATCATAAGCTGAATCTGTAATTCAGTAGTTGTCATAAAGTCTAACTCCTTGACCACACTATGACAGACATTCACTTTTGGGCCAGAGGTCAAGACGTACTAACATAAACCTACATACATTTTGTTCAAGGCTTATTTCTAGTGAAAATTCACTGAGCCTGATATTGGATTGGAGTGTACAGTGAATGGTGATGACATTGCATATCAATTACCGACCAACACTTTCATCCATCTGTAAGGCTGAAATATGAGAGGTTTATGTTAGTACGTCTTGACACCTCTGGCCCAAAAGTGAATGTCTGTCATAGTGTGGTCATTGAGAGCTGTGATAAATCTAATGCATTAATCTCCATCAGCTGTTTGGGTTTGCAGCTCTTGGCAACACGCATGGAGAATGCCCCACTCCAACAGACACCTGATACAGGAATGAGACCTGTCTGCATATAAACTACCCGAGCTCTGAGATATGACGCTGTGCTAAGTGAGTAAGTGTCTGTGTTTGTACTGAAGGAGTTTGATATGTAATTCAAGCTTTAGGCCCTCATCAAAGTGAAAGACGCATTTAAAAAAAATAAAGCGATTCATTAAATTCTGTTTTCTCACACTGGGTGATAAACATGTAGAGAGGAGAGAAATTAACAAGATTTCAACTCACGCTGTGAGTTTCAGGACTCTTACAGCAATGCAAATGCAAGTTTTATGATTCCAGTTACACCCATTAGTGTGACATATTAATTTTCAGCTGAAAGGCATGTATTGTCTATTAAGTCCTTCACTGACCCTAACAAGGGGTTTCAAGCACTTGCAAGTAGTCCTGGTTTCAAATCCCATTCTAACATAAAGTTTGTCATTTGCACAGCTATACTGGACATTTAAATACTTATAATTTGTTTCATTTTAATCACTTGTATTTTAAGTTGACAGCCAGTGATCACTGTTCATTTTTGTTATGGAAAAGAGTAACTTTGACATTTAGATAAAAACTGCTTATTTTGTTGTCCAAGTAAACAAAATAATTCTAATAATTTCTGAGTGACATGAGTGTAGACAACTGCTACCCTCTTGAAACACAATAGACACCCATTTTTAGGAGTCTAAAAGTAAAGTTTACCCTACATAGTATTTCAATGTAAATCAGTGTTTTTTGTTTATTTATTCAATTATATTTTGTATTATTACTTTAACAATCATTATTAACACTAACGTGTATACATTGCAATGACCACAAAGCTTCTTTGGCTATCTAGTAATGTCATTCAAAAACAAAAAATTGCACGGATGAACTTTATACATAAGAAGACAAGGAACAAAGAGTCAACAAGGTCAATGCTGACTTTAGGTGCACTTTGAGCTGCACACATTAGATTGTCAGATATTAATGAAGGTACTGTATTGGATTTCTGTAGTGCTGCTCAATTTGTACGGGTGTCTTCTGCCATCTAGTGGAGAGATACAGCAATGCCAGATTACATTTAAGGAATAATGGTATATTTGAAAATAAAAGTTTCAATATTTAATTAAGTTTAGCTAAAAGTAAGCATCTCTTGTTTTAAGTTTAGGATTTTTTTTTTTACTGGATGACAAGATGTTTTTTGCACTGTAATGACAGTGTATTCAGCAAGGGTGCAGGTTTGTATTTTGGCATTGGTGGGGCCGCGGGGGACATAACGGCAGACAACAGACATTTCATTGTTTGATCAAAATTATTGCTAAAGGGACAATTTGTCGCTGTATAATTGTAGGGACATGTCATAACGTCCCTACTAAATTCTACGCCCTTAAAAATCATAACAAACAATGTCCGGCTTTGGATCCTAAAACTCTGTTATATTAATCCTGTATGTGTCCTCATAACGAAACAAAAAATATATAAAATAAAACCTTGGTTACTTAGGCTACATTTTAAATAAAACCATAATTTTCCCAAGGGATTTATTGCCTCTTTCTTTCTTTCTTTCTTTCTTTCTTTCTTTCTTTCTTTCTTTCTTTCTTTCTTTCTTTCTTTCTTTCTTTCTTTCTTTCTTTCTTTCTTTCTTTCTTTCTTTCTTTCTTTCTTTCTTTCTTTCTTTCTTTCTTTCTTTCTTTCTTGTTTTGTTTTTATAAATGTACTGCCTTAGCCTAATGGTTTGATGTTTTTTATAGGCTACTGTTTAAAAATAATAATAATAATGATGATAATAATGACAATTATCATCATCATCATAATACTAATTAAAAAAAAAGACTCGTAATCCCGCACCGAAGTCCCGATCTGATATTTTGGCCCCGGGACTTCGGAGCACAGGTTCGTGAATCATTCACTCAATTGAATCGGTTTGTCTTTTCTTTTCTACGCTTTTCGTGTCTTCAGGCATGTTTACACGACACTGTCAGTAGCCTTACTACTACTGGCTTAGCTCGCTAGTTTTATGACTAACTGAAATAAGCGAAAAAGCAGGATGTTTACAAATCAAATAATTCCATTCCAAAGGTAACATCCAATGGAATCGACTCAAACATATTCAGGTGAGGTTCAGGCTAACCTGTTTACTGTGCTGCCAACAAGTACAACTCTCCATTAATATAACCCTGCACCTCAAAAATGCATGTTAGATGGAAACATTGTGCATTATGATCGAGTTTGTTGCTTAATTCACTATTGACCACATAAAATAATTTAGTTAATTAGAAAATTAGTTGGTGACAGTTCAATAGGAAATCTTGTTCACCTTTTGACGGTGTTATTGCTCATATAGCCTAATAGGAAAAAATAGCATGTTTGTATTCAGAGGTCCCAAACAGAGCCAAAAATAAATAAATAAATAAAATAAAATGAAATGTTGCAGCAGCTCATAGCCTATCTATGTGACTAAAAAGTAAGATGCTGTTACAAAGCTTGTAACGTACATCAACGAAATGCATAAACATATCAGTTGTCACTTTATTTTTCCCAATAATGTTTTAGTAAGATGATTTTCAAATGCTTAAAATACTTTTATGATCAAATTTAGAGACCTTAGAAATATCCGTATTAAATATGATACAATAGGTTTTATAGGGTTAATAACTGTTATTTAGCTCCATTTTATGCTTCTAACAGTAGCAGTGGAATATGTTTAGTAACTCAAACATAGGCTATTTTGCATTTTATTGTTAGAATAAAAATGCACTTAACTTTTCTAATCACTGGGGGGAACTATAGAGCTTTGTATAACACTCAGTTCGGACATGTCTGATTGGTAACAAGCAAAAAATCCTGATACAGAACAGCAGTTTGGCGTTCCGCTGGGTTCTGTCATTAAAATGAAACATCATTTTCAGATCTGTTGAAGTGAGTCAAATATTTCCACCCTTCATGAAACAGAACTCAACCAATAATCCTGACTCAAATCCCATCCATTAATCAGTACTTTTAAAAAATGCAGCGTGGGAGCCAAGCTCAGACATCCTTTGGAGAATGTTGGCCATTCCAGTCCATTTAATGTACCATGAAATATTATCCTTCAGATGTTTTAGGAACAAATAGCGATGTTTCAAGTTGTCTAATGAGATTGTTGATAGGCTGTTCTTAATGCTTCAGACAGGAAGTACATGCTTCCACTTGCTGCTGTCCTGAATGAAGGTCACACTTGTTACCTAAGTTCTTCCACGATCAGAGTCTGGGCTGCTGGAGGATGAAGTTATGAGCCAATATATCTGGAAGCAGTGGCGCAGACCTCAGAATGGACCCGTGGAACAGTTAAAGGTGAAGTGAAAGTGTATTTTTACAGTTCTTTTATGGTTCTCTTGAGTGCATCGTTTGACTGCCGTCTTTTCCATTTCAGAAATACTCATATACTGATTTTGTGTCTCTTAATCTTTGCTGCATTGTTTTTTGGGAGCATTTCGGACATTTCTAATGACCCAAAGAGGACTTTCCATAAATCCAGACTATAAAACAACAAACTAATGAAAAAGGGGCAAAAGCATGCAGTTCGTCACCCCTGGCTTTTCGTCCAGTTATGCAAGGGTTCATTTTATAAATCATAAAGTGTTATTCTGTGGTTGGAGAAAGACACAGACATTTATGAGGGTTCTTTATAGTGCTGCATTTATTGTTGCTCACGCTAGCTTACCCATGTTGGCATGGATGTTTTGACGTGGCCTCAACACCTCTGTTTGCCTGCGACTCTAATTGCATTAGTGGTTTGGGGAAGCGAATTCTCTGGGGTTGATGTTGGGTCAACAGCTCTTTGGTTGGAGGTGAAGGCCTGGAATTCTTCAGCAGGATGTTGCTCAGTTTGCTTGGTAAAACCATCACACTTGATTACCAGTGAGTGCTAAGACTGTTATCCTCCTAATTCAATAGTCATCATTTTCAGAGACCATTTTACTGTGATTTCCTTGCATGGAGATGATTGACAATTTAGCATTAGGGATGTGTTTTTATCTCTGTTAATGTAAGAAGGGTGTATTGCATATGTGCTATATTAATGGTAAGCTTATGGAGCATCTCACAGGAAATAAAAACCTCACTGTCTGAATATTAACAGCGCAAATCTGCATCAATGTTTTTGAGTGATGGAGTGTAGGTGGTAAAATCAGAACACTGTCCACAAAATACTCTTTACAGTAAGGATCAAATCACAAGAAAAATGATCTGCATGTATGGTTGATGATATGCATGTTCTGGTGACATTACTTTTTTATGATAAACTAATGAGCGTGTGCATTCCTGCACTAGAATGAGCCCATGTTAATGACCATGTGCATGACACCAAATGAAAAGCATACATTTTCCCAAAAGGCATAAAGTTTCCCAAAGCACTCCTTTTGCCCCATATGACACGTAAAAATGCAATGAAATTGCAGTAATATTTTTTTGTAATTTATATTATTTATTATATACAATTGCATCTTTGTCAGTTCACAATTTACTGCATTTAGGCAAGTAATATAAAAATACAAAATGTTTATTATATTTTTTAAGAAATATAAAATATATTGATATAACTGATAGACACAATTTCAGTGTAATATTAATATAATAGTAATGTATATATTTTTAATATAGTTGCATCAGTCCATTCGAAACTTAATTTTATTTCGGAGACAAAAGCAATATAAATTGCAACATTTCATTGCAATTTTACAATACATAGATATAATCTAATATATTTATTTTTAAACAATAATATATTAATATATATTATTAATGTATATGAATATATCATATTAAGTAATGTGTACATTCTATTCAATTATATCTGTCAGTTTTCAATTTATAAAATTTGAGTTGCAAGCAATATAAAAAGCAACATTTTACTGCAGTTTGACATATTCAGAAAATGTTAAATTGAAATTAATAAATAAATAAATAGGCTACAAACTTATATATGCAATATCATATGTTTACATGTTTATAGTAATGTCTTTTTTTATGCAATTGCATTTTTTTTGACACACTTCAACCTAAAGTATGGATTTCACAAAATGAAGTGACAAACAAAAATAACTTTCTGCATTCTCTTTGTTTTTTGGACAGTAAAAAGTAAATAGCGAGAGTAACAGTCAGCTCTGCACCTGTTCAGTTCTGCTTGTCCCTTTACTGCTCAAAGAGTTCGACACCTTCAGCGCTCTTTGATTTCTCCTGCCTGTGCTGTCAGCAGTCTCATTAGAGCACCGTATATATGGCACACTCTCCGTCCTCCACAACAATAGAGCTCTTTCTGTGAGGGATTTTGTGTTTTTATAGCAGTAAATGTGCTGGCCTTCGATTCCACCATATGGAGGGTTTTCTTCCCCTGTTTAAATCATCACTGGCCTTGCTCTGAGGATAAGACCATCATTATTTTGAATGAGTCAAATAATTATCCCAGTTAGGTGGTAAATCGTCTCAATGCTGTCCTTACACGCTTGATCTATGTGCTCGGGCTTCATGGTTCTACGAGCCCTAGCTGGAGTCAACGGCTCTCTGAAGCCACATAAAAGCAAAAGGATTTGGACCTCGGTATCGCAGCAGGCAGGCAAAGTATGATTTTGATTTTTTCCAATGAGCCCCAAGTCAATTATAAAGCGCAGCCTCTAGTGTTAATGGCCTTGATAAGCCCATACTTTGGATTCTCACACTTTTAAAAGAGTCCATTTGTTCCTGCTTAGTTGACCCAGGCTTTGAGGTTCGCTTTAGGTCTTGAACAAATTATAATGTTGACCTCAGATCAAAAAAAAAAACTCCCAGCAACAGTCCAGCTAGACGTATGGTTTAATTTATGCTTTTTAATTTTCATGTGAAGTTTCCTGTTTTCTGTTTACCGAATATCGAGGCTAAACTGTCTGTTATTCATTAACAGAATTTGCATAGTTTTCCATTTCTGGATTGGGTTTAACCCAATATGTTTATTTGTTTAGACCAAAGCAACGTTCATCACAATTCAGGTTTCTTGTGCCCAGTTGTGGTGGCACGTTGAAGGTGATGGAACCTTAAGGCAGACAAACATGTGAGCGTTCTTAAATCAATAACCTTAAAATCAAGCAAGCAGTATAAACAATAAGAGTCACGTGGACATGGTCCAGAGTACCCATAATTCTCTCTTTCTGTACCATAGAGAGTTTTAAGTCAACGTAGAATAATTAGACAAGATAAACAGCTGAAACGGCATGAAAATACATGAACGTCCAATGACAAATTCACTCTTAACATCCATCTTTCTCTTGATGATTAGGAGTTGTTCTTTTGGAGCTAATTTTTCAACACTTGTTTCACTGAGAAATTGTTCCTTGTGTTGCTTGTCTTTTTTAATGACCCAGGCAATAAATCTTTCTCTGGTTTCTGTGTTTGAATTGGCTCTTCGGGGGTCATATGTAAGCTAAAGATTAATGGCGTTCAATAAAGTGGATGAAAGGAAAAATGTCTGCGTTTCCTCGCCCTCTCTTTGGGGGCTTTAAAGTCATGAGTGTCTAAAATGTTTTCCTATATTTCCATGATTCAGCCATAGACGTTATAGAAAGCAAACTTTGGTGTGAACTATAAAATGGGAGTTTAGGTTAATGATAAGCATAGAAATATAAGAGTAATATTTCAGAAAACGAAGGACGTGCCCACCAGTGAGAAAACAAATCCTAAAACAAAAATTACTGAAAGTAGCTAAACATATCAAATATCTATATATCTATCCTAAAATATTGTAATATCACTATTGGAATGTTTATATAATTTAAAGTATATATATATATATATATATATATATATCATATTAAGCAGTTTTATTTATTTTAAACTATATTATATTTCTTAAAACAATGTTACTTTTTTGTAGGTGTAATGTTTTTGTATAATGTCCTTTTTTATTTTTTATTATCGCTTTTATTTCATTAAAGTTTATTAAAATGTATATTAAAGTTGATCAAAGTTTGTTTTTAGTATGAAATTAATAGAAAATAAAATAGCTCATTTAGAGTGTTTTATTGATGGACTACAATAAATGAAAGGTACAGATTTCTGCCCCAGTTTGCAGTCTTGATGAGTCGACACTAGATTTCATAGTGTCTGATTGGTACAGACTACTTTTTTAGCTTCAGACTTTAATTCCATCCAGTCTGAGGTTTTGAAACACCTTTCAACAGATCTTGGAACTTTTCGTTTGTCGTACGTCTCGGACCAGTCCAAGTCATGGCTCTCAGAACATTCCCAGCTTACAAACTGCAATTGCGAGTTCGGCGAGCACGTGAACACCGGTGTTGAAAATGTTTATGAGTCTGTGTCACGTTTGTGATGGGGAATTCCACGATTTACCTGGGTCTTTTATCATCTTGTCAAAGTAAGTTTTAATTCTAAAAATAACTATATATTGGCTATTCATTGTTAGTTTAATCTTTGAAATGAATGAGCAGCCATGAGCACATGAGGTGAAAACACCTGTGATTCAACACACTGCCTGTTCTGGCTAACTTCACTCACACTAGACTGCACGTGTGTGTCTCCAGGGCTGACTGCAGCCTGCCATCTGTGCTCAACCAGAAGCGTGAGCTCTCCAGAGATCAGAGCCAGACGTGATTGAATGTGTCCAGTGAGTCTGAATAAACCGAAGCTTGTCATTATTGAAACTACAAGATCTGGTCCGCTATAGTAAAGACGCACTAGGAATAAAAGCTAATGAAGAGTCTCCACTCGCTGTCCAAATGTATTATTTGTAAGCAAATTTATATATGGGAAAAAAATTACTTTATTTGGACACTAAAGACACTTAGTCACTTTAAAAATTGATTTTCATTGTATTAGATGCAAAACATGAAACTAAGTGGTATCTGCAAACAAAGGTTTATTGAGCTTCTCTCAGAACTACCATTTTAAATTATATTTTTAACCAGTTGTTCTAGGGGTAATTTTCCATAGATGTATGAAGTCGAAGTACAAAAGTAACAAATACTATATAAACTATATAAACTTTTCATGTGACAAGACTGAAGCAAAGACACTTTGCTACAATGTAACGTAGTGAGTGTACAGCTTGTATAATGTGTAAATTTGCTGTCCCCTCAAAATAACTCAACACACAACCATTAATGTCTAAACCGCTGGCCACAAAAGTGAGTACACCCCTAAGTGAAAATGTCCAAATTGGGCTGAAAGTGTCAATATTTTGTGTGGCCACCATTATTTTCCAGCACTGCCTTAACCCTCTTGGGCATGGAGTTCACCAGAGCTTCACACGTTGCCACTGGAGTCCTCTTCCACTCCTCCATGACGACATCACGGAGCTGGTGGATGTTAAAGACCTTGTGCTCCTCCACCTTCCATTTGAGGATGCCCCACAGATGCTCAATAGGGTTTGGGTCAGGATACATAATTGGCCAGTCCATCACCTCTACCCTCAGCTTCTTTAGCAAGGCAGTGGTCGTCTTGGAGGTGTGTTTGGGGTCGTTATCATGTTGGAATACTGCCCTGCGGCCCAGTCTCTGCTTCAGTATGTCACAGTACATGTTGGCATTCATGGTTCCCTCAATGAACTGTAGCTCCCCAGTGCAGCCAGCACTCATGCAGCCACAGAACATGACACTCCCACCACCATGCTTGACTGTAGGCAAGAAACACTTGTCTTTGTACTCCTCACCTGTTTGCCGCCACACACGCTTGAAACAATCTGAACCAAATAACTTTATCTTGGTCTCATCAGACCACAGGACATGGTTCCAGTAATCCATGTCCTTAGTCTGCTTGTCTTCAGCAAACTGTTTGCGGGATTTCTTGTGCATCATCTTTAGAAAAGGTTTCCTTCTGGGACGACAGTCATGCAGACCAATTTGATGCAGTGTGCGGCGTATGGTCTGAGCACTGACAGGCTGACCCCCACCCCTTCAACCTCTGCAGCAATGCTGGCAGCACTCATACATCTATTTCCCAAACACAACCTCTGGATATGACGCTGAGCATGTGCAATCAACTTATTTGGTCCTGTTAAACTGCTGTATGGTCTTGGCCACCGTGCTGCAGCTCAGTTTCAGGGTCTTGGCAATCTTCTTACAACCTACACCATCTTTATGTAGAGCAACAAATATTTTGTTCAGATCCTCAGAGAGTTCTTTGCCATGCGGTGCCATGTTGAACTTCCAGTGACCAGTATGAGAGAGTGAGAGCGATAACACCAAATTTAACACACCTGCTCCCCATTCACACCTGAGACCTTGTAACACTAACGAGTCACATGACACCGGGGAGAAAAAATGGCTGATTGGGCCCAATTTGGAAATTTTTCTTAGGGGTGTATTCACTTTTGTGGCCAGCGGTTTAGACATTAATGGCTGTGTGTTGAGTTATTTTGAGGTGGCAGCAAATTTGCACTGTTATACAAGCTGTACACTCACTACTTTACATTGTAGCAAAGTGTAATTTATTCAGTGTTGTCACATTAAAAGATATAATAAAATATTTACAAAAAATTTGAGGGTGTACTCACTTCTGTGAGATACTGTAATTAGCGAAATAATTGATAATTAGATTTTTTTGTGAGAGACTTGTACGATGCATAATGGAGTAATACAAATAATACAATGCATCAGCTTCATTGTGGCTTAAGTGTTAATAGGGTGTCACTGTAAAATAATAAATGTAAAGCAATATGATTTAACTGGTGTTATATTACAATACTGGTCAGCCGCAGTGGTATCTCGACCTCTTAGCTCTTACGTAATTGTCAAAAATGTAGAATACATTGACTTGCCGCACTCATCTCTTTTGGGAGCACAGATCCTCTGCCCGTGGATTTGTTCTGTTTGTCACACTGTGCTGTGAATTAGCCTCTGGCCTGCTGGGGCTCTTGTGTGGGCTGTCACTGCGCTCCTCTCTGAAGCACTGAGCATGCTTGTCAATACAGCGGGCAGGTAATGACTTTCCCAGCTGGACCCTGAGGTGTGAGGGGAGAGGAGGGCTGAACAGGAGCTGACAGCACTGAAACCACAAAGTGAGTTATTGTTGATTTGTTGACTTCATAGACATGTTACCATGGAAATGTAAGCTTGGATGTAATGATCTTTGCCATCCAATTTGTATTTGAATGTAACCAAACTCAAGCTAACTATAAATCACAATTTATGTTTCCCCAAATTAATATTAGAAGGAAAATTATTCAGTTCAGTGGCCAAGCAGAATGTAAAGCTTTAAAACCATGCTTTAAGAGCATTAAAATGCTCTCTGCAAGCCATCCTGATGCATTGCACCAGAAGAAAAAGACACATACACAGAGTATAACCAGCAGTGAAATGTGTTCTCTGCATTTAATCCCATCCAAGTGCACACACACCTGGAGCTGTGGGCAGCCGATGCTGCGGCACCCGGGGAGCAGTTGGGGGTTCGGTGTCTTGCTCAAGGGTCTCACCTCAGTCGTGGACAATTCCTGCCGGAGCCGAGATTCGAACCCACAACATTGGGTTACAAGTCCAACGCTCTATCTATTAGGCCACGACTGCCCCCTAGCAAAATATAAAGCGCTTCACGGATTTGCGTGTCATTTTTTCACAGAGGCCATGCTAATCTTCTCTGTATCGATCCCATTTTAGTATATGTGTCGCCGTGGCGAGCACCAATGCACACACTTCCATATGAAACTCTATCGCTCCATTAATGGTTGGACATTTCTAAAAAATCCTGGAAAAAAAGGCTACCTTGTTTCATTCTTTCTAGCTTTTAAATAGGTATCAGTGATATCATGGCTGTGCAAGTAGTGACTTGAAATGGAGCAAAAGTGATATGGATGAATACGGATTACAAAACTGGCCAGGAATTTTGTCATGCCCGAGAATCAACATGAAAAAGCAGCAAAAATGTATTTAAAATTGTACTTCAAGTTAAGTGCAATGCATAATGGGATCCCACATTCTGTGCAGTGTGCTTTGTTGTACAAAATGTGGCTCTTTCCAGCTCATTTCATGTGGTGTAATACTAGACTTTCAGATCAGTCACTCAGCCCTCACTTGAGAGAAAATGAATCAAGCCAAAACCTCAGTGGATAGCATATCCCGTAAAATGTATAGTAAAGATGAATAATGAAGTCATTCAGAAATATTTTAAGCGTATCAAAAGATCAGCATCATAATTGCTCATGTCCCCATATCATTTTGCTTAGAAAGTCATCCAAAGATTGCCTAAGCTAAAAAAAAATTGATTCTCAAGGTGGCTGTGGCCAGTAGAGGACAGTCACGTTTAGGGTAAAGTTCAGTGGGACATCATCCTTGCCGCCTACAGGCATGTTTAAGGGGTGGATACGATAGTGTTGTTTATTTGCACACATTGTCAGCGTTATTATTGCACCCTCAAGGAATTATGCAAATCAAGCTGTGGTACAAACTTGAGTTGGTCAAAATTTGCCCAGGGCAATTCTTCAGCTGGCAGGCCAGTTTTGAGTGCCACCGTGGGTTATGGATGATGCAGCAGATCAGTGGTGGGCAGTAACTGATTAAAAGTGTGTTATATACACACCAAGGTTATTTTAGTTAACTATAGCTTAAAAAAAATTGGTACTCAAAATCAAATAAACTTAACTGAAATAAAATGAAATATATACAAATTTAACATTTTATTTCAGTGAGTTGCCATGGCGACATCATATTAGTTTTATTTTAGCTTGATGTGATAACTAAAACTAAAACGGAAATACAAATTTATAAAACTATGGAGATATTTAAAACAATAACATAAATGACAAAAACAATAAAAAAACAATTAAAATGAGAACAAGATATAAAGACAAAACTACTTAAAATACAAATTGTAATTGTATCAAAATTATACAAAAAAAATCACTGATACAAAAAGTTAAAAAGCTTGGGGTTGGCATGATTTTCTTTTATTAAATTCATTCATTTATAATGTCAATATGATACATTTATAAGATTTGTATTTCAAATGGATTCTGTTCTTTGGAATTTTTATTTTAATCAAAATTATAAAAATCATGTGACATTGAAGACAAATTTAAAATTTGGTAGATTGGGGATTGGAGCATTCCCTTCAAAAATGAACTTAACCTTAATTCTCTGTCTTCAGCGGCCATGCAAAGTGAATTTTGCATCTGACAACCCCTTTAAATAAATACAAATAAATATATAAACATACTTATTTTCCTTTGCCATATTCTTGCAGTCTGTCTAATAGAAGCTTTTGTAAACAAATGGTAACACTTTAGAATAGAGAACGCTTATTCACTATTAACTATGACTTTTCCTTTAATAAATTCCTAATTTGCTGTTTATTAATAGCTAGTAAGGTAGTTGTTAAATTTAGGTATTGGGTAGGATTAGGGATGTAGAATTATGTCATGTAGAATAAGGCATTAATATGTGCCTAATTAGTACTAATAAATGGCTAATATTAGTAATATGCATGCTAAATAGCAACTAGTTAAGATGCACTAAAATAAAGTGTTACCAAACTAATTTGAAAATATAATCATTGAGATTATGTTGATTAATTTGATTCAAAATCAAAATGACAACCCTATTAAGTATTACCAACACCTAACACGACAAGTGTGAATAAACTAAAAGGTTCTAAAAGAAGAAATGTATGCAACCATTCATCAAATCTTCCCTGTTGGTTTGGATTAGCACCATATTACACTTCCTCAGTCGACCTCCACCCCTCTGATCCCCCCGTCACCCTTATGCATTGCAAGAAGGATTTACACCCTTAGAACTGGAAGCGGTCAATCAACACGTTGTTTGAGAGCCTCTAATATCTCTCCAGACCCCGAGGTGTGCTGTTACCCACCTCCTTCATGTCAGTATACTGTAATCGGGTGAGGGCTGATATAGCTAGAGGTCTCTAGCGACCAGCTTACGAATGCCATTCTATGTCAGAGTGTTCCGGATCATGGGCTGTTCTGTTTTTGGTAGACTGTTATATGTAGTCGTATAATAATGCTCTGGCTTTAAAAACATGTAACTGAGTGTTTGGGTTTGTTTGCATTTACTGTGCTCAGCCGCTCTCACCAATTGCAATGGGATATATGACAAAGCCATGGGATTTCAGGGCCATGGAAAAAACGTGCTTGCCTTCAGCTCCCAAACACATTCCAGGAAATGCTGAGGTTAAGAACACAGTCCTCTGTGGCCTTTGAACAATCATCACGACTGCATATCCGCTAAGTGTCTTGGATTTTAACTTTGGATCTCAACAGCTCAGTGGCAGCCTACACACAGGTGTCCATCCAATAACCTTGTATGAGCGGGAAATACAGACTCATTCAGAATTCTGGCATGGTCTCATCAACACGGCCTTTGTTCTTTGACTTCAAAAATTTGTCTAGATTATTTTGCCAATACTTTTTGAAGGCAGCCAACAACACTTACAGGAATGGAGGCTGTTTCCTTTCAATTGATTTGACACTCAGTTTATCCATGCATTGCAACAGTGAACACTTCCAGATATCTGAACCATTAAAGTAACTTCTTGGATTTTCTTAACAAGATGAGTTAGAAAATACAGGTCTGTGCTTCTACTACTATGGAGGCCCACCAAACCTGATGTTTTTTCTCCTTCAGCTTAAAGTATGACTTTTATCCACAGCTAGCTCAAAAAATGAATTTCCTCCTCCTCCTCCTCCTTTCAGACCGATTATTTCTCATCGTGCCTAATATTGAAAAGATTAATCATAGCTGAGAGAGGCACAAAGAGGATTAAAATTCCTTGGCCTCACAGAGTTCTTGTTAAAAGGCTAAAATGGCATAAAAAAGCATCATGACTTAAAGGTCATATAATGAGAAATCTAATTTTTCTTGGTCTTTTGCAGTAAGAGATCAAATGTACTGTAAAAAAAATATTGTGTAACTTTTATTGAAACTAAGCAGCAAAAATGTAATTTGGCACTTTCTAAATCAGATGAATGATTTAATGGTAAAGTGTGTAATTTTTTTTGCTTTAACCCTGTAATGCCTGACATATTAAATATTAGTCAGAGTTTTTTTTTTTTTTTTTTTTTGAAGGGTCAGTCAAACTTTTAAAAAGAAGTTTGCATGTGTGTTTTTTGTTCGGTATAATATTTGATACATCAGCCTTTTATGGTTTATTTAGTGGATATTATAAGAATATGGATCTCATACTCGAGGAGGAAAAAACACCTACATTTTATTCAGAGGTCCAAACTGAGCAAAAACATGCAATTTGAAGCAGTTGCTGTTTCTTATATGGCCAAAAAGTAAGATGAAATTCTGATAGCTTATAAAATATTTATAACATTTTAGCAGACTACTTAAAATGTATATAAATGTTGTCACTCTATATCTGATTATTATATCTTAGTAAGATGATATTTACATGCTTAGTTTTATGATCAAAGCTCTGTAATATTTTATTATGGGGGCAAATTATATAATGCAAAGATGATTAAGATATGAACAGTTAAATGTTCCTCAAAAGCTGATACTGTATATCATATTTTATAAATTTAACACGATTTTTCAGCTTTTCTGTTTATGCTTGATATTACACATGTACAGTTGCTAATGTTCTCATAGATCAATACGCCTCATGGTCTGTATGCAGCCTGTGATCTATATGAGGTGCATACTGGGCCGTGGAGGTAATGAGTTTGCACAGAGATTATTGTGGTCATCATGATCTCAGCAGTACGTCTGCTTCAGTGCTGTTCTAAATCTATTTGTTATCATACTACAATATCAGCCCTGCAGATTTTAAAGACCAGCAGCATTTGTACTGTATTACACGGGATAACCTGAAAGTTGTTGTTCTGTGAAGTCATGCACAAAAATGTGCATAGAGGTGAATGCACTGAATGTATTAATGTATGGAGTTTACTATGGTCAGTAAAACATGGCCTGTTATATGTTTAGAGGTCTCTAAAATTTACATTTACATTATAGTCATTTAGCAGACGCTTTTGTCCAAAGCGACTTACAAATGAGGACAATAGATCTTATTTACCTAATTTGGTGGTGGTGACCTTGTAAATCTCTCATTATGCTATTATTACCAAATCTTGAATTTAGTCTTTTTGTCAAATTGTTTTCTATCAGTTAGTATAGATTTTCTATTTCAATTTGAGCTGACTGATTGTAGGCTCATTGATCTGAGCTTTTTCACCACAGTTGTTGGTTGAAAAACACATTATTTTTAGGTAATTTTGGCAATTATTCACTCAACTGAGGTGCATGAAAGCTGAGATCAATGAAGCCTAAATGCAGTCAGTTCTAAAAAGAAATATGTGCTAATTAAATGATAAAACAAGAACAAAAAACTAGCAAGTTTAGTTTTATGACAAGAAATACAAGATATTTATAGTATATAATTAAATACATTTTCGTAGGCAGGTCATTTTCGACTAGGAACACCACAAGTGTAGCATGGTGGGAAAAAATCCTCAAAATGCACAACAGTTATACATTTTTGGGGGACGTACTGATCTATGTAGACATGAGGATACGTAATTGATGACTGAAATGGTCTATTGGTGCGTTTTTAACATACAACCTATTGTATCATTATTCGCTTGAAAAGCTCTTCTGACCATTAAGAGGTCAAAATGTCAAGGTGAGCCATTCATTTTATGTCTCTTGAGCTCCAAACACTTTCTGATCAATTCCTGCTGTTGATTAACCTCAGAACAGTGTCGTCACTGACAAAAAAAAGTGTTATTAAAAGCTCTGAATGTCTTATAACACAAAAACATAGTGACATGTGTACACATCACTAGTCATGTAGAGATGGTGCTTTCACCGATATCTTATCTGCTGGTTACTTCAGAAAAAAGATAAATCCAGCTCAAAGGCTCTGTCCCTTGACAGGAAACCAATAAAGTCATGAGTCGATGATTACTGCAGACCTGGCTCTCCTTGAGGCCCCTTCACCCCGGGAGCTGTTAGGAGGTGTGTTGGCTTTCACAGCGCCTGGGCGTTACTCAACGGCCTCTTGATAAAGGAGTCAATGACTGCCTTTCCCTTAAGCTGAGCAGTAAAACAATTAGGAAACTGTCGGAAGTATTTGTCACTGATACATCCACTAAACCCCCCTAAACCTGTTTATGGATACAGGTGGTGTTCTCATTGGAGTTTCTCTCTGAGCAAGTTCATCATCTCCATCAATAATACCATGACTTGAAACTCTCAGTGATTGAAAGTTAAGCAGGAAAGACAGAGGATAAGAAAGAGCGAGTGTAAATATTTGTAAATGTAATTAGGCTCTTTTGGCATGTAGTAAATTGAAATAAATAAATGAAATAAAAAGCCCACCTAAATGTATTTCCCATTAATATTGCAGAGTATTCAAAATACTACCTCAAAGCATTCAGTCATCTAGTTCAAATGGCAAATATTGCAACAACTATTTTTTTTTCCCTGAAGTCCACTTATAATGCTAGTAAGTTTGTTTTTTTGCACCAGAAAGTCATAATTTAGACCATTTTCCACTCTGTCTGGCCTTTAGTTATGAAACAGGCAGTTTTTCTGCTGCTGTAGACTTTTATGTAAACACCCTCTTTGCATGCAAAATAAGATACAGTGCTGTGCTGCACTAATTCACAAGCTGCAGGTTTGCTGTTGAGTCCTGTATAGTTGTTTAACACTGGACTGTTTTTGATGGATGAGATAGATCTTATTTTGCAAAGCTGCATTACATTGTGAATAATAGTCTTAGTTGAATGTGAGTGGCTGTTTGTTGAAATGCATTCATCTGTATGATGTCAGCATGTTTCAAAGGTATACATTTTTTAATTTTAGCTTCAATTAATGGTCTTTTTAAACTGGATAGGGAGTTTAGAGTTCTGGAAGTAACTTTATGCAAGCCTTCTAGTATTATTTTAATCTCAGTATTAATGAAAATGTAATTTCTCATGATATGATCCCTTTAATATTGCGTTTGCAGACAAAATATGCCATCAGTCTTCGTGTATTGTGCCTGCAATATCTTGCAGCATGGCGACAAAGTTCAGATGCATTTGTCAATCAGCTTGGGTTATAATAAGCATATTTCATAATTTATAGCTTTTAGCTGTCTAGTCGAAATGGTTGCTGCAGCAAATAAGGTTGTGTAACTTAGTAGGTTTAATCCACTGAAAAATGCAGGATGGGAAATGCTTTGAAATGGCAGATCCGAATGACTGGGTCAAATGCTGGAGCATTATTTCACAAGAGCGGTTCATAAAGATTAGCCATGCATTGAATGTTATACACTACTACAGCAAAGCAGCCTAGTTTTCCTAATTCCTGTTTTAAAGAGGCCATTTACTGGTGACCGACGACAGCACAAAAGGAAAGAGACCAAAGACAGACAGTCAATAATCAGCTGGCGGAAACAAAGCCCCTTGAGGCAGAACGAAAACCATCACTGGAATTATTATCTTGATTGAACTGTGCTATGAAAACAAGCCTGGAACATTCTTTGAACACTTACTGTCTGGGCCACAGGAGAGATGTTAAAGACAGTCTGATGTTAAAAAATGTAATCTGTCCCAACATTAATTATACCAGCCAAATTTGATATTGTTTGTGTGTGTGTGTGTGTGTGTGTGTGTGTATGTATATATATATATATATATATATATATATATATAATAAACAAAGGCATTTA